>CM052707.1:9408541-9481408 GCA_028551405.1 Uromys caudimaculatus | reverse complement strand
TCTTTTCAGTTTGTTGAAAGATTACTTTCGTGCTTTTTCTGTGGTGTAGTTTCCCTCCTTGAGTTGACATTTACCATCTATTATCCTTTGTAGGGCTGGGTTTGTGGAAACATATTGTGTAAATTTGGTTTTGTCATAGAATATTTTGGTTTCACCATCTATGTTAGTTGAGAATTTTGCTGGGTAGAGCAGCCTGGGCTGGCAGTTGTGTTCTCTTAGGGTCTGTATGAGTTCTGCCCAGGATCTTCTAGCTTTCATAGTCTCTGGTGAGAAATCTGGTGTAATTCTGATAGGTCTGCTTTTACTTGACTTTTTCCCCTTATTGCTTTCAATAGTCTTTCCTTGTTTTGTGTATTTGGTGTTTTCACTATAAGTGATGGGATGAATTTCTTTTCTGATCCAGTCTATTTGGAGTTCTGTAAGCTTCTTGTATGTTTATATTCATCTCTTTCTTTAGGTTAGGGAAGTTTTCTTCTATAATTTTGTTGAAGATATTTACTGGTCCTTTAAGTTGGGAATCTTCACTCTCTTCTATACCTATTATCCTTAGGTTCTGTCTTCTCATTGTGTCCTGGGTTTCATGCATGTTTTGGGTTAGGAGTTTTTTGCATTTTGCATTTTCTTTTACTGTTGTGTCAATGTTATCTATGGTATCTTCTGCTCCTGAAGTTCTCTCTTCTATCTCTTATATTCTGTTGGTGATAATTGCATCAATGACTCCTGATCTCTTTCCTAGGTTTTCTAACTCCAGGATTGTCTCCTTTTGTGAGTTCTTTATTGTTTTTATTTCTATTTTTAACTCCTGGATAGTTTTGTTCATTTCCTTTGTCTGTTTGATTATGTTTTCCTGTAATTCCGCCTGTTTGATTGTGTTTTCCTGTAATTCTTTAATGGATTTTTGTGTTTCCTTTTTAAGGGCTTCTCGTTGTTTACCTGTGTTCTCTTGTATTTCTTTAAGCGAGTTATTTATTTCCTTCTTAAAATCTTCTATCATCATCATGAGAAATGATTTTAAATCTGAGTCTTGTTTTTCTGGTGTGTTGGGGTATCCAGGCTTTGCTGTGGTGGGAGAGCTGGGTTCTGGTGATGCCAAGTAGCCTTGGTTTCTGTTCCTTATGTTCTTGTCCTTGCCTTTTGCCATCTTGTTAACTCTGATGTTAGCTGGGCTTACTCTGTCTGGCTCTGTCCCTCCTGCAGGCCTCAGTGTCAGTACTCCTTGAAGACCAGCTGTCTCTGAGAGGTATTTGGGGTTGGAGAGCTATGGCACAGGGTAAGCTCTGGGGTGCAGACAGAAACCAGAAGCATCTTGTCCACAGTGGTCCCTTGTTTCCTGTGTCCTGATGGCTCTGCAGGGGTCCCTCTTGATCTAGCGAGTTTGAACAGAAGTGGTGGTTTTGCCTATGCTTGAATGTGTGTCAGCACTCCTGGGATATCAGCTCTCTCCTGGAGCCCTGTGGCCCAGGCTGAGGTCCCAAGGTCCCGCTGAGCAGTGGTGCTGGGCTTAACCCCACTCATGGCTTTTCCACGCTCTTGGGAGGGTAGCTTTCTTCTGGTACTACTTGGCTATGGAACCCTGGTGGTGGAGGTCTCCTGCCACAGATGGAAACCGGAAGGTTCCTGTCCCTGACTTTTCCTCCTCAGTCTCTGTGCCCTGAGGGCCTGGGAGGCTAGCTTTCTCCTGGCGCTAATTGACTATGGAGCCCTGTGGCACAAGCTGAGGTCCCCAGCCACAGATGGAAACCGGAAGATTCCTGTCCCCGACTTTTCCTCAGTCCCTGTGTCCCGCGGGTTCCAGGCGGGTCCTGGTGAGCAGTGGTGTTCGTCTTATCCCCACTCACAGCTTTTCCAAGCTCCTGGGAGAGTAACTTTCTCCTGGCGCTACTTGGCTATCGAAATGCTCCACTTCACAGGCTAGACAGTTTGGGTGACTTGTTGGCTGGACTGGCCTTTCTTGCTTCTAGGGTGATGTCTGTTGGCTGGATTGGCCTTTCTTGCTTCTAGGGTGATGTCTGTTGGCTGGACTGGCCTTTCTTACTTCTGAGGTGATGTCTTTTGTCTGGACTGGCCTTTCTTGCTTCCGGTTGACTTGCTACAGACCTCCATTGACCTTTGCATGTGGTAGAGACCGTACCTTGAGCTGTAACCCAATGCCTGTTAACTTCTGCTGTAATTTCATGCTGGGGTCTGGTTTGGTTGTTGTCATTTTTTGTTAGCTTGTTTTGTTTTGTTATAGGCTTAATTAATTACAATACGGCTGGTTCCCTCATCCGCTTTCCCCAGGGTATACATTTGGCATGTTTTAGATGTCCAATAGCTTTCTCAGGCAAGTCTTCCAATTAACTTTTTTCTTTGTTCTTGAAGTTTTTTAATCAAAATATTACATCACTTCCCCTGCCTTTCCTCCTTCCAGCCCCTCCCACGTTGCCTCCGTTGAGAGCAGGAATAAATGCATCAACAATCCACAGCAGCCATTCTCCCTTTTCCTGCCTCGACGCTTCAGTTTGCAGCTAGGGAGCTGACTTTGCTCTGACTCTGTTTTGAGGAGAGGTTCAGACATTTATGTAGTCTTGTTTGGTATTTTTCGGATATGGGGTGGGTGTCCCCTTTCCTAGAGGTAACTTCAGATACAGACATAGCATTGCCAGTAAGAATGAATTACCCTCCCATAGCCTGCTGTCACCAAGTCATGTGTTACTACGTTTCAGTATAGTTTCCCCTTTGACTTCCGTGTTTCTTGAGAGCAGAATGGCATGGAGAGCAGGGTCTACTCCTGTGCTAGGGCGTCATGACATGAAGTTGAGTGTAACTGAGATAGAAGTGAGAGGGATTGGGGTTTTGAGGCTGGAAGAACCTTGGGCCTTGCACGTGCTAAGCCTGTGGCTGGGCTGGGCCTGCACCCCCAGCTCTGACCCTGCTTCTGACACCCGACTCTTGGCGTGCCTGAGTCAGAATCCGTCTGCTTTAGCCTCTCGAGTGTAGGAGAGTGCAGGCGTCAGCCATCACGGGAGGCTAGACACACCCCTTCCACTGGGCAGCTCTGCCTTGGGTCTCACAGCTTCGTTTCTGTCGTGACCATCTGTCAGGGCTACTTTCCCCTTCTAACTAAGGAGTCTTCTGTCAATGTTCATGGGAATAAAGACTTTTTGAAATAAAGTTGGATTTGAGTTTTCTAGGAAGATAATTGGTTCAATCACATTTAATAACATCTATTGTTAAACTGAGTTTTCCAACCAATTTTTAAAAGACAGTGTCTACTTAAGAAATGGGATGTGTGTTTACACACACTTTCCAGGTCAGGAAAGGTAATATGTAAGATGATAATAGTTTTTCTGATGTAGGTGTTTTGTCTGTTTTTGTTTTTGTTTTTGTTTTTTTTTGTTTTTTTTTTTTTTTTTTTGAAATAATGTTTCTCCTTGTAGCCCTGGCTGTCTGAGAACTCTCTCTGTAGGTCAGGCTGGCCTTGAACTCACGGAGATCCAACTGCCTCTGCCTCGTAAATGCTGGGATTAAAGGCATGCAATACTACCGCCTGGGTGCTCTAGGGTTTGATGGAGACAGAATAAATATCTGGCCTCAGAGTTCTGAAAGAGAATAATTTTAATTTCTATCTTGCTTCTGACAGTTCCCTTGTATAGATCTTGCGTATTTGCCTCCTTGACAGCACGTCATAAGCATCATAAAGACAGTATGCCGCAGTTGCTCTGGCCATTTCAGTCTCGTCTGACTAGCATATGGGCGGCTGTAAGAGGAGCACTAGCTTTTCTCTGGTTTGTAGGTGTTAATTGGATTTTGGATCTGCTGCGCTCCTTCCCAGCCTTGCTGCCTGCAGCCTCTCTGCTGGGGACTGCTCTTTCCTGTGTGCCCTCACTTCTAGGTGGAGGAACCCATGATGCTCTGACGGCCCAGGGTAAGCGGTGAGGGAACCTCCTGACTTTGTTGGACAACCCAGGAGTGGGCAACTTGTAAGAAAACAGTCTTAGTTGATGTAGCGTGTGGTGTGTGTGTCTGTGTATTCTTTGGGGTGTGTAAGGGTAACAGACCCACATCCCTTTCAAAGCAATAGCAAGCTGCAGCAATCCATTCTGGAGTCACATTCCTTGCTCAGAATTGGAGTTGAGCAATGTTCCACCCTCCAATTGGTCGCAAGGTGTCGTTTCCCGTGTCACTAGTACCCATGGGCTTGTATTGACTGCATTGGGAAGTGGCACTCCCAGCCCATAGTGCTTTACTTTATGTGACCTTTGCCCTCTGTCAGTCCGAAAACTGAGTTGTTGATCCCCAGCCCATCTGCTGTGTTGGCGGAACTGCTCCGTATGCAGGTGTAACTCTGTGCAGGGCACCTCCACATTTGCTGCTGAGCACGGCATTTTTATGTGTGATATAAAGTACAGTAGCAGTTTGAACTGAGGAGGAGGAAATGTACAGTATGGCATGTTATAGTTTATGCTAGTCCATGTAGCAGCACATACTAGGTTTGGTAAAATCTACCAACCCAGATCTTACTTAAACAGCCTAGAAGTTATGTCAAGACACAGGGAATGAGTTCCTGCCAGTAGGCCTCACAGCTCTTTCCAACACCCTCTGTGTGTCATGAGAAACTGTCTTAGTCAGGGTTTCTGTTCCTGCACAAACATCATGACCAAGAAGCAAGTTGGGGAGGAAAGGGTTTATTGAGCTTACACTTCCATGCTGCTGTTCATCACCAAAGAAAGTCAGGACTGGAACTCAAGCAGGTCAGGAAGCAGGAGCTGATGCAGAGGCCATGGAGGGATGTTTCTTACTGGCTTACTTCTCCTGGCTTGCTCAGCTGGCTTTCTTATAGAACGCAAGACTACCAGCCCAGGGATGGCACCACCCACAAGGGGCCCTCCCCTCTTGATCACTAATTGAGAAAATGCCTTACAGCTCGATCTCATGGAGGCATTTCCTCAAGGGAGGCTACTTTTCCTGTGACAACTCCAGCTTCTGTCAAGTTGACACACAAAATCAGCCAGTACAGTCACATTTGAGAGGAAAGGCCACTCTGGTGTGGTAGCCGTTTGTGAGTGACTTTATGAACCATGGGAAATGCAGGCTGGCATTATGGCAGGAGGTTCGTTCTGCCAAACCCTACTGGGGAAGACACCTAATTTGTATTGCAGCCAGTTTCAAAAGTAAAATAGTTGATGTTGAGGTTGAATCCATGTCTGTATGTTTAGAGGAAGTTACTAGATAGCAGCTCACATTTTTCTGTTGATTTCTATTGTGATCTTAGAGACTGTTTTTCTCACCAAGCTTTATATATGAATAAGCGATGTCAGTAATATTTGAGGGTGGATTTTTACTTTTACAGTATGTCAGTAATCCATGTTGTGTGAGTACATTAAGATAAAGGTGCCAACTCTATTCCAGTGAATTCGGTGAGACTGTTCTTTGGCTGTCAAGACTTGGGAAGATTGTCTGTTGGCATAAAACGCTCTTATTTCCTAATATTTTAAAACTATTGTTATATTTTTTTTAAACCGTGCCTTACAAAGTTTAGTATTATCATTGAATTCTAAGTATTTCTTAGTTTTCTTTATAGCTTTCTTAGTAACTTTAGTTTGCTGACATGGGAATTGTAAACATTTTTCGAGACAGGGTTTCTCTGTGTAGCCCTGGCTGTCCTGGAACTCACCCTGTAGACCAGGCTGGCCTCGAACTCAGAAATCTTTGCCTCCCAGGTGCTGGGATTAAAGGGGTGTGCCACCACTGCCAGGCAGGAATTGTAAAGTACAGCATTTTGCTACGAAGTGTCAATTGTATTGCAATTCTCATCTGCTGTAAGAAGATAACTTACAAATTTTTCTTTTGTTGTCTGTGGTGATTTGAATGAGGACTGCCTCTGTAAGCTATATGTTTGAATGTTTGGTCCCTTGTTGGTAGAACTGTTTGGGAAGGATTAGGAGTTCTCTTTTTCCCTTCTCCCTAACCTCCCTCCCTCCTTCTTTTTCTCTTATGACTTTCTCAACATACAAGCTCTCAGCTACTGCCCCAGCGCCATGCATGCTTGCCTGCCTGCTGCCTTGCTCTTCTCCATGATGGCTAGGGACTCACCCTCTGAAACTGAGCAAGCCCCAATGAAATGCTTTCTTTTATAAGTTGCCTTTGTCACAGTAATAGAATGGAATGATGACTAAGACAGTATTTAAGACTTCATGGCCTTCCTTCAAAAATATTTTATGTGATTTTAAAGAGAATATGTTCTTTATTTGCCGCAACTTGTGTACGTATGTCTGTGGTGGGGTGGTGATGCGACAGGGGTGTAAATGTACAAAATGAGACCACCTTGTATCTGATTGCAGGTTTGCAGGTCTTTTTTTTTTCTTTTTCTTGCCACATGTTGGGGTCTGAGTGGAGCATGTCAAAACCTGTCACTACAGTGTTGAGTTTCCTGTCTTTTCCTGTAGCTCATGGTTGGTTGGTTGAAGCTGTATCTGTGGTTTTATTTCTTTGTTTGACCTTGCTCTTTATCTCTGATGAATGACCTTTATGTACCTATTATCATTACCTTTTTGGGGGTCCTATTTACCTAATATATCTATCCTTTCTGATTGTGTTTTCAATCTTTTCTGTTTCATTTTAAGCTTGCTTCTTTAAGTCAGCATACCGCTTGAGTTAGTTCAGAAATGCACTTGGAGAGTTGGTGTCTTTTAATTTGGCAAGTTTAATCCATTTTCATAAAATTACCATTATGTAACAATTTCTGTCATTTTATGTTTTCCATTTAATGCATTTGATACATTTTTTCTTTTCTGCCTTTTCTTTAAGAAGAACAACCAGCTTCCGTGGTGGTCTTCTGTCTTCTTGTTTCTAAAGCAGGTATCCTTATTGACTCATGCAGCCTAACTTCCCTGTTGTGGTCTTCTGCTGTCATCTGCTTCCACAGCCATCAAGACAGATAGTCGCAGCTTCTGCTTGTTTTCCCACCTTTGCTGGTGTTTCCTAGAACTTGGCTTGTTTGGGTTACTCCCTCTCCATTTCCTTATTAATGGCAGAAGTAGACTTTACTAACCGTCTGTTGCTTCTCTCAATAAAATGTTGAAGCCTTTTTCTATGAGAATAGCAGAATAGTACTTTCAGTGTCAGCTCTTTAGGGATTTTTAATGTCCAAAGATGTTTTTATTACAGCCTCACATTTTAAATGACAGAATTCTTTTTCCTTTGATTCTTTGAAGGCTTGCTGGATTCTGTTCTGTTCTCAGTGCTGTTGGGAATTTTTGTGTTAGATTGACTTTTTATATGATGTGTTCTTCATGTTTGCATAGGGTTTGTACTTTGTATCTTATTTATATTACACACACACACACACACACACACACATACACACACACACACCACACACTGGTTTTTGATACACAGTTTCTCTGTGTAACAGAGCCCTGGTGTCATGGGCTCACTTTGTAGACCAGGCTGGTCTTGAATTCATGAAGATCAGCCTGCCTCAGCCTCCCAAGCGCTAGGAGTAAAGGTGTGCACCAGCACACCCAGCGTATCTGGCAGTCTTGAATTATACAATGGTATCTTACCTCCTCAGTTTTCCTTATTCTCCCATTTGATGTTTGTGAGTCCGTTAGGTTGAGGTCTCCTGCAGTTTAACTCTTAGAAGTGCGTCCTTACTGCTTTAAGCATCTCTTCCTCCCAGTTTGTTTCTTCTCCCAGAACCTAGATGTTGGTAGTTCTACTTCTGTTGTCTGTATTGTGCATCTCCAAATCATTGACTAATCATCTTTTCTGGGCATGCTCACTGAGTCACTCCTGCTCAGCTGAGCCCCAATACCTACAAAAGCCCAGGAAGGTTTGATGTTTTGGCCCAGGGTTTCAGAGGGCTGGGCCCTTAGTTGATTGGCCCTGTCCACCTGGGCAGATTATCATGGTGGAGCCAGCCTGTAGCAGAGGACAGCTACTGATACCACAGGGAGCCAGGAAGCAAGAAGTGAGTCAGAAGTCAGAGTTAGTCCTGGAAGTCCTGCCCTAGGTAGGACTACATCTTCCAGCTAGAACTCCTTCCTAACATGCTCAGAATCTCCACAAAATACTGCCACTAGCTGGGCACCAAGTTTTCAAAACTTACCTGTAGGAGCATATTCTGTATTCAAACCATAACATTATCTTCATTAGATACCTGCATTAGACTCGTGCTCTTGCTTCTCTTCTGTGTTTCCTTCCCTCGCTGGAGCTGTGATTCCAACAGTTTCCCTACATGCTTGGCTTAGAACCAAGTTCTGTTAGCACACAGCTAATGAAAGGTTCAAAGCCAGTTCCATGGGCGAGCGGATTTATCACGGTTTTTGTTTGAATGTAATGTGGAGTGCTTCATATTGCTCAAGGCCTGGTGGGTCAGCATCTCGAGAGGCCACAGGATCTGAGCACCGTCAGGTCTTCTGGGCTTGACAAGTCCTGGAACAGTTAGCCTCTGGCTTTATGCAACCACTGACCCCTGAATATTAACTTTTTGTCTCTGTTGCAGAGACAATGGACGGGTGTTTGAGGGCACATGTGTTTAGTAATATCCAATTAATGCTACTCACACCGACCCCTGGAGTCGACCCCTGGAGCAGAGGCTGCACATTCCTTGCTACCCACCTCAATGTTCTGGGTTCCTGAATGAAAGACAGACAGAAGACAGACAGACAGACACACACATGCGCGCGCGCACACACACACACACACACACACACACAAAGTCTTATATTTTTATATGTCTTAAACAGCTCAATGGTTGGGCCACTTCCTACCCTCCACGCGGCTCATGTACTTTCTGATAATCCCAACTCATCATTTACTAAAACCTAAATTCCGTCTTACTGCCCCTGAGCCAGACTTGCAGCCCTCCTGGGCCGTGATCCCCAGCTCTTCCATGTCAGCTGTCTCTCTGTCCTGCACTCCTCAGGTGTGGCAGCTACTCCTTTCCTGGCATGGTGGCTACCTCCTTCCCTCTCCCTCAGCCCCTGGTGGAGGGAGGGGATCCTAAGGTCCTGCCTCTGTCTCCCTGCCCAGCTGTTGGCCAGAGGCAACTTTATTTATCAATCAAAATCAACTGGGGGGGCGACGACTCTCAGTGTCTTGTATGTGGATTCTTGTGCAATTTTGGGACCCAATTAACATAATGCAAGCATTAGACCAATCCACAACATTTGTGTCTTCATCTTTTTGTTGTTTGTAGGCATATGTGGAAGAGATTTCCATATAAAATTTCTTGGCTAGAAAAATCCCTGGTTGGCTTTATAAGAAAAGTATAGCCGGCAGTGGTGGCACACGCCTTTAATCCCAGCACTTGGGAGGCAGAGACAGGTGGATTTCTGAGTTCGAGGCCAGCCTGGTCTACAGAGTGAGTTCCAGGACAGCCAGGGCTACACAGAGAAACCCTGTCTCAAAAAACCAAAAAAAAAAAAAAAAAAAAAAAAAAAAGTATAACTGTGTCCTTGTGGGTACCATTACTTAGTTCTCAGCAAAGGTTTCTGATCCTGGAGATTAGCCACTTGACAGAAGTCTCTGAGATCATTCTGGCCTAACATGGACCCTACAGTGGTAGCCTACAGCTGTCTTTGAACTAACCAAATATGCCACTGTGATGTTTGTGTAAATTAAATCCAAACAGTAAGTTACATATTTCCCTCCCTCCCTCCCTCTCTTTCCCTTTTGTTCTTACTTGGTTACTATTTAAGAATGAGGACACAGAGAACCTTGCTCCTGAAGAAAACCCATTCCCAACAGTTGCAGAACTGCAGAGGCTTTATGGAATCTATGTCATGACCACATTCGAGGCTAAGTGGAGGAAACGCTAAGAAGGGACTCAGGGAGCAGTCTGATTTCTGTGTATTAGGAAGGAGGAGAGGCAGGCAGTGAAACATGACGTCAATGATGAGGTAGGGCAGAGTGAAGTCCTGCTCCTTCACACATGCAAGGGGATGCTGCTGAGGTGCAGTGACCAGACAGTGACCTGAGAGAACAGTGCACCATCCCTGGTACACAAAAGCAGGAGGGAGAACCTGCCAGAATATCACCGTCAATGTCGGTTACTGGCTGTAGAACTAGGGGGACCTAAGAGTTTTCCCTCCTTGATCTAGTTTTCTGCCAGTCTCTGTTTTCTTGATTATGAAAGTAAAGTATTGTTCACATGCTCAAGCTCATGATCAAGTCATGAACACATCAGGCTGTCAGTTGATGTGCTGGCTAGCTTTATGTCAACTTGACATAGTCTGAAGTCAGTAGAGAGGTGGGGACCTCAATGGAGAAAGTGCCTCTATAAGGTAGGACTGTAGGCAAGCCTGTAGGTGGGGTATTTTCTTAATTAGTGATTGTCAGCAGAGAGGGCCCAGCCCATTGTGGGCGGAGCCATCCCTAGGCTGGTGGTGCTAGCTTCTCTTTGAAGCAAGCCATGGGGAGCAAGCCAATGAGCAGTCTTCCCTGGCCTCAGCATCTGTTCCTGCCTCCAGGTTTCTGCCCTGCTTGAGATCTTGTTATTTTTTTTTTAATGATGACTAGTGATGTGGAAGTATAAGTCAAATAAAGCCCTTCTCCCCAGGCTGCTTTGGTAACGGGGTTTCACCACAGCAGTTGTAACCCTAAGACACTTGTTGCTAGAGCACTTGTCCAGCGTGTAAGACTCCAGCTCTGTCCTCAGCCCTGCAAGAGCAACAACAACAACAATCTGGCTGACTAGTGAAATGCACGTTCCTCGGCACGCCTTTCTGCCTCATTTTCAGTGGAACTGGGAGTCACTTTCCTTCACCGGCCCTTGTCTTTACTGAGTTCTGCTGACCGCAGTGCCTCCTGGATCCAATCTCTGGATCATGTTGCTCCCTGCAGTCCCTGCAGTGACAACTTTGCAGCCACAGGTGAATTCAGATGCCCTAGTGTGGCAGAGTCCTGTTTTCTGCCGCTTCCCCCACATCCAGTCAAATGCAACTACTTAACAGCTCTGAAAACTGCCAAGCTCTCACCTGCCTTTCTGCTCTGATGTTTCTCTTCCAGAGCCTCTGCTCTCTGAGAGTCTGGCAGTAATTTTTTCTTATTTCTGTTGCATGTCTCCCACATGTCTTCCAGCCCTCCCACTGTCAGGTTTTTAAACTCCTTATTCCTGAGTCTCAAAGCTCCTTGAGAGAGGCCCATTATGCAAATGCCACCTTTTGCTCTGTTTATTATCAGCTGTCTCTCCTGTTAAATGTGAGCAGCTTTGGGCTGGGGACTGATGTTTTAACTGTAAAGTCTCCTCCATAATGTGCCTGGTGAGTAGTCAGAAGGGCAGGAAATTAGAGATATTTGTGGTCAGGAGGGGAGGCATTGAAGGGGCAACCACTAGCCAGTCTTGGGAGAATACATTGAAAATTTTAGTCCCCTTTCTCTGCTCAGTCTTGGAGGCTGCTTTCATGTCCGTGATCTTTCTTGTAGCAGAGAGCCCATTGTATTACCTCACATCTCTTGATTTTGTCTGGCAACACTATGCTTGTAAAGAGTTACCAAGACCCAGACATGGTTTCCACTCTCAAAACATATATGATGGGAATTGGGTGGCAGGCTAGACTAGGTTATGAAACCACTGTGTGGCAGCAAAATGCCAACTGATGCTGTTTTAGTTGAGAGAGGAGAGTGTACAGACAGATGTTGGCAAGGGTTTGTTTGGTGGAGATTAGGTTTAAGTTGGATGTTGCTTGTTGTCTTGGTGACTGTTCAAAACTGAAGTCTCTAGTATTGTTTTTGCTCTTTTTATTCACAGGACTGCTTGTAGATGCTCACGAAAGGGTGGCTGGTACCCAAGGGTGGAGGTTGCCTTACTAAAAGAAATGAGAGATGAAAATGATCAGAGCCGGACTGGGCCTGGGGCCCTGTGGTAGAGCACTTACATGGTGTGCACTGGACCCAGGTTAAGCTCATAGCAAATGAACAATAAGGTGTCTGGTCCTAGTTCTCAGTTATAAATTAATCTCACAAGATGTAAAGCTCTTGCTTTAGAAATCACTGAATACACAGGCTTAGGTGAGAACTCCATAACTTAACTACTTGCAAACACAGTGATCTGACTCCACCCCAGAATACCTATGGAAAAACAAATCTGGGCACGCTGGCATATGCCTGTAATTCCAGGGCAGGGCAAGTGTAGACAGGTGGATCCCCTGGCTTCCTGGCCCTTCCAGCATGAATTTCAGGCCAGTCTCAAAGGGGGAAAAGGCTCCTGAGAACACCTTCGGTGCGTACCCGTCTTCCACGTACAGTCATAGTGACATGCCACACTATTAGGGGAAATTGCTGTGAACAGAAGTTTGGGAAATGATTACAAGCCCAACTATCGATGTACATAATGGTTTTGACTGAGGTTTTTCCTGTATACAGTGAGTTTTGCCCAGTAGACAGACTCATTCCTGACCAGGGCCGGGAGAAGGATGTGACATGCTGGAAAAGTGGAGCGAGGTGTCTTCATTTGATCAGTCTGCAAACATTCCCATCCACCCAAGTTGTTCTCACCTGAGGGCTCAGGTTGCCACTGTTTGGCAGACAGGAAGACAGTTCTCTTAATAGAACGTGGTTCAGCACGCTGAAAGACAGTTTGTGCTGTCAGTCTGCCTGGGGAAAGGATTAGAGGCAATGTAAATGAGCTTCTGTATCTGGTGGTAAAAACACCCCAGGCATGCTTTTAAAGTAAGACCTCTGCTCTCAGGCTCCTCAGACCTGCTTCTCATCCATGGCTTTTGCCCTGGTAGGAAGGAGTCAGGAGGAGACTGGTCCCAGACCCTCCATAGCCACTTTTGCTGGGTTAGGCACTGCCCGGGTGTCAGTGAATGACCCTGGAGGAATGGCAATCTAGGTATATGAAGCCAGGAAACCCAACTACCTGTCCCTCTCACTGCCTGCTCTGCACCAGGAGCTGCTAACCTGGGCCCCTGGAGCTGAGCTCACATTGGTAGCTGTCCTGAAGGTCACTTTTATCTTTGCTGTAGCCAGACCCCTGTCAAGAAGCCAATTAAGGGGTGAGGTGAGGAGTTTTGTGGACTTGCAGTTTGAAAGGATACACACGGTCCATCCTGGTGGTGTGAAATGCCAGGTGGTGGGAGCCTCAGAAAGTAAGGATAGGAAAGGAAGTCAAACCGCAAGAGCAGGCACCAGCCATCTGTTAACTCCAGCAAGGCTTCCCCCCTTAAAGGTTCCATAACCTTTCAAGACAGCTTCAAACACATGAATGTATTTGCAGGAGAAGGAACTTCACATACAAGCCATAAAAACTATCGCCGCCTCTTTCTGATCTTGGGTGTAGTCCAGGCTAGCTTGAACTCACTGTGTACGTAGCCCAGGTTGGATATCTACATGAATTCTCGGCCTCCAAGCACCTGGAGTGCTGTGTAGCTGGACACCACCATACCCAGCCATATCCCCTCAGCTTTGTAGAGTGGTAGCTTGGGACACAGATGTGTGCTCATGTGCAGAAGAGAGCTGGAGTCGAACTCTCTAAGCACAGGAAGAGGCAGTCATTCTAAAAAGCATCGGAGCTGCGTTCTAATAGCAGGTGTTGGTTCCCTTGCCTCTAAGTTGGCCCTGTTGTTGGGACTGAATTTCTACAGTTACATGTTTGTGCAGATGGGCTATTGAAAAGTGACAGCTGAAAGAAAAACAAGCAATATTCTAGAATTTGTGTGAAGGACAGGACAAGACTTTGCAAGGAAGTGTAGCCCAGGGAGAAGACCTGCTCAATCTAGTGTGCCCCACTTTCTCCACAGGGCTCTAAGGATGGGGTACTCATAGCTATTTCTCTCAACTGGCCTTCTTGTTACATGCTACTCCCAGCTTCCATAAACACACTGGAATCCCAGTATCTCCCCAGGCATCTCTCCCCAGTCCATTATTTCTGACGATCACTGGCTTAATCTGGCTTTCTCGGATCTCTTTTCTAAGACACACTCACTTAGCCTTAGCTCTGAGTCGGGTTGGGGATCAGTAAGATTGATTTTCTGCACTTGCGTTTAACCTCCGGAGAGCTAGCCTACTCAGGGCCCAGGATTTGTCTTGTGCTTCATTTTGGGAGGAATTGTGGTTTTTCTGAGACGGTTTTCTGAGAGTGAGTTCTCTTCCGACCCTGGCATTTGTGTGCACTCTGCTCCTCGGATCCAGGATGGGGCACTGTGTGGGCTCAGGACACTTGGAGCTTTTATTGGCTGGGGTCGTGGAGCTCCATTTGCTGTTGTGGCAGCGTTGGGTGATCGTTAGGACATATCACCAGGAAAATCAAGGCCACATTAGTGCCATTCCCATACAAGTGCTTCCTCTGCAAGTCACCTGGGGGAGTCAATATTTACTAAGTTCTTTGGCAGAGAGGGCAGCCCTGTGCCTGGTTCCATTCCAGTGTGTTTGTAGACGAAGCTGGAAACATCATGTAAGTGACAAGGCCAGCGGAGGGAAGCAGCTGCTTTTGCTCGCTCTTTTCTGCATTTTCCATTTTCTACACAAGCTGATAATATGTACAATGGCTAATGAACATAGTTTGTAAGATGGTCTGGATCACACAGCTCGCTTAGTCCCCTGCAGTTACTGCAGGACCCAGCTCTGTGCTATTCCTTCAGTGCTCACGGGCAAGTGGGAACTCCTTCACGTCTGGAATATTGATAAGTTGGACCATCAGAAGTCATATCTAAGGTAGCCGCTGATGTCCCTTAATGTCCCTTTCATTATGCGCTCAGTGTGAAGGAATGCACAGGTAATTAGAGCAACAGGGAGGGGCTCTGATGACTGTGTGCTACTCTGGGCTGTCCTGAGCTTGGATCTGGGATCTTTGTAGGCTAAGCATCCATCATAGCTACATAAAAGGTGCTTGTTTTCCATTCAATTTGACGGGTTATTTTCTTTTCTTCACTCTTCATGGGATATAATCTATGTGTTAGTCAGCTTTTTGTTATTATAATAAACATCCAATGATAAACCAGCTTACATGAAGAGAAGGTTTACATTGGTTCACAGTTTTAAAAGTCTTAAATCATGGCTGATTGGTCCTCTTTGTGTTTAGGCTGGGGGGGGGGGCAATAGGGCTCATGTGGTAGACATAGCTGTTACCTCTTGGCTACCAAAGAGGCAGGAAGAAAGGGTTGGGGTCTCATTGCCCCGCCCACCCCCAAGGACCAAGTAGACATTTCAGAAGGTTGCACTTCTTAAGATTTCTGCCACTTTTCAGTAGTGCCATTAGCTGGGAACCAGGCTGGTAACTGATGGGTCTTTGGGAATATTCGATATGATATCCACACTATAACAGCTCTGAGTCTTTGTTTTGTTTTGTTTTGTTTTGTTTTGTTTTGTTTTGTTTTGTTTTGTTTTGTTTTGTTTTGTTTTCAAATAGAAAATCCACAGGTGCAAATCTTCAAAAGTATCCACACGATCCCAGGCTGCATTGGAAATGTAATTTTGAAAATAATACGACTGACTGATAAATAGCGCCATTTAATTCTTAAGAGGAGTTATTTCCTTTTTCTTGGTTGTTTGAACTCCAATGCCTTTTCCCTCTAGGTGATAGTCCCAGCCCTCCCAAGGAGGATCCCCCCAGCAGCAGTCAGGACTCACTGTCCACTCCGTCTCCCACAACTTCAGCTGCCCAAGGGCCTCCTGGACCAGACAGAAACCACCTTGCAGCAGACGGAGGGAACTGTGGAGACGCCACGGCCACTACGTAAGTCGCTGTGGTCTGGTGTGCTGGTGAAGGGAGGAAAGCCTCACTGTTTGGCCAGCAACCACTCAAGCCATTAGATCCCAGGACACAACCTAATTGGCCAGCTGCCCAGGGGAGGTGACAAGGCAGAATCCTTGTTGAACAGGTCTTTCTGTTTCCTGGCCGGAAGGGGATGCGTGTGGCTTCCAGAGGTCAGGTAGTTTGGGGCCATGAGTAGGAAGTGCCCTCTCCGCTCACAGCAGAGCTCCACACTAGTTCTGCAAACACAGAAGGGGAGGATGTTTGCACTTCCATGGGCCGTCTGTCTCTGGAGACTGCCCTAGAGTGGTGGTTCAGGTAGGTGGGTCTTTGGTTGTTCTTAGGTTCACATTCTGTTTTACCTCACAGCATCTTGCCTAATGGAGACTTGGTAACTGCTACCTGACTTTACCTCCTTGTGTAGATCATCATCAGCTCAGGTCTACTGGAGCAGATGATGCTAATACAAACAGAAAACCTTGAGCTTGTTCGATTCCATGGGGTTTTCTCTTACAGTGCTGATGGAGCCTGAGGAGTCATTGTAGGACAGGGGGGTACTGAACCTTCAGAGAGCATCTGAGGGCTCAGAGGAGACAAAACAGATTTGTGAATAAATATAAGACCTTACTTGATTAGTCAATCAAATTATATCCAAAATATATTTATAATTCACCCAGATAGCATTAAAATTTTTTTAAACTAAAAATTGCTTAAAATAGATTATAGATAATGATGTCATCTGACCCTAGCTGGGCGTTCTTGGGACTTTAAATGGATTGGAAAGCGTTCTTCACATTACTTGGCTTTTTATAGCCTCAGCTGGATTCATATGAAATCATTATGATCTTATTAAGTATTAAGAGAGGCTGGGAGGAACTTGGCATGCTGAAATTTTGGGGTAACCTTTGGATGTCAGAAAAGCTAACCTGAAATCAGAGTGAAACTCCCAAGTTTGCATATTCATTTTCTAGAGGGGGGTGTGTGTGTGTGTGTGTGTGTGTGTGCGCGCGCGCGTGCGCGCGCGCGTGTGCACGCGCATGGATGTGTTCAGGAGTATATGTGTACACTCCATCCAAGATTATTTTAATTTTTCTGTGCTGAAGATTATGTATTGTGGACTTAAATCATGGATACTGAAATATGCTTGTCACCTCTAACTGTGTATCAGCAATAAAATAAAAGTCTCTTTGATGTTGCTGTGGTAGCTAGCATCTAGTCCTGGCTGTGCTAGGGTTGGAATTAGTTTGTGTGCTTTTGAGTGAAGTCCAGATCCCTAGTTCCTTCAGTGAATGCAAACCGGAGTCAGTGGCTAATGGTTCAGTTAGCCATCACTCTTCTATCATGGTTCTGTAGGAAAGTGCCCTTACGAGGCACGGGATAGCCATTGCTCAACTCACAAGGCGTGCAGGCCCAACACAAGGAGAGTGTGATATGTTTCCTCATAAATCAAATGAGGAGCGAATTCCCCAGCTTCCTAGTCATATACATTTGAAAATGTCATGAGAAGTACTCCAGAGAGCCGAAATGGGAGGGGCGGAGAGCAGCGGCGCAAGCAGGGAAGGGCTGTCTTATAATCTAAGCGCATCCTATTCAGGGCCTTGAGCTGTCTTTCTTCTTACGTTGTACATGAAATAGATGTGTATGAGAGTGTTTCCAGGGTGTGTATGTGACAGGACTTACCTGGGCTGGGGAGATGGCTCAGTTGGTAAAATATTTGCTATGTAATCGTGAGGCCTTGAGTTCAGTTCCCAGAAGAATCCACATAAAAACACGAGGCGCTGCATGCACAGACAGGAAGAAGGAAACCCAGGGCTTGCTGGTCAGGCAGCCCGGCTTAACCACCCAGTGAGAGACTCAGAAGACAAGGAGGATCAACACCTAACTCTTGTTTTTCACATGTGTACGTGTAGGCATGGGTGCACATGTACACACACATAGACACACACTCTCGCACTCTCTCTTACACACAGACACAGATGCACGTGTGCGTGCGCACACACACACACGGGCGGGCAAGCACCCACACACACTTTACTGGCTTCTATCAGCTCAGATTATCTTTGCTTGCAGATGAATGCTTCTTAAGAGAACATACTTCAGAATTGCTTTATACTCCCAAACTGGGGTGTGGCTCAGTGGTAGAGCATGTGCTTAGCAGGCTCTGTTTATTTTAAGAAACAAGTTTTTTGAAATGCCCACTCTGCGCCCCACCCCACGGCTGATTCAGTGGGCCCAAGGAGGAGCTGGAAAGCTTGCATTGCTAACAGACTCCAAGGCAAGGGTTAATAAGCAGTTACCTGGATCTCTGGGCCTCTTCCCCTGATTCCAGCCTGGGTTGATTGTTTTGTTTTGTTTTTTAAATCCCAATTGTGCTATCCCAAAAGCAGTTGCCTGTATGTGGAATATATTCTTCTAGCTGGGTTGCCTTGTCTTCAGTGGGAGAGGAGGCACCTAGCCTTGCAGAGACTTGAGGTTCCAGGGTGGGGGTGATTCCCAGAGGGCCTTCCCCAGCTCAGAGGAGAAGGGGAGGGAGGAGGGGCAGGGATTGTGGGAGAGGGTGACTGGGAGGGGGCATGTAAAGTAAATAAGAAAAAATTTAAAAAAAAAATTTAGTGAATAAAAGTGCGCCCCCCCCCCCCCAATCGTTTCATTTTACCAAGGAAGACTCAGGAGCCAGCTACTGGGGTGGGGTGAAAATCTGCTAGCTCAGAGAGGCAGAGAAAGCACCCAGCTGATCTTTGTGCACTCCTGACACCCCACAAGGACAAAGCAACTCAAGACCCTCCTTCCGCTTTACTTACCTCACTCCTGTCTGATGGCACCTTCTCCGCCTCTTGACCTATGGTTGTCTTTAGCTCTTAGATTAATGTTTGTGCTAGGGCTGAGCCACACCTCAACTCCATGTTTACAATAAATAGAAGCTCCTGGGTTAAAGGTGTGTGCTGGGGCTGAGCCACACCACAGCAAGATTTTTCCCCCCGTTCGTAATCTTGGGGTTCACAATGTGATCAAATATCCTGCAACAGTTGATTGTAGGCTTCCTCTCTGAGGAATAACATTAAGTGGGTTCCTCCTCTTTTGTTAATATGTTCTTTAACCTTTGTCTTTATTGTGTGCAGCAGGTATTTCAGTATGTCTATAACATGTATAAGGTCGGCTTAGGGCATTCGTGTGCTCATCATTTCCTCTATCAGTGGTGCAGGGTTCCAAAAAGTCTGCACTGACTCCTCGGAGCTATGCAGCTGGGCAGTTACCACGTTAGTCCTCCTAGGCATCTGCTCTCTTAACAGACCTTAATGTCTGTTCCCATGTTGTTTTGTGTGAAACCATCCTTTTTAGCATCCTTGTATTAATGAGAATATGCTGAGTTTTTTTAAATGGTCTAGACCAGCATACTCCTTGGTCTCCCAGGGGCCTGCACGTGACTCCTGCACACTTGGATTTCCTGATAGGGTTTTAGAAAGATCTGTGCATGCTTGCTCAGCGTAGTCCGACCTGTCTTCAACACCTAGCTTAACCTTCACATGCAGGAGTCTCAATGTACACTTTTCTCTCTTGACCATCTTACTTGTCATTAACACAGTGGTGCCTCTGGCTGTTGATATTGCCCTTTCTTTTACATTCACATTGGAAGACCCCGTTTTCCATCTGTGTATCACCACATAACTCTTCGGCTGTTAAGTCTGGTTTCTGTCCATCTTCCTTCTTCCGTAAGGAGAAAGATGAGAGGCACTTACTGGGGCTTTCCACGGCATTAGTCTGTTTCTTCTTTCTAGCATTTTTCTTTCTCTTTGTAAATTTGGTTTCCACTGTCACTTCTAGTATTTTGTTCTCTCTACGTTTCTATATACCAGGTGTGCAGTACCAACCATAGTAATGAATGAGCGGATTCAAGCCACATTAGAGTGGATATAAACTCACTGGGGTGAGTTTACTGGTTCCAAGTAACAAGGCTAGTGAAGTCACAATGGAGAGGGAGACAGAAAGGTGGGGGAAGAGAAGGAGAGCGGCAAAGAAGAGAGGGGGAAAAAAAGGTGAGAGATGAAAATGTCTGGATTATCTAGGGAAGAGCCTCTGGAGGAAGGGCACGCCAGCCCCTGGGCTGGAAAGTTCAGGGTAGAAGGTGGGGTGTGCCACATAGAGACTGAGGGATGCTGGGAGAACCTGGAGGCCAGGTCTGCTTTGGTGTGTAAAATATGCACCGCAGCTGTTTGTCTAGGGTCTCAATACCAACAAGTAGGCTCTTACTAAACTGATCGAGTTTCCTTTAAATCAAACTTTCTATGGACACATTAAAAGCAACACAAAGCCTTAAGAAGGGGTGCTGCCTGGTTTGCAACAAGGATACTGCCGGGCCCTTCCAGAACTAGCGCTTATCCCAGTTCCTGAAGAATGGAACCGAGCTGCATGTGGGTCACACAGGACCCCGTTTGCAACGCTATACAGAAATGCTGTATCCTCAGCCTCTGGAAGGCAGATTGTCAGCAAACCCCACAGCAGCTGTGGTTCTGACCTGCGCAGTGTGTAACTGCGGCTCAGGCCTCTGGCGGGTGGAAAGCAATGCTGCAGAATTAGATTTCTTGGGCTTTTGCTGATGTGTATGACTTGTGGGTTATTATTCACTGAAGTCAGTCAATCCAAAGCTATTACTCACCTGTACACTCAGTGCGGTGACAGGTGACTTCATTGCAGTGAAGAATTGCTAGCTCAGGCTCCTCGGAGGACATGACATCATAGGTCAAGGTATTTCAAATGTCCCAAAGTCACACCCCTCCCCCCAACAAAGTCATTTTCTCCAAACAGGCTTTCCTCTATTGTAACTGATGGAGCTGGGTCCTTGACAGGTAATCCTTTTAGGCTCCCTGCACAGAAGAAAAATTTTTAAAAGAAATACCAGGAATTGCTCTCTGCTTTCTCACTAGTTAGCCAATAAGAAGGCATGGCCTTGTGTTCTGCTGCCCTCCAGATGGCTGTGTCCCATGATGCCTCTTTTCTGCCTGGGTATGTTGGCACCTATAGTGCCTCTCTGTCTTAGTCAGGGTTTGTATTCCTGCACAAACATCATGACCAAGAAGCAAGTTGGGGAGGAAAGGGTTTATTCAGCTTACACTTCCACACTGCTGTTCATCACCAAAGGAAGTCAGGGCAGGAACTTGAAGGCAGAAGCTGCTGCAGAAGTCATGGAGGGATGCTGCTTACTGGATTGCTTCCCATGGCTTGCTCTTATAGAGCCCAAGACTGCCAGCCCAGGGATGGCACCACCCACAATGGGCCCTCCCCCTTGATCACTAAGTGAGAAAATGCCTTACAGCTGGATCTCACGGAGGCATTTCCTCAAGGGAAGTTCCTTTCTCTGTGATAACTCCAGCTTGTGTCAAGTTGACACAAAACCAGCCAGCTCACCCTCACTCCGGGTACTCGGAAATCCCCAGGGCTTCCTGCATGCTGAGACACTTGGTTTTGGCTGTTGGGAATAGTAAGATAGTCTCAAAATAATAGTATATGCTTTTAACTGTTGAGCTCTCTCTCTAGCACACCGTTAAAAACCACTTTGATTCTTTGAGAATTCCGTACAATATATTTTGATCATACTGACCCCCTCCCCCCGGCTCTTGCCAGGTCCACTCTGCGTTCACTACCCACCCAACATTACATCCTCCTTAAAACAACAAACAAGCAAAGAGCCATGAAGTCCAATTTGTGCTACTCATATATTCTTAGGTGTGTGGCCATGCACTGGACTGTGGTTGGTCTACCAGGGACAGCATCTTTAAAGCAAATTGAGTTTCCTTTTCCCAGCTACTAAAAGTTGCTAAGGATGGTTCATGCTTACCTCTTCCTCCATGATGGGATGCTGTTTCGGCTGTCTCTTGTGTCCTGCATCACCATCCCTGGGAACTCACGTGCGTCTGTTCATTTGCCCTGTTGTGTCCAGGAAACACCACTTCCGTTTGGTCATCCTCTGTCTCTTGTTCACAGAGTCTTTCCAGTCTCTCCTCATGATGGTTCCTGAGCCTTGGCGGGGAGCAGTTGATTTGGGGTTTTTATGAGGGCTGAGCCTTCCACAGTCTCCTGTTCTCTGTACCTTGACAGGGTTCAACCTGCCCTTTTTTATGCTTAATGGAATAATAAGCTTTCTTTACATTACTCAGATTGCGGTACCTCAGGGACGACGACTTGGCATTTCAAATCCCTTCAACAGTTTTATTGGAGATATGAAAATACTCTTTAGATATGACGTATGATTTCACATGCCATAACAAGTCGTACTTGGTGCACTGGAAGTTCAGAGAAAAGAATCAGCTCTTAATAGACTTCTGAAGAATTGGCGCATACTCAGAAATGATGGAAGTCACAGGCAGACCTTGTCTTTTCTCTCTGACCTTTTCTGGCCTCTTCTGAGTGCCTGCCTCAACTACACACTCTTTGCTTATTCGTACTTTATTTTGTTTGATTTTCTTGCTTGCCTTGTTTATGTGGTGCTGAGGATTCACCCCATAGACCTGGCACATTCAAGAAAACTCTCTACTGCTGAGTGACAGCCCTCAGCCCCACCTACATATCCTAGCCTGTCTTAGACCTGGACAGGCAAGTGTTTCTAGTTGGTACCATAGTATTTTACTGTAAGGTCACTGTGGTCATTGTTTCAATAGAAATAGATTTCTTTTTCACGTTTGCATTAATGGTCACAGTTAAACATTCACTAGTTTTTTGTTTTTGTTTTTTGTAAGAAGGGCAAGGATGTTGTATAAATTTTTAGACAGATACCAGGTGAGAGTGATAGTTCTTGTACGCAATGAATTACCCATTTTAAGTGTTCAGCAGCTTTTTTGACTAGTGGAGAGATCTTTTTTTTTTTTTTTTCCCCGTGTTAAATGTTGGTCCTGGTTATGAAAATCTGGTGCTGGCTTGGTGAAGAATGACCAGATTACCCCACTGGGTGGATTCAGAGAGACAGGTCTAAAGTGGCCAACGCTGAGGAAGAGCAGGTGAGCGTCTTGCTCGGCTGTGGCCCTCCCTGCAGTCTTTAGGTTTCTGTCCAGCTCTTTTCTCTACCTCCAGGAGCACCGGTATCAGAAGACACTGAGCGAAAAAGACTTTTTGCATTAGTGCAGGCTGGTGGTTCAGGGGTGGTGGGGGTTTCCTGTATTTCTTAGGAAGCCGGGGAGGATTACATTAAGTGGGCTCTGAGTTCTGAGTGGTTTTGTAAATCATTTCATCTGAATGCTTATATCAGCACGGTGAGGCAGATATATGTTTAAAGAGAGAATAGGACATGAGAAAGCTGGTGTGTGACTAGTCAGGGACCTCACCCCTTATGACCCCTATGACTTAGGGTGTTGGTCTTTTTCCCATTTGTTTTACTCTAGAGTCTGAAACTGTCTAGTTGCTTGTGGGACGATCAGACAGTTTGTAGGTGTCAGCCCTTTACCACCTAGATTCTGCCTGTGGTTGGTAGAGAGACCATGGCCGTGGTAAGCCATGCGGCCCTGGGGTTACCTGTGGCATTGAAGCCCTGGATCTGGTCAGTGTATTCATTAGCTAGTGCCTGGCCTGAGAAGAGGTTGCCCTGATTGCACCACCGCCCTGAGAAGGGCTGAGGGCCTGGAAACTGGATGAGTGCGAGAGAGACGCATCTGTAGCCTTGTTCTGAGGAACGTGTGACTTGTCTCCCATTAGTTCTAGTGAAGCTTTTGAAGCGGATCACAGGGCCTATATATGTGGTCATCAACAAACCACAAATGCCTACGTAGACCTTGGGGGCCATAACGTGTCCTGTATAGTTCCTTGCTCGGGTCATTTTAATAACTGTGTCGTGTGTGTGTGTGTGTGTGTGTGTGGGGGGGGGGGTTATGTCTAACTCATGTCTTTGAGCTGGCTGTAACTGCACATTCTGAATCTTGGGGAGCCTGAGTTTTAAATCGTAATGTTGACTATCCATATAGCTTTAGGTTTGCATGTTGGAAAATGTAGTCGCATTTTTGCTGCCCGAGACTCCCGAGAATGAGTAAGTCTTATATAGTTAAGTCTCGCCTGACTTTGGTTTTCCTTTTGCTTTCATTGTTTTTCATTGCTAAAGATTTCTCTTGCTTTGATGCCATTGTTGTGATTTATTGTTATTTTCTGCCTCTGAGGTGGTCGGATGTGACTCCAGAGTAAACAGTTAGCCTTCTCTGTCAGCGGGGATACAGCTTTGGAAAAGCATTGATTTCAGTCTGACAGGCCTGGCTCTGCACCCCTTTCTTCTTCCAAAGGTCTTAGAAAAGATTATGTAAGTTATTCAAGCCAACTGAGCTTAGCAAGATTATCCATAAAAGGCAAACACCTGCCCCTCCTCAGTGGTAAGCTTTCAAGGCACCACAGTTAACAAGCCCAGTTACTGCTCTCCAGGAGTTGCAGGCAGCCACCTACTGGCAGTTTGCTAACCCTGAGAACCCAACAGGATCTACTTAAACTTGGCCCCAACTTCCTGTTCTGTTGGTTACATAATCTGCCCACCAAGCCGCTCGGGGAGATGACATCTGTATCCCTGGAGCAGCCCTGGATCCTTAGGTTGAGTTGTTCAGCGGTCCCAGAGGACTGAGCCTGGCCTCCACTCCAAGCCTTGATGGGAATCTCTGAGAAAAGTCATGTGATATCACATGGCCAAGACCTGCGCAGCCACCGAGACTCCTATAGCAGTTATTTGGTGCATAGTGGGTGATGGCAGTTGTCACAGTCAGCTTGATGAGGAACCAAAGCGTTTTTCTTTGTAGAGCAGCCGTGTGTCTGTGCTGAGCTTGGTTGGATGTTCAGGCCTCCTGTTAGGCAGCTGCTGCTTTCTATAAGGAGTTGAGTTGGTGGAAGCATTCTCATCAGGGACCCTATTGGACGGCAACCCTCAGATCTCTAAAGGCCTGTAATTTTCTGAAATGAAGCTTCAGTTCCTTCTGCTCTGCACGTAAGCTCGTTTGCCCTTCATAACTGATTCCACAGCAGTCATTGGGAAGGAAGGGAATGGAGCCATTCTCTAAGACTGGATCAAAGATGTGAGTCTAAGACGATTCTCTTACAGTGAGACCAAGAGAGCCTGCTCTGGGAGTGAACCTTGTGAGTCCATGTGAAGAGATAGTGTGGCCTTTCTTGTTAAAAGGGGGACGTTCACACGGGATGTCCAGCATCCTCCAGGCCGAGAACTGAGTATTGAGTGTGAGTGTATTCCTTCTTAAGATTGCAAGCATGGATGCCTTGCGTGCACTCTCCTCTTCTCTGCCTACATGTCCCTGCTACAGGGTGAACAAGTTACTGTTTTTGCAGTTGACTTTAATTTGCTTGGGAAGCACTGTCCTTCAGAAGGGCCAGTGGGAAATAGCCTCAGAGAGCATTAGCTGCCCCTTAGATTGCCCTAGGTGCTTACAGGTCACATTCAGGACTACCCAGGCGCTCTAGGCTTACTGGCTGTCTAAATAAAGTTTTATTGCAACACAGTCACGCTTGGTCCTTTGTGATTTGTCTGTGGCTGCTTTTTCTTCACAAGGATGCCAGAATTGAGTCAGGTGAGAAGACTCTGTGGCATTCAGGTTCCTTTTTGGAAGAAGTCAAATGGATCTCTGTGGTAAAGCAATATTTTCTTGCAAGCCTGTCTCAGTGCATACGATTACCACCACAGTGGCCATGTCTGCTGAATGCTGGGTATTTTCTCAGCACAACCTTTATACATCTTTTCTTGCCATTGAATGAAGCAGTTTTCATTCTGGATTTTGGATATTTTAGTATGTGACTGTAATGCAGTATCTGTTTGTGTTTTTATAAGCTTAAATTTTTATTTTGGAGTAGTTTAATATCTATAGAAAAGGTATAAAAATAGAACCAGATCTTCATTCCACTGACCTTCCCTTCTTACACAGAATACTAATACCTTTGCTAAAAAAAAAAAAAAATGGAATTATTAGCATTTATGCTATCCGTGCCTTGGCTTTCGGTGAGAACAGTGACGACATAAGCTGTTTCAGAAGGGTGGTCTGGACTGGAGATGCAGCAGCAAGCGGCAAGGGCAGGGGCCGCTGCCCCTTACCGGGCTTCTCTCTGCGCCTTCCACCTGGTACATCATTTAGACTGCACACTGGTCCAGCCTCCTAACTGTCCTCTCCTCTTTTTCTGAGAATGTAAGGTTCCGAGGCTGACTCTGTGGCCATGATGCATCAGCCTCTGGGAGGTATACACCCATGCTCTTCCATCTTGTTCCTGTCGTCCATTTCAAATAGAACGGGGAGGGTATTTAAGGGGGTGAAACCACACACAAGCCCACGGCCAGCAAATGGCAGCTCCGACCTTGGCATTCAGGTCTGTCTGTAGAGCGAGTGGTGTCATGCATTTAGCATATGTGTGATTACCATCCCTTGTAGCTGTCCTTACATTTAGCCCAGGGTCTGCCTTCCTGAACCCTCTGAACTCAAATCTCTGGCCCTTCCTCTGTTGTCTTATTCAAGCCACTCAGAACATGCTCTTCATTGTCTCACCCAGACATGACCTTGAGCAAATCCCTGTCACCTTTCTGAGGTTGTCTTCCAGCATGTGTCATAGGATGTTAAGGAGGTGGAGAAGCAAGTGAGTGAATGAGCAAGCTAGCATAGACGAGCTGGGTTGAGCCCACATACCTCACAGGGCCTGGGTGTGAAAGATGAAGAAGGCCCCTCACTCCCCTCCTCCAGGAAGCCTTTCTCATGTTCAAGAGATGTTCAGTGCTTCCTTCTCTGTTCCTGTGACAGATCTGGGCAGGTTGTCCCATGGCGCCAGTCATGGCTACCCTAACTCCAGCCCTACCTGACCACTTCTGGAGAGCAGCCTCCTTGATGTCCCCAGGGCAACCCCTGATGGGTACTTCTTTGGCCATAAGTGATGAGTGAATGGGATCTGTTTTGGACTCTTCCTAACAGATGCAGAAATCACTCCTACCTAACCCCACGGATTCTGGCAACCTCATGGGGATATCTGTGATATCTCCACTCTTTGTCTCCTTGCTGTGAGTTCATTTGGAGTGAAACAGTTTGCTTGCTGTGGAGTCCCCCCTTTTAAACACTGAGGAATGACTGGCATTTATTTTACAAAGACATTTCACACAATCTACACATCTACAATATTTCATTTTGTCTTCATTAACATTTTCAAACATTTGGTTGGGATAGCTATTTAGGCCTTAGACTGTATATTTCCCAGACAGCGTGAGATTATTGCACTAACCTGTAAGCTTCTGCTCAGAGGCCTTGCAGATGAAGTTGTGAGAATCATTCATTCCTGGGTAGGCTTTCAGTTTGATTCTAATAACATGTAGTAAGCATCTGAGACTGTGGAGGGCGTAGTCACTTCTAATAAGCAGTCATTTCTTGACACTGTTTCCCTGCTGTGAGTTTTACATTGTTCTTGTTGTTCCGCATCCTGGAACTGGCCTTCCGTTGCCAGCAGTGCTCAAAGCTGACCCATCTACTCTACTGAAGAAATTCTATGGCATTTTCTGGGGACCACTGCGACTCCAAAGGCTGCAGCCCCTTCTCGCCGTTTAGGAATGCTTATACTCTTCAGACATGAGAACCTGTTAGCATGCAGAAAGTGCAGCCTCCGGTGCTGAGGTCGGTTGAGCCTGCAGTGCTGATTTGTTTCATGGTACAGAATTCAACTCTGGAAGTAGACGTATTGATAGCTAGCACCATTTTGTGTTGTTTGGCACTGGGAAAATCTCTAAGATCTTTGCCAGATGTGCGCACCTGTTTCTCCAAAGCAAGGATATCTATTCTTCTTATACAAGAGTGTTTTGTTTTCACTAATGCGCTCTCTCTCTCTCTCTCTCTCTCTCTCTCTCTCTCTCTCTCTCTTTCTCTCTGTGTGTGTAATTTTTCTCCTCTCTCCTGCCTTTCTGCCCGACTCCACCACCATGTCCCACCCACTTATGGTAATCTCAGTTGCCCTAGGAATGGTAACATAGATATTCATTGTGTGTATTTTCAGGAATGTGCTTCTGAGTTTGAAATCTCTGTGTCTTTTAGTGAAACCCTTGTTTCTCCGTGTCTGTCTCCGTGAGAAGGGAGCAGTTCCCTTCATTGGAAGGTGATGCTATTTTACTCTTCCTTCTTCCATAGGAGAAGCTGCAAGAAGTGTGTCAGCTAGAAAGTCCTTCTCTGTATTTTATCCCTGTTTTGGTAAATGTGGTTTCAGAGCTTTTCAGGAGGGCAAAAGCTCTGTCTGATGTTTGTTTTGTTTTCTTTGGAAACCACAATGTTGCTTTCAAGAAACTTGTGGAGCTTAGGTACTTCATGTAATGGTGCAGTGCTCACCACTCCCTAGGGTTAGTGGTCTGTGTTTGTGCAGCATGAGAGGCAAGAATTAGCTATAGCAGTGGGAAGAGGGCAGCAGAGTTTCCTGGTTTAACGTTGAAAGGACTTTTCAGCTCATAGAGACAGAGCATTCATCTGATGCTCAATTATTCTGATGTCACCAATCCTTTTCATTATTTAACCCAGAGACTCTTAGCCAGGTTCTCATGTGAACCATAAAATACACAAGGGTGATTGGGATGACCATTCCTACAGTTTCCTGGTGATAATATGGTCTAAAGTTTTGTTGTGTTTGCACACTATTGAATTAGCCTGCCAGGTGTGTGGATCCTGATACAGGAGTCCCAGTCCAAAGCCACTGGCAGTGGTCAGAACATTAGTACTTCTTGTCCCATGGCCACAGGGTGATAGAACAAGGACCAGGTGATAACTGTGGAGAAGTATAGGAGAGGAATACAGGTCATCTAGAAAACAGGAAACCTTATTTGATAAATGAAGCCCGCTCTTTGCTCCAGAGAGTCACAGTCTCTGCTGGCTTCAAGCCCATTTTCCATACAGATATTCTCAAGCCTAGTCCAGAGCCAAGGTGTCCAGATGATTGACTGTGCAGAGGCATAAAGAGGCCCAGGGGGAAGGGTTTCCCACCAGATGCATGGGCGGAAGTGCACTAGATGAGAGCAGAGGTGGCTAATTCATTAGGTACATGGGGGACTCAGGACCTAGGTGGGGCATTGCTGTGCCCTGCTATAGAACCTGGCAGCTCTCCCTCAGGATGCTAGTTGCACAAAATAAAGTTTTATTATGACAGTTCCCCAAATCTATAAGATGAACTTCAACCGTGTTTCCTGTCATCCCTTTCTCTCAGACTGTCTCCCACCCTGTCTCCCTCCTTCTATCCCTCCAGCAGCCCCACAGTTTACTGTCATGTCCTCTCCCTCCCCCTTCAAGATGGTTTAAAGAAGGTGAAAGGAATAACAGAAATTCTCCTGGGAGATGATTTTTCTCCACTGTTTTGGAGGGAAAGTAGGTAGGGTGTTTGAAAGAATTAAGTATTAAAATTTTAAGTCCTATTACAATAAGTAATTAACCAAAATCTGGATGGTTACATAATGACTATCAAACCTATGGTTTTAGGAGGGTAGTTCTTTAAGAAGCTAGATGACAGAGGTGAATGGTAGCATGGGCTGCATCTGGGGTCCTAGTGTGACCCTGTGGAGATGAGTGGACTTACTTACCTGTTGATGCTTTATTCCACTCTCTCTGAGAGAGCAGGGTTGCAGTGTCTCTTCTGCCATGCAGAGCTCCCCTCAACAAGGCTCCCCCATTCTTCAAGAGACGTAGGATCTTTCCTGGACACTGCTTCCAGACTTGCATTTTGCTGTTATTTATGAGCATGGCAACCCACAGAAATCTGAGCCTGCGGAATTTTAAGTGGGAGTGGCCTGCATATACACAAGTGGGCGTGGCCTGCATATACACGAACAGCTGGCCAGCTGTGTAGGAAGGACTAGGAGGTGTGGCCTTGCTGCAGGAGCTGTGTCACTGGGGGTGGATTCGAGGTTTCAAAAGCTCACACCAGGTCATCTCATTTTCTGTGGGTCTCCATTGTGCAAATCAGATATGAGCTCCTAGCTGCTCCTCCAGCTTTGTACCTGCCTCTCTGTTGCCTTGCTTCCTGCCATAATGATCATGATTTACCCTCCGAAACTTTAAGACCTCAGTTAAATGCTTCATTTTGTAATTCGCCTTGGTCTTTTCACAGCAACAAAACAGTGACTAATGCAGTGTGTGTGTGTGTGTGTGTGTGTGTGTGCGCGCGCGCGCGCATGCGCGCGCGCTGTGGGCCTGGAATAAGCCAAGAACACAGATATAGAAAATTTAAGAGTATGTTGGCTCAAATTGAAAGACTCTCTTGATAAACTAGCTAGTGTGAGATAGCATTGCTCAGTGATGTTGAACAAATACAGGAAGACAGAAAACAACACCTTTGAGAACCTGACCCTGAACAGAGACCACTCAGTGAGTTTCAGATTTGGGACAAGCTAGAGCAAATAGTGCTAAGGAGTAGGCTTATACCTTCTGTGTCTGTTCTTCCAGAAGTTCTGTCACTTTCCAAGACGGAAAGCCTTTTCTCTCTTTCCCGAACACAGAGACAAAGCAAAGCACAAACTAAAGATGTGGGGCTATGTAAGTAACAGCTGTGCACGCTATGGCCTTCGTCTTTACAGGGTCAGTCCTCACAGCCACGCTGTTTGTCTTCATTGAAGCTGTCCTCCCTGCGCTGATGGATGGCCATCCATCCTTTAATCCGTTCACTCCCTGTGTCTAGGCAGACGTGAGGGGGGATGGTACAGCATCTCATCTTCAGCCACCACTACCATGCTACTCCAGGCACCTTGAATAATTGCCGTGAGATTAAATGGCAACTGTTGGGCTGTCTGTGGCCTTAAATTCTCCATGAGAGCCTTACTGTCCACCCTTTTCCCTTCCTGGTTAGTGAGACACTGTTAGAGATTCATTTTCTTGTAAGGAATTTAGTGTCTTTTGTAGCTAGGTGGTTCAAGTCACTAGATTTATAAGTTTCTTGGCTCAGAGTAAATCAGGTGTTTTGACTCCCCAAGTGTCCAGATAGACGTTTTGTAAATAAGTTCTTTTAAGAATACTATTTTTAGTGAAACAGTAATTAGGCGCCTGTGAGGGCAGTGGTAGAGCGTGTCTTGTACGTGGTGTCTGATGTCCATTTAGTTTATAGCTTCTCGTGGTTGCACAGATGCTGGTGGAGGCTTTGTCTTCCTGGGATTCTACCTGGCAGTGAAGGAGAGTGTGGGGAGGAAAGAATGGCCCAGGCCGGGGAGGGGTAGGTGCCAGGCAGCTCTCTGGTGTGACTGCCTGGGACAAAGAGCTGGGAGATCCTGATAGCAGTGTGGCATAGAGCAGAGAGGGGCCCTTCTCCTGGGGAGTGGGGTGCAGCCTGGAAGCTGTGTTGAAGGGAAGTGGACACAGCTCTGCTCTAAGGGAACATGAGATCATGCTCAAACTGTGGAGGGAAGCTGCTCGCCCAGGCTGGTTTGAGCTGAGGGCAGTGATTATGATGAAGAGCATTGTCAAGGTGTCAATGTGTGTGTGCTGGAAACAGCCAAGTTAAAGGGGCTCTGTGTGTCTGTCTGTCCATCTGTTCATCTTGTCTGTCTCTCTGTCCATCTGTGGTGTGTGTGCTGGGGCGGGGAGTTGGTTAGTGGCTCAGTACTTCCTGAGCATGTGCCAGGCTCTGTGTTTCAACCCAGCACCACAGAGGAAAACAAAAAGGTAGACATTCCTTTCCGTATGTTGATATTTTTTGGTTGGCTGGTTATAGTTAGACTTAGTGGCACAAGATTTTAACTCCCAGTACTTGGGATGCAGAGGGCAGTAACTCTCTAATTTCTAGGCTGGTCAGAGTTACATAATGAGACACTATATCAGAAGAAGAAGTAGAAAAGAAAAGAGAAAAGTTTGTATACCACAGCCACAAGGCTCTAGATCTGAGGTAACTGATGCCAAATCCACATTGCTAGTTATATGTTCAGGGGCCTACATGGATTAGTTTGTTATTAATTTGACATAAGCTAAAGCTACCTGGGAAGAAGGAACCTCACATGAGAACATGTCTCCATCAGGTTGACCTGCGGGCTAGTCCATGCAGGCAATTGCTAGATTAGCAATTGATGTGGGAGGGGCTAGCCTACTGTGGGCTGTGCTACCACTGGGTAAGTGGTCCTGGGTTGTATAAAAAGCAAAGTGAGTGAGCTGCAGCAGCAAGCAAGCCAGTAAGAAGTGTTCTTCTTCCATGGCCTGTGCCTCAGCTTGAGTTCCTACCCTGACAGACCTTGGTAACAAACCCTTTTCTCCCCAAGCTGCTTTTTGTCAGTGGTGTTTATCATAGCAGTTGAAGGCAAACTCTGGGATAAGCTCCTTCCAAGACCCCATTCACTCACCTCTTCAATATTTTTTGAGATTTTATTTATTTTTATTTTTCATATGTATGGGTGTTTTGCCTGCATGTATGTCTGCGCACTACACGTGTGCCTAGGGAAACTAGAGAAGGGTATCGAATATCCTTGGGATATGGAGTGACAGACAGTTGGGAGCCACTTTGTAGGTCCTGGGAGTTGTATTCAGGTCCCCAGGAAGAATAGCCAATCCTCTTAATCACTGAGACATTTCTTTACATTTTAAATTCTAAGAAATGACTCAAATGCCAAAGATTATTTGAGGTTCGTTGATCTGTCCTTTAAACTCCAGTCTTTTGTTCTTTCTGCAGGGGTCTTGGTTGTTCATAGCAAAGTTTTCTGAGTTCCCACCTGTAAATACCAGGTGAAGGACCTTTCGGCATTAAAGTGCTGTGTGCTGTCAGCCGCAGGTCACATGCTTAATGTTTTTTTTTTATTTTTTTATTTTTTTTATTTTTTGATATTTTATTTACATTTCCGATGATTCCCCTTTTCTTTGGAACCCCCGTGTCCCCTCCCCCTCCCCGCCTCTGTGAGGGAATTCCTCCTCCCACCTACCCGCCCACCCACATGCTTAATGTTTAAGCTTGTGTGACTTTCCCTCTAAGTAGAAGAAATGAGTAAAAGCGACTGCTTATCACACAGAGCCTCAACCTAGGGTTTTTAACTTAGGAGACTGTGAACTCAATATGCATTCCATAGAAACAAGTTCTGAGTTTTCATCTTCTCTTGGGTTGGTCATAGGTGGTGCTGCTCTCACTTAAAGCTGTGCGGCAGCAGTATGACATCATGGTGTGTACTCTGTGCTTCTAAGTTTGTTAGATGTAGTCGGTTTCAGTTTACGGTGTTTGCAGCTTTCATAGGTTTATCCAAAAGAACCTCGTTCTCGGCCAAGGATCATCTGCTTCTGAGAAACCCATGGCACTGTTGGGGGATTAGCTTTTCTAGGCAGTGAACTGATTGCTTCCAGTAGGTTTCTATTGCTGTGATAAAATGCCACGACCATCAAACAACTTTAGAAGGGAAGGGTTTTATTTCATCTTTCAGTTGTAGCCCCCCAGCATGGAAAGGCAGTCGGGGCAGGAACCCAAGGCAGGAAGCTGGAGTCAGGAAAAGTTGACAAAAAACAGCCAAAGCACTGGTAATGGTGGTAGTTTAGACAAGATCACCTTCTCCACAAACACGGAGAAGTTCAGTAAAGTCTCTACTTTGAGATGTAGCTGCCTCTGGAGTGGCTCAGGGTACAGTTCTGGGAGGGTACAGAGAGGACTTTATCCCAGTGATTTGAAGAAACATGGGTGCTGGTGTCCTGACCATCTGGCCTTGAACTGCTGTTTAATTGTTGTTACCAGTGTTTGTGGTATTAATCCTGTCTTTTAAATGTATCCTTAGGCCAAGCCAGACCAGGCCATCCATGGTGCAGTGGCTAAATATGCAGTCACCAACCACAGCAAGCTCCACCCCAGCGGGGACACCTCCTTCCCCCAGGACGGCACCGTTCTCTCCTGCTGCCTCCATTGTAGACAAGCTGCCTGAGTGGTGGGTGCTTAGGGATGTGATGTGGGATAAGAGAGTGGCACACACAGGGCCGTGTGTGCCACTCTGTCTTAGAAAACGCTTGCCCTGGGCCCCTTGGCACTGACAGCCAAGTTTGTATCAGGGCTGTGCCTCATCTCAGAAGCAAGCGCGGTCACTCCGGGGCATTGCTGGGCTTGATTTTACATATGCTCTACACTCCTCCTCCTGTCTGTTTGAAGTCATCTAGGTAAATTTTAATACCTAATAATGTAAATGCTGTATAAACCTTTGCAGTACTGCATTGTTCAGGAAAGTCATGAGAAGAAAGTCTGAATGTATTACACAATACAGATGACATTTGTTTTTTAAATACTTTGAATCAGTGGCTGGTTGGATCTGTAGATGTGGAACTATTGGCTGTGACAATTGGAGGTTCTTGAGAAGAATTTGTAGTGGATGAACCTTGTTGGAACCTCCTTTCCCTTTATGAAATGAGGTACTTTGGAAGAACTTTCTATGCATATGTAAGGCACATTTTCACTGAAAAGGGAGGCAGAGTGGGTGCTGGCTATGACAACTTCCATAGACATGACCAGTTTGTTGAAGACAGAGGAGCAAGTCAGTCACCCTGGGCCTTGGTTGACATGATTCTTACCATCAGGGACTTCCTTGTCTCCAGGAAGATGTGACCTTTCTTCCTTCCTTGGCTTAGATCTAGCCAAGTATGGCTTCTGTCTTAGGGTTTCTATTCCTGCACAAACAACATGACCAAGAAACAAGTTGGGGAGGAAAGGGTTTATTCAACTTACACTTCCACATTGCTGTTCATCACCAAAGAAAGTCAGGACAGGAACTCACATAGGGTAGGAACTTGGAGGCAGGAGCTGATGCAGAGGCCATGGAGGGATGTTATTTACTGGCTTGCTTCTCCTGGCTTGCTCAGCTTGCTTTCTTATAGAACCGAGGACTACCAGCCCAGGAATGGCACCACCCAAAAGGGGCCCTTCCCTCTTGATCACTAATTGAGAAAATGCCTTACAGCTGGATCTCATGGAGGCATTTCCTCAAGGGAGGCTCCTTTCTCTGTAATAACTCCAGCTTGTGTCAAGTTGACACACAAAACCAACCAGTACAGCTTCTATCATTCCCTATTGTGCACCTCTCTCAGGAGGGCTCAGAACATGTTCTCACTAGTTAGGAGAAGTTGGGCCATGTGTGCCTTTCGGGGGGGGGGGGGAGCAGAAATGTCTGTATAAAGAAGACCAAAGAAGGCATGGCAGCTCCTTCCAGAGTGCTGTGGGAACTGTAGGCGTCCTACGTGGGCTCTCGGGGAACCTCCCTCCCCGCCCTTTGCGAATGCACAGCTGCCATGCTCATGGGTAAACACACCCTGTGCTTCCCACAATGCTGAGGGGTGGGAAGGGACATCCCACCTGGCAATGAGGAGAGTCTGGTGAAGGGGCTCACGGACAGCTTCCCAGGAAGGCTCCCTAAGGAAAAGTTTACTTTGGAACCCATCATTGCCTTGAAAGCCAAGTGCTGTGACTGCCTGATGTTCATGTCCCTGTCATTTCCTCTTCGGAAGGTGTTACCCCACTGTCAGCATGTAAATGAGATTGGGGGGGGGGGCTGTGAAGCTTCCGTCTTTCAGTTTTCCTTCAAGCCTTCTGTGTTCTCTCTGCAGTGTTATCAATCGCAAGGCTCGTGCAGTGTACCCGTGTGAGGCAGAACACAGCTCGGAATTGTCTTTTGAAATAGGAGCCATTTTTGAGGATGGTAAGTGCTATCAAGAGCTTTGTGGTGGGAGACATCGTGTCTTCCCTTAATATCTGCACATAGAGTGCCAGCCACCGTTTGTGGCCATGTTTTGACACTGGCTTGTAGAGATGGCTTACTTGGCTGTAGATCTGAGCTCCAGCAACTGTGTGTTGGTGGTGGAAACAGTGCTTCTTCTTTCTTCCTGGCTGTTCCCATCCCTTCATACCCATGTAGGTCTTTATTTGGGTCATTTCTGATGGTGGCACGAAGCCAGTAGCACTTGAAGATGGTGCTTCTGATGTGCATCCTTCTGATGGTTCTCCCTGACTTCCACCATCCCTCCCCAAGCTCTTAAATGCTTCATGTCTCAGCAGAGTCTGTAGCATTCAGAATGCTCTGACTCCCGGCTCTGGACCCATCCCTGTGCTTCGCGCTTTTCTGCCAACTGGAGCAGTGTGCAAATCTTTATAGAGTTTGCATTTTAAATAAGGGTGTGGATTATAGTTGAATGTTTAATATTCATACACAGACATTTAGGAGCTATGCCTGTTTTAATATTTCACAAATTCTCCTCTGGTTCAGTGAATATATTTTCCTCCCTTGCTCTTGATTTCTTCTCTCCCTAGTCACACTCCTTATGAAATTCATGGGTTGCTGTGGAAACGGTGATGTAGAGTGTGGGTGGAGCTCCCCAAAAGAGTTCCTAGGAAGCAGGGGAAACCTTGGATGCTGGAATGGAATGGCTGATTAGCCAGAACGTTTGGCTTCTGTGGAACACACCACCACCGTGCACGTGGTAGTCAGGAGCGCAGGGTTTGCTGATGGGTGTTCTATAGAAAGCAAGTGGTTTCATCTCCGACAGACTCTGTGTGGTACGTGCTCCTAGAGCCAGATGACATCAGACAAAACAGCAGCAGCAGCCCTCACTCGAGATGGGGCTTTGTGGAGAAATTTCAGTGTTGGAGTGGAAGCAAGATTTTCCAACATATCACTATGACATATGCACATACAGTTCTATCAGAAGCCTGTGGTCACACAGCCACCCTGTCATGTGTTGGAACAGCACTGAAATTGTGATGAATTCTTCTATTGTGTGACTTACATGTGTGTGTCCTGCATTGTACTATCTGAGGCAGCTATCTGCATCGGTGATTCTGTAAGGAAACCCTCGACTGTGAATAGGATGCAGCTGGCTAAGCCCATCCCACTCTGGTTACACAGTAAGGCTGTAAGTGGCTGTTCAGGTTGCTTTAGATGTCATCAAGACCAAAGTCTTAACTGTGAACTTTCTTAGCTGGAGACTTGAGTCTTTCACTGGTGTCCTAGTCTGTGAGAAGTGGCCACAGTCCCGGGCTGCACATAGCTCTACCAAAGGAGGAGCTCCTCCTCGTAGTTCTTTCATGAGAAAACTTTTCTAGAATTTACTTCTGAGTTTAACTGCCTTTACATGCCTTTGGTCAAAACTGGGTCAAATGTTCACCCTACAGTTGTCACTGGGAGGACTTAGGTCAGTGAGAACCATACTAGGTATACATGGGCACACAGCCATGACACCGGTGTCTCCCTGAACCAACGTTGGATAAAAGACAAAAGAAAGGCCAGAAGATAGCCAGCCCAGGAGGCCCACGTTCTTCACTACCAGAATCCCTTGATGACTTTTAAGAATCTGCCTTTAAGAAGAGTCATAAAATGTGTGTGTGTATGTGTGTGTGTGTGTGTGTGTGTGTGTGTGTGTGTGTGTACATATACACATAGATAGGTGAGCACGTGTGTATACACACACACACATACACATAGGTGAGCACGTGTATATGCACACACACAGAGATAGGTGAGCATGTGTGTATACACACACATACACATAGATAAGTGAGCATGCGTGTACACACACACATACACATAGGTGAGCGTGCGTGTAGTGTATACACACACACGTGCACATGGACTAAAGCAGGTTTACAGCGCCCTGCCCCTTCACTTTCTCTGGAAGCCGTGAGTACTCCTGCATCAGGGTTTTCATCCTAGTCTGCAAGGATGTATTAGTGTGATGTGGGGGCTCAGAAGACTGAGCTTTAAATATTGTTGGCACTTGGGGGACACATTGCTGGCTGCCATGCCACACGGGGCCCCACTCGGTATGACAGTATGCTGTAGATAAGGTTGCATGTAGCCAGGTTATATCCCGTGGGTATGATGCACTGTAGTGGGGGTGGCCAGCTGTCTAGCATGCCGGCTGGAACACCCAGGGCATCTCAGTAGTTCCTCAGCCCCTCTCCCAAGACTGTGTATTCCAAAGAAGTCTACTTGGTATGCTGAGTCCCTCTCCCTCCCCAGCGTATGGACGCCTCGTTTTCTGCGAGCCCTGTGTCTTACAGATGCCTCTCCAAGTCTCTCGTTGTGATGTCCATGAGCTCAGTGGAAGTTTTCAGACAGCTGTTCCCTAGGGACAAGCCTTAAAGAGCACAGTGAATTGGAGCCTTAATGCAGGGTTCATTTTTACCTTACTGTGCATACTTTTCAGTGCAGAGTTGATCTCTCAACTTGTGAAAAGCAGATATTAGTCAGAATATGTTACTAAAGCCCTTCCTCAAATGGAGGTTGGCAGGTCATAGGACCTGTGGAGCCAGGCAGTGCTGCAGGAAGCCACTATTTCCAGCTAGTCTGCAGGAGTGTCTTCATGAACTCTCTTGCAGTAGACCACTGACACTTCACATCCCTGACACCCAAGGCTGCTTTCTTGTGCTCACTCAATAGTTTGGAATCTTCTAGCAAGAGCAAGGATCCTGCAGTGGAATTCATTTTTGTAATGTAGGCAAGGACAGAAACCAGTTTATGGCAGTCAGTGGCCCGAAATGACCCCAGGTCCTTCACTGTTCCTAGTTAGGGCTTTGGGATAATCACAAACAGAAATCTCAGACAAGCGAATGGAAGGAAAAGGGACCTTTAGTAAGTAAGTGTGCCATTCTGTGATGCCTGGCTCTTTCTTTGTTTCTTTGTTTCTTTCTTTCTTAGTTTCTTTGTTTCTTTCTTTCTTGGTTTCTTTTTCTTTTTCTCTTTGTTTCTTTCTTTGTTTCTTTCTTTGTGTCTTTCTGTCTTTCAAGAATTAGTATTTATAGTATGAGTACACTGTAGCTGTCTTCAGACACATCAGAAGACGGCATCGAACCCCATTACAGATGGTTGTGAGCCACCATGTGACTGCTGGGAATTGAACTCAGGACCTCTGGAAGAGCAGTCAGTGCTCTCAACCACTGAGTCATCTCTCCAGCCTGCTCTTTCTCTTCTTACTCTGACGCCATGGACTTGGCTAACGATGTGGTTCTGTAGCTCTGGGAGCTGCTCCATGCTCTTCCCCAAAGTCTGTGCTGTGTGCTCTCCTCTCAAAGCTGAAGGAAATCTCCCCTTCCTCTGGGGCTTAGGAACCCCAGAAATACATTTTGTTGGTAGATCTGCTAGTCAGGTATGAAGTGTGGGCTCCCCTGGGTCTGCCCACAGGACATAGGGCCCATGAGCACAGGGTTTGCTGGAACTAGCCCACACTCGGGGCTGAGGCCAGAGGCCCCATGTGGTCTGGTATATTGGTTGGTCTCCATATGTAGTGGCAATATTGCTACTGTTTGTGCAACGGGTGTGGGCCAGATTGATCCTTAAAAGCCTCTAGGGATTGAACAGTAAAGGGTTTGAGTATGTAGAGTAATTCTTGAAGTGCTCTTTGGCATCCCCTGGGAGGCTGATGGTGTAGGGCTATCACCACTCAGCAGGGCCTTCCAGATGTATTCAGAATGTGGGGATCTCAGTAGGCTGTATGGTGCCAGGTGAGTACATGCAGTGTGATGCTGGCTCCCTCAGAAATAAGCAAATTGACATACAGACTTGTGGGAAGAAGACTGGGAAATAGGGCGTTCCTGGTCTCTGGGTAGGGAAGGGTGTCAGATGGGAGACAGAATGAAGTCCTCGACACATGTTGCACAAGGCCCATGTTGCGCTTTCAAAGCTGAAGCCGAGTTCCTTGTGACCTCTTGTGCTGAAGCCATTTGTCATAGATGGATAGTTTACACTCTGTGTAGAATGCAGAGGCCCAAGGCTCGATTCTGCTGTGGATGCAGCTTTGCAGAAATGTTCCCGCGTCCATAGTCACTGTAGTTGCTGGACAGTAAAGAGTGGGACAGTATGGCAAAAGCATGGTTCACAGCACTTCACACCATGCCAGCGCCAGAGGGGGAGCACTTCACACCATGCCAGCGCCGGAGGGGGAGCAGTTCACACCATGCCAGTGCTGGAGCGGGGAGCACTTCACACCATGCCTATGCTGGAGGGGGAGCACTTCACACCATGCCAGTGCTGGAGCAGGGAGCACTTCACACTATGCCAGTGCTGGAGGGGGAGCACTTCACAACCATGCCAGCGCTGGAGGGGGAGCACTTCACAACCATGCCAGCGCTGGAGCAGGAGAAGGGGAACTGATCGCTGGTGAGGTTGTAGAGAAAGGGGGACCCTTGGGAACAGGAATGGGACAACTCTGTGGAGGATAATACTGTGGCTACTCAGAAATTGAGTAATGGAGTCATGTGAGACTCAGCAGTCCAGTCTGAGTGTACACCAAAGCAGGAGAAGCAGGGGTTCTAGTATCTGCACTCCAGCACCGATAGCAGCAGAGGCACTCATAGAAACAACCACATGACCATCAGCAGTAAGTGGACTGGCAAAAGTGGTGCGACCTGAAATAGGAGTGAAAGCAAGCCATCTCCAGAACGGCTGAGCCGTGGTTGTGATTGAACCTAAGGATATCCTAAGTGAAATAGGCCAGGACCAATGGGACAAATGGATGATTCCATTTATAGGAAACACCCAGATCCTTAAATATGAAGGTGGAGGTCACCAGGAAACTTACATATAGAAGATCGCCCATAGGGAGTGACAGGACATTGAGCCACTCTGTCTCCTGCCACCAAAATGGAAGCACAGCTGCCTTCTGTGCAGCAGGTAGTTGCCAGTGTAGGAGACCTCTTGGAAACTTCTGACAGCTCTCTCTGTCTGCCAGAGCAGCTGCAGTGTGGTCCCTGCCAACACCGGCCCTTCTCTGAGGTAGTAAAGGCGTGAGAGAATAAACATATCTCTGAAGGCGTCACAGATGAGCCTCAGTGAGCTGTAGGGCCTCAGCCTGAGTTTATGCTCTCCCACGACACCATATATGCTGCAGGTGGCACATGTGGGGGAGTGGCTTTGCTGTTCAATCCAGTCCTTTCTCCATACATTGGTTGCCATGGCCAATACAATGTATGGATGAAACTTTTAGGAACAGAGCTCTTAGTAACAAGGTCAGAGTCAAGGTCACTGAAGGGATGAAGAAAGCAAATTGCTGCCTGCTGGGTCACCTTAAAAGCACACCTTAAATGCATTTGCTCATTTATAGCACAAGTGATTATGTGTGAGACACTGGCCTAGGTGCCCGGGAACATGAGTTCTTTGATGTATGTCTGTACTTTGAGTTGTAGTCTCACACTGGCCTCTTAGGCACACATGAAATGTGGAGGCACATTTCCTTCAGCTGGTCTGGAATGGGGCAAAGCCAGTAACCGAAGTGTGAGTCTGTACTGCCCAGGCATGGTTGGAGTGTAGAGTACTTAGGACCTAGGGAGCAACCACGTAGAGACCATAAAGCCTCTTGGCAGACGGAAGACAGTTATCAGAAGGCCATAGTACAGAGAGAGGAATTCACAGTACTTCTCTCAAGGGAGAAAGCAAATGGTTGCCTCATTGAGGAGGACTGTTAGAATGAACCGTCAGTGCTCGCCAAACGCGAGTGGGTCAAGAATTGTTCGGTCACAGTTGGCAGTCAGGAAGCAAGAACAGAGCTCAGCACACATGGAAGGGGGAACACTGCTTCCTGAGAGGTGTATGTGTGCGCCTGCGCTCAGTTTCTAGTATAAAAGAATTCCTTTTGGTTATGACCCAAATCTGCATTTCACAGCTGGTTTCTGGGTTGTTCTGTAGATAAGCACTGTCCCCCGCCCCCAGGTGTGTGGCTACTACCCCAGGCCTTAAGTTGTGTTTCAGCTGGGGTCCCTTAAATTCTTTAGTATTTAATACCAAAATGCTAGTTTGCTAGCTTGAGCCCTGGATCCTTGGCTGTCCAGTCTGGGCCTTGTCATGTGACTATGATGAATGTGTATTGATACCTAGAGGTACTCAGATAGGTAAGGCTCCGTCCGGCCTGCCTGCAGGAGCTCCCTAACCAGTGTGGGAGTGGGATCAGTGTGTGCCTGATTCCTGTGGTGGCTGAAAGGTTGAAGCAGACCTCCCTCAAGAAGAAGCCATTGTCCTGACTCTGAAGCAGAAGAGTTACCTAGTAAAGAAGTGGAAAAGCAGTCCAGGCAGCAAGCAAAGTATTGCATGCACAGAGGCCCAAGAGTCGCAGTTGGGAGTTCTACGGCTGATTCAGGGGCATGGTTGATAGCATGGGGAGTGGTAGGGAGAGGCCCGGTGCACTGGACCTATATGCTTGGTTTGGACTTGAAGAGCGGCAAGGTGTGCTCTGCTCTGTGTCCTAGAGAGTTTATTGAGCAACTCAGTACACAGTGGACTAGAAGGAACAAGATTGGAAACAGGGATTTGACAGGGAAGCTGTGATGGCCAAACTGGGCAGGAACCTTCATGACAGCTTTGTTGTTCAGTGTCCCAGAAGTGACTGTCTTTTGTGGCTACTCCATGAAGCCTGCAGGAAACCATGAGGCATTGTGAGTGTCAGGGGCAAGCCCTGGGTGTCAGGGGCAAGCCCTGGGAGCAGGCTTATAAACGTGGTCTCTTCTTTTTCAGTTCAGACCTCAAGGGAACCCGGCTGGCTGGAAGGGACCCTGAACGGCAAGCGAGGGCTGATTCCACAGAATTACGTCAAGCTGCTGTAGCTCCTGGCCTTGGGGGCTCCTGCTGATCCTGGCACCCCAAGCACCAGCCTGGAAATAGCACCCGAACGCCACGGTCATGCTTAGGATCTGCGGTTCACCATGGGCACTCCTGGGCTGGGGAGGGGATGGAACTTGCCACCTAGGACTGTGCAGAAGTGGGCATAAGCAGAGCACGGCCCGCATTGGTAGAGTGGATTCTTGTCTGGCAGGCACTGGGGATTGTGATTTTTAATTCTCCAGCCTGTAGAACCTAGAGAGGGCAGCCCTCAACTGGCAACCTCACTGTCAGGTTTTCAGGGGGGCTGTCCAGAGCACATGTGACCTTGTGGGTGCAGGGGAGTTGGTCCCCACCTGGAGGGAAGCAGAGAGAAGCTTCTTCAAGCTTGTGCCTTCCTGCCTGCCTCTCCAGGCCCTCAGGGCCTGCTCACTGGCAGCTGCACCAAGCTCATCTGTGTTCTTCAACAGCCTTTTCCAGGTGCTCACCTGAGTGCTGTTTGCCCTATGTCACCTTGTTGCCACAGGCCCCTCTGTAAATGAAATAAAATGTAATTTACTATTTGGTGTGTCTAGCCTAATATGGGGAGTGAATCACCTCAGTGGTGATTCACAGTTTGACATTCTTGGTCAGCAGACCATAATGATAGCCCCTTAGAACCTTGTGATTTGCAGCAGGAAAGATAGTGGGCCTTTCTAAGATGAAATCCCAGCATTCATGTGGAGCTACATAGGCCTTTCCCCAAAGAGACAGTGGGATGGGAACTGGTCTGTGGTAGTATATAGGTGAGCCATAGCCATGCTGATGGCCAGCCCTCCTGACTGGCTTCTTTGGGCAGATCTCTCTCATACCATCCAATATGGCCTTGCCTTCCAGGCTCAGTATTAACTTTGCCCATCTTGATGAAGCTGGGCTTTGGGAAGGGTAGGCTGACAGCCGTCCCAACATAATGATGCTTTCTCTTCCCCAGTCTCCCCAGTCCTTCCCTGTGGGAAGCTCAGGGTTTGCGGCCTTGGGACTGTGAAGGAGCTTCTGTATCAGCAGAAGCTACTGGAGGTGGGGTGTTGACATCTAACCCATACGAGGTTCCTGACCCTGTCTGAATTTTCTCCTAAGGAATTATCAAAAAAAGGATGTTGTACTGCCTCCCCTGACTGACTCTGGAGCCTACTGCTTTGTTGGTTAGCAGCTATGGAGTTACCTCATGGGGCTCTTGTGTAAAAGCATCAAGTTTGGAGTTGCTAAGTTTGGATCTGGACTATCCCCCAAAGGCCTTTGGGTCAAGGTCTTGCTCCACCTTGTGTCACTGTTGGGGGTTGAAAGTTTAAAAAGGGGCCCTTGTAGAAGGTTTGGGGTCATTGGGTTGTACCTGTCAGAGGGCTTATAAGACACTGGTCTCTTCCTTTCTCTCTTGTGTCTGTTGCTTGGTGAACAGCTCATTCTACCATAGGCTTCTTGTCATGTTCTGCTCCAGGTCCAAAGCTCACTTCCAAGACTGTGAGCCAAAATAAACCCTTACAAGTTGATCACTGGGTATTTTGTTAAAATCATGGGAAGCTGAATAGCAGGAGTTGCATGAGGATGAGAGGAATGTGCTTTTTAGAAGTGTGTATTCTGTAGAAGAAAGCAAGGACCATTTCTTTACAGCATAAAATACCAAACCATAGGTCCCAGGAGAAGAATGGAGATAGGGCTGCATTGTAGCAGCTAAATGTGGCCCGAGTAGCCAGTCTGACCCTGGAGGAAGGTGCCCCCTGTTCTAAGCTGTCATTTCCTGGTGTGACTCAGTGAAATGCTGGTAGGGAAGGTGTGTATCCAGCCAGGTCTAGTGGCTCAGTGTCTAGACTGCTGGCATGCATTGCTTCTCACTGGTCTGGCCAAAGTGGACACTAGACATACTCATGTAGCAAGACTTGATCTGTTTGCTTGCTTGAGGAAGATTTCCCTTGCTCAGAGTGTGGCACACCTTCCTCTGCGTCTTAGCATTTAATGGTATACGTCACCACAGCCTGCCTGTCTCCATGTTTTGCTTCCTAAAAGGAAAACCAGAGTATGAAGTCAAGTGTGTGACTGAGAGCAAGGTGACAGTGACAGGAGTGGCAGTGACAGAGCTGCTGGTCCCTTGGTTATGATTGCTTGCACTTTGGTTGTCAGTGTCTTCTGTGTGCTGTGGAATACCTGTGACTGAGTAGGTTTCTCATGGCCCCAAGAGCTGGCAGACCTGTGTTTATCTAGAGGAAAGCAGGGTAGTGCCAGAGGAAGGTCGAGGCTGTTTTTAACAGAATATGGCCCAGGAGCAATTTGGCTCAACTTGCCATCACCACAGGGCAGAGCAGAGATCTTAGCCCTGGGAAGGGCCCAAAATCTACACAGTAATGAGAGCAGGGGTGTTTGGTTACACCTGGGGATCCTACGAGTATGTTTTGTGAGATGGGTGTGGTTAATCCTGGAAATATCTCCAGGAGGCTTCTGGCCTGTGTGCTTCACTCAGGACTTGACACCAGCTGCATCTCTCACGTCCAGCAGCACCAGCCACATGACTAGGACTAGATCTTCAGCCTTAGTTGGTACAGAGGCCCTGCAGGAGTCTTTATGCTTGTGTTTCCATCTGTGAAATGATGAAATCAAGTGCCACTGGAACTCCAGTGAATAGCACTGCATCTGAGTGTGCACAGCAAGAGAGACTGTAGTGGATGGAGATGAGGAGGAGGTAGTATCTGGGGGCCTTGCAGCTCTTAAGCCATTGCTGTGGTTTGGGTCTTACGAGTCTGTCAAAGTCCCATGGGTTAAAGGTTGGTCCCCAGCTAAGGGCACTGCTGGGAAGCGACGGACCTTTTGACAAGCCGCACTTAGCCTAGGCCAGCACTAAAGGACAGGATCCCTTTGTCTATCTCTCTTTGCTTCCTGGATGACGTGAGATAAGTAGCTTTGCTTTGTACGTCATGCCTTCCACTGCGATGTCACCCCCTTTCACCGGCCTCCAAACCAGAGTTAGTCAACCACAGACTGAGACCTCGGAACCTGAGAGCTTAAGCTGACCTCTCTCAAATGTTGATCATATCAAATACTCTGTCAACAGAGACAGCACTGATAAATATGCTTCTCTCTGCCATCACTGTGACCTTTAACCCTTCCCAAGGTCTCTGCCTCTGCGTTCCCAGCTTGTCCTCATTTCCCACCCACCTCATGCTGAATGCACTCTCATCCTTGACTTCTCTCCTCAAGTCTCTCAGAACCAGGCCCTGGCTACTCCTCCTTCAGCCTCACAGCTTCTCCATCCCCGTCTGAGGATGCTATTGCTGGGGTGTCCTTGGACAGAGCCTTCCGCTCCAGCCCACAAGTGTCCTATCAGCTGACTGTCAATTACATTCCCTTGGCTTTCTGAGCAGTAGTTTATTGCAGCCACATTTGGGCAATGCAGCTCATCCTCCCAATGCTAAGTGCCTAGCTAAAAGTGTCTCAGTCCACTTGCTAGAAGAATATGCTTGAATTTGTCTATCTAAAGACAAGCTGAGCTGCCGACTGTCCAACGGGAGACCTGCGTATTGAACTTGGACAGTGGATGTGTAAGGGATGAAGCTGGACAGCTTAGGACTACACGTTGGTGTCTGCATTTCTTCCTTGGAGAGTTAATTGTAGTGAAAAATGCTACAAAGTGGAGCGTGGACAGCTTGCTTGGACCCTCCTGAGTCTGGTTCGTGAGGGCATGAATAACACAACTCTCATAAAAGCCACAGAAATAGGTTTTGTTGAACTGGGAGAAAGTTGGAAATCAGTCTTAGTGACACACATTCTGCAGTGTCTGAATGACTAAGTATTCTAGTGGTGGCAGTCATTTACTGGAACCATGTGGGGGTGTGGGGGTGTGGGGTGGGGTTGTGGAAGGCAACTTTGTGAAGGAAAAGGTGGGATGAAGAGTGAGGTGCTACAGGCTGCTGAAACTCCTCAGAGTCCTGGTCTGCCGTACAAGGCATTGGATTCGAAGATGGCTCTCGGAACACCAGAGAGACAGCAAAACAAGGAGCCGAGGCCAGGGTGGTGGCCACTTCCCCCATCTTCCTGGAAGTCCTCACAGGTAATGATGCTCCCCTGCTCCTGCTCCTTCTGAGTTACCTCATCAGGTAGAGCTTTCATTGGAGAATGGTGACGATGTGGTAAGACAGGATTGTCGGGGGATTTAGGGGTTTGGGATTGGCTCAAGCACTGCCTATAAGCTTATACACTAGGCAATAAACTCAGATCAGCGCCCTGATATTGGTCTCCAGAGACTGATTTCCCAGGATTCATCTCGTGACTCCATCCCCTCTCACCCCAATCCTTGATCTTGCTCCCACAGTCATGTTCAAGAGTCCTCCCAGTTGGACTGTGGACTTGAGGTGGGACTCGGTTTAGTCAGTGGGACAGGGACAAGTCTGAAGGACTAAGAGGCTTGGGAAGCATTAGCTCTTTCCATAATGTCTCTTAGCTTGTGCTGGATGGTGAGAGGTGAGAGGTCACACATGGCAAAGCTATCAAGCTGCAGGCTGTGCACAGACGTGTGAACCAGCCCAGCTCAGCTAAGTCTGGTCCTAAGCAGCAGTCTCCTGGAGCGCGTTCACAGACTGGAGAGAGACGGAAGAAATGGTGGACTGGTCTGTTGTGCTGTAATTCTGCCCTGTGGTCACTTGACCCATGCCAACCGTCAGGGTCCTATCTTGATATTCTTTTATTTAATGCTGTTTGGGAAACTGCTGTTGTATTTCCGGTAAAGCAGATGCTCTAAGAACTGGGCAGCTTGAGCAGAAAGTCTCAGATACCCCTGTAATCGTCTTAATTTGCAAACACTTGCATTACTCATCAAAAGGCATGCTAGTGGGTTTGTTTGTTTGTTTGTTTTTGTGAGAAAATGTCTCCTTTCTGCTTTAGGAGCTTTCAACATACATAAGCAGTAAGCGCCTTACTCTCTCTATGACACATGACCCGGTTTTTAATGCATGGTGGACAGTAGTAGCTAGCTGTCCTGGGGGTTCTCACCTAGTGATTCATAATGGGGACTTGAATTCATTTGGCCCGAAAATTGCTTTGTGAAATTCTTTAAAAAGGCACTCAACTCAAGATTAAGCCTCCTCAGTTCTGAAGGCCGCCTACTTTTCCGGGTGCTTGTGGGAAGGGCGTCTCGGCAGGCTTGCACATCAAGATGGCTTTTGTTTCAAACTGGAGGCTATGAGAAGCTTTGCTCCTTAACTGGTCAAGTCTCTCTAAAGTTTTACAAACAGATTTGTTTTTACCTACAGATGTTTTGTTCAGCTCGCGTGAGCATGTACATGGGCACACACAGAATACAGCTCCTCCCCTGGGCTATGGTCAGTGGCCACACTGTTCCTGAATTTTATCTGTCGTGCAGTGGTGAATTTATCTACCACACAGGCATCTCTCTCTGAAAGCCAGTCAGCATAGGCCCATCAAATGACACGTTGCTCGAATTTATCTGGGAGGAAATGTCTCCTGTTTGAAGATGAACTGGTTAATTGCATTTTTGTGGTCCATGTTCATGAGAGTCACGGGGACAGTCCTATAAAGAGTGGGTAGCCATCAGGGTTTGCAGGAACCTGGGGGGGCGGGGGGGAACCAGAGTACACAGAGGGAGAACTCTGAATTCAACTGGCATGCTGCTCTACTTAATTGAGTCTTAAAAGTCTTGTGGGTGCAGAGGTTGCATGAGACCATGCTGCTGTGTGTACACATGGCTGCTGTGTGTACACACGGCTACACGACTGCTGTGTGTACACACAGCTACATGGCTGCTGTGTGTACGCGCGGCTGCACGGCAGCCAGCAGCAGTATAGCACTGTTATGAAAGAGTGTAATGAACTGGATATTAGCCACAGACTCATGATGACTGATCTGTCCTCAAAGACAAGGCTGACCATGTGGCAGCAAACAGGGCTCTTTCTAGCCTCAGACAAAGCTCTGTGGTTCCTGTGTTGGCTGCTGGCAGAAGTGCACAGGATCAGTATGTGGGAAGGTATAAAGTCCCGTTGTACCTCTAGGCATCCAAATGAACTGTTTCCAGAACAACAGGTGATTAAAGTAAAGGATTTATTGTAATCTGCTTACAGTCCTTTGCAAAGACAGACATGTTTTTGCATAAAGATATAAATTGCTTCATTTTAAACTAATTTAGTGTTTTTAATTATATGAAGACATTTTGGTGAATTATGAATTGTACCAAACCAAGATTTTTTAAGAGCAATATGGTACAAAAATAAGAGCAGACAGACAGTTTGGCCTGGGACAGGCGTTCAACAGTGAATTTAGAGAATATGGCTTTGCTGTTTAGTTAAGCAGAGTTACCTGGAGACACGTGAGGAGCCAGGAAGTTCATTAATACAAAAAGCTAGTGCAGACCTCCTCCACTCAATCCTGGCTAAGATGGAATTCCAGTTTCAGAGAGTAAACTCAGCTCCTTTCCCCCAGAGACACCTCCTCTGCATGCTGTGTATATTCATTGCCTTCAAAGTGTGGTTTGCATATTGCTGTGCATGTAAGTTGACTGTGTTTAAAGATCTGCCTATAAATTAAATCCTTGAAATTGCAAATGATGTAAGAAAGCCCCCTCCCTCTGAGTTCAGCATCCCTGGGTCTCCCCTTGCAGAAGGCAGGCCTCTGTTGAAAGACAAGGTAATGTTGCCTGCGTGGTGAACCCTGTGCGAAACTGCTGACCCACTGCTGACCCACTGGAGTCTTGTCCCAGCCTTCTGCTTCAGCTTTTAGGTTTTGGGAATTGGTGATCGCTGAGTACTGATGAGAGTCATCACCATGTTTGAAAGATTAATTTGGCCTCTATTCAAAGATCATTTAGTGCAATCATACTGAAGTTCCCCAGAGATACACACGTCTGTGATTTGGGGCAAGAAAAAAGCCATAAATTACATCAGTATTGGACAGATTAATGAATTAAAGTTTTAGTGCCACTGTCTTGCTTATATGATTCATAGTGTTTTTGTGTTTTTTTCCTCCAAAACCGTTTATGTATAAAATTTTCATTTTTAAAACCTACCTTTAAAAAATCTAAAAACCTTCTAGTGATCTGTGGGTCTCCACGCCATTCTGATCGGCTCCTGCCCAGATGGATTGCCCTAGTACCTCTCTCTTGCCACAACTGCTGTTCCAGTGACCAGCTCCAGGAGTGAAGGACCCTGTCCAAGGCCAGAGGTGATTTTCTGATCTCTGACAGATGTGGAGGGTGCATGGAATTGTTTTCCCCCAGAGGAGAAAATCAGATTTTCTGAAATGGGAGAATTGTGCTCTCTGAGCCGTGTTTCCAGTCTCTCCTTCTGAGAGCAGGTTCTGCTTCTTGTAGCAAAGAGGGAAGGACAGCACTCTCAGGACCTCGGTCGGGTGGGCCCTGGCACCTGCCAGGAGCTGCAGACACTGCAGCATCATCCCAGATGGAAGCAGAAAGAAGCAGAAGCCAGAACTGCGCGCTGGAGTCTCACGAACACCCCACGCGGGAGACCAAGAACAAAACAAATAGTACTGAAAAAGTAGAAAGGCTTAGAGACAACCAAAGAGGTTTAAGTGTGGTTATTTACAACAGAGACTGTAAAATGGTAAATTAGATATGAAGCTAAAAAAGGCACAGCTTTCCCTTTCTTAAATACACTGTAAACGGTTCAGTACGCATGCAGAGCATCTCACGTTACAAAAAAAAGATTTACCTTGTTTAGACAAAGATAGTACTTAAATAGTCTCCAGCAAAATAGAATTCTTTCAAAAATACTTTCCCATTCATCCTATTAACCATTAAAGATTTTTTTGTATGTGTCTCATTTACAAAAGTTCCTTACACCTTATTTCAGGTCCTTCACGATTTATACATACAATAATGTACAGCACAGCAAAAGACTGCAAAAAATTATTTGTAAAGCCAACACAATAGATACTAGAAATTGAAACCAAGGCATTTAACATCTTATCCATTCTAATTAAATAATAAATGGACACTAACGAGTGTGTATGCCAGCGATGCAGAAAAACGTGCCCGGAAGGCCACAGTTCCACGCCACGTGTTCTGTTATTACATACCAGGAATCTGTATGTATTTTTGTGTATGTTTTTTGTGTGTTTTTAAATAACAAAAGAATATTAATGCCCCATATTGACTAGACGTTTTATGTGCAAACCAAGGGTAAGCTTTAAAAAGTTCTCTAGTCCTTTGAATCCTTGAAAACAAGCGAGAGATACCAGAAACCACATGGCATAGTTAAAACTTCCATCTGTTAAAATATCAAAATCAGAGTTATTGACTAGATATGGCTTTTCATCCAGAGGAATGGGAACATGTTTTCTAAGCGCTGGGAGTGGAGAGGGAAGAGTCCTTTAGCCAGCTCAGGCCTTGCTAAATCCACGTCTCATGGCTTTCCCGCTCCAGATCCTTGATGTGATTTTAAACTTGAGAAACTGCCAGCCAACTGTCGATCAGCCATCACATGTTAAAAATGTGATTTCTTGGGTCCTTCATAGGTGTAGAACAACGTGGTGAAACTTAAGGCAAAGTTCTTCCTGGCCGGCATCTTCCATCACTTCCTGTGAAAATAAAGGGGCTTGGCGTTCCCGGATTCCACCTTTGGCAGCTGGTCGCTGATAATCTCCACCAGCATGGCGGGAAACTCCACCTTCAGAGCCTGGGATTCTCGGAAGGTATAGAAGCAGAATTCGAGCAGGTCATTCACCAGCTGCAACACACAGACACAGTGGGTATGACACAGGGCCGCATCTCCAGACCCCCAACTCCTCCATAACCTCACCCTGATGCAAACACGGGAGCAATGCTCCGGAAACCGTGGTGTCATAGTCTAATCACGTTATCTGGGGAGAACAAAGAAGTATGTTCCTCTCACGTGTCATCTATTATCTTCATGCTAAACACATTTCTGCCAAGAGCTACAACTGTCTAGCATGAAACAAATATCCAAGGCACATGGGATAGAGATGAAGTTAACAGTGCCTGGGTCGTAGGATGGCCCCTCAACCAGTTCTCATTTGCAAGCTTGTGAATTGGCTGAGTCTGGATAAGTACGTATGTGCGCAGGCATCGGGCTCACGCATGCACAAACTCTAGAGGGTTAGAAACAGAAGAGGTATGACATCTCTGTGGCTGGCCAGTGGGTCCAAGGCAGCCACCACTTTCACAGGGCTCTTCCCTGAGCTGAAGGAAGGCTGAGGCTCCTCAGCTACACTCCAATTCTGGCTGATTTTGAAAAATGAAAGCCCCGAGTTACGGTTGTCTGTCTAGTAGTGTGTTGTTCCTACCCCAGGACACTCCTCTGGGCATGAACCACTCCCAGTTAGGTAAGTTAAGAAAACACACAAATGTTTTAGAGCATTAGTATGCTATAGAATGAAGAGACATGTGGAGAGTCAACATCCTAGCTGATCAGACAGAAGATGGAATCCAGAACTTGAAGGCAGATCCTCTTCCACATCTCAGTTGAAAAGGAAACGCAGGGCTTTGGGAACACGTGGGAGACTGTTAATTTAGCAGATGCTGCCTTATTGGAGTTCCAGGACAAATACAGACTGGGAGAAAGCATATGAAACACACAGCTACACAACTGCTCAAAACTCCCTGAGGCTTGGGTCATCCATGTATCTCTGGGAAATAAATACGATCAAACTGAAAGAAAAAATAAGGCCAAGGTCAGAGATACATGCCACAGAAGAACTGCCTTCAAAATGGCTGAACAGTGATGCCCAGCACTAGCTGGCTGTCTTCCCCACAAAAGGATCAAGATATCCGTTGCATCATGGGGCGAGTGATTGTGGGAGAACGCGAAGCTTTGAAGGGTTCAGAGACCTGGGAGGACAGCACAGAAAGAAGCAGAATATCCCTGCACTGGACCCTCCCTGGAGCAGTGCATGTGGAGGACTGTCCCAGCAAATTCCATTAGGGTAATACTGATAATCCCAGCAACTCAAACCTCACTATTCTGATGGGCCTGGTAGTAACTAACCAAAAAATCCTCCCAGTGGTTTTGCTTTGGAAAATGAATTTACTCCACTCACTGTAAGCCAGTTACAGGCAGCAGCCATCTTAAAATGAAGTCTACTTTGAATATAGACTGCTCTCATGGTCATAAGCCACTGTATGGAATTGTCTGAGGCCCTAAACCTGCCAAGCAAGTGACCCAGGTCTTTCTGGGTGTTGTGACACAGGAATGGATGGCACTGTCCTCAAGAACAGTTTTACCTTTGAGACCAGGGTTGGGGCACTCAGTTGAGGACTTTATCCAGTGCCAGGAATGAAGACAGATGCCAGTGTGGTTCCTGCCACCATCCCCCTCCCCATCATGGTCCCCTCTGTTCTTGATGGGACCTTGTGCTTCTCCTTGGTTCCAGCTGTTGCCCCTCAAGTGAAACAAAGAAACTACTAATGTCAAAGTACAAATTTCACTAAAAAGGCAAATCCACAAAACAGGAACTGAAAAGGGTCAACATTATCAATGCAGTAATCCATTAAACTATAAGGAAAACAGACTAATTAAAAGATGCCGGCTGGGTGAATGGATTAAAGACAAGAAGATAATGACTACTGGAAGCTCACTTTGCAAGTAAAGACATAGACTGAAGATGTTGGAAAAGGAGATTCCAAAACACACTAACGATCCAGAACAGCCAAACAGCAGAAAGTTGTAATAAAATATTCCATATAAGCCAAAGGGAGGAAAAAAACTAAAGATGCCAAAGTAAATCCATAACTGGTTTTTTACAAAAGGTTTTTAGAAAATACAATGGGAAAAACACTTGCTCTAATAAATGCTGCTGGGAGGGGTGGAGACCCACGGCAGAGGACGTAAACCAGACCCCTAGCTCTTCCATGACCAAGAGTCCAATCAAGATGGACGAAGTCTCCATGTAACACCTAAACCCTGAAGCTACAGGAGAAGACCTGGAGGAAAGAGGGCAAGGCATGGGCCGCAGACAGTGACTTTCTCATTAGGAATCCAAGCAGAGAAACAAGCAAACACTGATGAGTAGGAATCACCTCAAACTAAAATACTCAGTACAGAGAAACACTACAGAATGAAGAGACAGACTATAACATGGAGAAAATATTGACAAATGATTCACCTAACCAAGGGTTAATATCCAGAGTACTTAAAAAAATAACAAACAAACAAACCTCAAAACCGATGGAACCATAGAACAAGTGATCCAATTAAAAGCTGTGTAGAGTTTGTATGGATACATCTCCAAAAAAGTAGCCAAAAAATAGATAGAAAAACAAATGAAAAAGCAAAGCAAAACAAAAAATCAACTTACACTTATTAGCCACCAGGGGTGTACAAGTTGCTACCACAGTGAAATCAGTTCACCAAGCGTAGAATGGCTACTGTGAAAAACTTCTGACAAAAAAGCAGAAAACACATGCGCCATTAAGGGAAGTTTAAATTAGTTCATGCATTACGGAGAAAAGCATGGCCTACCATATGATCCAGCTAACTTACGGGAAGTAAAAATCAGCACATTAGAGAGAGAATGCCATGCTTACTGTGATGCTGTCCACAGTGGCCAAGACAGGATCAACCTGTGTGCGTCAGCATGTGATGAGTGAAAGGTAAAGAAAGTGTGGTGGGAACACTCAGGAGGCAGTGCTGCTCAGCCCAGGGACAAGGAAAGCCCTATCTGTAGTAAAAGGAATGGAACTCGATAAAACATTCAGTGGAATGAGCAGGACGCAAAAGGATGGACATCCTGTCATTTAAATTTAAAAGCTTGAACATAAATAGAGCATTGATTGCTAGTTGCTGGATAAGAGGGCAGGTAAAGTGTGATTGATCAGTATTTGTAGAGAAATACTGTACAAAGCTTAAGACAAAGATGAGAGAAAAACACTTGTGAGGGGGGCTGAGGAATGGGCTGTTTGGGGGAAACCTTGCATATTAGAAAAAAATGGATGATGTATTTAAAGTCGTAAAAGAAAAAAGCTGGTAACTAAAATATTATACTCAGCAAAACTACTATTAAGAAATAGAATTTTTTTTTCAACACACAAAACATTGAGGCCATGTGTCACCATCAGAGCACTGGGGTCACTCTCCAGGGTATGCTTGCGGGGCCTACAGTAGGAGCTGGAGGTTGATAACCACCATCTTAGAGGAATGTGAAAATACAGGGTTACACCATACAGCAGACACCACAGAGAGACAAGTGTAGTACAGTTTGTCTGTGGAAGAACCCATGAAGATGAGCAGCTAAGGAAAGACAAAAGGTACACTAAGACATGGGAGGAATGAACACAATCACAGGTGCACATCAGTCTTCAACACCATCTGGAATGCAAATGATTGAAGTCCTCCAACTAACATATAGACATTAAGTGAGTTTGTTTCAGGGTACTAGATGCAAAGAAGAAACTGACTTCATTGGAAGGGAGATACTCAGATTGGACGTAAAGGAACTGGAAGAGATGGAACATACAAATAGAGAACAGAAGTCAGATGGATGGATGGATGGATGGGTGGATGGATGGATGGATGGGTGGGTGGATGGGTGGGTGGGTGGGTGGATCAGATAGATACAACCAGGCAGAAAGACTTTAAATTTTAAAAAATGCTAAAGGAAGAATTTGGGGAGTTGGCTCAGTGGGTAAAAACACTTACTAAGCAAACATGAAGGCATGAGTTGCCTAAAAACTTGTGTATGGTTACATGCACTCCTGTAAGCACAGAGTTGTCAGAGGTGGAGATCGTAGGATTATTGTGGTTTGCTGGCTCTGGCCTACCTCTAGATTCAGTGAGAGACCCTGTCTGAAGTGGAAAAGGCTAAGGGTAATAGAATAGGATACCTGAGGTACTCCTTTGACTTTTGCATGAGTGGTTGTGTGTGCATGCGTACGTACACACACACACACACACACACACACACACACACGTGGCCAAAGAGAGGTAAAGAAAGACACTATATAATGATAGACTAATGAAAGAGGGATCAACTCAGTTTTAGGAGATAACATTTATACAAATACAGACACCCAAACTAGAACACATAATTATATAAAGCCAACATTATTTAATAAAAATATGGGGTACAACCTAATATAATGATAATAAGATCTGGGGGACCTCAAACCCAACCTTCATCATTACAGACTATCCAAATTAAAAAATAAAAAAAAAACCAAAAAAGCCTCTTTCAATTAAACTATATTATAGGCCACTAAGACATCTCCAGAACATTTCCACAACAGCTGCAGAACACATGTTCTCAGCAGCATGTGCACAGACATTTTCTAGTACATACTATTCTAGGCTACAAAAGTCTCAATGAATTTAAAACAAATAAATTATAGCATGCATCCTTTACCATGATGTTATAAAGATAAAAAGTGATGGCCAGAACTTTAAAGGCTATTCATGAACATTAACATTGTTTAGAATGACCAGTAACCAATTCAAGGGAAGATGTTAACATTTCTTGATATGAATGAAAATGGAAATAGAATATGAGATATAGTAAATGTATAGTGGTGAGTACCTGTGTTAAAGACACAAATATCTGAGATAATCTAGTGATACAACTGAAGGAAAGTCAGGAAAAGGAAAGAAATAATAAAGGTCGGAGTAGAAAGAAGGAAAACAGGCTTTATAAATGAACAAAAGACTTGGCATGCTGGTGCATGGTGGCTATGCCAGCCCGTGAGAATGGGGAGGGAGTGCTGTGAGTTCAAGGTGAGGATTACATAACAACTGACAAACTAGGTAGACAAGCCATGTTTAAAAAAGAGAAAAGAAAGACCCAATTCAGACATGAAAAACAAAAACATACACCACAGAAATGGAACTGAAATCTTTCCTTCAAGATCGGGAACAAGACAAAGATATGTCCACTCTCAGTGGTCCTAGTCAGTAGAGTAGCATCCTGCTCAACACCATGTATCTTGTTGAATTCACTACAAGAGCGATATGTGAACGGACGTAAGAGCACCCAAGTAGGAAAGGAGGGAGCAAACTTGTCCCTGACTGAAGACAACTTGATTATAAATATATAAATAAAGCTACAGACCACACAGTTGCTGGAACTAATGACCTCACTAAGTCTACAGGATGCAAAATCAGCACACAAAAGCCAGTCGTTTTTTCTGTGCATGGAAAGGAAATTGTCAAAGAAGAAACCAAGAATGTAGTCCCATTCACAGTAACGGAAACAGACAAACCTATGAATGACTCCTGAAATGTAATGAATAATGTCTAGAACTAAAATTCTGATGAATGACACTGAAGTGGACACAGAACATTGGAAAGACATCCTATGTTCTCAGATTGCAAAAATTAAATCACCAAAATACCCTTATTCCCCAAAGCATTCTCCATTGTCAGTGCTACTACTACTACTCAAGTATCAATGACAGCCTGCACAGAACAGGAAAAAAAAACAACCCTGAAATATGTATGGAAATAGAAAAGACACTGCATAACAGGCCTAATTAAAAAGATTAGAGACATTACCTGATTTCAGAGCACAGTGTAAAGAGATAGTAACCAGACACCATCCTGACCTAAAAACAGGCACATAGACCAGCTGAACAAAACACTGAACAAAACCTAAGTCCGTTTATCTACACAAGTGGTTTATGATGAAGGCTCCTCAAGAACTGGAAATAGAACCACCACCGGTCCAGCTAGCTCCAGACTAGGAAGATAGATGCAAATGAAGAGACATTTGCTGTAGCATCTTCACTGGAGCCAACATCTGGAATCAACCTAGGTGTCTACGGATAAAGAAAATACAGCATAGGGGACGGGAAGACGGGATAAGTTGAGGGACAGTCAAGCAAGCATGAGGACCAGGTTCCATCCCTAGAACCCACATCAAAGCAAGGCATGGTAGTGCGTGCTTTGCAATCCTTCAGATGGAGCCTTAGCTCACTGACCAGCTAGGCTCACCTTTGGGGTGAAGTCCAGACCATTGAGAGATCCTGTCTCAAAAGAAAATAAAATCAAGGTGAAATTGAACTCACCCATTAAAAATGAACTTGTTTGCTTCAATGTGAATGGAACTAGAAAAGGCAGTAGGGGGCATAAGTCATATATGTATGCTTTCACTTACACGTGGACACTCAAGTTGATTTCAATGAAACAGAATAGAATAATGCTATCAGACCTTGGAAAGGTGTGGAGGAGGGATAGCGGAGGCAGAATAGAAGGATAGTTAGAGGGTAGAGGGGAGATGCTAGAGAGAAGGAACAACTTGTCCTATAGCAAGGGTAGGAAACTGGTGGAGAAATGATGCCTGTTCACCAAACAGCTAGAGAAAGGATTCTGAATATGCTAACACGATGAAACACCGTACGTCTGAGAAGACAAACATGCTAGTGACCCTGCTCTGACCATCACTGGCTGTATGCATGCATATTAGACACAGGCACGATGACCATGTGTCAAATAAAAATAAAAATGTATTGAAAAATGTATACTACACATGAAAGACAACACAAGCCACTACTGGGATGATTACGCCTTGAGGCCATGCCTTTCCCACTTCTTAAGTCGGGGCATCTGCTGCACCCAGTGCTGGGGACCCATATTGAGTACACACTGCCCTCTTCCCACAGCTTCTGGGCCTGCTCTACAGAGAGGGAGATTAGTTGTTATGCCTGCTGGGAAGGACAGCAAATAGGAGGTGCTGCTGCTTAGGAAGGCTGAGCACAAACCCTCAGTTGACCACGGCAGGGGACCCAAGGCAGGAGAGCTGAAGTGTCTGGCCTTCAGTGGGAAAACATTTATGGGGGGTCAGCATGAACAGAGAAGTTTAGCTAACTACCAACTTCAGAAACAGGCTGCCCAGTGGGGCCAGCAGAGAGCAAAGGTACACGTTTGCTCACAGGTGCATGAATATGGCTGTGTATTTGCGGAGAGATATAGAGCCAGGTCTGCCAGTTTCAGAGCATGAGGCTGCAGGTGGTGGTGACATGCCTGTGAGCCTGCTGAAGGGAATGGGCTCTGAGTCTTCTTGCCACCTCTGTCCCTACCATACCGTTTGCATAAACGTGTCTGCAAGCACTGAGCACAGTCACGGACTGGTGTTCCTGACACTACTCGCTATGTGTGCCAACCCAGGTATCCTTTCCACCCACCTCTGGTTTTCTTCCACAGATCGGAACCTGGGGCCTCTTGTATATACTTTAGCTGCAGAGAGGGACAGGAACATTGTGGGGACTGTGGGCCTGGCACCTCAGCCGGCTTGTGGGACAGGTTAGGCAGTGGCAGGCTGCACAGGGAGAGGTATCAGCATCAACCACTCTCCCCTTAGTTGTTGCCCCTGCTGTGGTGCTGAGTGGTGGCAAATGTGGGGTTTCCTGGAAGCGCAGTAACAATGTAAAGGTGCTGAGCGACACAGACACATGTATGGCACGCCCTGCACTGGGACGAGGCTGCTCTTGGGGAGGCTGGTCTCATTTGTAGGAATGGAAGCGGCCATCCCAGTCTCAGGCTCAGAGGACTTGAGCCATTTGCTTCTGACTTCAGCTTTTACCTGGCCCTCTCCAACCCTGGCCTGCCATAACTAGTGGTCAATGGCCTTGAGGGTGGCACCCACAGATGCTAGTCCTTAGGAGGTGGTCAACTAGGCTGAGTGGAGCTGCAAAGCAGGGTGCTCTCCCTATTGGTAAAAGCAGTTACCAAAGTGAGGAGCCAAGGAAGTCGAGGTCTCATAGATGGCCATAGGAGGTTCACATGTTAAACAGCCAGGTCAAATGCTGCCCAGCCTGCATGCACAAACTCCTCATAGCTTAGTAACTCACACAACCATCCTCATTTAATAGCTGTAGGTTATTCAATGCTAAGCTCAGTACCTGAGACAAGCCTCGTTCCTTCCCCGAGACTCCTATTCAGTGTGTGTATACTAGACATTACATGATATTATGCATGTTCTCTGACAAGGGGGTCTGAGACCCCTGGCTCCTTGGTGTGGCGGGGGGCTGGTACAGGCGCCAGTCATCAGTAGAGAGTAGGAAAAAGGCAGAGTCCAGCAGCCTCATCATCAGAGCCAGCCATCTTGTCAGATCTATGACTTCCTTACAGTCCTCTGAAAGCATGCTGGGCCTCTGGGGGCACTTCTGAGATCTCAGTAGATGTTTGTCTAGAAATCTGTGCACAAGTCCCTGACTCCTGAGAATGTGGGGCTCTTGCTGCTGATGGTAATTGTGGTCCTCATTTCTCTCTCCTCTGGAGAAGCTGATGGGAATCAATACCTAGAGGCAGCAGATTGAGGACCAGGCCATTTGTTTTCAGGGAAGGCTGTTTTGTTGCTGATGGCAGACAAAGCAATGTTGTTACCCCTCACTGTGGCTCCTGCATCCGACCCCAGATCCCAGCCACACTAAAGAGCCAGGGAACACTGTCAATAGGGCAAAATGGCAACCAACAGATTGGGAAGAGATCTTTACCAATCCTACATCCGATAGAGAGCTAATATCCAATATATACAAAGAACTCAAGAAGTTAGACTTCAGAGAATCAAATAACCCTATTAAAAAATGGGGTACAGAGCTAAACAAAGAATTTTCAATTGAGGAATATCAAATGGCTGAGAAGCACCTAAAGAAATGTTCAACATCCTTAGTCATCAGGGAAACGCAAATCCAAACAACCCTGAGATTCCACCTCACACCAGTCAGAATGGCTAAGATCAAAAACTCAGGTGACAGCAGATGCTGGCGAGGATGTGGAGAAAGAAGAACACGTCTCCATTGTTGGTGGGGTTGCAAGCTGGTACAATCACTCTGGAAATCAGTCTGACAGTTCCTCAGAAAATTGGGCATAGTATTACATGTGGACCCAGCTATATCCCTCCTGGGCATATACCCAAAAGATTCCCCAACATATAACAAAGACACATGCTCCACTATGTTCATAGCAACCATATTTATAATAGCCAGAAGTTGGAAAGAACCCAGATATCCCTCAACAGAAGAATGGATAAAGAAAATGTGATACATTTACACAATGGAGTACTATTCAGCTATTAAAAATGATGAATTCACAAAATTGTTAGCCAAATGGATGGAACTAGAAAAGATCAGCCTGAGTGAGATAACCCAACACACATGGTGTGCACGCACTGATACGTGGATATTAGCCCAAAAGCTCCAAATACCCAAGATAAAATATACAGACCACATGAAGCTCAAGAAGGAAGACCAAAGTGTGGGTGCTTTGGTCCTTCTTAGAAAAGGGAATAAAATACTCACAGGAGCAAATATGGAGACAAAATGTAGAGCAGAGACCAAAGGAAAAACCATCCAGAGACTGCCCCACCTGGGGATTCATCCCATATACAGTCACCTAACCCTGACACTATTGTGGATGCCAAGAAGTGCTTGCTGAAAGGAGCCTGATATAGCTGTCTCCTGAGAGGCCCTGCCAGAGCCTGACAAAATACAGAGGTGGATGCTCACACCCAACTATTGGTCTGAGCTCGGGGTCCCCAATGGAGGAGTTAGAGAAAGGATTGAAGGAGCTGAAGGGGTTTGCAACTCCGTAGGAAGAACAACAATACCAACCAACCAGACCCCCCAGAGCTCCCAGGGACTAAGCCACAACCAAGGAGTACACATGGCTCCAGCCACATGTAGCAGAGGATGGCCTTGTCAGGCATCAATGGGAGGAGAGGCCCTTGGTCCTATGAAGGCTCAATGGATGCCCCAGTGTAGGAGAATCGAGGGCGGGGAGGCAGGAATGGGTGGGTGAACACCCTCATAGAAGCAGGGGGAGGGGGATGGGATAGGGTTTCTGAGAAGGGGGAAACCAGGCAAGGGGATAACATTTGAAATGTAAATAAAGAAAATATCCAATCAAAAAATGAGAGAAAAAAAAAGAGGCCGGGGTCTCCAGCTCCCCCAGGGGTCTGTGGCAGGCTGGGGGCATCCCCTGTGTCCTGCTCTTCTATAAGCCATAGTGTCTCCGAAGCCTGTAGGGAAGGCTGTACAGCTGCCTCAGTGGTGCAGGAGCTGAAGAGAGACAGCCTGGCTAAAGATGCCCCTGTGCTATTAAGATCATTCTCATTTCTCAAATGCTATCGTCTACGACAGGAAGATCAGCGGATGGGCAGTCAGCCTTCACCTGAGCACTGGAAGTTGGAAGCATAACTTTCAAAGAGCAAAGTTTAGCTATGTGGATATCTGGGTTCAGTGATGGGGGAGTGAGTGTTCTCAAATGTGCAGAGCTTTGGGTTTCATTCCCAGCACCAAACCAGATTCAACCAGTTGGGACAAAAGACACAGAATCAACTTTAAAAATACCAACAGGTTTACTGGCTACAAATGACTAGTTACTATTTAGTCTAAGTGTTCCAGAAATAGACTTGTCACCACTGGAAAGTGCTCCACCAAGATTATGTAAAGCGCTTGGCCTTCATACAAAATCAAACAGGTTTATTCTTGGATCTGACACCAAAAACACAGGCAACAACTATGAAAAGCGAACTGCGCTGCATCAAAACTAAACTCCAGGCATCAAAGACACCGCAAGAAAGTCTCAAGGCACCCTACATAATGGGATAGAATGCTTTACAATTGTGTATCCAACAAATGGCTAATGCCTAGAATATAGTATTAAACTCCTGTGACTGAATAACAGCCAAAGTGATCTTTAAAATGGGCCAAGAACCTAAAGAATCATTCTCTGAAGTCAAAAAGCTCTTAAGGAAGGAAGAGCTGTTCAACACTGCTGGCAGCCTTAGAGATTAAAGCCGAAGTACACTTAGATTCACACCAAGTAGGATGTCTGCCATCCCAAAGTGGGAGGAGAAATAACTTTTTATAATGACGTAGAGAAACCAGAGCCTTCGTGCACAAGGAAGACAGTGTGAAAACTTCTGAAAACGTTAAGGGAACACCCATGTAACCTAGCATCGACTGCGGGTCTCCATAAGGAATAAAAGTAATAAAGAAGTATAGGGGTGCTTACAGCAGTGTTAGTCATGCTAGCTGGGAGCTGGAGATCGTCCAAAAGCCCACAGGAAGTAAGGAGATGAAAAAATATATGCACACATATGTGCACACACACATGCACAGACATACACGCACACAACCATTCATCTTTAAAGAAGAATGAGACTCTGATACATGTCACAGCTTGGGTGAACCTCAAAAACATGTTTGCGAAGAAAGCCATACACAAGGAAAGACACTGTGTAATTTTACTTATATGACAAACACAGAAGAGTGAAATTCCTAAGGCAGAAGGCAGGATTGTGTTTGCTTGGATAGAAAGAGGGGAGAATGGGATGTTTCTGTCTGGGGGTGTGTAGAGTGGGGATAAATGTAGTCATATGAAGGAACTTACTAGCATTGAATGAATGCTATTTAAAATGATATGTAGTAACACATGCAGCCTGCCATAATAAATCACTTGAAAAAGCAAAACAACTAATGAATGGATAATGGAAATATATCCAGCTATTGAGAAAAAAAATGATGAAATATGCAGGTAAATGAAGGTTGTTGGATACACTCACCTTTAGTGAGGTAACCAGACACAGAAACACAAACACTTCATGTTTTCTTCTTTATGTGGATGCTAGTTTTTAAAGGTTTAAATAGGTCTGATTCGTTTAGAATAACCACAGAGGTTAGATAAGAAGGGGCATTCTTCTATGGAAGGGAAATAGAATATGATGTGGTAAGGAGAAAGAGGGAAACTAGACTAGAAAGATTAAATTAGGATTAATTTGGTAGAGGAGGGAATTTGAGGAGGGGCAGTTACCGTTGATGACCTTTTAAAAGGCTATATGGAAAACTACGACTATAGAAGCTTCTCAAAACATATACAAATATGAAGGAAATTTAAATGGAGTTGCCATGTGATAGTGAAGACAATGCTCCAAGTAGACAAGTCAACCCCTCCCAGCACCAGGAGTAAGTTACATCTTGTTGAGTGACTGGCTAACGGGGCTCCACGGACTGAATCCCATACATTGCAGGCTATTGCTGAGGCTGTTGGTTGCCCTTCACAGCCTGATAGTAAGGTCCTATTGAAGACACCATTTATGTCACCAACCATGGAGACACAGAGCTGGTAACCAACTAAAAGCTTCATCCTCACTGACTAGTATTCTCAGTGTTAGAAGGTCTCTGCACATTATTAAAGGAGAAGAGTAATTACCAACATCACCTAGCTGTGAACCCAGAGACCTACAACAAAGACCTGACTGCATGGGTACACTGGTGCAATATTGGCACAAATACTATAGGGGTAACCAGTCACTGTTAAAATTGGGTTTAAGCCCATTCCATGAGATGAAACCCATACCAGACATTGATAGAATGGCCAAGAACCCAAGACTAGATTGGTCATGGACCCTAAAGGAAAACTACTATTATTCTGCTAAAGGAACATAGAAGTAAAGTGACTCCTGATGACATGTTGCTATACTCATGCCCTCATCAGAGAATATTCTTCCTTTGGTAGATGGTCATTAACACAGAGATCCAAAATTGGGCAATGCACAGAGAGTAAGAAACTCTTGGAGCACTCAGCTCTGAATGGGATGTCTTCATCAAACTCCTCTTCTTACAGCTATGGCTCTCTGTGGAAGAGGAGGCAGAAAGATTGTAGGAAGGGGAGGAGATGGATGGCTCCAAGGAGACAGTGCCTTCTAGACACAACAGGGCTGATGCAATATGAACTCACAGAGGCTTCGACAACGCGCACAGGCCTGCACACGTTCAAGCCAGCCCAATCTCCCGCTGGAGAAGAACAGCATGAAGCCCCACCCCCTACCAAGAAGCTTTTTCAAATTGATACCCATTGGGAGAGGGAAAATCTGCTTTCTCCAATGGAGTGACCCTGGGTTAATCAACCACAGTCTAGGGCAGGCTCCATACTTAGAAGCAGTTGACCAACACAAAATGGACTCCATGTTTGTGTGTGTGTGCTTTGTTTTGTTTTGCTAATTTTTGTCCCTTTTTTGGGGGGGGGGGATTTCTGAGAAAGAGAAAGAACATGAAGTTTGATGGGTAGGAAGGTAGAGAAGAGGAGTTAGAAAGAATACAATCAAGATATACAATCAAAAGTATGAGAAAAAAGCCCAAATCCAACCAACCAACCAACCACCTCCTCAAACCAAGAACCAGGTTCCACAGCTGCAACCTTCCCTGCAGTGCAAGTGAACAGGACGGTGTGCCCCGTGCACAGACGACATAATATGGCCTTGTGGCTCTGCTCTTTGTGGTTGATTCCACCTCAGCAAATGTGACAAGACTAAAAAGAATGTCTCCCATGACAACTCCATGGCAGTTGGTTTGTTTCTATTTCCAAAGCAAATCCAACTGTAAACAAGGTTATGCAATCACTCTACCATGGATTCCTGTCAGAAAACCCAGGCTCCAGAGAGACACTGCCCTGGGAGTTCTAGACAGGCTCTCTTCCAGGCTGAGTTCTGAAGAGTCCTGAAGACTCCTAGGTCTGACCAAGAGCCTAGAGGTATTTCTGGGACAAGTTTGCATACTTAATATATCAGATAGACACAAAAGAGGCATTTAGGGACAAATGCTTGCTCCCCATCATATGTGAACCCTGCCCACAATTCCCGTTCAGGAGACCCCTAGGAGATGGGCCGAAGCCAGTGCTGGAGATGGGCCGAAGCCAGTGCTAGAGATTAGGGTAAGGCCCTGTGCCACTAAGACTGGAAAGGACCATTGCCTGGGGCCAGGGCAGGTCTCCTCTGCCCAAGCCCTGGGGGTTCCTACCCCCTGCCCAGGAACAGATTGGCCACTGGGGTGAGAAGCAGGTGTCTCACAGCATCTCTCCAAATGCAAGGGCATTTCTGTAAGCTCTCTGTGCTGGGGCCCATCTATTTGCACTTGCATTTTAATTAGTTCTTCATTATCAATTTTATAAGAAATCTCTCTCTCTGGTCAGTGGGGAACACTAATGACTCCAAATCTGTCATCTTTGTGCTGTGATAGGCAAGAGGGGCTCACTTTCCTCTTGCTTTTTTGGTACTTAAATTTATTTAATTTCCATCCTGTTTAAGTTTCCTTGTGTTTCAAGTCTTGTTCAAGCCCATGGCTCCGCCTTCTCGTGAATAAGGCCTATTGTACACGTGAAAAACACAAAGAAAAATGACATAATGGGAAAGAAGAAAGTGGAGCTTAAAGATAAAGGGATAATTAGAGCATTGCTGAACAAAGAGATCTAATGAGAGGCTTGTGCTTGGTTCGCATTGGCACGTTACCGTATATAGAAGTATGAACTTTCCCCAATTCTGTTTTCAGTATTTCCTAGATCTTTCCTGCAGTTGTATAGTACACTGAGCAGACTGAATGTCAACCACCTCATGCTTGTATGCTACCAACTTTAGCATTAGGTAGGATTTCAGGCAATTAGATCCTTGCTTCAGCCTCTGACTAGAGAATCTAAAGCAGTAGAGAGCAGGCCCCATTGACCCAGGGTAGCTGTCAGCAGACCATTGGAGAACAAGATGGCCTGCTCTATTCACTTAAAAGAGGCTGGAGACCCAGAGCCTACAGGCATAGTTTGGCTGGATATGCCTATGTTTTAACCTTCCTTTTATGTATGTACTTTTAATACTTATAAAAATCTGGGAAAAGATCAAGACAATAATGTCTTGAAAGCACAGAGAGCTGCCCTTGGATCCCCCAGCACCCATGTAAAAGGCGAAGCATCGCCGTGTTTGTTTAATTCCAGCTCTGGGGAGGCAGAGAAATCAAATCCCTGCAACTCATTGGCAATAAGTGAGCTCCAGCTCGAGTAAGATACCATGTCTCAAAAAATAAGGCAGAGAGAATTGATACCCAATGTCAACCTCTAATCTCTGTGCCTTTACATACACAGGCACACCCATGTAGATACCCGTACTAACATGTCTGAACACAATACACACACCATGCACATGTGCACACAACATAATATAATCTGATAATGACATTCCCTACCTCCTCCGCCTATGCTTGTCTCCAAGAACTTCCCTTGGCCACACCTGCACACAGCATCACATGGTGCAAATTGCTCTCCACACTCCTCTTCTGACCAACATGACCTGGCCCGGGTGGCAAGGTCATAGGACCCAGCGCAGCATACCATGGGGCCTCTCACTCCAGGTGTGTACAGAGAATTTCAAGGTAGCAGCTGCCAAGCACTCCCCAGAGGGCAGGGCCTTCTGGAGTGGTCTGTGTGCATTGGCTCTGATGATGGTGACTTGACAGAGGTCCAGACTGAAATCTGACCTGCCACGGACAGCGGGCCTCATGAGGTGGGAGGCTGGGCTTGCTAGTCTAGGTGACATCTTTTTTCAGGCACAGTCCTTCTCTATCCCTGCTTTGTGCACAAACCTATAAAAATGTATCTGATGACCTCCATCACCAATCATTTCTCTCGAAAAGGATTAAAGAAAATATTCTGGGTAAATATTACCATTATTTTCTTTATAGAGAAAAGAATTAAGACAGGGAGTGATGAAATAGTAAGGTTTATTCATCCTTACATCAGGTGACTTTGGATAGATTTAATGAAAAGACAGGCAGAAAAGCACCACAGAAAACACAGTGTTCTGTAGTCATACTGTAACCAGAGGGATTGAGGTTGATTAAGGAGAGGGGGTTTATTGACACTGGTGAGATAGCTTCTCCAAGTCTCTCTTAGCCAGATTTCAGTCTAGGTTGAGAGAAGTATATTAGGTGACTGTTGATGTTAGATCTACAGTCGGGCCCCTTTGAGTCCTGCCACCAAGGTTTAGGTTCTGCCCAGAAAGCTGGCCTGGTGGTGCGCAAGTGTTAGACTCGGGTGCGAATAGAACATTGCTTCTGTCCTAAACAAGACATGACCCAATGTTTCCCGGTGACTACAGGAAGCTCTCCAAACCTATGCAAGTGGAGGCAGGAGAGTTATGAGTTCAGGGTTAGACTAGGAGACAAAAGACTGTGTCTTAATGTAAACAAAGGGAAACATCCTGTGTCCTGAGAGTAAGGCAGGAGAGTGGCCAACTTAAAAACCACCCCCGTTTAATAAACTGGATTCAGATAAAACTTGAACTTTTTTCCAGCTAAGGATTAAACACAGCAAACTACTGCTATGTTACAAATGCAGTTGAGAAGGAAGATTTTGATATGCAAACAAAACAAAATATGAAATGTGAGAAAATATTTGTTAGCTACTTATCAGATAAGGGGCTAGCTAGATTTTTACAAGTCACTAATATCCTAAACAAACCCCAACAAAAACTGCTGAAAGAGTGGGCCTCTGGAAACCAAAAGCAGGCAGCAAAGATTGAGAGATACAACCCTAAGTTACATGTTCTCCCTAGTCAGTCATGCTGTGAAAATGACAGGTGAGATCAGATCTGGGATCCTGTCACACGACACAAGATCAGCTCCGGACGCCATGGTTGCCTCTGATACAAAGCGGTGTCATTCACACACACAAATACAAACACATGTGCACAATACAACACGAAGCCTCTACTGGTTCACATTCACACGGCAGTCAAGGTGTAGAATAAGGTTTATTTGGGAGTCGTTTGAAAGAGCGTTGTTTTCTAAGCTACTGTGACTTCATAGCCACCAGACATAATTTATGTGTGTTGTAGAACACATTCAAAATGCCCACGTGTAAACATCCTATCAGGTGCCAGCATGACACATTCTGTTTGTATTTATGTCTTGCTGTTCTCAGCGACACTCTTGACTTGTTTTAGAGTTAATTCTTATCCCCATTTGCTCTGTGGCTCTTGATACAGTCCCTGGAAATCTCAGGGGAGGAAAATAAGTCAATTCAAACTGCTCTCCTCAGCCCCTCATGGTTGTCATAGCTACTGGACATTTTTTCTTACAACTGTGCTAGCTGTCCTTCTTAGCCTCTGCCCCTGTGGCCATCTCCTGTACAGTATGCACACCCTCCTCTCACTCTGTAGGTTATTTCTCAGTGGTACTTCTCAGTCGCTCTTCAGTTACCTCCTTCTTTTAATCTTTTGGCCACTATTTGTCCGGTGGGTTCAGCCCCACGCTCTCTTTCTGTTGTCTACCCACCTGCTTCAGGGACCACTTTGTGGGGCCACCTTCAAAGTCTGTATCAGCAGCTTGCCTTCATCCACTCAGGGGATATTTCTTCTCACAGCTCAAATCTAAAACAACCTGGTTGCCTCTCCTTGAGAATCCACCCCCTGCCATCTTCCTGCACAGACAGCCCTGTGTTAGCTCCCTTTCCTGTCAGGCCTCCCTCTCCTGACTTGGCTGGTCCCCTAGCCTCACATCCTTTGTAGCCATCCACATCACCACCTGGACATCTCGTGGTCCTCAGCCCTTGCTCCCAGCCCACCCTCTCTCAACTGGAACCTCGGCTCCTGCTTCCCAATGGACCCATTCCCGTCCCACCCCCTCGTGTAGAAAAGTTCTGCCTAGTCTAACTCTGTGGCCAGTTGCCACATACCACACACAACTGTGTATTTAAAGATGTGGCAAGTGGCACAGAATGACTTCATTTTAAACTTCACTTAATTTTAATAAGTTAATAATTTAATATGTGTCAACTGTCACACATGGCAAGGGTGAGTGTTGACAGAGCAGCTGCTGTCCGACTGGCTCATCATTTCTCTCTGCCTCTTCCAATGATGCTCAGATATACAATGAAGGGAGACACAATCAAAGCCACCAACTGATGTGACCTTTAGAGCACTGGTGAAGGAACACCCCAGCAGGGCACCGTACAAGGCTCTTCAAGGATTTGCTCCTTCAGCTACCAACATCTGACATCACCAGTTCTTAACCACAGGCTGTTTCCAGCACTCTCAGTCACCTCTTCCATATTTCTCTATCATACATTCTGACTCATTGGGACCATTTAAGTAGTGTGTGTGTGTGTGTGTGTGTGTGTGTGTGTGTGTGTGTGTGTGTGTGTGTGTGTCAGAGGCCAGAAGAGGGCACTGGATTCTCTGGAGCTGGAGTTACAGTCATTGTGACCTGCCTAATGTGGGTGCTGGAAACTGAACTCAGGCTCCAAAACAGCAAGATTTGTTAGCCCCTGAGCCATCTCTCTGGCCCCTATTTATTTATTTATTTATTTTTAAAAATCATCTTGAGGCAGGTCACTATGTAGCCCATGTTGGCCTTAACTTGTCCCATAGCTCAGGCTGGTCTGGAACTTATGATCTTCCTGCCTCAGACTGCCAGTGCTGGGGCCATAGGCCTGTGCCACATCTGCACTAAAGACACTTGATGCTTATTTTTTTCAATTATACTCACATGTCTCAGAAGGTAACAATCATCTGTCGGTACAACCCACCCAGGGAAGTACTGGACCACACTACACACTTAAAATCAGAAACTTGTGAATGCAAATGCCAGTCCCTACCTACCAGGGAAATTCAAAAGAGGCAAGTGTAAGCGACTGGGCTTTATTTGTTGGCCGCACCAGCTAGCCAGACAGCAGGATCCTGTCTAGCTTTGGTTTGGGCTCTTCACTGGGAAAGTGGTTCTGAGTGCAATCTCTGTCCTGCTTGCTCCCTGATTCCTGGGGAGATAAGGCCTTGCTCGTTCAGCTGACTGCTATAAACAGCTTTATTTAGCATCTTTCTTAGTCATAGTCTCCCCAAAGAAGGCGTCGGGAAGATGCTGCTAACAATTACAGGAAACACTTGCATGGCTTTGGATCTTGCTCCCTCACAGCGCCTGTGCTACTGGCAGCCTGGGTGCTTTAATTGTGGAATCAAATAATCCCAATGTCAGTAGGGTGACAGGAAAAGAGAAAGTAAATGTTTACTTGGTTGCTCCCCATGTCATTCATTCCTCAAAACCCTTTGATAGTATGGTAGCATGTGCATTTTAGGATCGGAGAAGTTGATGGCAAGCATGAATGAGATGTGTACATGTGTGCTGCGTTCTGAGGCGGATGCTGATGGAGGCCACAGGTCACGCTTGTTTTATCCCTGCTACTCATGTTTCTATTAGCAGGCTCCCATTTTGGCCTCAGAACTTTTTCTGAGTGGAAACTGACCAGAAGGATTATGACATACTCAATGTGAGAGCGAGCACCTCAATCACTGTGGGCAGAGCCATACTCCTGGCATGCACACTTTGGCATGTGGTAAAAGATGCTTAAAGCGGGGTTTTCTCCATCTCAAAACCACAGATGGACAAATCATAGAGGAAGTGGCCAGTGCTGCATCTTACATGAAGAGACACTTAATGAAACGAGTGGTAGGAATCTGAAGGATCTGTTAGTGACCCTTGACACTGGGCCATAGAACATAACAGACCTCATGATGGTGCCTTTCAGTACATCGCTGGGTTTCTACCCTCACAACCAGCATTGAGGGAAGAAAACCAGGCTCCCAGATTGGCTAGACAAGAGCCACTCAGCTGCCATGACTTCACAGACACCAGTCACACAGAGAGAGCACACTCAGTGCCTTCCTATCAGTCATGGGAACAGATCTTTGTGACAGGCTGATGCCTGCCCAGCTAAGAAGCAAATCCCATCTAGGTGTGATGGTGATACACAGAAGCATTTGTCTAGGAAACTGCAGGGCAGTGCAAAAGCTAAGACACCTCACCACAGGGCGCTTTAATGAACAACCAGATAGATAGCCTTCAGGGTGTGTCACTGTGCCTCACAAAACTGATGGGTTCCAGAGGATGATAGGGAAGGCCCAAATAAGCCTGGGGGGCAACACAGCAGTTTTCGGGGGTCTCCATTCAGCCCAGCCTGCAATGACAGCTGCTGCCAGCCTGAACTCATCATGACAGCCATGTCAGGGACACCTACAGTGAACCTGGGAGGTTCCAGCTGCCACCTGCCGCTCAGAACCCTTAGAAATCATGCTCTGGGCCTCTGTGGCATCCATAAGAGTTCTCTGACACCCTGACAGCTGGCTCCAACATCTTCTCTATGAGACTAATGTCGATTTAGAAGGGGTGCTAATGAGTCCACCATTCAGGCTATGCCCACCTTGACCTCCAGGTGCCATCGGGTTCCTTTTGTACACAGCCATGCACTTTCCGACAGAAACCTTTCTTCTAGCAGGTATGTACCTCCCCGAGGGCGGGGCATCTTGCTCACCCTTGCCCCTTCGATCCTGGTGCACAGCAGCAGAGGCTCATCAACAGGGGAATAACCATATGAGCATGTTTGGGCCCCCAGACCGCCATAGCACATAAGATACCCCTCGGCACCCGAGACTGTCTGCCTCTACAATGCTAGGCTGATTAGTGCTCCTAGCACTGTTGTTTCTAGATGTGGGCACATTTTTGTGACGTTTGTGTACCAAAGTAAAACCGTAACTCTTACAATATTTAATAGAGAAGGGCATTTTTGCTTCAAGAGATAGTACTCACAATCTTTCGTATTTACTAAATACCATAGATACCATAAATGGCCCTTAACTTCTGAGAATGCATAGAAACAAACAATAAATTCATTAGACACATACTTCTTATACCACAGGAAATGTCTTATACCTCTTAGTAATAATTTAAAAATGATTGTCCATTCTCTCTAATAGAATACGAATCTACCTAGTTTTTACACACAATACCCAAACATCAGCAATGCAGTACACATCTCTACTTCCTGGAGTCTTCCCACAGCTGTGCTCCTTGAAACATTGTTTTGAGGGAAGATTGATGTTCAGAGGGGTTCTGATTCATAAAAGCTGTTGACCAAGCACTCAACTGTCAGTGTGTGTTTTGGAGAATGTTTCTCTCACCCACCCTGGCACAATTCTTCCCATACATGTGTGCACCATGTGGAAGAAATCCATGTGTCCTGGGAACTGTGGATATGTGTCTTGGGAGCTGTGGACGTGTGTCCTGGGAGCCAGCACACAATGGGAGTTTTGGAAGCACAATTGCCATGTATATGTAATTGATTCTTTCTTGTTTGAGGATCAAGAACAAGCATTCTCTTTTCCACTACGTGACCAGACCTAGGCTGGAAGGGCAGAGCCAGTATGCAGTGTAGCAATTGGTTCCTTTGAGGAAAACATCACAATGTTGATTCAAGGATTTAGTCAAATGAAAACACTGTGAGTATTCCCCAGGCCTAGTAAGCATGAATGGTAGAAAGGCCCAGAATCTCATGCACTTCCCAGAATTCCTCTGGAATCCCATGCACTCCCCAGGGTTCCATCCTGAACTGGAAAATAAAGGGAACACTCTAGATGATTCTTTCAGACTACCTTAAAGAGCAAGCACTTTTGATATCACAAAATACTACTGGATTAAAAACAATTCCAAAAAGTACATTTACCTTGCATCAAGGTAGAGTAAGGTGATTTGAATTTACCATTCGGTTTGCAGGAAACAGAAATGTTAAGGGAAGACCAAACTGAAACATGAGAATGTGTTTCTATAACAGCAGATACAAGGGAGGACAGGATTGTGGAAGGAATCCTCTGGAATCCCATGCACTTCCCAGGGTTCCTCTGGAATCCCCTCCACCCCACCCCTGCACTCCCCAGGGTTCCTCTGGAATCCCATGCACTCCCCAGGGTTCCTCTGGAATCCCATGCACTCTCCAGGGTTCCTCTGGAATCCCATGCACTCTCCAGGGTTCCTCTGGAATCCCCATGCACTCCCCAGGGTTCCTCTGGAATCCTGTGCACTCCCCAGGGTTCCTCTGGAATCCCCATGCACTTTCCAGGGTTCCTCTGGAATCCCCATGCACTCCCCAGGGTTCCTCTGGAATCCCATGCACTCCCCAGGGTTCCTCTGGAA
>CM052707.1:9348962-9408041 GCA_028551405.1 Uromys caudimaculatus | reverse complement strand
ACGCACTGCACAGCAAAGTGCACGCACTGCACAGCAAAGTACACGCACTGCACAGCAAGTGCACGCACTGCACAGCAAGTGTACGCACTGCACAGCAAAGTACACGCACTGCACAGCAAGTGTACGCACTGCACAGCAAAGTGCACGCACTGCACAGCAAAGTGCATGCACTGCACAGCAAAGTGCATGCACTGCACAGTAAATGCATGCACTGCACAACAAGTGCACATACTATAAGCAATTGCACACACCACACAGCAAGTGCATATTCACAAAAAACTTCTTTCAAAAGGCATTTTCCCCAAGAGAATGTAATGAAGATCCATAGACCAGAAAAAAACTAAAAAATATATAACTTATAATAATGATGTGTGTAGCTACTCTATTTAAAAGCCTTTAAAAACATAACAACTAATAAGCAATAAAATTTAAAGGAAAATAGGGCAAAAGATTAGAATAAATACTTCACCAAATGAGTGTACAAAAAGATGTCTAACCCCATCAATCATCGGGAAAATGCAAATTACAAACCACAGTGACTCCCAATATGCAGCAAAGAGAACACCCAAAGTAAAAATAACTAGCCATGCCAAGTATCATTAGCTAGGGTGTGGGACATTCTGCACTCTCAGGTTCATCACATGGAATGTAAAACTGTAATGATTTTGGAAGCCGTTTTGGTGTTTCTTATAAAAACAAAAATATATGTGCAGTGTCCACCAGGAATTCCACTACCTGGTCTCCCCACAAGAAAAGTGAAAGCTTCTGTCTTTTCACAAAGGCTGGGGCAGGGTTGTTCAGATTTACATGAACTACTCCAAGCTAGGGACACGTCAAGTGTCCAGCAACAGGTGGATTCCATGAGTGAATTGTGGCGTGTTCACTCAGTGGTGTACCACACAGAAATCCCCACAAAACAGAGCACCCCAGAGCTTCCGAACACATAAACAGCATGGATGAGTCTCAGCACAGCCATGTCTGCTGAAGGAGGCTCACGAAAATGTCTCTATAGGACACACGTCTATTTGACACCGTACCACTCAAGCTAAACGCCAATAAGGAAGCCACAGGGAACAGCCAGGAGAGGGCAGGAGGGTCACCTCAGGGGGTGGGAAGCACCTACAGCTAGATATAGTGCTAGCTTGGTTGCTGTGCTGGTGCCCTGGATGTGTGTCTATTTCAAAACTTAAACTGTGTATTTTTAATATGCTAAGCTTATTGTACATCAACTATAACTAAATAATAGAACCCGAAGACACTAATTTATGTTGAATCAGCATGGACAACACAGACATTCCCCAGCTACAGTGGAGGACAGAGGAGAGATGTTGGATACCCTGCACTCTCTCTCTTACTTATTCCCTTAAAGCAGCGTCTCTCATGAACTTAGAGCTGGGCTGGCAGCTAGCAAGCTCCAACAAGCTTCCTGCCTATGAGTACAGCTATGCCTGGCTTTTAGGTGAGCACTGAGGATTTGAATCCAGTTCTTCATGCTTGCTTAGAAAGCACTCTTACTTATTGACCCATGTCTCCAGGTCCACATACTAAATTTGATAGTACTCATTGCCTTTGTACAATGAACAGAATTCACTGAGAATGAACTGTAAGAGCCCACTGTTATCTCTATTGAGGAGGGATTTCCATGCGATCGGTGGAGAAAGTACATCTGACCTCTTGCAGGTAATATGCCGAAATAACACCGAACAAGGGGAGGTTTGTACAGCAGGAGGCCTGTGATTGGACAGGGAAAAGGGAGGCAGAGCTAGGAGTTGCAGAGATGGAGAGGCCAGGGGACAAGAAGGAGGAAGGGCAACATGGAGGCGGACGTGAACCAGCGTGGCTTTAACCAGACACAAGCAGTTATGATAGCATAAAGGTTAGGATACTGGGATAATTTGTCTAATCTAGGTGGGCAGCTTTATCATTATCAATTGGTTCTGAAAGTATTGTATTGGCATCTTGTATATTGAAAATTTATTGATATGTAAATTTGACAGGTTAACTATAAGCTTTAAGAGTTTTGATTTTACCAGGTTACTGGGTATTTTGATATCTAGTCAAGAGGTTGGCAGTACCATTTGGTTATGGACTGTGGGGCTAACTAGAGAGTTGTCAGCAGCAGGAACACGGGAAGCCTGCCGGTCTGGCACCACCAGGGAGTTGGCAGGCTGAGCAAAACAGCAGTGTGGGAACGTGCTGGCTCCTTTTTTTTATTATTATTTCCCACAGCAGAAGTTGTTCTAAACCCTCTGTGTTTTCTTCAGGGTGAGGCATGAGCCTTGCCAGCCATCACCTTACATTTCTAAGATGTTTCAGTCACATGATAATACCACATCTACTTATCTCTGAGCTCGCCTGAAGAGAAGCTTGCCTTTTGTTATTGGAAAAGTTCAGAGAAAGCAGAGATCCTCCAAACCAAGCACTAGAAAGTAACCTGTGCCCCTGGGCCATCAGCACAGAGGGAAGGACATGCAGGACCATAAGCTGACTTCTGCTTCCACAGGACTATTGCTATAATTTTGGCCACTGAGTCTGTCAACATTTTTCTTCCCATTCTATCATTCAAACCATACAAGCCAAACCTGGACAATGAATTCTCCAAAAGAAAGTGGAAAATTTCTTAAATATGAAGAACCCATTGAGCAAGACTGTACAGAGCACTCTTTGAGCAAGAGTGCTTGAAAAGCAACCCAAGGAGCAGAAGAGTCATCTGGCTTGGGATTGTGTAGAAACGGCTAACCAACACTTCAGCTAGACCCTTGACTGATGAAACTAGAAACAAGCCAGAATCTACTTTCTGTATTTACCCAGAACATGAAAGATGCTTCCTATGAAGACTAATGAATATAGGGTTCAGTGTTTGGCAAAGACTGAGATGATCCAAGCTGGCTCTGGACCACTAATAATGTTTTTGAAAGATTGGGTTGTTAGATTAATAGTTGTAGAAGACGGACACTATTTATGCAATGTTAAAGCAAACATTTTTATGAACCAAACATTTCCTAAATTGCAAACAAAACCATGAAACTCTATCTGACACCTGTAGCAAATCTGAGAGCCTTCCATGGTCCAGGGCACAGAGCCAGACCCTTTCTGTACACAGGCTCTCTCCCAAGGTTAGACAACAAAAGGGCACCTTAACTGGATTTTAACTCTTGCAGTCTCCCTCTGGATGCTTCCGTTCTTTCCACAGTCATGTGAGGCCAGTTGTCCAGCTTTGTTGTGTCAAGTCTTTTGTGTGCATGTTTGTGTGTGCACATGTGCACGTGTGTGTGTGTGTGTGCATGTAGGAGTGTGTGCACGTGCGTGTGTGCTCGCGTGTGTGCACACATGCCGGTTTGCATCTGCATGTGGGTGGATGCTTCTGTGTCTGTATGTAGTCACTGGACACTGACTTCATGGAGACCAAGGGCTCTACTTACATCATGCATGGAGTCTAGAAGCTTGGTCAGTTGGTAGAACCTCTGCCAACTCTGTCCAGAACTGTTGGGACACTTGGTGACCATTTTCCTCAGTTCTTTGATGTAATTTGTCCTCATCTCCTCAAAGGCAGCCTGGCTCTTCAGGCCATCTTTTGGAACTGTGTTAAGGAATACAAACATAAATCATGTGTCAAAAACACAGCTTTATCGTCTTTGCCATTCCACAGCCTCAAATATTTTAAACTCACATATTGATTAGGAGGCTGGACTATGTCTTAGTTAATTGTAATTATGAATAGATAATGGCAGTTCCATACATGGCAAACCTTCTCCCTCTCTCTCTCCCTCTCTCTCTCTCTCTCTGTCTCTCTCTCTCTCACACACACACACACACACACATACACACACAAACACACACACACACGAACGATAACTATTAGACATGGATTATTGCTTCACGTCTATTAGCTCCTTTTGTCCTGGCACCAATATTATCATATAGCTCTCTATTATTTTTACTTTATAGGTGAGGAACCTGGACTGTAAGTGGATTCATTACTATGGAGTGTAAAATAAATCAACAGCAGCTCAAACCCACTTTCAGTGTCTTCCTCCTAAATACCATGCTCCACATGGCACAGGGACTGTCCTCAGAGTGTCTTCTGAATCTTAGCTTACCAGTGCCTCAGAGGCAGGAACACACATTCCAGTATCACAGGGCAATCTAAGCCGGGGCTTGTCATGGAAGGCAGCATTTTCATATTCAGGTTTAATTGCAGACACCATGGGGAACTGGCCACATGGACAATGCTGAATACCGTTTCTACGACTGCCCAAGATCCCCTGACTGTGGAGGCATCACATAAAAGTGTGTATTGGTTTGCCTGTATGCGGGCCCAACATCAACACTGTGCTCCAATGAGAGCTAATGTTCACTTTTAACTTTGATGAAGTAGAAAATGAAGGATCATGCTTCTCTCTCTTTTTTTGATGTTTTGTTTTGTTTTTTAAGTGGGTAGGTTTTACATTGAAACAAAAAGTTCACTTACAAAAACTATTTTGGGTGCTGAGTATGTAGCTCAGTGGCTTGTCTAACATGTACAAAGCTCTGGGTTCCCTAGCCAGACCCCACCCAGTAGGGAACACTTCGGGGGTTCACAGCATTGTGCAGCTATGTGCTCCTGTGCCCAATTCCAGGCTCCGTTGAAAGGAACCACCTGGCAGATCAGATTACAAAAAGTGAAAAGAGGGCCCATTGGTGGCCTTGCTGTTAAAGATGGCTCTTTGAAAGTCAGCTTCCTGCTTCTTTTCCAGTATGGTAGATAAGTGGTAACAGGTAGACTTTAGACCTATGAACAGTGCAATCGCCTAGAACCATGAAATCGCCTAAAGACCTCATGAAGATCTGTCCTGTGATATAAACATTGTGAGCTTCTAATATAAGAACTCTTATGTTCTTTATTAAAACTCTCCTGTACTAATTTTTTGTAAATGGCATAAATGGTGATACCGTGGATCATAGCACTTTAGAGTAATTACAAGAGACTTCCGTGTGTAGCTTTTAGCCCCGGGAAGCCAGGTGTACCACTGTCTCCAAATTAATCTTGTTTTCACAAATAAAGATGTGAATGAATTACCTGACAAATCAGCCTCCATTGTGATGCTAGCTACCTCTATGAGTTAAACTATTGCGACTTTTGACTTATCGATTCCTTACGTCTGTTTCTGTAGGAAAGCAAATCTCTAAGAGTCACCATACACGTTCCTGAGACTTGCCAAATTACAGTTGTGACTTCAAATATCTGACTTTAATACTAAGAGTTAAATGCCACCCATTATATAAGAAACCGTTTCTTTTAAAGATTTATTTTATGTGTCTGAATGTTATTCCCTGTACATATGTATGTACACCATATTCGTGCCTGGTGCTCACAGAGGTCAAAAGAAGCTATGAGACCCCAAGAATCAGAGTTTCTAATGGTTGTGAACCACTACTGGGAACCAAATCTGGGTCCTCTGTAGAACACTTGCTCTTAACTGCTGAGCTATTTTTCCAGCCCCTAAGAAATAGTTTCTTCTTAAAAGTTTAAAAAACTAAAGAAAGACAGCAATGACTGATAAGTTACCAGTGATGCTAAATCCACTCACTACCGGCATTTTAACTTGAAGCTCTCAGAGGAAGCTGAAAGTTTGACAAGATGAAGCTATGCTGCCCAGCCACAGACTAACGGGGTTTAAAATACTACCGCCATTCAAAGGAAGTCTTTCTCAACGAATACTTATGTGATGGTGCTATCTGTACATGAACGATATCATCTACCACTCAAGGACAGTGTGCCAGTCAGGGTGGTGATACTATTTGCTTATATCAGCTAGATCACCATATTTCTGGTAGTTGCATCGTCAAAGAATCAAGGTCCTATCATATCTTTCTCTCTCTCTCTCTCTCTCTCTCTCTCTCTCTCTCTCTTTTTCGGTTTTTCAAGACAGGGTTTCTCTGTGTAGCCCTGGCTGTCCTGGAACTCACTCTGTAGACCAGGCTGGCCTTGAACTTAGAAATCTGCCTGCCTCTGCCTCCCAAGTGCTGGGATTAAAGGCGTGCGCCACCACTGCCCGGCTGGTCATATCATCTCATGTCCAAATATTAGCACTTACATTCTCTTGCTGTAAACACATATACTGAGGTATAGCATCTCAATTTCTCAGCCAGCTTTTTTTTTTTTTTTTTTTTTTAACTTGAAACAAATCAACAACTAAAGGGAACTTCAGCAAATCCTCAAATTTTGGATGTCTGCCCAGAATTTCTGAATTTACTTATTAAGTGCAGCAGGCCTGTTGGAACAATTCCAGAACCTACATGCTGGAGAGGAGCAGAGAGCCTCAAGGTTGAAATCAGTCTGCTTTCCTCTCTAAGCAAAGGACGTGGGATTCGTGTGCTATCCCTGCTCTGAGATGGCCATCCATTAGGAAGCATAACACATCTAAGAGCTGGCTTCATGAAGTCCATCACCCAAAGCCGCCCAAAGCCTGCAGCTTCTGTGACCCCACAGTCCTGAGGCACTCCCGCCTTTTAACTTTGCCTTTTCAGAACTGACAGTACTAAGTTGGAAGCTAATACATTAACTCAGGTAGTTTAAAAATGACATCAGAGGCTGTTAGAGGCTTGAGGGGTAAATGGATGTAAACAGAATAAGGCACGAGCTAAGTCCGAGGGGTCAAATTTGCAGAGGGTTAGAGACGGGCATTAGCAGGAGCATTTCCCTTAAAGTCTGCCTTCCATCTGACGGTTTAAGGAAATATGTTTTTCTAAACAAGAATGGCATGTAACATGGTTTCACCATGGAATAAAATCATGTCTGCTCTACTAAATTGAAGGATAATGCTTTACAGAGTTATGCTCTGAGGCAGACAAATTAGGACTGTGAGGACTGGCTGGCTTCTTCCCACTCACCCTGTGCAAGAGACGGGCTGGGTGCAATTAGTGAGGAATGGCTTGCCTGTGGTAACCTGGGAGGCCTGCACCCTGCCCTGGTCATCAGATTCACTGAAAATAAAGCAAGAGCATCTTCCAAAACAAACACAGCTGTAGCGTGGCCCCTCCTGCCAGACTTTCCCATGCTTGGGAGCCCACCATTCTGCCCCATCCTAAGCAGCCCCCTGCTGCCTGTCATGGACCTCAGCAGCAGCCAGTGAGTGGGGTTTCAGGAAAGCAGGCAGGCAGATGCCCGTTGGAAAAGCTGAAGCCCTGAGTCCCAGGCTTCTGCTAGTGCCTAGGACTCACACAGGACCCCGACAAATACCATGTAAGGGCTTTCCTTTGGCCTGCTTTCAAATGGGTCTCTTAAACTCAAATGGGGGTGCTTTGAGTGTTAAATGAGACAGTGTATGGAAGGCACAGTAAACTGTGAGGTTCTGCATTCATGAGACCTTCTGCTCTAGTCTCCTGGTTCAGCCTAGCTTCTTAGAACCAGAACTTTACCTCTGCCTGTCTGCTCTACCCTGAGGCACCCAGTTCTCCTAGCTCCTGTCCTTAGTAAGATGCTCCCTCATCCACAGTCCTTTATGGAGCACAAGTGAGGCTGGGTGTGGATCATACTCCTTCCTCTTCATAAGCATCACCTTGTCCTCATTCTTCCATGCTGGTCATCAGGACTCCTTGCTGTCTCTTGATATCCAGAATCTCTCTTGGTTTCCTCAGAGGCTGCCACACCCACCTCAGTGTTTGCCTCCCTATAACTGTCCCCTGTCACCATCCCGGATCTCCTCTCTGTCCCCTGTCACCATCCAGGTTCTCCTCTCTGTCCCCTGTCAGTCACCATCCTGGATCTCCTCTCTATCCTTGGTGAGCTTCAAATTCTTTCTCCTCTATTTGAAAATTCTTGCATGGTTGTTTGAGAAACAAGCACCTAACACTTTTGCCAAGGCACTTTTGTCAAGTCAGAGGGGGTTGGTCCCCTTCCTGACCCTTCCTCTGTTCTCTGTATTTTCCCCTCAGACTTGCTCATGAAAAGCCCAGGAGAGCTTCCCATGTGCCCAATGGTCAACCCCATCTTCTCTGTTTCTGAACTTTCTCTGTCCCAGCCACTCCGCCAGTCATATCCATCCTGGGACCTCCTGGCCATACTCAGTTCCTGACCTCTCTGATATTCTGTCTTTTTCCCTTCTGCCATGGCTATGCCTTTAACGGGATTCCATTGACTCTTTGTTCTTCATTCAGGCAATGGCCTGGTACTTGACTGTGTCCTCTGCAGGCCTGTGTTTGTACACATCCCCTAGCTGGTGGTGCTCTTCTGGAGCTTCTTGAAAACTTTAGGAGGTGGGCCTAACTAGAGTAAGTAAGTCAGTGGGGGTTGGTCCCCTTCCTATCCTATCCTCTGTTTTCTGTCTGCTACAAAGAAGCTCCCTTGTCATATGTTGCTGTTAACCTGGATACATGGGGCCAACAACCATGTTTGACATAGTGAGCCAAAGCCAACCTCTCCTCAAGTTGTGACTGTCAGATACTTGGTCATACAGGGCCAGTGGTCTGCTATGAGATTGTGGAGTCTAGAATGACTGTCTAAACGGGACCTGAAGCAACAAAGCATCAAGAGACAACATGCCATTGCAGAAGGGGAGAAATCTCAGGGTTCCATATAGACAAAGAACTACAGGAGGCTAATGGCCGTAGAGAGAGCCAGCCTCTCCCAAGGATGAGCCACCTGAGTGGTTATCTAATATCAAGTGGCCAGCCCTCCAACCATCTACAAACAAACAACAAAGATGGGCTCACCAGGTTGGATTTATGTATTTATATATTTGTGTATCTATATATATACGTAACAATAATAATTAAAGAAAAAGAGGCCATCGTTTGAAAGGGAAACTGGGGTGAATAGAGAAAATCTGGGAGGGTCTGGAGGGGCGAAAGGGAAGGGAGGACATAAAGGAATTATATTTTAATTAAAATTTACCAAGTAATAATAAAGTTAATGTAAAATGTGGATGAGGAATATGTCTCTGATTTGCAATCATTGGTTTATGTTCAATATTTTTATAACTTTTTTATTCATATTATATCCCAATCACAGCCCCTCCCTCTCCCCCCCCCCAGTCCTGCCCTTGCAAATGCCTCTCCCTTTAATGCCTCTCCCTCTCCTCCTCAGAGGAAGGGAAGCCCCCCCTTAGGTACCGCCCCACCCTGGGACATCTAGTCCCAGCAGGACTGAATACCTCCTCAATTTTAGTATTAATGACCTATAGTTTTGTTCTAATAAAAGTCAGGTATTATTAAAAAGAACCTAACATGGACAGCAATTCTATTTACCATCCGAGTCTCAACTAGGAATAACAATAAAGAAGCATTTATGTTTCAAAACTGACTCCTGATTTTCAGTCTCAAAATGTCCCCATCTTCTGGCCATCTTCAATAGGACATAGAGTCGGTATAAAAAACTAACCAATCAAAAAGTAGAATTCATTCTGTACTCCACAAAGTCCTCTCGAAGCTGTGCCCTCAGTATGGCGTTCTGGTGTGTGGCACTGGTCACTGTCTCCTTTTATCCCTGACTTCATTACGTCTGGTTTATTTTGATCTACTTTCCTCTTCTGTCTGGACAGTTACTGAGACAAGCTCTGCCCCTGTCCCGAATGGACAGCCTTGCTCTGCTCATCATGTGACCTGGTGCTGTGTCTCACAGAGTCTGCCACCCACCTGCTGCTTCTTCATCTTTCCCTTCAACTCAGTTGCCTGCTGGTGAGTTTTCAGAGCTGTAAACACAGAACTGACTCTGCCACCCCCAACTCAGAAATGTTTGATACATTTAGATTTTTTTCCATTGGGCATTGAATAACTTGGTCCAATTAACATTCCTCCTTTATTCTCCCCGACTCCCAGTGCAACAAGATCAGATGCATCTCGGAAAATTACTGAATGCATGCATAAAATATTTAAAATTAACATTAATAATTAAACATCTTACTTAAGGCCTCATCCCCACCCTATGCATGTTCGCTCACACTGCCGACAGGAACGGCACACAGAGTCAGTGCATCCCTTGGATCCAATCTAGAACCTTTCAAAGGCCCCCGAGATCCAGCCAGGCTGTGTGCTATCTCTTCATCTATAGAACTGAAGTGTCCTTCTCTGAGCCACCAGCAGACCTCCTAACCTCTAATCTGAGTAAATGACCATGTCTCTCATCTTTAAACTTGTCTTACAGGATAAGACAAGCGCCCCATGGGCTAAGACCAAGTGATTGTACCACATATGCACAACCAAACACTTAACAAGAGCTTAGTGGTTGGGTGGGGGGAGGCATGAAGGACTGCACTGTTTAACATATCCAATTTTATCATCAGCAAGGAATTTAGTTCATGCAAGGCCAAAACCCTCCTTGTATCCCTCCACATTTCTTTCCAGGGGGTGGGTACTAAACTACCTGAGCATCATAAATGGGCCACTCTCATGCAGGGAAGATGATCTGACAATGTAGAAAGAGTGCCAGGGTAAACATCAATATACCTGTGCTTAGTAGCAGCAACACCTTCATTATGGAGTACTCCTCAAAGGTCAGTTGCAGCCGCACGAACTGAAGGCTGATCTGGCGCATCCCCTGGCACAGCTCATACATGGCAGATTGATGCATCTTCTCTCTGCAAAGGAAAAGCAGCCGCACATATCTGAGTCACCATCATGTCCAGGCTGGCAGCCCAGGCAGCTTAACAAGAGCCCTGAGCCAGTTCCCCCTGTGGCTTCAACATGAAGACAAGTCAGATGCCTTTCTGAGTAACTGTAAGTCATGGATTCTAAAGCCCTACAAGCTCCCTGTGAGGACACAGGAGAAACGCTGATACCTCAGGGTGCCATGGTTTCCTTCCACATTAAGGTACTGTCAGTGGATGGCGGTGCTGTGATGAGACCACCCACAAACCAGAGCAGTTGTGGTGATGTGGGGTGAAGCCCAAGCCTCTTTGGTTGCAGGTGTGACAGAGACTGACTAGAAAGGACTGGGTTAGCTTCTGTGAACAGGAGGCGGTCATGACATGTTGATCTCCACACGACTTCCCTTCTAGAAGTCATGGAGTAGGTCTGGTATTGATGTCACTAATATACTTGATACAGGGAATTAAAAGCAAACTAGAAAGGTAAGAACGAGAAGTAGAATCAGCTCTAATGAAGACAAACAGCAATGTCACCATATATAGAGATATTTCCATCCCGTCAGCCAACCTAGCCCTTCACCCCACCACCTAAATGTTTCCATATGAGTTCATGTATACAGTGGAGAGGTCTTTCTTTTCTCTTTCCTTGAGGGATAAACACAGCGTCACATTGTTTTTAGATGCTTTTCAGAAAAAAAAAAAAAATGTACCTTTGGGGAGGCTTTGCAAATGTAGCAAGAGATGACAGGTGAAACAGGAAAAGACTTGCCAAGCCAGAGGGACAGGAGAGGCCACGAGGCTGGTGCATTTCTCCTGGTGTATCAAGACAGGTGAGCGCCTGCTCTGCAGCCCCCTCCCAGAATGCACCCTGAGCTCTCCTCAGAGGCCTCTTCTAAGAGCTGAGGAATCTATAGGGAAACTGAGCAAAGCTCTGGATAGCAATAGTATCTTCTTTCTCCTATCATAAGCTAGAAGCTATGTTAAGACAATATTTACACGCGTGCACACACACAGACACTTGCACACGCACTCATACATGCACACATGCATGCACTTAGTAACAGTAAAAGCGTGTAGATCTACTACCAAGAATTAAGCATGTAACAAATGCTGACACCTTTATAATACTTGCTTTAGATTTTTACACAGTTGCATCATGACACAGTTGAGGCCTAGTCTTTTCCTGCTGGGTCTGACCTGGCTCTTCCTCATCTAAGATAGGAACAACAAGGTTGATGGATTAGCCTTCATTCTCAGATGTATGTATTAAGTGTGTGTGTGTAAAACAACACACTCCTGTATTGTCATGCTGAGATTTGAAAATAGAGATGACATCCCTCAGCAACTAATTTCTACTCAACACATAAGTAAGAAAGGTGTCTATCTAATAGTGGGAACTCCAAGTGAGGTCACTCTAGCTGCTTCAAGCTTTGTGAATAACATCACAACTTATAACAATTTTAGAAAAACCATGTGCGTATATGAGAGCATGCACATGTATGCGTGTACATATGCATCTCTCTCTCTCTACTCGTGTGTGTGTGTGTGTGTGTGTGTGTGTGTGTGTGTGTACGTGAATACAGTGGCTGTGGGAGCCACAGGGTGTCAGATCTCTTAGAGGCAGGTATGAACTGCCTGATGCTGGGGAACTAATCTGCGGGAGCAGTACAGGTTCTTAACCACTGAGCTCTCGCTCCAGCCCCTATTATAATGTACAAGACCAAGGTCTATGGGTGGGAGGTCACCTGGATTCTCAGCTTTTTGTTGCTGTTATAAAGGACAACAGAGTTTCCCTTGTGTGCTTCTACATGGCAGAGCTTGGTTCAGAGCTGCTGTCTACCAGCACTCCTTCCTACCAGCAGGGCACAGCAGGGCCCTTCCTTCCCACACCGCCCCAATTATCCGTCCCAAATACTCTGCCATCTGAAGAGCTCACATTCAAGGGTAACTCATAGTTGCTTTTATTTCCATTCCGGTATCACCAATAGCTCAGTATGTTTTCAAATGTTTACCGATCATTTCTTCTTTGGTGATTTCTCTCTTCATGCTTTTCCCCATGCCATTTTATTTATAATCCTTCTATTATTAAGTCACACTTTCAAAATAGTAAGAAGTAGGATTCTTACTCGGGTTCATGGAGCTCAGACTGGCCTTGTTATGACGCTGGGGATGAGCTTGACGTTTTGATCCTCCTGCCTCCACCAGAAGGGTTACAGCAGTAGGGTTACAGGCACTCACACCACATCTAGTTTATATAGTGCTCGGGATCAAAACTAGGCAAGCATTCTGCCAGCTAAGCTACACTCACAGCTGCATGGCCCTCCTCGGTTCACGAAATCCTCCTGCCTCAACCTCCAAATAGGTAGAGTAGCAGGCATCTGCCAAGCTTCCCTGCCTTTATTTTCCCTCCGTCTTCAGCCCTCATCTGTCCTTCCCCCCTTCTCTCTCGTTAGGACTTGCCTGGTGTCTTCTCTCCAGATTTGTATTCCTTTGGTTTAACATTCTCCACATGCATCTAATCAGCAAGAAGCCACATTTAAAAAACGGAGTCTCCAAGTTTTGCCATTATCCATTCCCAAGTATTTGCCACTTTAGTAGCTCGGTTTAATCTGTTTTCATTTACTGGGGTGACAGCAGGCTTGACTTTGCTTCCACCACACTGGCCCCTCGCCCTCTGCTCTCTCTCTCTCTGCTCTTTCTGCCTTCCTTCTTTTAACCGGATCAATCCAGCTTTCCCCTCCACGTCTTTCTACTGCATTTAGAAAACGCACATTCTTTCTTTCACACTTCTAATGGTTATTTTTGAATGAAGAGCTTGCATAGTCAAAAGTCTAGAGTTAATTGGAAGATTTCCCCCAGAAACAGGGAATTGTTGACACTACATCATCTCCCTCCTTCTGCTCCCTGTTCGCCATGCTTTTTTTTTTTTTTTTTTTTTTGTTTTTCGAGACAGGGTTTCTCTGTGTAGCCCTGGCTGTCCTGGAACTCACTCTGTAGACCAGGCTGGCCTTGATCTCAGAAATCCGCCTGCCTCTGCCTCCCGAGTGCTGGGATTAAAGGCGTGTGCCACTACTTCAGGCAGGACCCACGCTGCTTTGGAGTCACAGGCAGAACCATTTTGTTCCTCTTAGACTCCCCAGTGTTTCTCAATATCGACTTTTACCATCTTCTGCAGCACCGAGGGTGGGTCTCAGTCCTTACACCCCGGGCAAGGGCTTCACCGTGTGTCTCCAGGCAGGTCTCATCAGTATGCCCTCGTGTAGCAGGGTCTTTGCATATCAGCACTTCCTGTCCACCATACCTGTGTTCCACTGTGTACTTATTAAAGAGCATGCTTTAGTGATGCTTTTAGCTGATGTCCTCGTCTCAGCTTGTCTCAACATGTCCAAACCTGACTACTCGGATGCTTTCCAAAGCCTCAGATTTCTAGCTTGACAAGTAGTTTCTCCCAGAGCTTTAGGCTGCTATTCCAAGAAGCCTGGGCCTTCTTCCTGGCTCTGGGAAGAACTCCATCTAGTCTTGAATTTTCTCTGGTAGCATTATGGTTTTCTTCTTAATTCATGCCTGCACCGTCACTCTGGTGTGCCTAGGGACTGACTGGTTTTGTTTCTTCTGTTAGAGGCATGGTGCTGTTTCTGACATGTGGGCACTTGCGAAAGTCTGCCATGACCTTTGCTACGGTCCTTCCTCCAGCCCCATTGTGAGCTCTTGGTGGGACGCTAGTCCTTTCTCATCGCCTCTATGTTAACTTCTCTCTCGTTCACACCCTTGTCTTCTCTCTAGGTGATTTTTTCACATCTATTTTTCAACTAAATATTTTTCTTTGTCTATTAAACCCATACTTTAATATCTACAGTTTATTATTTTTGAGAACTCCATGCACAAGTAACTGTATTTATATCACTTCTAACCTTCCCAACTACCCCTGTGCACTCCAATTACTGTCACATTCAAGATCTTCTTTTCTTTCTTTAATTAATCTTATACTGGAATTGATAATAATTAATTTCTTTAACTTTCTTGTTACTTATCCTAAGTTCATTTCGTGTTGCTGTGTTTAGGTTTTGGATTTTGGTGGCAGTATTTGTCGTGACCAGGAGCTAAGATGAGCTATCGTTATGCTTGCTACTTGTACGAGGAAGTCCACCTCATATTGCTTGTGCCTAGGGCTTGAATTGCACTGGTGGTTTTCGCCATGTCAAGGAGTGAAGATATCCTCCTATTTAGTTCTTTCAGAAACAGCTGTGACTTCCCATAAGGCATTTCTTCTCCCATGGTTATTATGCCACCAGACATTTCAACACGCTTCTTTGTATAGTTTCTTTCAGATTTTCAGGCTCATCATAGGATGCTAGGACGCACATTTAGCGCACACGTCAGCATTCTCCACCTTCTCCATGGACCTGTGTGGCACTGGCTTGTAGAAGGAGCTCTGTGGGAAGTCCTGCCGGGAGAACCATCATGAGTGCTAAGTGCCTCCCATCTTCTGGACCAGTTTTATTGCTAATTCCTCAGCGTCAGTGCTTTTGGTAGGACTTGTGTAGTTTAAATTTGGATTCCACTTGATGTGGTGCAGGCCTGTGTTCCTTATTTCTTTCTGCTTCCTTGCCATGTCCCTGGGCTAGTCAAAGAGTAGCTGAGTTTTATTGTTCTTGGTAGCAGAATCCTGGGTTTATACATGGGGCTCTATCCCAGGCCCCAACCCAGCTGGAATCACAGCCCTTTTCCTGTTTGTGTTCTAATATGCACCCCTAAACCAGATGTCTGCACCCCTCATCTGTTGGCTAATTGGAGCTTTCGCTCAAAGTTAAATAGACCTGCCACAGAAAAACTCAGCTGGTGCTCCTCACTTTCCAGCCACCTTGCTTTTGGAAACTTGACCTCTTATTGGCCGGAGCTCACCGACCAGCGACTCTCATGGATCTGCCTTCCTCCTCTCCCCATGCCCTGGTCTTCTGCGTGTGCACCACCATACCCAGCTTTTCATGTGGGTGCTGGGGATTGAACACAGGTCCATGTGTTCACAAGGAAAGCTCTGAGCTAACTAAGCAAGTTGTCTCTCCAGCCCTGCTTGCCTCTTGTTTTGAGACTGCCTATGTATTTTTTTTTTTTTAACTTGGTTTTGTTTTTGTGAAAAAATTTCTATGCGTTTACGAGGGAGAAATGGCTCAGTTCAGTTCTACCATTCTGTTACAGGATTCTTAAACAGAGGACCCACGTGCAACAAAGCATTGTAAAAATCAAAAATAAAATGAAAGGCAAGTGCTAAGTATCAACTTTTACTCAATAAATATTTTATGATAAAGAAGAAAGAAAAGGGAAAAGGAATGAGGATTAAATGCGGCAAGGTATTGAAGGCGGAAGCATGGGCATATGATGGTGGCGGGGAGCCGACGGGCTGCTGGTAACGTATAGATAGACTGATTATTAAGTGGCTCCCAAAGTAAATATGATATTTGTGAAGATTTCAAAAAGTGGGGAGAGGAGATATTCAGGAGACTAAGAAGTGTGCCCATGGTGTTTGATGTAAATATGAACCTGACATTGACTTCTGAAAGTCCTTATATGTAGTATGGTGTGTGTGTGTGTGTGTGTGTGTGTGTGTGTGTGTGTGTGTGTGTGTGTGAGAGAGAGAGAGAGAGAGAGAGAGAGAGAGAGAGAGAGAGAGAGAGAGAGAGAGAGAGACACTTCACATTGCTATGGAGGCTAGAGGACAACTTAGCATGATATCCTGAGGAGGAAGGTGCCATCCATCTTGGTTTTTTGAGACAAGGTCTCTCACTAGCTAGCTTCCTGAGGAGGCTAAGCCTGGCTGACTAATCCCAGGGATCCCTTCTCTACTTCTCCAGCATGTGGCTTATAAGCAGCCACTGCACCTGGCTATTTAATGGGAGTTCTGGGGATCAAACTCAGATTCTGGTGCCTCTAGGACAAGCACTTTGCCAACTGAGGAGCTCCCCAAGCCACTCACACTGTTGTGCTGGCCAGGCCTTCCTTTCCCACAGGGGAGCAGGCACTTTTGCCTTTGCATGGAGTTGCCATGAAGCTCCAGAGCTTGCAGCCCTGTGACTCCTAAGACCCAGGCTTCGCACTAGCAACACCCAAATAGCCCGAACCATCCCAATCTTGTATAGACATAGGAAAGAACTATTCGGAAGTTCCCAATGCATAAAGTACCGTGGGAAGGTTAGTTCTTTAAACATATAATTGCAAGAGAGAAAATATTTCTAGAGAAGTCAGTGCTCATTTTGGTTGAAGCAAGCCAAGAAAGCATCAAATTCTTGAAATGAATTTTCAAGGAAAAAAACCCATTTTATTATTATCACTTCTATATATAGGCTAGTACACCAAGGGGAGAGGAGAGACAAGGCAGATGTTCACAAGGTAGAAGTGACTTGCTTAGTGCTGAACACGAGAAGTAAACACCTTCATGGCAAAGTGTTTCTGTTACTAAGACGTGTTAGCACAACAGCCACACACAGAGCAAAGGTTAGAGAGATGCAACCCTGCCTGAAAGCACCTGAGAGGGCTCGTGTGTGAGCGGCAGTACACCTCAAGAAAGCAGTTTTTGTCACGTGGGTCTGAACTGAGCCCATTAACTCTTTGTTGAAGAAACTTGGAGCCCACTTGGCTGTGTTCAGGAACAGCTCCTTCATGTAAGAGTTGAGTTACTTCTTGCTAATTCTCATTACATCTTGTAAGAAACTATCAGCATGTTTATGAGGAATGTTGGCTGTGAGGAAGCCATGATCCAAACCCTGATGTTTTACTTTCTCAGGCATTTTGGCCCGAGGGAATACCTTTCAGGTCTTGCTTCTATCACCCAGCTGTGCAGACATCTCCAGCATGACACTGATTTTGTAATCCACGAGTCCATTGTTTATCCTTTGTTCTGCATCATGCAGTAGAACTTTTGTGCTTTCAAATTGCTTTCCAAAAGAGGAAGACGACACACTCCATATAGCTTAAAATCCATGAAAGTAGGCTGGCCACCTTACAAACATGCTTAACCTCACCACGTTATTTTGCACAATTAGATTTTATGTACAGAAAGGTACTTCCAAAGGCGTGGAAGCAAGGGCAGTATTTGGCACGATACTGGTGTTAAAACTTCTGCCTCTGCAGAAAGATGTTTGATGATTGCATCTTGTTTTGAACAGAATAATCAGGTATCATCAAGTGAGATTGTGCTTGACTACTTTGGGATAAAAGGGACTCTGTATCCTGCCTTTAAAATCCAAAAGTAAATGCACAGCTCCAAGTCAGCCTTCAACAGGAGACCGAAATAGAGGAGGCAAGGACTTATCAGAGCGTCATACGCAGAGGGCTGGCAGCCAGTATTCTCTCCTTAGTCCTAACAGACTTGCGTGTAGCATCCTCCCCGACACATCTTCTCAGTTGTGGAACAAAAGAAACGGCAATTTGTGAAGACACAACTCCTAACATGGTGCAAAGACACAGATTCAATTCTAGGAATCTTGGGTTAGAACTTTTAAGAAAAGATTTATTTTTTATTTTTAATGTGTATGAATATTTTGCTTCTATGTATGTATTTGCACATACAAGCGTGTGCCTGGTGCCCACAGAGGCTAGAAGAAGGCACCAGATCCTCTGAAACTGCAGTCACAGATGGTTGTGAGCCTATGTGTACATGAGGAACAAAATCTGGGTCCTCTGGAAGAGCAGAAAGTGCTCCACTAACCACTAGGTCATCTCTCCAGCCCTTTGGGCTGAAGAATTTATGAAAATAAAACTTAGAACAAACATGCACACAAACACATACACGTGTGTGTGCTCTCAGCCCATAGCTTAGGATTGCAGATGTGAGCTATGATACTCTGGGAAATTATTTAAAAGGACTGCAACAGCTCTGTATATGTGAACGTTCTCTCAGCTAGGAAACCGGCTTCCCGGTCCCCTCTTGGGACAGCCACTTCACGCTACCATTTGGAACCAGCCTGAGGATGCTACGTCAAGTAATCCAGCCTCTCCCACTTGAACGTCCACTTGGGGGGAAAAGTGAATATTTACAGTGAGAAAAACGTTTTTGTTGTTACTTGAAGAAAATTTTAGTTAGAAAACCTTTCTTCTATAACAGTAGTAGGGATTAGACACAGCTCATTAACGTCAGGGTGGGTGGAGTATTCAAAATGGAAATGCCTTGCATGTGAGCTGACTAGTTTTAATGTCATGTCCAGACAACGTGGAAACCTGTGTTTACACACTCACACGTCCTTTTTCCCCTTGATGTTTCTGGCCACCTATTATTAAAATTATCACTCTTCTACTTTATGCATAAAATAGTGCGTTTGTTGTATTATATAGTTTTTGACCTTTTAAAATTGAAGCATTTCCAAGGATCATCTAGAACTAATTATTATTTCCTGGTTCAAGACTCAGTTTCTTCAGGGTCAGGGCTCCTGAGTCAGACCCATGTCTCAGTAGATGGTCCTACACCCATGAACACACAGGCATCACTAAGTGGACTCAATGAGCTTAAAGAAAAAGCCCTGGCTGGGTAGAGGTGGCAGCCCTGGGGAGGCAGAGGCGGCCAGATCTCTGTATGTTCCAGGATAACCAGGACTACACAGAGAAACCCTGTCTTGAGAAACAAAACTCAAAAAGAAAGAAACAACCCTCCCCTTCCCCCCAATGAAGTTTGGGGATGTAAGTGGTGGTGGGGGGATGGGAGGAATTGGAAGGAAGGGAGGGGTGAATTTGATCAAAGCATACTTTATATATATGTGAAATTCTCAAACAATAAGAACAATGAAGTGCACTTGCTATTTTATATTGATAGCCCTGTGCCATTTTACATTATGGGGACAATCAATTGAACAGTAGGTTCAATGGAACATCTCTGTTTTGGTATTCAGATACAGTCTTATCCAACTAAAATAAAAACTTAAAACACCATAGTCATTCAGCTGTCTAGATGGCCATCTGGTAGCTGCTGATGGGAAACGCTTTTCCGAGAGTCACAGTTTTGTTCTGCTATGATCCAAGTCAGTATCTGCTCCACCAAACTACAGGCCACTCGCAGCGCCAGGTGCCCCGGAACACAGAAGCTCCTGGAAGCTTACGGAGGCTGCCCTGTACAGGCCTTCTGGAGTAAGACCACAGCTAGGTCCTGTGTGTGTGTGTGTGTGTGTGTGTGTGTGTGTGTGTGTGTGTGTGTGTGCGCTCACGCGCGCGCTCATTCATGTATGTGTGATATGCATGTGCCCATGATATGCATGTGTGATATGCATGTGCCCATGATATGCATGTGCCCATGATATGCATGTGTGATATGCATGTGCCCATGATATGCATATGCCCATAATATGCATGTGTGATATGCATGTGTTTGTGTGATATGCGTGTGTGTGATATGCATGTGTGATATGCATGTGTGTGATATGCATGTGTGTGATATGCATATGTGTGATGTGCATGTGCTCATGCATGTGTGTGTGATATGCATGTGTGATATGCATATGTTTGTGTGATATGCGTGTGTGATATGCATGTGTGTGATATGCATGTGTGTGATATGCATGTGTGTGATGTGCATGTGCTCATGCATGTGTGTGTGATATGCATATGTTTGTGTGATATGCGTGTGTGATATGCATGTGTGTGATATGCATGTGTGTGATGTGCATGTGCTCATGCATGTGTGTGTGATATGCATGTGCTTGCATGATATGCATGTGCTTGCATGATATGCATGTGCTCATGCATGTGTGTGTGATATGCATGTGCTTGCATGATATGCATGTGCTTGCATGATATGCATGTGCTCATGCATGTGTGAGTGATATGCATGTGCTCATGCATGTGTGTGTGTGATATGCATGTGTTTGCATGATATGCATGTGCTTGCATGATATGCATGAGCTCATGCATGTGTGTGTGTGATATGCATGTGTTTGCATGATATGCATGTGTTTGTGTGAAATGCATGTCTCAGGCATGCGTTTGTGTGCAGTTCCCATCTGCCTTCGCAGCTTCTTACTAGCGAGCTCCATTCTGAACTGCTGATGTTCAGGCTCATCTGGGCTCACCTCTGAGGTGGACAATTTCAGGTGTCCACATAACGGTTACCCTTTGATTGTTTCCTGGGTCCTGCGTCTCTGACGTTCAGGCAGCTCACTGGACAGGAAGTCACAGACAGGAAGCGGTAAGGAGTGAAGCTCTATCCCTAGCAATGGCCTTTATGGAGGAGCTCTGCTTCTTTACCACCAAGCTGGGGATGACCTCCACTGTCGGGGGTGGTGGTGGTGGTGGTGGTGGTGGTGGTGGTGGTGGTGGTGGTATCACCCTCACTGCAAGATAATTATTATATACTGATCTTGAACTTGGGCCTTGGAAAATTTCATCTGTTTTTTTGTTTTTAGTCTTCTAACTATGTAGCCTGCACCGGCCTAGAACTCATGATATAGACCAGGCAGGTCTGCAACTCACAGAGCTGTGCTTGCCTTGCCTCCCTAGAGATTAAAGCATTGTGATACTAAAACTCTACTCAAAGAATCCTGCAAGAATTGATAGTGTATCAACTGAAGACACTTGTACACCTATGCTTATTGCGCAGTATTCATGTTAGTCAAAAGCTGGAGGGAACCCAAATGTCCTTCAACAAATGAACAGATGCACACAATATGGTATGCATAATAGAATAGTATTCGGCCTTGAAAAGGAAATTCCTTCACATTAGGTCAGAGGAATGAACTTTAAACTATTTATCATCATCGTCGTCATCGTCGTCACCGTCACCGGTGGGTGTGCATGCATGTGGATATATGCAAACAAACTCAGGTGCCCATGGAGGCCAGAGGAAGTGGAGTTACAGATGACTGTGAGCTGACTGGTTTAGGCGCTGGGAATCATACCTGGGTTCTTAACCACTGAGCTATCTGTCCAGGCCAGCCTGAATGGATCTTTATGCGGTACACCCAGTAAAGTAAGTCGTCGCCAGTGACAAGCACTGTATGGTTCACCTATGTGGCTTTCCCTGATCAGTCAAGTATATGGGAAGTAGAGTAGGGACTTGGTGAGCCACAGCTTCAGCTTCATGCGATGAGAAAATCCCCTTGGTTAGCTGCGCAACTATGCAGTTGTATTTTATCCCCCTGAGCTGCACACACGAAGGGTCAAGACAGCAAATCTCATATGTATTTTCATCCCTACCAAGTTTGGGCAAAAAAAGTGACTCTTTCCAAATCATCACCTTGCTATATACTCTGACAGAGATTATGAAACTCAAGTTGTGTTTAATCGTTTAGCTTCCAGGGCTTGAGGGTATCATTTCTCCTTTCACAGAACATGTCTCTTCTCCATTTCCACAGCTTGCTCTGCCTTGCTGTCTTGTCAGTCCTCCGGATCGCTGTCTGTGTGTTTTACTACAAGCTGTACTTGAGGCTTTTAAAAGGCGTAAATGTTCGTCAATAAACCATGTTACAAAAGGTCACCTGCAGACAGTCCCCAGGGACCTGTTTGTTACAGTGCTGATGCCCTATGGGGAAGAAGAAGGTGGACTTCATGTCTCATTTGTGTCTTCCGTACAATGCCATTTAATTGACACAACCTTGTCTCGCTGGCTGATGCTCTCAATGCCTAAGGACAATAGTTTGCCAGCTCTGCCATCTGTGGGGCCCCAGGAAAAGAATGACGGTGCTGTTTATTCCAGATTCTTCGGCAGCAGCACGCCAACTGTCTTCTCACTCACACACCTCTGAGGTGTGTAAGACAGCACTTTGGGAAGCATTGCAAAAAGACTACTAAAATAGTCCACAGTCGACCCTGCATTAGACCCAAGGGACCACCTGCACTGTGCTTGCTGTCCTTCTCAAGACCAGGTATAGATCTTTCCAGGATTGGGTTTCATTTGGCACATGCTCACAGTTATGTGAGGTGAGCGGCCAATAAATACCCCACAGTGATGGGTAGAGGTGAATGTAGGCCTCCAGCAGCCGAGCTGTGGAGCCAGGGTGAATGCCCTTGAGTTTCTGGACTCTCAGGAGCGTCTCAGTCATTCAGGACAATTGGTTTTCTAGTAGCAGCTAAAACTTCAGGAAATTGCCCCTAGGACCTTGTGCGGTGTGTGATCATGAGGAAGCACGGGTCTTGTAACAGTGAGCCAGGTAACTTGAGATCACAGCAGATCGGGGCGCTGCACACTACATCATCAGGGCGGGATAAATCGAACATTCCGTTCTGTGGACAGTGTAACAGATGACTCCTGACGCGTGCTTATCATTAAAAATAAAAATCCACAAAATCCAGCATTTAGAAGCAGTCCCTTCCTCCAAACCATAATGGGATTAAAATTTACCTCAATTTGGATCTTCAAATTATTCAAGTTTACTGTTTCTCCTCCCAACGGTGGTCACACACTTTTGCGAGTTGTGCTGCTGAGATGCTCTCCTTAGGATGTACAGAGATTATCTGCAGTGGAAGAACTCAGCCTCCGGTCCTGAGATCGTCATGAGGATCGTGGCTCGCTCTTTCCTGGACTGGTGCCTTGAAGAGAGACTGGCAGCACAGGGTCTCCAGGACATCCATTTATTCTCCACAACGTCTCACAGTGCATTCAGTACTAGTTAGAAGTCAACCCGGAGTTCTCTTTGTCACCTAAATTGATGTCCCTTAAGAATGCACTTTCATAAATCCATCATTGGCCTTCAGCACCTCACTTTCCACTGACTTCAGTGAATGATAATTGAAAACAGTTCTTGACAAAACCGAGACGGGGCCTGGTGACAGTCATGGAAGTGTAGGGAGAAAACGCGTTTGCATTTTTTCCCATGAATATTATACATGGCATTCAAAAATGTTCATTCATAATGAAACATAAAAGATACTTACTGTAGAGATCGGGTGGTAGCTCCTACAGGTAAAGTACTTTACCATGTAAACAAGCGGACCCGAGCTTGCACCCCCGGATCACATATTAAAAAAAGTTAAAACAACAAAAACAAACCACCAGGTCTTGTGGGGTTCACTCATAATCTCGGTTCTGGGAAGGCAGGTGCTTGGGGCTTGCTGGCCAGACAGCCTCGGCAAATTAGAGCCCTAGTACAAGAGGCTCCATCTCCAAAACCAAGGCAGACAGCTTCTAAGGAATGACGGTACCTGAGGTTGTCCCCTGGCCTTCAGAGACATGTGTACAACATGTACCTGCACAGATATTGTACATGCACCAATAAATAGTGGTTCGCTTCAGGTCCCAGGAGAGCTTGGAATACAAGACAGAAAGCATGCAGCCATAGCTACCTGCAGAAGCTCGGGGTTCACAGAGTGTGAACGGGGTAACTGCTGGACCGCATCACACAGATGCTGGGCACTGGTTCAACACTGGGCCTCCACCAGCTCTGCCTCTCCCCAGGCCATTAATGAGGTAACTGACCTGAACAAGGTGCTTTCTAAGTAGCTTTTCAGGGTGACTTCTTACGTCATGGAGGTATGTGTGTCCCTGACATGGGCGGCTGAAGAAGCCACAGTATGTCGAAACAGCAATGGCGAAGACCAAAGGAAGCCCCCAGAGTATCATCTGCACCAGCCCTGGGGCCTTGGGTACAGCCAACAGGAACAGGCCAGCATTCTGCTCCCACAGGAAATAACTGGACAGTTTATGATGTAGTAAATTGATCTTACTTTTTAAAGATTTTGTTTATTTTTATATGTTGTGCATTGATTGATGTTTTGCCTGCATTCATGTCTGTGTGAGGGTGTGAGATTCTGGAGTTACAGACAGTTGTGATTTGCCATGTCAGTGCTGGGAATTGAACCTAGGTCCTCTGGAAGAGCAGCCAGTGTTCTTAGCCATTGAGCCATCTCTCTAGCCCCTGATAGTTTTGATTCTTGATTTGGAAAGGAAATTTATAAAATCGTCTCTCTAATCATAAGCTTAACTAGAGTAATCTACTTACTCCAAGACACTTCTTGGAAGGTTAAGTGGACTCTTGGAGGCAGTTGTTACTTTAAGGTTTACACTGAGGCCGGCTGGCTCCAGAGCTGCAGTTCTAAAACACGGAACAGAGAGAGGCCTAGCGCCGGAAGAGTGCTCAATAAACGCTCGCTGGCTTAAGCCTCGTTACCCCAACTGCTGTCTAGTTGGGCTGCCGAGCACACAGCTGCACATTCCTGATCCAACCAAAGTGCATCAAAAATATCAGAAATAATTATATCTGAAGTAAACATGCAGAGACTTTTTTTTTTCTCGCCATTATTTAGTGGGCAATATGGTAGGCCAGTCACTTCTCTACCATCCCAATGGTTTTAGCCAGAAAGTATCCAAAGGTGTCTGAAGGGTGCGGTGTGTGTGTGTGTGTGTGTGTGTGTGTGCGCACGGGTGCGCATCATATGCACCTGTAGATCTGGTATCCATGGGCATCCTTTAGTGATCGCCACTCTGACATGAAGGGACAACAAGGAACATAGAAAGGAGATAAAAAAAAAAAAACCCAACACCTTACTCACTATGGAAGTTAATTTTTTAATTACCATGTCTTGGTTGTAGGCTGTAGATGTCAACAGAAGGCAAGACTCAGAGGTGAGTCTTCCCTCATGCATGCATGCTGTGGATATAAGGAAGTCATTTAGTTTTAATGAGTGACTCTAGTTCCTTACTTGTAAAAGGGGAGCCTAAAAGGCAAGAGTTTTACCCTGTCCCTATTGATATTGCAGAATTCAAACAAAGCTAATTACCAACTTATGAATGTTATAGACTACTTAGGTAAAACCTGGGGACAAACACTTGTCCCTCACTGCAGTCCAGATCTGCATCCCCAGCCCCTGATGGTGTCAGCTTTCCTGAAGCAAACACCACATGATCCTAGCATCCGGGGCCTGGGGCTGTGAGAAGGACTTCCGTTCTGGGGAGTCTGCAGTGCAGCCATCTTCCTGGGAGACAGTGCCCCGGAGCCTTGCAGAGGTGACTGGTGTGTGCAGATGTTGGGGCAGCAAAAAAGCTACCCAGCAACTCTGCTTGTGTTTCACAGCCTTCCTTTACTGGGAAAGTCTCACCTGCCGAAGAAAATACGCTAAGAGCCAAGCCTGTTACCAGAAACACTATTACATCTGGTAATGACCTGGGTGCTAGGTATCACTTTTGGGGTGCCCTAATTACAGACCAAGGGGGCCTTCTTTTGTTTCAATTATTCTATAAAAGCGGGTGCATTGTCTGCTTGAGTAGGAAAAAAATGTTCAATTCAATTAATTTATTAGACATTGGTCACGTGTCCTCTCTTATTACTGATTCTGAACATCTGTCACAGAGTAGATTTTGTTCAGGACATTATGAACAACTGCATCATTCATTACTAGGAAAAAGGAGTGTGATACCACCCAGCCACTACACCAGGCGTGACATCCATTTCCCACAAGACATGCATATGGCATGATGCCACACACATGGGGCCTAGCCTCGAGGTTTATTTGGTGTATCTGTTTATATAAAATCACTACTAAAGGTGGCCCGGGAAATACGGAGCTGGCATTTTCTAATCTTCCTGTTTCTTCTGAGAGTCAGGGCTAAGGCAAATGATCTGTGGAGGCTTTGGAGCTTGTTACCTAAAAGCAATGCATGAAGATCAGGATTTCCAGTGCGTCAGTTCCCTGTGTCTCAGGCAGGTCTCAGGCTCAGTTCACAGGGCAGCAGGGCTAAAGGAGGGGTGATCACAACCACAGGCCTCTCTTCATTGTAAAGCTCTACACCAAGGACTGGGTGTGCATGAAGGCTGCCATCAGTGTCAAGGACATTACCTGAGCCAAACAAACAGAAACGGAGCCTGTGCCTGTGATGTGACACGCCCCCAACTCATGTGTCCCAAGTTCCTCACCAGGGTGATTGGACTGAGAGGTGGATCTTTTCCTGGGTGGTTAAACCATGACATTAGGGGCTGTACTAATTATTAATGGCTTTGTATTTGTTATAATCAAATGCCTGGTGAGAAATAACTTAAGGTAAAAAGGGTTGATTTGGGCTTACAGTGTAGGAAGGCATGTAGACTATGACATCAGGAAGACACGTGGAAGAGTCATGAGAACCGTGGCTGATCACACTGCACCCCTGGCCAGGAAGCAGAGAGAGGAAACGGAGTGAGGCTACTACTTCTTCTACTTCTTCCTACCAGGGACCAAGTGTTCAGATAACATAAGCCCTCATGGGACAGTTTACATTCAAACTTCAATAAAGTCTTTATCAAGCTGACAGGGGCAAAGGTCTCTTTTTAGGGGGGGCACAACATCCATTCTCCTGAGAAGGACTGCTGCTTAGAAGCAATCACAGAGTGCCATTTGGAACAAAAAAGTAGGCCCTCACCAGACACCAAACCCTCTGGCAGCATGATTCTGCACTTCCCAACTTCCGGAACTGTGAGAAAGACATTTTGTTGCTTATAAGTTACTTAGTCTTTGGCATTTTGTTATAGTAGCGCAGACAGACTGAAGTAAACAATGACAGAAAACCTGATAAAGCAGCATCACTCCGAGGGGTTATGTGGGGAACAGAGGCTTCCAGGAAGGACTGTGACTGGCAGTGTTCTGAGAAAGTTTTCCATTCAGGGAAACCATCTCACCTCAGAATAGGCTATTCTTATTGGAGCCAAGCAGCTCTTGTCCCAGAAGTTCTCTCTGTCCAGAAAGGCCCATGAATCCTTTACCTTTCTTATTTTGAAAGTTAAAATAATGGTTTGTAATATTTGTATCTAATAGATGCGAGATCTGGTGATATTCTGTGGTACAAGAGACATGGTGTGGCTGCCAAGGCAAAGGGTGGGAGAGACAAAGTGTGAAGTGCAAAGACAGAAAAAGAGGACATGGGGTAGGAGTGGAAGCTGGTGTCTCCTGTACGGAGGAGACAGCCACTAGAGTCATATGACTCCCGTACGGAGGAGACAGCCTCTAGAGTCACATGACTCCCGTATGGAGGAGACAGCCTCTAGAGTCACATGACTCCCGTATGGAGGAGACAGCTACTAGAGTCGCAATGATCATTTCTACTCCTGAGCAGCCATCTATGAAACTTTGTCACCTGTCATCTGGCATCATCATGCTAGTCCTCCACTCAGGCACCTATGTCTCATGTCCTGTAATCCATCAGTCATACTGCAGGACACTAGGGGACTGACAGCTTTGTTTACTCTTATGAATTTTTTTTTCCATAGTCATGAGGCTTTGAGTGCTATAGATATTCTGCATATTTATTGTTGATTGGGAAATTGCTGGTCACTGCTCATACATTTTTAAATTCTTTTGTGAGGAGTGTATGATGCTTGTGCTTTATGAGAGTGCATGTGTGAGTACATGTGTGTCCCAGTGTAGGTGTGTGTATAGCCAGAGGAAAGCCTCGAGTCTTGGTTCCTGCCTTCCAGACAGTCTTGAGACAAGGGTCTCTGTTCACTGGCTGCATACAGCAGACTAGGGAGCCTCCTGTTCTCATCTCCCACCCAGTTGTCTAATGCCGGCACTCCAGATTTGCACGACTGCACCCAGATTTAAGTGGGTTCTGGGAACCCTAACCTACGTGCTCATGTTTGGACAGCAATCACTTTACCCACCGAGCCATCTCCTCAGCAGTGGTCATAAAGTTTAGTGACGTGATAAAGAGATTTAATTTTACATCCAAGGACGTGAGTAGAATATTCATTTATGTTGTCATTAGAAAACTATGCTTTAACCCCAGCAACCAATCACAGCAGGCTGAATGTGAGATGCAGATAATACATGTAAATCAACTACTTTTCATATAAGCCAGATTAAAAGAAGGACTTAAAATACAAAAGAAAACAAAGACAAAACAATATCACTCTCCTAATGTTTTTTTGAAAAATGGTTATTTTAATAAAATGATTATGTGATATTATTTATAAGAATACAATGGGTTTGTTATATTTATTCTATTTTGTGGTGTTGGGGATTGAACTGAGGGCTTTATGCACTCCAGGCCAGCACTCTACTACTGAGTTACAACCACACCCCTGTGGTTATCTTTAAATAAATTGATAGATTAATAGTTCTAAAATTCTGTTTGGGTAATTATCAATAGATAGGACTTCTCTAGAGGAAAGGTCTTTGTACTCCTCAGTGATTTTGAGAAATAAAGGGGTTTGCTTCGTGGATCAGCAGTAAGCCGTAGCAAAATAAAACCATTCACTTGACCACAGCAAAGCTATTAGCAAGAAGGTTAGAAACTGGCCCTTCAGGATACAGCTGTGGCATCAGACGGGAAATACAACTGATTTAAATGTGGGACTAAAGTCCTAGTTATTCTAAGAAGATTCAGTGGTGCTACCTATACACTGGAGTGTTTGTACTTGTTTTGAGAGGTAACTTATAACAGATGGCGTGTGATTGGTCAGCAAGGACTCCATGTTATAGAGTACCAGAAACCATTATGATGTCTCAAAGGTTTACACTATAGCCTGAGAGGGAGCAGTCTTCACTTAGCTAAAGAAGCTAAGCCCTAGACTGAGGGACGCTTGAGTCCTCCCCATTAAACGAAGAGGGAAAACAAAAGCCCTCATTACAGAGCCGGGGGACTAAGAGCAACAGTGCCCTTGAGCCCCTCTGAGGTCCCTCACACCTCATGATTACTTTGCCCAATTCAGTGAGAAGACCGAGAGAGTTCATCATCCCTCTGATGTCACTGGTGTACTGACATCCTCTGTCTAGGGGCAGAGCTGCACAGAGATGCTGCTGCTCAGCAGGGTGGCCACACCTGGGGTGTGTCGTCCCTCAGCAACGGATGGCATCTGTCTTGTTTGTTTCCTCCATTATATACCTACTTTTGAACTGGAAACTTCTGGTTTCTTTGGAAAGCTGGTTATGTCAAATGGTGATTTGCCGGAGCAGACACAGGTAAAAGGATGTTTTGCTAAATAAGACTCTTGTAAGGATGCCGCGTGATGAAGCATTCTTTGATAACAACATGCATGTATTGGTTCTCCTTACATTGTGTAGCTGAGCTCCATCTGCCGTGACTCCATAGAGAGAAATGCACCAAAAAGCTTCTGGTGATGTGCTGGCAGCTTCTTACCACATCCGCAGACTTGGGCAGAGTGATGTCAACTGATACAGACTCACCTGGGGTTTTGGTAAGACAGACTCATGTGGCGAGTCAAGACCCATGGGAGGACATGTGATGTTTGGAGGGGGTAGAAGTAGGAGTCAATGGACAGTGTGTGTGTGGGACTTGCATAACCAGCTTTGCAATGCCTCCTTGGTCTCGTGTCTTAGCTGATCTTCACTTCGGTGAGAGAGGCACGGTAAAGAACTTCTCCCGGGGTCCCCCAGTCTCTCCTGCTGACTTGTGCTGAGGCTGAGGCCTGGCTGTTTCCGATAGGTCATGCCACCACTGCTGATTTGTTTGCTGTCCTGACACTACCGCACTGGACTGCTGCTATACCCATGAAGTGTTTGTGAGTGGATGGAGCTGCCACTGCTGAATCCTGTGAACTGAACTGCTGGTTTCCTGACAACACAGATTGGATTTGCCCCTAAGAGCAATTTCTAAACATGTCCACTTCCTGCATATCCTAATAACCTTTCTTTTTTACTACCTCTGGTAGTCGGTGGGCTAGAAGGGAGATTAAAGCATTAAAAAACTCATACTAAAAGTAGGTTTTGAAAAAAAATCAAAGCCTACATACTTTTTCAAAAAATTATTTGTGTGTGTGTGTGCGCATGCGCACATCCACATTGCATACCGTGTGGTTGATAGAGGACTACGTTCCTAAGCCAGCTCTTCCTTCCTACCTAGTGGGAGTCTGAGAATCATACTCCACTGTTCAGAATGAGTGCAAGCACCTCTACCTGCTGAGTCATCCATCCCGCTGGCCCTCTTTTCTTTTAAGAGAAAGAGTCAGATGCCAGCATCTAAGGAAACAATCCCCTCTTCCAGGTTCTCCTACATCTAGCTCACTTAGTAAAATGAGTTTGGGCTTATGGGAGAATGTAGGGGATCACAGACAACCAAATTCAATCTTTCCTGCATGGTGCAATGAAAAGGGATAAAGTCATGTGATCCCCTTTCCACTCTAGACTTGTCTAAAGCCGAGAGTGAGGAAGTTCTTTCTGCATCAGGTGATAGGGACATCTGCTCACCTCTATCAAGGGTTGGCCGTACCATCAAAATGACCATCTTTGCATCCTGTCACCTATGTAGGTGAAAAAGCCTGGAGTTCTTTCATTAATGAATTGCGTTTTAAAAATGAATTAGTGTTGGAGTAGAAGGAATCGAATCAGAACTTCGCATGCTAGGCAAGTGCTCTACCACGGAGGAATACTCTAAACTCTTGTAATCTTTACTTTGAAACAGCCTCACAAGTTGTCCAGTATGGCTTACACTTGCCTTAAACGTGTGATCCCCCTGCCTCAGTCTCTAGAGCAGTTGGGATGAAATGCATAAGTCACCATGCCCAGCTTTTTAACGAGTATCTTTCTGTATGAAGACTCTGAAGTAGCACAGGGCACACCTCAACTCTACCGGTGGCTTCTGAGCCCAGCACACAAACTGGTTTTCCCATGCAGAACAGAAGCGAAGTGAAGAAGCCCAAATCTAACTGTCCACATGCCGGTCACCCCTCGGGGTGCAGCATTCCTTCAAAGTCTGCAATACAAGGTCAAGGTGGGAACTGGGTGGTGCAAGTTCCTCTGTCATCAAATTAATCTTCTGTCCTTAGACAGCGGACTATATGATGTTAAACTGAAAAGACCAGACATTACACCTCATCTCGGCCAAAGGCCCGAAGCCAATAGCTTGAACTGACTTACTCCTTGCCACCTGACCCAACCCTGCAATGGAATTGCTGCAGAGAAAACAATTTTTGTCTATAAAATTTTCAGTGAAGAAACTTAGTGATTTTATTTATATGAAAGAGTGCTTTCAGTGGAAGGGAACAAAGCCCTATGAGCATGCTAACTGGGGAAAGCAATATGCTAATATCCAAGGCACAGAGCTTTAAGGATAATGTAGAATCTTAATTGTCGACTTTTATTCAAAGTGGAAACAGGCTCCCTGTACTTAGCCAGCACACAGCGCAGCCGAGGTTCTTACGTCACCACCACTGTCTGGGATCCCAGGACAGTTACTCGAAACTATTCTCAATCCCATATTCATCTTGCCTTCATTTCCTCCTCTCCTCCAAATCTCCCAGCTTCATTAACTCTTTAGGAAATTTCTCAAGTGCTCTACAAGAGACATCGTGTAAAAAATGCTGAACAGACGGGAGTACTCTTGAAGTAAAATTTAGATCAAGTCTACAGGAATGACTCCATTTCGAAGTTCAGAGCCTTTGAAAGGACCCAGAGCACAAGAAGTCAGTCTCCACCGGACTCTCATTTCTGATCATCCTGCTGCTGGAAAGACTATCAAAAAACTAAAATGAGTTACCAAGCGCCAAGGATGTATACAGCATTTTGTTAAGATACTGGGGCTGATGTTTAAAAAGTATACTTTCTCTCTGGAATAGTCAGGGTACAGAGAGTACAGAAATCACAAAAGGGCTGGCATAGAAATGAACCTGTTTCAAAGAGGTCCAGTGGGATGTAGCTCAGTGGTAGAGCACCTAGCTTAATCTCCAGATAAAAAAACCAGATTTTGTTTGTTTAGTTTTGTTTTTTGACAGGGTTTCCTGGTGTAGCATTGGCTGGTGTTTGAACTCTTGATTTTTCTGCCTCTGCTTCCTGATGTGTGGCACCAATTCCAGTTCTTACTCTAATCCTTATCACTATGATAGGATGATAAAGGGAAAGGGAAATATTTTCTTTTAAGATAAACGTGGTGGAGGAAATGCCTTGCTCAGAGAACTTTCCCTGCCTTTCATCTGTCCTCATATACACAATTGTGAAATGAGTGTGAACTACCTCCACACTTGGTCAGAAGCTTGTAGCAGTGTTTAGAAAGGTGTGTAGCTATTAAAACGCAGAGCTTTGCTGGAGGAAGTCACTGGGGGCAAGCCTTGAAGATTTACAGCTTGGCCCAAATTCTTGTTTATGTTCTCCTGGCTGAATATGGATACAATGTAACCATTTAAGGCTCTGATGCTGTCACTATGTTTTCGCTGCCATCTTGGACTCTACTCCTTTGGAACTATAAGCCAAAATGAACCATTTCAACCTTCAGTTGTTTAAGGGAGAAGATAACTAAGACACATCCCTACAAAACCGCTTCTTGTTTTCAGAGGTTCCCTCAGCTGTCCTCTGTTAGACTCTTCCTTCAGGTGTAATCCCATTCTAGTCTACTTTTGTGGCAAAGATTAATCACATTTCAAAGTGCAATGTCTGTTCTCTGCACACAGCCACTGACCACTTTCTACTGATGACAGTGCTTTTCTTAAGAGTCTCAAACTCAACTATCTTTGATAGCCAGGTATCTTTGAGTGAAAAGGACTGGTGGATAGCAGACTCTGGGTGAACTACTGTGGATCACCTGAGGGAGGACATCACTTCCCACCACCACAATAATCAGGCCACTTGCTGTGGACTTTGCTCTTCAGCTACTGTGTAGCTGATATTTTCACAGGTACAATAAAAACAGAAGAGGCAGGCTCTTTACCCTACCTAGAAGTTAAAGAAAAAAATAAGTGGAGAGGCAAGTGTAAGTTTTTAACAATATGAAGAGGCAGTGAGTATGTGCTTCCATGCAGGTGTGTGCATGCAGGTGTGTGCATACATGTGTGTGCATGCATGCATGAGCGTGCATGTAAGACTGTACTGGCTGGTTTTGTGTGTCAACTTGACACAAGCTGGAATTATCACAGAGAAAGGAGCTTCAGTTGAGGAAATGCCTCCATGTGATCCATCTGTAAGGCATTTTCTCAATCAGTGATCAATGGGGGCGGGGCATTGTGGGTGGTGCCATCCCTGGCCTGGTAGGCCTGGGTTCTATAAGAAAGCAAGCTGGACAAGCCAGGGGAAGCAAGCCAGTAAGAAACATTCCTCCATGGCTTCTGCACCAGCTCCTGTATCCTGTCCTGCTTGAGTTCCAGTCCTGACCTCCTTTGGTGATGAACAGCAACATGGAAGTGTAAGCTGAATAAACCCTTTCCTCCCCAACTTGCATCTTGGACATGATGCTTTGTGCAGGAATAGAAACCCTGACTGAGACAAAGACAAACATGGACATAAAGAAAGAAGAAAGGAAGATTACATACTGTCAACCATAAGAAATCCTCATTAGAAAAGAGAAAGGGCTTGGGACAGAGGAAGGAGCTTAGAAGGAGCTAGTACTGAGGAAAGTGGCTGAGATTCACCCCACCTCTAGGCCCCTCTCATCAGGACTGCCATTCTTTGTCACTGACACATACTGCAGTGGCTTGGTTTTCTGGTCTTTTGGGGTAAAGGTTTTTCACCCTGACTCCAGCTACCCCAGGCATCTCTGGATGCTCTGACCTCAGCCTATGCCTAGAAACACTCTTGGGACACACAGACATCCTCTTAGTCAGGTCTCCTGAGGTTCCAGAGTGTTGGGAGACACAAACAAACAGGCATTGTTTGTTGGGAGGATGGCTGGGAGAGCTATCACCTAGGACAACTGAAAGTGTCCACATAGTGACCTAGCAACCAGGGACATGAAAGGGTTCAAGGTGCAAAGAAACATGACATGAAATAACCAATCGTTGTCTGCTCTAATGGCGCAGGATGTTAGTCAGCACCCCTGGCACACCAGCTGAGGTGGCCTTTCTTCCTTGGAGATCCACTCAGTGTCCCAAGAAGAGGCTGGAGAGGTAGCACTGATCCCACCCCTTTGTCTTCCCCAACAGTCTTGGGATCATAACTACACAAGTTTCAGATGGCAAACAGCATTAGAGAGAAACTGTATATGCCTTCAACAGACTTCTAGTTTTGAAATACTGGTCAGGGTTTAAGGGAAATTGACTGAAACACCTAATCTTAATTTCAGGGGGGAAAAGGAAGCAAGGAAAAAAAAAGGAAACAGAAAATCTTTCATTACAAACATAAGTGAGAGTTTTAATATATGTGCTGACCTGATAAGAAATTTGAATAGTTGCAGTGATCTGTTGCAATACGTAGTATATTGTTTCAAGGTAGAATTGAATAATTAATCATTTAATACTTATCTGAAAAGTTTCGAATTTATAATAAGGAAAGTTCTGCGCTAAAGTATTAGCTCATATTTTCACTTCAGTAGTTAATGAAAAGAACTGGAAAGAGTGTTTCCTTTATTACGCCCCACTTCCTGCCTCTCCTCCAGCTCAGCATCGCTAACGTGTAGCTGAAAGACAAGATCATCAGACATCCTCACACTCATTTCCAAGGCCAACACAAGCAACCACCTACGAAGCTCTGTTCCTCTGTGGGCAGCGATACTCTGGATCGTAGACACGGCAACGCCATATGGCGCTTCCCTACCAGAGCCGTCATTCTTAGAACCAGAAACGTGAATCCTGAAACCCCCTCTCAGATAATTACCAGACTGGTGGGTTAATTTGTTCAATAACTAATCTATCTGGCAAATATTTATGGAGCAGCTACTATACCCTAGGCTCAATGCTAGATGCTAGACATAGAAAAAAAAAAAAAAAAGACTGTCAAGAGTCTGAAGCCAAAAGTAAGAACTAGCTAAACCTCCAAAAATAGGGTGTTTTCCCTCTGACTTTCATGTGTTCAAAAGGAGTCTTCTTGAGTTCTTTGTTGAACGTTTTGTCTTTCAATGTTATCTATGTTTTAAAATTAGTACTCGACATTAAAAGCCAAGGTCACAAAAGGAAACCTGTGAATTCAACTTCATAAAGTTGAGAACGTGTGTGCATCATAAAATACTACTCGGGGCTGGGCGTGTGATCCAGTTCTAGCTGCTTTGCCTAGTGTGCAAGAGGTCCTGACTCCTTTGCACAAACTGGCGTTATGTCTACAACCCCAGCACTCAGGATGTAGAGGCAGTAGGATCAGGAGTTCAAGGTCATCCTAGGATCATAGTCAGTTTAAGGCTAGCCTGAGCTACATGAACCCCATCTCAAAAAATAACAAACAAAACAAAACAAAAATCAAAACATTTTGTAATTTCACAAAGTGGAAATAAAGAGACTGTAACCACTGGGGAATAAAGAATTACAAATCACTTAGATTTTACATCCAAAGTAGGTGAAGGACCATAACCAAAGAGTAACATGATAATCAATTTAAACTAATGATGGGGAAAGGCCTTGAGCTGACATTTCTCCAAAGAAACTATATCAGTGACTGGTTAAGATTGCCCAACACTACCAGTCCCCAGAGACTGCAAAGCCCAACTCTAAGGAACGGTTGTGAAGGATGAATATTCAAAGGAAAAGGTATTGGCATGAATGTGGAGAAATCGGAACCTGTTTTCTGCTGGCAGGTTGTAAAAATGTTGCAACGCCTGTGTACACAGTTTGGAATTCCTCAGAAAGTGTAATGCAGAATTAGCATATGCCTGGAGGGTCTACTACAGGCATGTATCCATCGGAGCTGAAACAAGAGCAGATACTGTGGAGAGGTGAATGAGAAATGTCCTCCAGAGGCTTTCCTGTTCGGTCCCTAGTTGGGGTCACTGTTTGGGAAGTTATGTGGCCTTTAGAAGGCGGAGCTTTGCTGGAGGAGGTATGTCAGGAAGGGAGGGGTTTGAGGTTTCATAGCCTTATCTCGCCTCCTGTTTCTTCACCCCTCTATTGCCTGCATGTAGATGAAGTGTCAGGCAGCTCCTTTCTCCTGACCCCATGTCTTTCCTGACATGTTGGCTCTGTCCCTCTAGAACCCTAAGCCAAAATGAACTCTTTCCTCAGTTGCTGTTGTCTGGAGGTTTGATCCCAGCCACAGTAAAGTGCCTAATACGGCTATCCGAGGGGTATTGATACACCCATGTCCACAGCTGCATCACCCCCTGTACTCAAAGGTGGCCATGCAGCTGCGTGCAGACTCAGCTTTCTGTGTTTTCTGTAGCTGTGCTCTGTGAAGCCAAGGTGAACACCTACGCAGTGAATACCGAGCCATTTCCCCAAGGGGAAACTGAAGGTAAGGACCCACCGTGCCTCTGGGCACCCTGTTTCTTGGCTGTTCTATAGGTAACCTTGTTCTGCGTGTATTTCTGATCAGATGCGTTATTTGATACACACTGTTGAATCATCAACACAGAACTCATGGCAACAGCAAGATAGCTCATGGCTTCTCTTGACATGGCACTGTTGCAGCCTTGCCAAGCTCAGTGGCGTCAGGCTGCTCATCAGCACTGCATTCTGGCCATTTTGAACAGGGACATTACCAAGAAAAGCATGAAGGTGCAGAGAATGTAGCAAAGACTAGAAACCATAGAGGAGGCTCGTGCACAGTCTCAGAAAGGCAGAGCACAGCCTTCTTTGTTCCCTGCTGCAATGTGCACTCAATAGTGACATTTATTTTGCCTCCTTCATGCACCGTAAATGTTACTGTGTGCATTTGTGGTGAGATTAAAACCAGATGTAACCACCAACTGGCAAATTCGCAGGTAGAGCCCACATAAATAATGAGGACTAACTAAGTATAAATAAGGGAAGACTGCTCAGCCATGAAAAGGCATGGAAACTGAAGAGATGCTTCAGGGTGGGTAAACGTGGACACTATTGTGTTTAATGAAAATAAGCCAGGCACAAAAAGACCAATATTGCATGATTCCATTCAAGCACGGCATCTAGGATACAGGTAAGCTCCTAGACTGTAGGTTCTAGGAATTTAGAGAGGGATTGATGAAGAATTATCCCTCAAAGTATTTGGAGTGTCAGCACGAGAGGGTGAAAAGGACTGGAGGTGGCATCTGTGAAATCATGATGGCTATAAAATAGCCCAGATGTCACAGCACTCACGTTTACATTTTATGAAAACCTGATACACATACTTAGGAAGATTAGGCAGAGCATGGTGACCTTCTGTTCAAACAAATCAAGTGCCACAGAACCTTCAGGTGGCACCAGAAGATTTTGATGCTTACTATTTAGCAATACCAGCTGAAAACCAAGTAACTTTCAAATGTGCATGCCAGGTCTCTGACTTTACTTTTGATGAAAATTTATGCCACACTAGGATTATTCTGAGCACTCGCCAGGGTGGAGTTGTCTTGAGACCCAGTGATGGTCTTACACTTTCCTTAGAATAAAATGGCTGTGGTAGTAAACCACATGAGCTGGGGCTCCTGACAGATAACCACAGGGGTAATTGTGCTATCCTGGGACAATGTCCCTCCCCTTGACCATCCGCCCATTGGTCATCGGATACCCTCATTCTAGAAGTCTCTATATTCACATCTCTAGACAGAGCCATCTGTTAGAGGGTGGCTGGAGTTGCTGTCATGATTCCAGTGCTCCCTTTTAAATATTTTTTGACCCAACAATTACAAAGAGGCATTGCGGAACATAAACATACAAGAAATGTGCTAAATGTGAAACACAAACACTAATAAAATGTAAACTGAAAATAGGAAGGCATTCGTAGCCAAGGAAAAGAATCTACTAAAATTTGTTCAGTCTTTTAAAATGCATCATAAAACGAGAAATGTTTCAGTGCAGAATAAGGCTTTGGCTTCTTTTATGATCAAAAGGAAGGGTAATTATGATAGTCAGGAAAACACATCGAGCAGCTGTGTACAGTTAACAAAAGAACCATTCTATGATGCTCTCGAAAACTGGCACTTTAAATATTCACATTTCCTCGAAACGAGCTTCTTTCCAACTAGAGCAGATACCAGATTGCTCTCTATTAATCATGGCATTGTACCAGGTGAGCTCTCAGAGCCAACTGGAACCTCTTTCTCTTGGGACAGTTCCCACATACATGATGTAACAGTTACATATACTGATTTATTATTGATAGACTTGTGTATGTTACAGCGTTGTAATGACCGATTTTTAAGTTCTCAAAATTCAATATTATTTAAACTCTTAAAAAGGCTCGTTTCAGTAGATTCTTTCACACTTGTACATCTGGCTTAGAGATAATTTTTAAAACAGCATAACGAATAATTCTGCAGTTTGTTTTATGAGGGCTAATTAATAGGTACTTACTCATTAAAAACTAGGTCTGGTGCAAAATAGAGAAATTGGCTGTTCGTATGTTTGTACGATCTCCAACTCAAGGCAAACGATGATAGACACATCCAAGAATACTGGATGAGGGTAATTTGGTCCTCAAGAGGCAAGTTTTTAAATCCTAGAGAACAGAACAATTAATCACCGAAAGACACTTAGCATGTGAGTACATTCCAGGAAGAAGTCAGCTCTCACTACCTTTCTCTAACAGACTCAAATCAATTCTACAGACATCTATGGGGCTGCGCGTCTGGCTCTGCACAAGACTTCATTTTAAATTCACACTAAATGCTTGATGTGGAGGAGTGGTGGCAGTGGGAGCTGCTGGGACAAATCACACTAAAGGGTCCATCTTGGTTCTGCCTTGATAACCAACGTGCTGGAAGACACTGTATTCACCTGCGACACTTGCTTCATCCCCACAAAATCAACAGCACCAGCTTAAAGGGTGGCTTAACTGTCACCATCTGCATGTCTGCAAGAGCGGACACATTGTAATCTTTTTGACCGTGGTCCCCGTTGCCTGGGACACCAGCTTTGACAGTGTTCTGCAGGCATCCTTGCTCAAGGCCCCACGGTGCTTTTCTTGTTCCTTATTTCCAGCGGTGTCATGCTATTCTCTGGGATGAAGCCCCCATTTTTTTCCTCCAGGCTGCAGGTTGACCACAGGTAATTTATGGACCAGGGCAATGTGAAAACATTTCTCCATGATGCTTCTACAGGCTTATAGGATCTCATTAACAAAATCCTGCCTGGCAGAAAATGAACATCGGTAGAGAGTTTGGGAGTGCTTTATAGGTACGGAGGGCAGGGAAGGGTTTTGTTTGCCTGTGATATATGTGCAAGTGTACGCATGTGTATGCACAGGTACGCATGCGGCCATGTGGAGAGGCCATATGTGGGCGTGGCTTGTCTATCACTGTCTATCTTATCTTTTGAGGCAGGGTCTTTCTCTGAATCTGGAGCTAGGCTGTCTGGCCTGAAAGCTCCAGTGATCCTTCTGTCTCTGTCTCTCTTCAGTGCTGGGGTTGCAGGCCTGCTTGACTTCTCTGAGATGGAGACCATATGTAATACAATTGTCGGTTCTGAGGAGCCGAACTCAGGTGTGTGTGAAGGCACTTTCCCGACCACCTCTTGAGTCCCAAGCAGGATTTATTTGTTTGTTTGTTTGTTTGTTTGTTTACCAGGAAATGTTGATCAGAGTGTCTTACAAGACCCCCGCTGGGACTAAGTTCCCTGGGCCTGAGCTTAGATTAAACCTAGGTGCTGTCCTGCTGAGAGCCAGCTCAGTGTGACTTCACCTCCAGAATATATTTCCCCTCATTAATACTTGGGGACAAAGTAATGCCTTTCTTTGGCAAACACCATATCTGCATTTGCCTTAAGAACAACAGAACTACAAGCCTGCATTCTTGGAAGGAAAGAAATGAACCAGCATCTAGCATTCTTCCACCACTCTGGAGTCTGCGGTACCCATGCCAGGATGCTATGCAAAGCCGACAGCAGGGCACCGCTGTTAGGCAGAGCCCAACCAGTCCACCGGCCTACCTGGAAGGATCTTGGCCCACTTCACGACCTGGATCATCTGTTTGCCAGCCAGGCGGTTGAGCGTGGAGAGCAGGCTCTCGGCGGTGTCAGGCTTGGAATTGTCGTAGCCGGCGTACACGATCTCAGGCTCAATGTTCTCCAGGATCATGGCCGGGGATGGCGTGAGTGCACGCGTGATGGAGGTGAGCTGTGGGACCAGCGCAGAGTTCACCGATGGCTCCTTGGTAGGAGCGATGTATGTGGTCCCCTCTTCCGGGCTCTGGGGAGGCGGTGGTGGGGGCTGCTGCGGCTGCTCCTCGTGAAGGCCTTTTAACTTCCCCAGCTTCTTTGACTTTCGAGCTGTCAAATGCAAAAATCAGAAGGGGTTAGGGTAACGGCACATATCATCTCAGACACATTGCATGAGGCCAACTGACTTCTCCTGTACCGAAAGGAGCACCTTCAAAACAGTTTAAAGTAATGGCTAAGCTCCCAGGTTCGTACCATGTGAAGCAGGCTAGCAGCTGCTTTTGCCTTTGATTCATGGCACAAGTCTCGCCTTCTACACAAGGAAACCTGCAGGCATCTGCAGGATGACTTGAACCTCTTCCTGTTTTCAAAACAGAGAGGAGAGTCCACAGAAAATGAGACAGAACTGAATTGTCGATACAAGTGGGGCCCACAACAAAAATAAAAAGAGAAAAGATAAATGGAACATTTAATACCAAACAGGTTCTAAATGGCTTGCACAAAACCCCCCAATTTAACAATTATTTTGGGAAGTGATTATTATGATTCTCATTTTAGAATGGCACTTCAGAGTTTGTCCAATCACAGGAAATGGAGATGGGGGGGGGGCAATTGCATCAAATGCTAACATCCTGGGATCTGGCAGAGGTGAATGCAAAGGTAACTGGGAAGGTATGTAAGTGGATGGATAGCAAAAGAAAGCTCAAAGAACCAAGCTGAGCCATGGCTGTGCTAACTACTAAGTCTGCAATTATAACACTTTCAATTCATTTAGAAATTCTACATGAACCAGACATAGCTTCTAGTTAATCTGAACATGCACCTCAGCCTTACAGGACACTCACTGAACACAGGACAGGGCTATGTCACACCAGCATAATCATTTACATTTACAATTATAGCTACTAATATTTATCTTGTTCATCATAGAAAAAAATGACAGCTCAGCTCAAGTGAAGCCATCGTCCAAGAACAGGCAGCACATCTGTCACGTGGCCTCTAGCTGTTGGGACTGGGATAAACAGAAGACTAAGAGAGCAGAGCACTCTGTAGTCTGTGGCCCATGTTGGCACCAAAGGCCATAAGACTTTAATAGTTTGGGCTGCTATCTGGGGCCATGTTGATGTCTGTGGGCAGAGCTAAGTTGGCCCTGCCCTTCACCTGGGCAGTGCATGTGAGCTGGCCCTGGTGGCATGGGTACAGGAAAGCTGGCCTCGATGGCATGCGCCTGGGAGAGCTGGCCCCACCTCTTGCCTGGGAAGCATGAGAGATCTGGCAGGCTGACCAACTCAGCTACCACCCAGGCCCAGATCCAGGGCTTTGAGCTGGCCCACCCCAACATCTACCCCATCTAAGAACAGCTGAAGCGTGTGAAGGGGCTGGTCCTGCAGATCCAAAGCTGCAGGGTCTCCATGACACAGAGCAACAGCATTAGATCAGAGAGGAATCTGGTGAGAATCCAGTATTGATGGTGTAGCAGAAGCCAGAGGCCTTGAACCAGACCAACAATTCATTGCAACGAACATTTACAAGCAAAGATTCGTGGACAAAAGCATACACCGTGTGACACACCATGACACACTACAGCTTCCATGGTGAGATGCTTTTATGCTTTTAACTTTAATTTTTTTTTTATTTTTTGTTTTCTTTTGGGAGGAGGTTGCAAGGGCAGAAGATGGATATGGAGGGACTGGGAGATGAGTGGGACCAGGATGCATGGGGTTAAATTCACAAACAATCATTTTTTTAATTGACTCTGGCCATTGGTAGAGGATCTGAGGCTTGGGATTCTGACTCCGACTTTCAGCACCATTTGAATGAGGACTGGACTCTTACCCACATACTGCTGACCCTGTCATGTAGGTAATCAGGATGCTTCAAAGCTATGTGTGAACGAGAACACACCAGAATGTATCGGTAAAGTGACTGGCCAACCAGATCCAGAGAAAAACTGAACAGCTAAGTAATTGCAAATGCCAGGCTCTTCAGAGCAGTCACTGGTCCTTTGGGTGATCAGGTCCCTAAAGCTTCTGAGGCATAGAAACTTTTCTGAGCTTCAGGTTGTTTACCTGAAACATGGCGGGGAGGGCTCTGTGAGAGGACCCATTCAAGAGATAAAGGAGAGGACCAGTGTGGCCCCCATCAAGTAGATCTCTGACTTCCATACACGTGTGCACTGATGTGTGCACGTCCCTGTCCATGTGTGCACAAATATTCTAGACACTGTGTTGATGCACATCTACAGTCTCAGAATTTCAGAGGTGGAGGCAAGAGAAGTAGTGTTAATTCAAGGCCAGTCTGGGCATCAGTGATTTCAAGGCTAAGCTAGACTGTAGAGAGATGCTGTCTGCAACAGCAGAAAACAGAACCAGGAATGAGCACAGTAAAGTGTTCTCATGCTTCCTAAGATGAGGCTGTGGTTGACCCTGGACATATTCTGATGGATAGAAACAGTGATGGCTGATAATTTTATGTCTTATTAAAATGATATCTGCTTGCAAAATTAAGTATAAAGTATATATTTGCTTAATGTCCAGGTCTATTTTGTTGTGTTGCTTTCCCCTGTCTGATTTCAGGTCAGTGTCATGAGAATCACAGAGAATAGTGACTCTCTTCTCCTGGCTGTCACCTGTAGCATGACTACACACAGGTTTTCAGCACTGCATCTAGTATTTCGCTGAACTTCATATATGGCTTTGTAAATACACCAGGACACTTGGAACCGAGAGATAATCCATCTTTACCGACACAGGTTAGGCTATCAGTGCCCTCGGGGTGTGGATTCTTCAGCCACATGCATGCACGTGTGCAGTATCTCTCTGAAAGCCTAGGGAGTATGGGGAAGATGTCTTACATTCTTAATGGTATCATCTTGTGTACCATGCTATTAACTTGTGAGTTCTTGGCAAATATTTATTGAATGAACATGTTTCATTTTAAACATTAATAAATTTCACAATGTATCAATACATGAAGCCTCAGTTTACTTCCCTGTACAAAATGTAGACAAAGTTCTGAGATTTTTAGATAAAATTTTTGAGTCACTAATTATTTCTATGAAAAATTTCTACTGTGTAATGACCCCTTCGTAAACTTGCTACATTTAAAAGGTTATAATCTAAATAATGAGCTACTGTTATTGAGTACCCACTGTCTGAACACAGTTCGGCAGACTTGTATATTTCCAGAAATGTAGTGTTCACCAGGACCTACCTGTGACTATTATTGTTGTTGACATTTTTTCGAGTGAAGAAGCCGAGGTGCTGAAGGAGAGATGCCCTTTGAAGCTTTCACAGCTAGCAAAGCACAGAGAGAACATTTGAATCCAGCCATGACCCTGACTCTCACTTGCGTGCCACTTTAGGAGGAGCACTAGTTTCAAATCCAAGTGGATAATTAAGATCTTGCTAATTACACAGGGACAAGTTTGGCTGAAAATCCTCAATGAGTGTATTTCTCTTACTCAAAGTGAACCTGGCTATCTGGATAGGGTCTGTATTAGAGTCTATGGAATGGTCACTGGGCTTGAGGGTCTCAGAGTCCCAGGTGGTCAGAGCCACACTGTCCATCAGCAATAGTGCTGCACTCATTCATTCTCTCTGTCTCTGTCTCTGTCTCTGTCTCTGTCTCTCTCTCTCTCTCTCTCTCTCTCTCCCCCTCCCTCCCCCCTTCCTCTCTCTTTCTCTCTCTCTCTCTCTTTCTCTCTCTATGGATGTTTCATACACATGGATGTAAATGTCTCTCACCCTTACTTAGATTACTTGAAAGAGGAATTTCATTTATCTATATTGGATTTTACAGAAAGCAGTGTGCTCAGGGGTTGCTCTCAGGTACCAAGGCCTTACTGGCAATATCTTAGCAGTTTCTATCTCCTGACCCAGCTAGATTCTCCCCAGGAGTTACTTTTCAGGATCTGGCAATGGGAGGCCCTACTTCCTGTCTCTGACCAATAATCAGAACATCAAGCTGGGAGCACCTTTGTGGTACTCCTCAAAGACTGGGGCTACTTCCCCATGTGATCTGGAGACCAATCGATCAGCTGAAGACTTACATCCCAGTGCAACATGATATCCTGTTTGGTTTATTCTACCTCTGAGTGATAAGAGGACCCGGAGTGCCCTCCAGACAAAAGCCTAGGCTGCCTCAGTGATGGCTACTGAGAAGGGACGCTATTCTCTTCTGTCATCTTCCAGGGAGGTGATGGCATACCGGGATTCTCCAAGTACCTGATCACTTCTGCTTCCTTCCACGGCAGAAATTATGATATCTTGAAAATTAAGGACTTGGCAGCAGATTAGAGATGCTGTCAGTATAGGGATTATATTATTATTATTATTGTCACTGTTGTTGTCGTTACAATTGGTTCACAGGCCAAGTGTAATTGTATCTCACAGGGCAGTAAATACTTCTCCCACTCTTGGGGTGTCGATTTCAGCTAAACAAACATGATTATGCTTTTCGTACAAGACTTCATTTTCTTTTAGTCATGAGAGAAGGAATGCAAAGTCAGGGAGAATGCAGCATTTCTCAGTCACATCATCGAAAGAAGAAATGTCACCTTTTACAGATGACATTAATTGGTTTTACAGCAAAACCATCCTAATTTGTACTAATTGGGAAAAAAAGAATCTAAATGGTTCTTAAGGGAATGCATGCTAATTGGATGGAGGTGAGGCGCTAAGGGTAAGTTGCCTTCATGAGTAAATAATTAGATTTTCAGTGGAAAAGGGAGAAGTGGCGGCATCTCTTAGTTGTTTATAAATACTCCCGCAATGGTTAAGAATGTTGAACATGGCATTTAAAAGGATCTGTACATATTTTCAGATCCTTCTATATAATTAACAAAGTACTGCATGTCACTGATTTTACAGGACTTGTGCTATGGCAAAGGTAAATTCAACTTCTGACTAATTTGTAAGAAACTCTGAATTAGTGAATCTCCCACTAAATTTTCGGGTGTTTAAAGCTATCCATAGATAACTTTAGAGGCATAATCAATATGATTCTATTGCTATTTTCTTTTTTTAAAAAAGATTTATTTTATTTATATGAGTACACTGTTGCTGTCTTCAGACACACCAGAAGAGGGCATCAGATCCCATTACGGATGGCTGTGAGCCACTATGTGGTTGCTGGGAATTGAACTCAGGACCTCTGGAAGAGCAGCCAGTGCTCTCAACCACTGAGCCATCTCTCCAGCCCTGCTATTTTCATATTTACCAATTACTTGGCAAATCCACTTAATCAAATTAACAATATTCAGAAAATATAGATATTGATCTCCACAAATCCTATTCTCAAGGGATCACTATGTAGAAGATTGATATGTCTGCAAAACCTCTCGGTAGTTTTATAAAACTAATTTAAAAGGAGAAAAACTAGGTGTGGGTGGCATACACCTGTAACCTTAACAACTGAGAGACTGGGGCAGGAGGATGGCCACCTGTTCAAAGTCAGCTTGGGCTACACAGTGTGTTCAAGGCTAGCTGGGACTACATAGTGAATTCAAGGCAAACCTTGGCTGCAATAAGAGGCTCAGAAAGCAGAAACACAATCATAATAGTGAACAAGCAAAGCTAGCGCAATGATAGCCATGGCCACCCAGAAAAAGACTCCTCCTTCAAAGGGCAAACTCTTCAGCAGCTGCAGCAGTTGCCTCCTTGGCACATCCGTGAGCACAGGATTTATCGCATGGAGCAGATCGCATTGGTACGCCAGCTAATAGACTCATTAAGAATGGTTTAGAAAGAAGCATTACTATTGTAACAAGGTTGCAGAGGTGAACAAGGTATGAGAACCAGGCAGGGAGCAGTGACCTGGAAATGACTCCAGTGCTCAGCTTAATGGGCTGTGCCGTGGGCTATGCCCTCCCAAGTCCTCAGGATCCTGGGTGAGCTCCGGCTGAGCAGATGAAGCAGAAGTGAGACCGGACTAAGTAGAAAACCCATATGGCCCTGTGTAGACCTCCTCACACTGGTAGCTAACTTGGTGAGAACTATTTTATGCAATTAAAATATGGGAAAATGAGGTATTTGTGGCAGAGTGCATGTTTAGCATGTAGAAGACCCTGGGTGCCAGATGGATTCGCTAACAGAGGAGAAGTGTGCCACACTAGCCAATGGCATGGTCTTTAGAAACAGTTTAGTACAGGATTCCTTAGATAAGTCACAGGGATCATTGTCAGCCCAGTGCATGGCCGTTTCTTGCATTTCACTTGTGAATTCTCCTCTCATGTTCTTCTGAGCCCCTGTTGCTACTTTACCTCAGTCATCTCCATGTTTACTGAATAGCATCTAGGGGCCTTAAACTGTGGCATACACCAGAGAGTTCTGAGACATCCAAGACCAAGAAAGCGGCCTAACTCCAACCTAGTTCGGATTTTTGATAAAAGACTGTATGGTTTATATACATAAGAAATAAAATCGAGGAGCTGGAAAGATAGCTTGGTGGCTAAGGGCACTTCTGCTACTGCAAAGGACCCCATTGCTGTTGCCAGAACACGCATGGTTTACACAATGTAACTCCAGCTACGGCAGCCCTGATGCCTTCTTCTGACCTCTACTATATATATGTATATGTATCTGCATGCGTATATGTATACACATACATATGGGGAAAGCATACACACACAAAATGAGAATAAATCTTAAAAGGTAAGAGAAATAAAAATTATCAATGGAGAACATATGCAGACTGAAAGATCAGTTAAGTTTTATCTTCAATGTTCATTTTCTTGAAAAAAGTTCTTTTTAGCTTGGCCATATTTATGTAAAATAATTACTCATAGCTATATCCCTGCAATTTGAATTATTTTTTTTAAGAACAATTACTTGGAAGCATGTTTTATTGAAAAAAAAAATCAGTACATAGTGAGGAGTTCCCAGGGTGCCACTCAAATTAGTGGGAGGGTTACACATATAATCAATCATATTATAAGTAATCGTTTACATTATTTACAGGAAAAGCAAACTGAGCAAGTTTCACTGGATTATATTGCGATCAAATCAGGTATTATTATTGACTAATATTAATTAATAAATATAAACAATATCAATAATATAAACAATATTAATAATATTAAATAATAATATTGTGAAAAAAATCATAAAACCATTCAAGAGCAATAGGACTGGAAAGGCCAGGTAACCTAACAGAAATTATCAGAGAACAAAACTTCACAACTGGAACTACATTGAGAATAGAATCCATTTCTGAGAACTGTTGCTCAGACGAAGAAGCCAGATAGCATGTAAAAATCTCCTCATGACAAACTAACACTATTATGCAAGAGGACCAGGGGAAGTGAGGAGTTCCCAGTGTGCCACTCATGTTGGGGCGGGGGGATTAAGCAGGCCTGAGAAAAAGGAAAACAAATGTCAATGTTTATAGCTTTCTAAAATAAATATTATTCCACATTTTATTCCTCTGACATTATCAGAATAAGTCTAAATTAAGAATTAATAGTAGCTAATGATGCATAAAGTTGACAAAAAGTTATTTTTCTAGGCTGGGTTTTCTTCAGGATACTGGTAGACTTGGTCTGAAAACTCCCAGATTGAGTGGAACTGGACCAAACTGGCCTGTTTTGAAGCATTGAAATGGCAACCTGCAGTGGCTCCTGGGCTCAGGGGTCACATAGTCCTGCCCTGCCCAGCTGTTTACAAGGCTGACTTCTATTCTGTCCTTTGGTCTTCTGCCACAGTGTAAATTCCAGAGCACCAGAGACTCCCTCAAACCAGTCCAACCTCACAGGCTGAACAAAAGCTCCTTTAAGAGACTACGCTTTCTATCTTCATCTCAAAAGTATTCTTCACATTAATACCACTTAGCCAAAACAGACAAACAAACAGTAACCTCCTTACCTATAAACCGAACCAAACAAGCAAACAAACAAAGGAAACCAAGAACAACAGAAAAACAAGGCACAGAGGAAGGAAAAGGAGGTCTTTCTGAAAGCCTTTCTTGGAGGATCTCAGTTCACATTTGAAAGTGTTACCAATTTATTTAAAAACTCAGTAAGCTCTTTCACAGTAAGGGAAAACCTACACTTTGTTTCTTCCTTCCAGCAGCCTGCCTTGACTCTTCCTTTGTGTTTGCTTCTGCTCCCAAGGCAGGATTCCCTTTCCACCAAAGTCAGCTGGAACATAGTGATCGCCACACCCCTACATATAGCTTATCCAAAAATGTATGGGTGGATTCCACGGCTGCCACTGTTAGTATCTGAAGAAGGCCTTCAGGTGTGGCATGATGGACTGTCACCCCAGGGTTGGAAGGACCTTGAAGGTTACTAAGAGTCAGGTCCTCATTGATGACTTAAAGGGCAGTTTCATGTTATAGTTTTCAAATCGATTCAAGTTACACATTGGGTGAAACACAAGTGTTAATCCTCAGTATAATCTTTAACCCCCAAACTTGAATGGGGATCATACAAGCCTGTGACTTTCTCTTAGAGAATTCTAGTCTTTAATGTCTGTGTCTTGGACCTACACTTAGTGTTAGAAACTCCACTGAACACAATCTCCCTTCATGGGATCACCATGGAGATGAAGACCATGTGGCCATCCCTGTATCATGATGTACTCTGAACTCTTTCCTTTGGTTTCTGGGTTGTGACACCAGAATTTGTTTAAGCATTTTGCTGTGTGGAATACAGTCAACAGTGAGTGCTTGCTGAAATAGTATAGGAAAGACAGGGCAGGCAAACAAACGAATCAATGGTTTTCTCGGTGTCTTGAACCAGTTAGATTTCCTAACCTGATCGCTGCAGCCCCGTTCCTAACAAAGCTCTTCAGAGGAACAAAGCAGGGCTGTTAGGTTTCATCTTAAGCACCAGGGTAGGTTTGTCTACCTGGAAAACAACTCCAGCTAAGGCTCAACCCAGCCTTCTGAACAAAATCAGGCCAGCGTCCTCCACAAAGGCATACGGATGGAAGAGGCATCAGGCAGGGTTAGGGTAAGGGGCCTGATTATCCTAACGGAATTCCACACTGGTAAAATATAGTTTCTCCAGAATTACAACAGGAAGCTGCTGAAGTTGGAGGCTAACCGTCTCCAGGATTCTTGGCCATTAGGTCATCAGCATTTGTATGAGACCAAAATGTCCCATTTGTATGGTAGGATACCAGTGTTATGGTAACAAGATACCTATGAACAGGCCTTGATACATCACCCAGTAACTGACACATATCATTCTCTGATTTATATTTCAAGAAGATGTCTAATACCTACAACCAAAATACTATGCATTATAACCAATTCTCAAGGAAAATAGATGCAGTGTTCTCTGTAAGTCAAAGCCAATCAACTTCCAAGTACCAAACAGCATTTGACAGACAAATCTCATGTCCCTGCAAATGCCCTCAGGGTATTACCCCTGGAAGTTAATGGCTTATAACATTTAAACTGCTTAGTAGAGAAACCACGAGTATGCTCCATTCTCTATATTATCAGCTATACATAGTTAGCCTCTATCTCTTTCCCCCTCTCCCCTTCCTTTTCCTTCTCCCTCCCTCTGCCTTCTATTTTGTTCTTGTGCTTAGGATAAAAACAAATTTCAACTTTGTATCCGCAGGGAGCCACTACAAAAGAATTCTCATGCCTACACAGGAGACATTAACCAAAGATTGAGACAATAACAAATTCTGGGAAAACACCATAGGGTACTTTATTTAGGTACTTGGGCCAGGAGCAGGAGCTAAACATCACAGTGCCATATGCTTTCTGACTTCATCCACAACTACATTTTAATTTATTTTCTTCCAAGACACAAATGTTGGTTTAGAGCCTTTTACGTTTCATTGGCTTCATAAAGGCAACAATGTTTAACCAAAAAGCTCATGGCGAAGGATGTAAGAACCCAGAGACCATAGAAACAGAGCTGATCACCCAGTTGTCCAACTCAGGCCCCAGGGGTGAATTCTCCATTCAGAGTCTTGGCTTTCCAAGGCCCACATATCAGTATCACAAGTGGAGGTTGGGGGCTCCCCCCCCTTTTTTAAAAATTTATTTTATGTATGTGTGCTGGCTAGTTTTGTGTGTCAACTTGACACAAGCTGGAGTTATCACAGAGAAAGGAGTTTCAGTTGAGAAAATGCCTCCATGAGATCCAGTGGTAAGGCATTTTCTCAATTAGTGATCAAGGAGGGAGGGCCCCTTGTGAGTGGTACCATCTGTGGGCTGGTAGTCTTGGTTCTATAAGAAAGCAGGCTGAGCAAGCCAGGAGAAGCAAGCAAGTCAGTAAGCAGCATTCCTCCTTGTCTCTGCATCAGCTCCTGCTCCTTGACCTGCCTGAGTTCCAGTCCTGACTTCCTTTTGTGATGAACAGCAGCATGGAAGTGTAAGCTGAATAAACCCTTTCCTCCCCAACTTGCATCTTGGTCATGATGTTTGTGCAGGAATAGAAACCCTGACTAAGACAGTATATGAATACACTGTAGCGTTTTCAGACACACCAGAAGAGGGCATCAGATACCTTTACAGATGGTTGTGAGCCACCATGTGGTTGCTGAGAACTGAACTCGTGACCTTTGGAAGAGCAGTCAGTGCTCTTAACCACCTGGGTGCATACACAGCCCCTGGAAAGAGTCTCTAAGTTTATGGTAATTTTATCATCAAGTTTACAACTGGCAAGGCAGCCAAGTGCCCACCACACCCAAAGGGTGTGTGCACGGCCCGGCAAGTACATATCCTGTATGTTGCCACCCTCATAAAAAACCTGAGTAATGGCGAATTTCAACATTCACCCTCACATTAAATTTAAGTTGGGCTTTATACAATAGGCCTCTTTACTGACCACCTATTGAAAAGAATATTTGTTCTGGTGATGAAACAGGGCCTCTCCACAACTCTTCCCTCCAGATGTGTGGTAGCTCTGCTCCCCAGGATCAACTTCCTGTTGCCACCAACTGGGGGTAATAAGTCCATACTCCTGAATTTATATAGACTATTTCTTATCTTCCAAAGGAGCACTTCTTATTCTATCCCAAGAGTGACTGCCCTGGGCCTGGCCAGGCTCAGTGTATGATTACAAATGGCCCCCTCATGAGGACACAGCAAGGTCACCTTAACCTGCGTGCAGTCTCACACTCTTGCGTGATCCCCAGCCACAGGTTTTGGTGTAGATTTCTAAGTGAGCCTCAAGCCTGGGCAGATGTGTGTGCCTATTCCCACTCTCCTCTCGGCTGGCCACTGAGTCTCAGGCTGAGGACTTTGCAGGTGATTTTTCCCACCGGAACTCTGTTCTTCCCCAGCGGGACCCTGGATACAATCTTCATGACTTAGGGAGTCATCTGCTCTACCTAGCTCCTCAGACACATCTTTGTCTTTTCTTTACTCCCTTAGCTTGCTTTTCTTTTACCTTTGCTGTTTTTGTCTTTGAAACAGGTGCTCATGATGTAACCCTGGCTGGCCTGCAACTACTACATAGAGAAGGCTAGCCTTGGCCTGGGATTGCCCGCTTGCCTCGGCTTGTGGTGGCACTACAGCCACTCTGCTCGGAATTTTCTCGTCTTTATTTTTCACATTTACTTTTTTTTGGGGGGGGGGGGTTAACTTATCTGCTTTCATTTTAAGTTATTCACCATAACTTTTTACCTTGAACTTAATGTTTAACCAAAACCTGTCAGACCAGGCTGGAATTCCCAGTTTGGCAACACCGACATCTTAAATGCCATTCCTCCATGCGGATGACAGAAATTCTAGCAAATAAGCAACAAGGTGAGACAACATCGCCCGGAACTCCTCCTTAAGGAAGAAGAATGTGAATTCATTTCTGAGGTGTACTACCACTGAAGAAATCTCCAGATCTTTCTAATATGAATAGGAGGCCCAGACACAGACTTTTTGGAAACTGTCATTTCCCCCAGAGCAGTGATTCTCAGCCTTCCTAATGCTGTGACCCTTCAATAACACAGCTCCTCACACTGTGGTGACCCCAACCATAAAGCTATTCTCACCGCTAGTTCATAGCTGCTACTGTTAGGAATCAGAATAAAAATATTTGCGTTTTCCAATGGTCTCAGGTGATCAATGAAAGGGTTGTTGAACCCCAAAGGGGGTCACAACCTACAGGTTCAAAACTGCGCTGTAGAAGTACAGAAAATATTATCACCGCAGAACATTGATAAAGGAATGCTTTTGGAGTCTGTTATGGGATTAGTTTATATTATTATTATATTACCTATATTATTTATTTATTATTATATCATATTATTTATATAATATACTATATAAAATATTTATATCAGTTACATTAGTATTAGTTAAATAATTAGTTAATTTAACTAATTGGTTTAACCCTATTTCTGTTCGCTCACACAGTAGCATTTATTAAGCACATACTGCACCAAAGTGCTTTAGTGCTAAAGAGAAGAGAGCACAGATGTGGAGGACCAGAATCAGGAAAAGCACCCCAAAGTCAGCACGGGAAACAGGCTACGAGAAACTATGTGGAGCAGAATACTCAACGGTTTGAATGTCAAATGTCCCTCACAGGTTTATGTTTTGAAGGCCTTTTCCCCAGTGGGTGGCACTGTCTTGGGAGACCATGGAGCTTTTAGCAGGTAGGACCCAGCTAGCAGGTTTCTGCTGTAGTCTCTCTGAGACCTGAGGTGCAGTGTTCTGAGCAGTTCTGGCCCATGCACTGTTGCCATGAACTGAGAGCTCTGTGCTGCGCTTTCCCTGACATCATAGGCTGAAACTCCTTGTGAGCATGAGCAAATATATCCTTCTTCCTTATCCCACCGAGCCTTTCAGTTGCAGCAATACAGAAGGGACTGATATGGTACCTAAAAGTCACTTCTTCCTGACCCTAGAACCCAGGAAGCACACATGGCGACTGAACAAAAAGTATAGATAGCTCTTAGGAATTGGGGGAGGCAAGCAAGTAGATTCTCGTCTCTAGCCTCCTCAGAGGAACCCAGCTGCTGCTGTATAGACAAGCTCAGTAGGATCCATTTTAGGCTTCTAACCTGTATATTTATTTAAAAAATAAATTTTTGTATAATTTTATTTAATCCAGTAAACTGGTTATCATTATTACGGCAATAGAAGTGAACACACACGGGAATCCAGAGACCTTACTCTTGGCCTGCTTCTGCTTCTGGTACAAATGAAGGACCCTTGTTGGAACTGACAGGGGTGGCTCTATCCCTCAAGCCATCCATGTCCCCTTGGCAGAAACAGCCGCTCACAGTGGAGAGGAAGACACAAGTGCTGGAGAAAGTCCTTCTCTGTGCGGAAGGTCCAGAGGACTGGTGTCAGGATTAGGGCCATTCGCAGGGGTGACTCAGAGCCCCACAGAGGGCAGGGTGGGGACAGGGTGTGTGTTTTAGGGATAAAAACAAAGCAGCAATGCGCTCAGTCTGGGAAACCCATTCATTATAAAATCTCAATCCATAGGGAGGCTTCGGATTTTCATTAAAAGAAAAATAAATCAAATACTTGGAGGGAAAAAAAAGGCAAAGTAAATTTTTGAGTCTGTCAATCAAGCAGAGGCCCCCTTTAATGTTTCCCTTTGCTTTGGATCTTGTTTTCAGCTCCAGAGTACTTTAGGCAAATATCTTAGCCAGAGAAGGATCCCCCCCCCCCTCTTTTTGCTTATAAACTAGCTGTAAGCGCACTGTTCTGTGAACCATAATATTTGAAAAAGCTTCATGAGATGCTTCCTGAGATGACTCAGCCATCTCTGCTGAGGGAGAGTGGAAAAGTGGGTCAAGGGGTCACTTCCTGAGGAACAAACAGCACAGAGAAGATCTATTTAGGGGCTCGAGGACTCCATAAGCAGATATTCCTTTGTACCCTACTGTGACAAAGGTGGGGCAAGGGTAAGGACCGGGGTCTATACATACAGCTCTTTCTTGCCTCTGGAAGTATGTATGTACAGATGTGTCCATGTGTCCAGGAATTAGGGCGAGGACAGACAATGAAGCAACGCAAGGCAGCATCGCCCTTTCACCTGGTAGACTACAGACTGAATTGGGGCCTTTCTCTCCGGTAACTTCTGGGCTTTGTTTTTAAATTTACACTTTAGAATTACGAGCTGTATGTCTGTTTGGAGGGCATGCATGTGTGTGAGGGTCAGAAGACAGCTTTGTGGAGGCAGTGCTTTCCATGTCGGTCCTGGGGGTGGAATTAAACTTAGGCCCAGGGGCTTGGCTGTAAGACCGTGAACCCTGGGCCATCTTGAGGGCCTTCTCCTGTACCTTCCCTCACCTTGTCTCCTTCCCCAGGCTGACTTGCTAAGGTCACTCTTTCCAGTTCTTTTTCTGAGGATTTGAAGCCCACCTTCATCCCTGAAAATGAGCAATCAATGCATGTTTGCAGCATTTAGGTGAAAACTTTACCAGATTCATAAAGCCATCATTTACCGAGGCACAACACTGTCTAGCAAGTCTGCTAACATGTCTCTTTGTAAGAGTACATTAGAGTGGCACGGAAAACATAAATCCATTGATGTAAAATCTTATTTTCAGGGACTTTCCCAAATGCTCATTATTGTCATCAGCAGACCTTCTCTCTGCTGGAGCCTCTTTTATTAGAAACTCTGTGTCTAGTGGTAAATTGTTACTTTTCAGTCATCAAATCAAGTGCTCAGCAAATATTGTGCCCACTCCAGTCTTACTCCTCCGACATTACAAAGAGTACACGTTTTATGGTTTCCATTGTTACTAATATGGATTGACTTTACATTTAGTGGGGGTGCAGTTTTATGTGCATGCAGTGTGCAGTGATCACACCCAGCTTCTCTTCCCACCCCCTTTTCAATGTCTAGCAAGCATTGTTCTACTTTCCACATATGAGAATGTGTGACGTATGTCTTCCGGTGTCTGCCTTACCTCACTTAACTTTAAGGTCTTTTAGCTTCACTGTTCGTTTGCAAATGAAAAGATTTTATTCTGTTTTATGGTTGAAGAATATCCCATTGTGTACATGGGCCACACTTTCTTTGTTGATTCTTGTTGATGAACAGCCAGGCTGACTCCAGAGCTTAGATATTCAGAACAGTTATTCAGTATTCATTACCTTGTAGGTATCTCTTTGGTATGCTGACTTCATTTAATTTGGATAGGTACCCATAAGGATGAAAGTGAGATCTACTGGACATATGGCAGAAATCTGTATTATCTATCTATCATCTATCTATCTATCTATCTATCTATCTATCTATCTATCTATCTATCATTATCTATCTATCTATCTATCTATCTATCTATCTATCTATCTATCTATCTATCTATCTATCTATCTTGGTGGTGCTAGAGGTTGGACTCAGGACCTGTACATTCTTCACAGGGTTTTACCATCGAGCTATACCACTAGCTTGGGAGTTTTTAATTTCAGTTCTTTGAGGAACCTTCTTAATGTTCATATAATGTTTGGGGGTGTTCCTGCACCTGTCACCACCCCCATATTAGTTTCCTTTGTTCTGCAGCCTGCCACTGTTTTCATAACGTATACATACACAATTTCATCCACCTATACAAAATCTAGGTTCCACAAATGAGAGCAAACATGTGATAATAGCCTTTATAGACTGATTAAATATGCTTAATATGCTTATGTCCAGATGCATACACTGTCTTACAAATTACACAGCTGTAGGAAAGTCCCATTGTATGTATACTAACATACTACTCCTTATCCACTCCTCCACTGACGGGCAATCAGCTACTATGAAAAGTGCAGCTACACACAGGATGTGCAGGTTCCTCTGGCATGCTGACTTAGAATATTTTCAATAAATATCTAGGAGTGATTGCGGCTGGACCCTATGGTTGTGGCTGCACCCTATGGTTGTGGCTGGACCCTATGGTCATGGCTGGATCCTATGGTCGTGGCTGGACCCTATGGTTGTGGCTGGACCCTATGGTTGATTGTGGCTGGACCCTATGGTTGATTATGGCTGGACCCTATGGTTGTGGTTGGACCCTATGGTTGTAACTGGACCCTATGGTTGTGGCTGGACCCTATGGTTGTGACTGGACCCTATGGTTGTGGCTGGACCCTATGGTTGTGACTGGACCCTATGGTTGTGGCTGGACCCTATGGTTGTGGCTGGACCCTATGGTTGTGGCTGGACCCTATGGTCATGGCTGGACCCTATGGTTGTGGCTGGACCCTATGGTTGTGGCTGGACCTTATGGTTGTGGCTGGACCCTATGGTTGTGGCTGGACCCTATGGTTGTAACTGGACCCTATGGTTGTGACTGGACCCTATGGTTGTAACTGGACCCTATGGTTGTGGCTGGACCCTATGGTTGTGACTGGACCCTATGGTTGTGGCTGGACCGTATGGTTGTGGATGGACCCTATGGTTGTGGATGGACCCTATGGTTGTGGCCGAACCCTATGGTTGATTGTGGCTGGACCCTATGGTTGTGGCTGGACCCTATGGTAGGCCACCTTTAGCTTTCTCAGGGACGTCCCTGCTGCTTTCCAGAGTGGCTGAGCTCCTTCCCATTTCCCCCATCAGTGCATTGTATAAGGACTCCCTTTTGTCTGTACTCTGGACAGCATTTGTTACTTGTTTTCTTAATGACTGCCATTCCAATGGGGCTCAGAGGAAATCTCACACCATTTCTCAGATGGCCAATGATACTGCACATTTTGTGTTAGCTACCCATTTGTTCTACACATTTTGAGAAATGTCTGTTAATTTCATTAGCTCATTTACTTATTGCATTTTGGTTTGTTATTCCATATATTAATATTCTGCCATATGCACAGTTAGCAAAGTTTTTTTGTCCATTCTGTGGGTTGTGTCTTTACTTGACTGTCTTCTTTGATGCTCAGAAGCTCTTTAACTTAATGGAATCCCATTTGTCCTGGTTGGCATCATTTACTAAGTGGTCAGAGTCCCTTTAAGAAAGTTCCTGTCTATGATTGTATCTTGTTTTCCCACTGTGCTCATTTAACTTAAGTGTTACATTAAAGTCTTTGATACATTTGGGTATGATATGTAACAGGGTAAGTGACCAGATCTAGTTAAGGTAATCTACATGGGGCTATCCATTGTTTGATATTTGTTTTGAAGAGGCTGTCTTTTTGCCTATGGATATTTTTGGTGTCAGGTGACTGAGTAGGTTGACATCCGGGTCCTCAGTAGTATCTCTTGCTTGGGTAGGTACAGTAAGACCTCTACCACCCTTCTTCTTGCTCAGGATTGCTTTGGTTGCCATGGAAGTTTTTTACTTCCCCATAAATGTTGAGACTATTGTATATTTTTTCTGTCTCAGTGAAGAAAAAGGTATTGGAAGTTCAAAGAGGGTGGCACTGGAACTGCAGATTTTAGTCATATATCCACTTCCCGATGGTAATTATTCCAATCCATGACTATCCTCCAATGTCGTTTTCAATTTCTTCCTCCAGTGATTTAAGGTCCATTGCAAGGACCTTTCACTTCTTTGGTTAGGTTATTCCAAGGCATTTTCTTCTCAAGGCAACTATAAATAAAATTTTTTTCCTGATTCCTTTCTCAGCATGCCCTGTATTGATCCACACAGCCACTGATTTTCCCATGTTCAGTCTGCATCCTGCTATCCTGCTTAAAGGGTTCGTCAGTTCTAGGGGTGTTGAGGTGAAACCTCTGGGGTCTCATATTTCGCATCACACCAACTGCAAATAAGGATACTTTGACTTCTTCCTTTCCCACTTGTACCCATTTTATTTCACTCTCTGATATGTCCAGTTAAGATCAAGCACTACATTGCATAAGAGTGAAGAAAGTTAACACCCTTGTCTTGTTAGATTTCATCGGAAATGACTTGAGGTTTCCCTCATTTAGCATAAGGTTGGCTGTGGGTTCATCATCATCGCTGTGCTATATTTTTCTAGTAGCTTCTTCAGAGCTGGCACATGTGAAAATGCTGAAGTCTGTTAAAAGCCTCTTCTGCATCTATTGACATGACTATATGATTTCTGTCCTTGAGTCCATTCACACAACATAATTTCTCATTTTGAATGTTGAACTATCCCTGCATCTCTGGAATGGAGCCAACTTGATGGTGGTGGATGACAGTTTTGTTGTGCTCTTAAACTCATGTTCCATATACTTCTTATAAGGTGTATGTCTATATTGACCAGTCAGACTGAAGCACATGTTCTTTAGTGTGTGCACACATGTGTGCGAGCCCATGTGTGCATGTGTGTGTATGTGTTCACTTGTGTGTTTGGGATGGGGTAGTACTGGCTGTGTGGAGAGAGTTGGTAGCACTCCTTTGCTTCCCACCTTCGGGGACTGCTGGGGAAGTATTGCTGTTGTCTCTTTGGAGGTCAGGTAGGACTGAGCAGTGAACTCATTTGGCCTGAGCACTGGCACTTGTATTATTTGATTTGATTTGATTAGGGTTTTTTTGTTTGTTTGTTTTTGATACTTTATTTACATTTCAAATGTTTCCCCCTTTCCAGGTCTCCTCTTTGGAACTCCCCTATCTCCTCCCCTTCCCCCTGCCTCTATGAGGGAATTCCCCCACCCACCTACCCGCCCACCCACTCCCATCTTCCCTCCTTGGCATTTCCCTTTACTGGGGCATCTAACACCCTCAGGCCCAAGGGCCTCTCCTCCCCCTGATGGCCAACAAGGCCCTCCTCTGCCACACATGTGGTCTGAACCATGGGTCCCTCCATGTGTATTCTTTGGTTGGTGATCCAGTCTCCGGGAGCATCGGGAGGTTAGGCCAGTTGACACTCTTGCTCCCTTCATGGGGCTGCAAACTCTC
>CM052707.1:9328877-9348462 GCA_028551405.1 Uromys caudimaculatus | reverse complement strand
AAGTCTCCCACTATTATTGTGTGAGGTTTACTGTGTGCTTTGAGCTTTAGTAAAGTTTCTTTTATGGATGTGGGTGCCCTTGCATTTGGAGCACAGATGTTCAGAACTGAGAGTTCTTCTTGGTAGATTTTTCCTTTGATGAGGATGAAGTGTCCTTCCTTATCTTTTTTGATGACTTTTGGTTGAAAGTTGATTTTATCTGATATTAGAATGGCTACTCCAGCCTGTTTCTTGGGACTATTTGCCTGGAAAATTGTTTTCTAGTCCTTTACTCTGAGGTAGTATTTGTCTTTAACATGGAGGTGCATTTCTTGGATGCAGCAAAATGCTGGGTCCCATTTATGGATCCAGTCTGTCAGTCTATGTCTTTTTATTGGAGAATTGAGTCCATTGATGTTAAGAGATATTAAGGAATAATAATTGTTGCTTCCTGTTATTTTTGATGTTATTTTTATGTTTGTGTGGCTATCTTCTTTTGAGCTTGTTGAAAGATTACTTTCTTGCTTTTTCTAGGTGTAGTTTCGCCCCTTGAGTTGGCATTTTCCATCTATTATTCTTTGTAGGGCTGGGTTTGTGGGAACACACTGTGCAAATTTGGTTTTGTCATAGAATATTTTGGTTTCACTATCTATGATAACTGAGAGTTGTATTCAAACTTTCAATGAGTAGGACATAGATGTCTTTGAAACAGCAGTCAGTCATTTAGTCAACCTGGGCCTATGGGATACCAGTGTGTCACTGGAGATAAAGGAATTAGCAATAAACAGGAAAAAATTATCATGTATATTAACAATACATACAAACAAATCATCCTTTGGTGGAACTTAAAAGTAATACTAGACATTTCAACCATGCTTCCTAGGGGTCCTGTTTCTGCTGCTAAGCTGCTGGGTCTCAGTGTCCCTGAATGAGAAGCTCTGAGCTGGAGTCTCGGTCTCAGCTATGGTGTACTGGGGATCTGGTGGGATCTTTAAGAGGTGGATTGCAGTCTCCTGAGTCTGGGACTCCAGCTCCTTTCTCTTTCATGCTTTTAACTTGAGCCACTGTCATGACCCACTGCCTCTCCTCTCCTTAAGAGTATAACCATAACCTGAAAGCTGTACAACGGTGAGCCCAAACAAACCTTCCATCTTTATAAACTCGTTGTCTCAGTAATTTGTTACAGTATTGGAAAGCTGACCAGCACAACCAGCACCCAGGATACACATTGAGTGACTTCCTTTTCATTGTAAATTTACTCATTTCATCCTGCAACCCAGACCATCGTTACACACAGAACCCCCCCCCACACACACACCCAACACACACACAGAAGCTAAGGGTACTAGGCACAAGCTAGGGTGACTTGCTGCATCTATGAGACAAGAGGGGCAGAGCAGAGGCTTCTGTCTGTCCCACTCATCACAGAGGCCATTCTCTCTGAGCTCTTCGTAAGGCTCCTTGACAGTCTCCTCACCACCTTCCCTGGCCAACATCTGCCTCCTCTCAACTCCTAAGAGTTTCTCTGTTCCACAGGTAGCCATGTTTACTCCCAACTAGCCAGCCAGTAGACTCATTCACCAAGGCAAAAGAATGAAGTCATCCTTCATTACATTTTTCTAATACAGGGTTCTGATGTGACATAAATTCAAAGGTGCACAGGATTTGTGGCAGCAATCCGGCCTCCCTCCTTCCAGGGCAGACTGTTGTTTTCTAGGATAGACATACAATCCATAGTATGGAAGTACACTGTCCTGCAGCCTTGGTATGTTTTTGCTGAATACACTGTGGAGATAAGCCTGCATTAGCATACATAAACCTCATGGGGTTTCCATCGATATTGGAAGAGTGTTCTGCAGTCTAATTCATCCAAAATGGATGCATGGCTACCATATTCCATTCTATTCACCCATCATTTTGTTATGTTTAATTTTGTATATCTTTAAAATTATTTTTATTTACTTTTAATTTGAAAAATAAACATTATTATACAAAATCTTTCATATAAATAAAAATATCACACTGCAGTTTCTACTGCACCTAAAATGCATGAGCTTGTCACTGAGTTTGCCTCCGTTTTTCTGTTCTCATCAAAGTCACAAAAATCATTTCATTTTGCTAATTTGTAAAAGAATCCCATTTTAAGTCTCTCTTATTTTTATCAGATTGAGGATCTTTTTGTGACTAACTATCATGACTGAGCATCACCTGCTTCACTGGTGAACATGTCTGCCATCCTCCTCCTCTTCAAGTGATCGGGGAAGGGTTCTTTACCTGCAAGGAGTGCTGACCCTTGCCTGTCAGTGTCAGCAGCATCTACTTCCCTCCAGTACCCTAGTCTCTGCCATCAGAGCTGTATCTGATTTGTAAATAGTGCTGATCTCCTCGGTGTTTTCATGGTGTACCCTCTGGTTTTATTCTATACTTGGAAAATCTCTATCTAGAGAATTTATTTTAGTGTCTGTAGTAGTTTACACTCAATACTCTTGTTCTAGTTGGTTATATATTTGACAAAATAAAAATTAAAAAAAAAATCAACCCTAGCACAGCTGATGTGAAATGCCAACTTCATCGCGTGCTGTGTGGATCTGATTACTGCTTCTGCACTTCCGGTCATCCCATCTGAGGATCACACAGTGTGCTGCAGGCTTCTTGCCTGATGGTATTTGTATGATATAGTTTACTATATGGTAGGGCTGGTTCCCTACATTATTTGTCCTTTTCAAAGTCTTCCTGCCTTTTTTTTTTTTTTTTGCAGGGTGGGGAGATTTAAAACCACCCACAGATGCTTTTCTTAGAGCCGTGCCATTGATATTAACTGGAAGTAACCCTGCACCTTCCGAAAGCCTGTGCTTAACGTGGATTCTTTTAATTGGTTCTCTTTTGTGAACACCTATCATTTTACTGTATTTTTCCCCTGTATATTACTCTTGGGATTAAGAATATATTCCTTTATGTCACATGCTATCATATAAGGACAGAGATGACATTCACCAGCTATAATTTTACGCAAAAAGTAATCATTTTTTTGTTTGGGTTTTGGCTACATATCCAGTTCTTGAAATGTAGTGAACTATAGCCATCCCCTTTTAATTCCAGCTAGGAAATCTTCCCCCCGGGAAAACATGTCACCATGAAAACGGAGCTTTGTCTTATGGTCTTTAGGAAGTTTGCTCCCGGTTAGCCCTGCCTTCCCTTTGGTGGTCCATGGCCCCACTGATGTTGCAGTGTAGATCAGTGAGGCACACAACACTTACCTCCTAAGTTCATGCCAGCTTGAAGGCATTTCTGGAGCCTGCAGGCAGGACAGTTCTTTCGCCGAATCTTATCAATGATGCAGTCATTTCTTCCAGCACACAGATAGTTGTGTTGCCCTGATTTAATAATAATAAAAACATTGTTAAAACAACAAGTACCAGAGTAGAATAGAGTACTGACAAGTATGATCAGAATAGGATTCGTTCCCCTCTCCTGCTTTGCTATTTCTTCTCCTACACAGTAGTGGCAAACAAGGTTTATGGATAACATGGGCAAGAGGTTGGCAACTTAAGACCAGTCAGGCTCTAGCTTACTTATGACAGCACCGTATTTATGTCAAAACTATTCCTATAAAGGGAGAGGAGTCACATGTGGTGTGCATTTTTTCAAACATTATGACTGCACCGATCCAAACAAAGGCCAGATTGTAGCTTTAAGTTGCAAAGCCGGCTCACCAATGACACATAATTTAACCACAAAGACTTTCAAATTCACAGCAGGCAATGCTGGTCTTTCATTCTCTGAGCTTTCCTGGAACTAAACACAAATCTAATGTGGACACAGTAAGTCTTATAGAGTGACACCTACTGGCAGAATGTGGAATTGCAGTCTAGCTCTACTCTGGTTAATTTTTTCTTACTGAATATCCCCGAGCTACCAGATACTTCTTGAAGCAATGGGAGTGCTATAAGGAGCCAGGCTGATAACATTCTCTATTTGTGCTAACTTTCATTCGACCATGGAGAGAAGAGACAACAGACAGGGCTGTCGGATATAATAGATAACACTGAGACAGTTGTGCTGGGGAGAAGGAGAAAACGGAAAGAACAGGTTTCTTCTGTGGATAGACCATACCAGGAAGCCCTCACAGCAAACATAATTTTTAAATAAAAAATGTAAAGATCCTTCACTGTACCCATGGGCCCACCCTGGCAGAGGAAAAAGTAAACAATGTGTAAAATGGGTATTGGTACTGGGCGGGTTTCATGAGGAATGTGGGCACAGAGGGAGGGAGGAAGCAACAGCAAAAGAGAAATCAAAGGCCCAGGGCTAACACGAGCCTGTTTGGGGCCTTAGCGGCCATGGTAAGGCTTTGGATGTTATTCTGGTGATAGGAGAAGGTCTTGGGCTTGAGAGTGTGAAGCAGGACCACTGTGGTTGCTGGGTGGAAACTGACTTCAGTGGATTAAGGACAAAGGCTAGGGACCTGTACTGACAGAATGCAGTACCACATTCAAGGGAAGGATGAACGGGCTTGGGGCAGTGTGCCGGGGTGAAAGGTCAGATCCTGGAGGAGTTCTGGAGATAGAGCTGCTAAGAGTTTTAGTGCGTTGAAGATCCTAAGCTAACCGATAGAACAATGAACTGCCTTCAATCACAGTAGAAGGATGGTACAGGCTTGTGGCTTGTGGGGAATGACTCGAGCATCTGGCATGGCAAGTCAGATGCCTTCAAGAAAGGATGCTGGCAGCTAGTCATCCAGGCATGGTGTGGGAATGGGTTATCAGCTCAAGCTGCTATTGTAGGTCATGAGACAGGGTGAGATCACATGGTAGGTGAGCAGATAGCAGATGGTCTCACTGAACACGCTAACAGTGAACAGGTGAGGTTAGAGTCCTTCACTCAACACACCACTATCCTGTCCCCTTGGTTGGTAATTTCTAATTATAATATATATAATAAATATAATTTCTAAGTATAATAAATATCCAGCAAGAATAACACATATCCCTTAATATAATACATCACATAAAACAATTTAATTTGGAGTGCCACTTCTATAACAATCTGCTAAATCTTAATAACAAAATAAAATAATAGTAATAGAACAGAAAAATCTAACAAACAAGAAATTAAATCCTACCATCATAATAACCTAAGAGTCTTTTTATTTTTAGACTGGAGGTTTTAATGAACACACTTAGTATACAAAGTCTAGACTTTAGGCAGTAACAAACGATTAATATAAGAGGTTTCTTCTTTTAAACTAAACGCCCCCAAACCTCTACTATAGTTCTATCTACAGAAGCCTTAGGACAAGCCTACCACACAGGCCAGTCAGTTGTTACTGCCACTGTTTTCCAAAGGAAATGCAAGCTGGAGCCGACAGTGTGTTGCAGCACAGAATCGGCAACACAGTTCAGAAAGCCTGGTGCTGTTGGCCTTCCTCAGGGTCAGAGGGCTTTCTAAAGAGCAGTTGGCAATATAATTTGCTGGTGGTCTAATAGCATGTGCAGAGCGCTCTGTGGAAATAGTAATCCATGGAACGTTTTGAGTAAAGCACACTCATTTTACTGGGAAGAGCTTCCACTGGTAGCTGGCATTATGTGCCTTTTACATCAGAGGAGACCGAATACCCAGCTGCAGGCTTCATCTGTAACTCACAATGAATTAAGCCAACTTGAAACTTTCACGAAATAACGAAATATAATTTTAATTTATTTCAATCTAGCAAGGATTTATGGGAAGGCCACCTGTTGTACAAAGGCCGCAAGACTTGCCTAAGGCACTGGTCTCATGGAGTGTCAATTTCTTTTCATTTCTATAGATTGGTAATAAGTGTCAGAGAGCCTCATTGGCACATATCTAAGAGTGAGCAAGGAATGGTCTCTATCTTACATGCACACGGAAGATTTTCTCTGTGGTTTTTAGAATGAGTGATTTTCAAAGGCTGAGATGAATATATGACCAGCATCCTTTAAAGATATAAGATCCTATAGCAACTGCACAATGTTTTCCTTCTCAGGCTGTGTTTTGTCTGTCACAGACAGGACAGGAGAATTGCAGACTACTGTAGACACCTTTTAATAGATTCCAGACAATTCTCTTAGATACTTTTTAATTTTACAAACATTAAAGATTTATAAAATCTAATTACAATTTTAAAAAATGTGTATGAGTTTTGCCTGCATGTCTATCTGTGCGCTACCTGCATACATGGTCCCTGGGGAGGCCAGAAGAGGGTACTGGATCCTCTGTAACTGAAATTACAACTGTTTGTGAACCATCATGTGGGTGTTAGGAATTGAACCTTGGCCATTTGGAGAATCAGCCAGTGCTCTTAACCACTGAACTCTCTCCAGCCCCTATGTTAGAAATCTGAGTAGCACTTAAACAAATGTGTGATTTGTGTTTCATCCCTTAGTTCCTGTTACATCTACAAGAAAAGACACACACACGCACACACACACACACGCACGCACGCACACATACACACACACAGAGAGAGAGAGAGAGAGAGAGAGAGAGAGAGAGAGAGAGAGAGAGAGAAGAGAGTTGGATGTTTGAAAATACTGTTCATTTCCTTTTTAAAGCCTGTGCTCTCCTCGTGTTAAGATAGCAAGCCCAGAAGTTACCTCTTAGGTTATGTGGGATAAATAATTTTCTACAGAAATACTAACATAGGTAGACAATCAGAATCCTGACCAGAGAGCAGTGGCCCAGCTAAGGGACTCAGCAGTCATGCAGTAGGTTCTGAGGTGCTACTGCAGATTTCTGCTTACAGAATGTCAGGTCCAGAGCCATGCTTCAGAAAGATGAATCTTAAGGTTATGTGACAGGTTAGGAGAGTGAAAGTAGGGGCCACTTACAGGTCCCATCAGAGTTCAGAGATGCCTATACGGAAACGAGCAGCTGCATATTACTCAGCATGTAGAGACATAGGAATAATTTTGCGTTAAAATGAAAAGCCAAATAGCTAAGAAAAAATAAACATGATTTCTCACTGAGTTATGCATCTATTGTGAGGACAGTTCTACGTTTAAGCAATGACATGCCATCTTTCAGCAGACAAGTCTCCTGCAGATACTTATGAACGTTCCAAGAAAGGGGTGGGGTGAAATATTTAAATGTGCCTAGGAGTGACCAAATTCAGGAAGACATTGGAGGGAAACTGACTACTAAAAAGAGAACCCTCTAGGCAAGGTTTTGTGGTTGACCAGCCTCACACCCCAAGTCTTGTGACTTATGTCGTATGTCTAGAAACAAACAAAGTAAAAGACAAAACAAAACTAAACAAACCAACAAAACCAAACAAAAAACCAGGCTTTGGGGCTGTTGTAAAGGATGGAGATAGAAGAAGAAAGAACTGGAAAGGCAGGGGTATGAGAGGTCGTGTAGCAGAATTTTCCCTGTCCAATCACTTTAAATATTAATACAACAAGAAGCCTGTGATTGGACAGGGAAAAAGGAGGCAGAGCGAAGAGTTGCAGAGCCAGAAACAAGAGACAGGTAGAGGAGAAGAAAGCAAGATGGAGGACGAACAGGATGATTCAGATTCCACATGGTTTTAAATAGGTAGATATAGAGATAGAATAATTGGAATAACTTGTCTAATCTAGGTAGGCAGCTTGTACCATTATCAATTGGCCCTGATTTATTGTGTGGGCATCTTGTGACTTATAAATGTATTGATATATAAATCTGACTGATTAATTATAAGCTTCTAGAATTTTGTTTTACTGGGTTACTGGAATGTGGGACCGCTGACCACAGGGGGTTTATGGCTGAGAAGGTATAGGCAGCACTGAGGCAGGCGAACTGGAGAAAGGAAGACAGCCGACTGGGGCTAGCTAGAGGCTGCAAGACTGCCAGGCAGAGGGTAGCTGGGTGAAGCATGGGAACTTGGCGTTCTTTTTAAATATTTCCCGCAACAAGGTGGGCAAGAGTGCACATAAGACAGAGCACACAGGGCAGTGTGGTGGAAAGCTGAATTGATGAGCAGGTGTCTCAGACGTTGCCCACCTGAGGGGAACAGAACTTGAATCCCATAAAGTTAAGGAGATGCAAAGATTTCTGACTTTCCTCTGAAATCCCAAAGGTTCATGCCCTACAAGGGAATACTGTACCCCACAATTAGAGCAAAACAGATTTCCCAAAAGCAAAGAGCAAATAAAAAAAGGCTCTCAAAGTTTAAGGCGATCTGTCAATTGATTTAATTTACTAGTAGATTAGAATTCATCATCTCTCAGAGAAATGTAGCAAAACCTAGACTCTTCAGAATATCCAGACTGCAATAACATTGGAAACAAATAGAAAAATATGAGGCAAAGTTGATAGAAAAAATTAGTCAGTAGAAAGCGCTTTATAAATAACCCAAGGGCTGGAATTAGAAGCACCTGGAAGTTACTATATGTTTAAAAAAAAAGACTGTAAAGAGTTAAAAAAATGAGAGCCAACAACATTAGTAATATCTAAACTAAGAAATGAGCTATAAAAATGTATTATCAAATGTTCAGCCAAGGTGTAATATTTTATTAAATAAAGCAATCCAGATTTTGCTTTTGTCTTAAATAAATGGTAAAATTCTATGCATATCAAAGAACTGTTATAAAATAAAATTAAAATTGTATAGGGTTTATCATGAGTTACGAAAAAGAAAGAAACAAGACTTAGTGATGTAGAACCAGTAAGCAATGCAAACAGATAAACAAGCATGAAATAGATAAAAACAGATGGAAATGTAGAAACTGAAGTGTGTAGCATTTAAGAGTCATTGTTTAGGATTACCCAGATCCTGGATGGTCAACAAGCATGCATAAATGAAACAAGGTAAATATAACCAGAAGTTGCTCAAACTGAAACACAAGACAAAGATAATTTAAAAGTAAATGAGGGAAACATTGGTAATATGTGGAATAGCACAAATTACTTAACATGTGTAACTACAGTCCCAGAACGAGAGAAAGGATAGAGTAGATAAATATGTGTGAAGATGTTCTAATTTAATTTTCTAATGCCAAAAGATAAATAGAAACAAAGTAACTGAAGCATGATGCAGCCAATTGTCTGAAACTCAAATATAAAGATAAAATTCTTAAAAACATCTGGATGTGGTGGGAAACTATATCACACAAGGGGAGCAAGGCTGAGTAATAACTGCTTTTGATCAAAACAACTGGGGCCGGAGCTCCTGGTAACTGAGAGCTGCTGGGAGAGAGGGTTAGTTTTCTTTAGGTGTGGCCTCTGGGAAGTTGAACACACTGCACTGGACGGCTGCACGCCTGGGGGTTGATAGCCGGCACAAACCAGGTTAAAAGCTAATGAGGACATAAAGTTGAGTTGTGTGATGTGGGTGGAGGGGTAGCCCTGGAAGGAGTGGGAGGACGGTGAATATAATCAAACTATGACATGAAATTCTCAAAAATTAATAAAAATACGGACTAAAAACAAGTGAGGCCAGAAAGACACTGTATTGTATCCTTAAAGACTGTCAATCTTGAATTTTAAAATTAGTTCTCCAAATCCAGGAGAATTGAAGATTTCCCCCCTTGTATAAATGAGAGCTAAGGCAATTTGTCACTGGCAGAATTGCACGGGAAGAAATAAAAACAAAGTTCCTCATGTTTAAGGAAACTTTCAAACTTGGGCATACAGAAAAGGTAAGAATTGGAAGTAGTAAATGAATGGGAAACTTTTTAGGACAAAAACCCACATTGTGAGACCTTCAAAATACACATAGACAAGACACCTGTCAATAAAGCACTAAGAATGGGATGGGATATAAAAAAATTCCACTGTGTAAGTTTTGAATGTTATATTTGAAATGGTATAGATGAATTCTCCGTAATCTATGGTAATAAAAATATATATCTTTTATATAATCCTTATCAATGGTTGTTAAACTATAGTGTCTATTTTATAAACATCACCTAAGAAGTCATCAGGAATTTATGTTCACTTTTCCTTTTTCAAAGCTCTGAGATGGAGAGTTGAAATCTGTGTTTCATGTAACCAAAAATCCGATGCACATCAAGAAATAAATTCATATATTATACCACACAACACTACAATAACAAATCTAGTTTAAGAGACTGCAGAGGAATAAAAGAGAATACTAAAAAATGACAAAAGGAAAAATAGGTGAACAGTTAACAATTAATATGGGAAGCAAAAAAAAAAAAAAAAAAAAAAAAAAAAAGTCAAAGATATAAACCCAAGCAAACATTCCACTAAATGTAAATGGTCTAAAGTCAAAGATGGTGGACCAGTTTTAAAAGCAAGATGCAATATGTGCTAAGGTGTATTTTAAACATAAAAACATGGAGAGATTACAAATTAAATGTGGAAAAATAAAATACAATACAGATAGTAAGCATAAGAAAGCTGATGTGGCTACATTAATATTAGACAAGGAAGACTTTAAAACTTTAAAAGAGTAATGCTAGAGAATATGATTTTATATTGATCAAACCAGAACTATAACAACCCTAAATACGTAGACACAATATATATATAAACTGAAAGCAAAAAGATGTACACGTAACTGGAGCTATAGAGAACTATCAGTAACCAGGAAAGCAGCTATTGTCTAGGTAGCCAGGGAGGGTACATAGGATTTGAACACTAGTATTACACACTTCCACCTATCCCCATTTTGGTCATGCAACTGCACAATATAAATATTTTGTTCTAAGCACATGTAGGAAAATCTGAGATACAACTGTGAAAAGGCAGAAGTTATGCAGATAATATAAAACCATTTATAAATGAAACACACGCAAAAAATAAGAGGCCTATGTCATTGGAATATGAAGGCAACACATTTATAGAAACCTTACTGCAAACAACTGACTGGTCTAAGTTCAGTAACAATGGAAACAACATAAACTTGTAGGACCCAACTAAAGCAGCACTTAGTGACAGTATTTTTAGGTTTATATGACTATATTAGAAAAGTATAAAATTAAAGATCTAAGAGTCTACCTTTGGAAACTATAAGAGAAACTAAAACCTCAAATAAATAATTCATGAACTAATCAAGGACAAGAAAGAGTCAAGTAACCTCGTGTAGAGAAACATGCTAGGCTACCGCAGGGAGCTGGAAGTGGCTCCTTTCCGCTTACTCCAGACACCGCAGAGCACCTTGGGAGAGTATAGGTCTGTCTCAGAAAATCTAGCCCAGTCACTGCTCAGGTCCAGTGCAGTGATCCTGTCCCACCACAAGGGGGGGCAGAGAGTGGTAGTAAAGAGCAGGGAACACATGGGGGTGGGTGGGGGGTGGGCTGGGGTCCTTAGTGGTGCAGAAGGGAAGAATGAAAGAAAATCCTGCTTCTGGAACAGAAGTTCTAGTGGAAGCCCTGAACACTTTGGCTTACTGATTTTTTTTCTTGCCAAATTGATTTTAATGAAGTCAAGAGTTATTTATTTACACAGTAAGGTTGTTTTTTTTTTTTTAAACTGTTACTAAGAGTAACCAGTATGTAAAATTCACTTGTTCTCTGAGGGAGATCTAAAGATCAGCAGGTTATTTCAATAAATAATGTAACTCATGATTCCCAACTAAGTTTAAAATCCTACCACCCGTTCCACTGGCATCAATACACTAATAACCCTGCATGTTCAAGAATACCTGCAATTATAAGATAAGTAATTTACAAGTTTATAGGAGACTGCAAATGCCCCGTAGTTCTCTAGTATATGCTAATCAGTTCTCATAAAAATGAGGAAATTCTGTTTCTCATAACAGATAGTGTCGAACACGTTTTTAAAAACACACATGGGGGAAAAATCATTTCATATATGTATGAATGATTGACTACTCCGAAATGTTCTCTTATAAACTTTTGTACAAAATGTATAGTGTTGTACTCTGGAAATAGTGGCCCAGATGCTAATGCAGAAACCAGAGATGTACAGACAGCACGCGGCTTGGGGACCTGATGCTGCACGGACATCGGGAGAATTAGTCGGCGCGCAGATAGTGTGTTATTAGGCTAATATGTGCACACAGCACATGTAACTTGTCGTGGATTTGGTCTAATGCTACTTAGTTTGATTGGGTCCACCAAAAGATGCTGAGGGTCCCTGTCCCCAGTTGGTTTTGATAGGTAAATAAAATTGCCAATGGCTGGGCAGGGAGACAGAAGTGGGACTTCTAGGATTCCTGAGTAAGGGTTGGAGGGAGGAGGAAGGGGAATGCCACCATGCTCGGAGAGGAGTAGCTGCCACGCCTGAGAAGTGCAGGACAGAGAGACAGCTGAAGGGGAAGAGCCGGGAAGAGTGCCCCCCCCCCCCGACTGGGTGTAGGGCAGCAAAGATGGAATATAGATTCTAGTGAGGAATAACTTGGAAATATTGGTGGGGAGGAGTTAGCCACGTAGAGCTTAAGAAGTAGCCCAGCCATTGAACTGTTAAGGGCATATTAAATATAAGGCTGTGTGTGTGTGTGTGTGTGTGTGTGTGTGTGTGTGTGTGTGTGTGTGTGTGTGTGTGTCTTTCATTCAGGAACCCAGAACATTGGGGCAGGTAGGGAGGAATGGGCTGCCAGTGCTGGGATGATTTGAACAGTGATATTTGGGTTCAGCAACAGTAACCTGCAGGTTAATACAGTAAATGCTGTGCAGACACAGACCCATAGTAAAGAATGCTCACCCAAGACCCCTAGGAAACTGGCTTACAAATGATACACAGAAACCAATATGGTCTGGCTCCACTTCCGTGTTCTACTGAACTCCCCTCTACGCTATAACCATTAACAAAATGAGCTCTAAGGAAGTACGGAAGCTCATAACGATCAGAAATCCAAGCCCGGTCTCTCTCTCTTGTATGGCAAGTCTGAGGTCAGGCTAGGCAATGTGAAACTCTGCCTAAGAAAGGAAGGAAGGAACAGAGGAAGGAGGGAAGAAGGAAGGAAGGAGAAAAGGAGGGAGCAAGGGAGGAAGGAAGGAAGCGAGTTCTGCGAGTTCCGTGGATTTTCAGTGAAGCCAGAGGCAGGAATACTTCCTGAGGCTGACTTGTAAGTCAGACTGTTGATTTGGGCCCAACCCTCTTGGACCCACAGAGGCTCTGTCATTTCCCAGTGAGGCTGGTAAGTCTATGATACCTGCAGTTGTGATAGGTTTGGGAGGAAAGGCAGCCAGTCTAGGTTCCAGGAGGTTTCCAAGGGGAGGGCCAATGCGTAAGGAGCACCCAGATGCTGGGATCCCGAAACACGGACAACACGAATTCAGACATTGTCAGAAAACCCAGAACTTGAGTGCTCAGAAAAGAAATCAGAGCAAATCAACAAAACTGAGTTAAAAAAACAAAAGACAAACTATTATTTTTTCTGTATTATTTCAAACTGTAAAATTGTTTTGTTTTTAATTGTAGGATAATTTAGGAAGTGCTTAAAAGTAAACACTGTTTCAAAAATTATAGAAAGCAACAAAAGTTATCTTCTGCCCCCCCCCCTCTCTCTCAATAAAAAAATCAAGACCAACTTTGTGCTATTCTTGACCTGGTGCCAAATGAGAGAGAAAAAAGAAAAAGATTGAGGGATCCAGGGTCTTCTAGTAATGCAAGAACAGGGCAGGCAGACGGAAGGCCATGGGGTAGAGAACAGGAAGGCTTTGCATCCCAAGCCCGTGGGCTTAGAGGCTGACTCAGCCACAGGGGAATGGAAACCCTCAGTCAGAATGATTTATGTTTCAGAGTCTTGGTCTCCTAAACTATAAAATGGAAACACCCATGCCAAACTGGTGAATGGCATTATGGGTGCAAACAAAAAGGCATCAACAACCCCTCCCCCAGAGACACTGCAGGCGTGGGTTCTGTGTCACTTGTGCATCAGTACGTGGAGAGCCTATGTCTACGCTCAGTGTTCTGACCTGTGGATGTCTGAATGATTAGTAGCCTAACATTCCCTGAAAAAAGCAAGCCTGGGATGAACACCAGTCTGCCATGCAGGTCTGCACTGGCTCCCTGGGACAAGGAGCAAGCCAGAGACGAGAAGAGTCCCACCTGAGACTGTGGGCCCCAGACAGATGGCTCTCCTGTCAGGCCCAGACAGGAAGGGCACCATACAGAGTGGGGTTGGGTCAGACCATGCCTGGCACCATAATGCACAGGTGGGTTATAGCACTCTTGAGACCACTCCTGTGATGACCCTGGACACTCAGAGACCCCAGCCACCACTAAGAAGAACAAGTAAGTGGTGGAGAAATAGAAAGGAGAAACAGAAGGATGTGGGCACAATGAAGAGAGGCAGAACTGGAGACTCAAGGGTAGTGAGGAACAGCCTGATAGGAGTAGCTGCTGATGCTACCTGGGACCATGGTTGGGTCTTGGTCTGTGCTGCCATGGGGTCCATGTTTCAGTCTGCAGCCCTGAAGCAACAGGGGTCTGTTATCACCAAAAGCCAGATGAACATCCTTGGTCTGGGCTGCTGCCTGGAGACTTATTGATGTCTAAGGGCTGTGTAGAACTGGCCCTACCCCTAACCTGGGCATCATGGAAGATCTGGCCCTGGGGCCATGAGAGCAGAAGGCTGACCCCACCCCAGCCAGCTGCATTACCTGGGAGAGTCCCTCTGCCCTCCCCATTGCTAGCGTTGAGGATCGAGCTGGATGATATTATAGCATGGGAAAGCTGGTCATGCACCATGCACCATGCTCCATGCACCATGCATGCAGTGGTGTGAAGGAATGAGAGATACGTTCGTCTCCCTTTACCTCTCACCACCTGCAGCAGGTAGGAGACATGGCCCTGGGGTCATGAGAGCTGGCCCTGCCCCTCACTAGCTGCAGCACTCGGAGAGTGGGCCCTGCATCTTATCTGGGCAGCACAGTAGAGCTAACCCTGAGGAGTGGGTAGGGGCGAGCCAGCCCTGAGGGCATGAGTGAGGGAGAGCTGGCTCTGCCTATTGTCTGCTATGTGGTGCTGTAGTCAAGGGAGAGATCTCTGTTGTGGGCTAGGTTTATTGCTTATATTATGTTAATTGGGTTCCCAAATGACACAAGAATTCACACAGCTGCATGTGAGATGCTGATGGTCCCTGCCCCCAGCAGGTTCTAATTGGTAGCTGAAGTTGGCTGGGCAGGGAGACAGAGGTGGGACCTTAGATTTCCTGGGCAAGGGAAACATAGGAAGGAGGAGGTTTTAGAATCTCCATGACAGGGAAGCACAAAGATCAAGCCTCAGAGCTGCAGGAGAGAAAGCATACAACCACGCAAGAATTGGGGAAGATTCCCGCAACTGGGTCTGGGGTAGCAAAGATGAAATATAGATTTTAGTAATTAATAATTCAGGAATATTGGAGCGGAGGTGTTCGAAATATGGAAGTTTGGGAGTGGCCTAGCCATTGAGCTGCTTAGGGCCTATTAAAATTAAGGTTTTGTGTGTGTCTGTCATTTGTGAATCCAAAACATTTGGCTGGGTAGTGAGAAACGCGAACCTGCCCGGAGCTTAGAGTGGATTAACTTGTTACCACTTCGATCCCCTCCCCTTCCTTTTGCCCTTGCCCCTAGAGGCAGGTAGGAGGATTGGTCCTGCCCCTGCTCTGGCACTCAGGATAGCAGGCCCTGCACTTCGCCTTGGCAGCACGGTTGTGTAGGAGTGTGTGTATTGCTAGTGAGCCAGCCTTGGGGGTATGAGAGGGGAGAGCCAGTGGGCTCACCAGCTCAGATACCTCTCAGGTCCAGCGCTTTGAATTGGCCCACCCTAACATCTACCCCATCTATGAACTGCGGCAGTGTATGAAGGTGTTGGTCCTACAGATCCAAAACTACAGGATCTCCATGACACAGGGCAACAACAGGATATCTGAGAGGAGTCCCAGTGAGGTTCCAGTACTGACTGAACAGCAGCAGGAGCCAGGGGCCGTGTACCAGATCAAAGAGTCATTGCAATGAGGTTTTGCAAGCAAAGAAATACGGACAAAAGGGTGTGCTGTGGGCACACTGTGACACATTATAGCTTCCACAATGAGAATTTTTTTCTCTGTTGGGGGTGCTTGCAAGGGTGGAAAGTGGGTACAAGCAGAGGGGAGAATGAGTGGGGTTGGGGTGGTTGATGTGAAATTCACAAAGAACCAATAACAAGTTTTTTTTTTAAAAAATGCATCAACAAGAAGTGTAAAATCTGGCCTAAAGACTCAAAAAAAAAATAATTTAAATAGTGGTGAAGTTGCCACTCATCCTGGGTTTGATTAGTTCACTCCCCCTTTTTATTAAAGGTAAAGTGAGAAAATTCAAATAACTGTCAGCTCTTAATTAAATATAAGTGAGCAGAACACATCTTCAGCCATGATTCAGCTCCAGTCAACAAACGTGTGTGTGTGTGTGTGTGTGTGCGTATACATGTGCATGCACACGCCCTGGGGATCTAACCCAGGGGCTGCATGCCATCTAGTCAGGTACTCTCCCAGTGAGCCATACCCCGGCCCAAAGATTTTCAAGGCAAGGTTGAAGGAGTCAAAATGTAGCCCATCCATTGCCTCCAAGACTTTACACTGTAGAGGGTCAGGAAGCTCAGAAGTTGGAATAAGTCATATGTTACTGATACCATGTTTCCTTAAGATAGATCTATACTCAGGGAAATGCAAATGAAAACAACCCTGAGATTCCACCTCACACCAGTCAGAATGGCTAAGATCAAAAACTCAGGTGACAGCAGATGCTGGCGAGGATGTGGAGAAAGAGGAACACTCCTCCATTGCTGGTGGGATTGCAAGCTGGTACAACCACTCTGGAAATCAGTTTGGTGGACCCTCAGAAAAATGGACATAATACTACCCGAGGACCCAGCTATACCACTCCTGGGCATATACCCAGAAGATGCTCCAACGTGTTATAAGGACACATGCTCCACTATGTTCATAGCAGCCATATTTATAATAGCCAGAAGCTGGAAACAACCCAGATGCCCCTCAACAGAGGAATGGATACACAAAATGTGGTACATTTACACAATGGAATACTACTCAGCTATTAAAAACAATGGCTTCATAAAATTCACAGGCAAAGGGAACTTGAAAATACCATCCTGAGTGAGGTAACTCAGTCACAAAAGAATGAACACAGGATGTACTCACTGATAACTGGATATTAGCCCAAAAGTTCGGAATACCCAAGATTCAATTCACAGACCATATGAAGCCTAAGAAGAAGGAAGACCAAAGTGTGGATGCTTCAGTGTTTCTTAGAAGCGGGAACAAAATACTCACAGGAGGAAATATTGAGACAGTGTGGAGCAGAGACTGAAAGAAAGGCCATCCAGAGAGTGCCCCACCTGGGGATCCATCACATATACAGCTTTCAAACCAGGACAATACTGTGGATGCTGGGAAGTGCTTGCTGATGGAAGCATGATAAGCTGTCTCCTGAGAGGTTCGGCCAGAGCCTGACAAATACAGAGGCGAATGCTCATAGCCAACCATTGGACTGAACATGGGGTTGCAGATGGAGGAGTTGGAGAAGGGACTGAAGGAGCTGAGGGAGTTTGCTGCCCCATGAAGGGAGCAACAGTGTCAACTGGCCAGATCTCCTGGAGCTCCTGGGGACTGGCCCACCAACCAAAGAATACACATGGAGGGACCCGTGGTGCTGGCCACATATGTGGCAGAGGAGGGCCTTGTTGGCCATCAGGGGGAGGAGAGGCTCTTGGGCCTGAGGGTGTTTGATGCCCCAGTGTAGGGGAATGCTAGGGAGGGAAGACAGGAGTGGGTGGGTGGGTAGAGGGGGAGCACCCTCATAGAGGCAGGGGGATGGGGGGGGATGGGATAGGGGGTTTCCAAAGGAGAGACCTGGAAAATAATTTTTTTAAAAATTAAAAAAAAATAGATGTCTTGCAGATAAAATAGATGAACAACACACACACACCATTTGAAAGAATTCAACAAATAAAATGGATAAGAATGTATATATATAAAAAAGCTTTAGCTTAATATCTCACGGAAAGCAAATTGAACTTGGAGTAACTAGGTTTCAAAATGAAAATATTACAAGTGATTTATTTATTATTTTAAATGTTCCGCTGTGTGAGGAGAGAACCCAAAGTCTCCTGCAAATGCTCACTCACTAATGTACGTGCCCGACTGAAACGCTGCTCCTTCTAATCAGACTTAAACTGAGCACTGGTATTTTTTCTAACTCTTGCATTTGGATGTATGTTACTTAACTTTTGGATAATGGATTAAAAATTTTTGAAGCAACAGTTTTACTAAAAATAATGAGTTCAATTGTGTTTGACTCAATAAAGATTCACTGAACCCTTAAAAAAAGATATAGCTATACAAAGAGGGGAGGGAGAAGGAAGCCTTTATGAAGAGGGGACCAGCCAGGAATGGGGTGGGGTACCGTGCGGATATCAGTAAAGTACAGTGGATAGTATAGATGAAATGTCATACTGGAATCTTCTATGTGTATGTTAATTAACAAAAGAAAGAAAGGGACCATCTGAGTCAAGCCCTAGAGAATGTTTAGAATTTGAAACATCAAGAGGACAGACGTACAGCAGCTCAAACAAAGAATTTGCTCCAAGAGAGGCAGGGGCATAGTCAAAGTGTGGAGGCCAGGCTCAGGTATGTTGAAGCTCTGGCGGCCGGAGGCCCTGAGCAGCAGTCTGCATGATGAGGTGACTGGAGGGTGATTAGGGCCTGCCAAAGCTCGAGGACAAAGCCCTTTCTGCAATGGGATCTGGAGAGCCTTCCAAGGCCCATATGTGGAAGACTTGGTCCCCAGCTCACACCATTCCTGGGGGGTGGTAAAACCTTTGAGAGGTGGAGCCTAGTGAGAGGAAGTTAGATCACTGGGGAATTGAATTTGAAGTGGGACATTAGAACCCCAGTCTCTTCCTCACTCCCTTCCTCCCCCTCCTGCCTGCCTGTCCCCTCCTTACAACCATCAGGTATAAGGGTTTCTCCATATCTTTCCACACTGCGACACACTCCTTTGCCATAGGTATAAAACACTGCATAGGTCGAAATCTCTCTACACAGGAGTCTAAAATAAACCTTTCCTCTTTTATCTTGGGTATTTTGTCACAGGAAGGAAAAGTAGACTGACATTCTCCCCTGGATCTCACATTCACTCATGCAGCTCTTTGCTCAATGTCTCCAAAGCTACCTCCGCTTTGCCCACAAACCAGAGTATGTCCTTATCTGGTAGAAAACCCTCTTCGAACTTTTGGACCCCATTTATAGCTCTCTACAATTTTAAAGCTACAATTAGTTAGATGGGAACCTTTAGACTCTCTTCTTCGACACTGTTTTCTGTCTTTGATCGGTAACAATGCCCTGTGACTCTTTCCCCTGAGACTTTCTTGGGTCCTATCATCTTGGATAGTACTTTCTCCCCCTGAGTTCAGGTTCTTTTTTTTTTCTTTTCTTTTTTGTTTTTTTCGAGACAGGGTTTCTCTGTGTAGTTCTGGCTGTCCTGGAACTCTTGGGTCAACTTCTAAGTTACGAGGTGTGTGAAGTTTTGATCTAGACACTGACTCAAGAGAAGTTATTATGTATCTCTCTTTGCCGATTTGCTACATGAACTACCCAAGGGCTACCTGATGACTTATCCCAGATCAGACCAGCATAGAGATCACATGACCCGGTGGTGACACTCAGAGGGGTTTAACGAATGGTGTTAGAGTTATA
>CM052707.1:9296917-9328777 GCA_028551405.1 Uromys caudimaculatus | reverse complement strand
AAAAAAAAAAAAAAAAAAAAAAAAAAAAAAAAAAAAAAAAAAAAAAAAAAAAAAAAATCAGCCAGGCAGTGGTGGCGCACGCCTTTAATCCCTGCACTCGGGAGGCAGAGGCAGGTGGGTTTCTGAGTTCCAGGACAGCCAGGGATACACAGAGAAACCCTGTCTTGAAAAACCAAAAAACCAACAACAACAAAAAAAAATCAAGAAAGGGGAAAAATAAAACCACCAAATAAACCACAAAAGCATATAAAAATGAAGAGTGTTTTGTGTTGAGCAACTACTCCTGAGTATGGGCTGCCCTGGAATATGGTTGTAGACCCAGAGTCACCCCTTTGGAGAAAACTGATGCCCCCCTTTTCCAACAGACACCATTTGCAATAACTTCTTGGTTAGGAGTGGGACTTTGTGTGCACTTCCTCTTCTCTGTGCTGGGGTTTTGTCTGACTTGACCTTGTGCAGGTCTGGTGTATGACATCATAGTTTCTGTCAGTTCATGTGTGCTTCAGTCCTGCTGTGGCCTCTCCAATATTGTCATTCCAGATGTTAATATCTAGTATTGTTTATTACCAGGACTATGCTTGGGACCAGACCATCTGTTTCTATGTGTATCATTTCTACATGAAGTGTTTCTTAAGCTTCAAAACAAGAACAATCCCAACAACAACAACCACAACAACGGCCACAACAGTTTAGCTGGCCATGACGGCACATGCCTTGAATCCCAGCACTTAAGAAGCAAAGGCAGGCAGATCTCTTTCAAAAGCAAACAAACAACTTAAATTTTTTTTTTTGTTTTTTGCTTTTGTTTTTTTACAGACCTTGATACACTAAGAAACAAACAAACACAAAAGGAGAGCTTCTGGAGTTGAAATGACTGTGAAGAGTGTGTGGTCTTCTGTTAGTGTCTGACTGGCTCAGGAGGTCTTTAGTTCTAGTTTCTGGACAAGGGGCTGAGGTGCATATTTTACATACTAGAGCAGACCTGGCCTCCAGGTTCTCCCAGCATCCCTCAGGCTCTACCTGGGTACCCTGTCCCCAACCCTAAGCTTTCCAGCCTACAGGCTGGGCTTCCCTTCCCCTCTTTCCTAGATAATCTAGACCTTTTGGTCCTTTCCCTCACCTCTCTCTCTCTGCATTTTCTCGTTCTTTCTTTCTGTCCCCCTTCCCCTCCTTTTCGATGGCCACTTCCATGTCCCCAGTCCTTGGGACCAGTAAACTCACCCAAGAACAGCTTTCCAGTAAACCTTCATTTAATCTAATCTAATCTGGCTTGAATTGGTTCATTCCACCAGCGGAGAAATAATTTATCCCAAGTGCCAAAACCTAGGAGCCTAGCCTCTGGGTTGGAAAGTTCAGGGTTGGGGGTGGGGTGTGCCAGATAGGGACTGAGGGATACTGGGAGAACCTGGAGAACAAGTCTACCCTGTCCATGTGCTGCGCGCCTCGCCGTTCCTCAGTAAGCATGGAAACATGGCGTCTGAGGAGGATGGTACACTTTATTAAGGAAGAACACTAATGTGCTCAGGGGAAATTAGACAGAAAAGCGCCAGCTTCTAGCAGCTCCAGTGCCAAGGTCAGCAGCTACTAACACCTCTTGGAATCTTCATGGAAGGATTCAGGGAGTGGGGGTACCTGGACCGTGAACAGACACTTAGCCAAACAGGGGCAGTTGACTGACACTAGATAAAAGGCCCCAAATTGCATGCATTTGTGAAATTAGGTTTTATACAGAGAGCTTATTGCAGGAAGGGAAAGCATAAGAAACAGTGAGGCTGGTCCTGCGACACTGCAGTGCTGGGACCTCACCCTGGGCCCTGGAGATGGGAACAGGTGTGCCACACCTTTCACATTTCTTTCTGGTACGAGGTCGCACCTCAGGCCTCTATGCCTTTCGCTCATTCTGCTTTGATAAGGAGATTTGAGAGAATATTTGGCTTGCTTGCTTCAGTCCATATTCTTCCCTCTGAGGAGAAAATTCTGTCAGAGACTAGGTCCACAGCCTCCTGGGTTCTGGGGAGGTCTGCCCTGAAGCAGTGGAGCCCATGCCTGAGTCCTGTTCCCAGGCTCCCGTGGCAGATTCCTTTTGCACTCACCACAAAGCCAAGTCCTTCAACTTCCCCTTTGAAAAAGGCTGACATTTTATCTTCTGCAAGCCACTCCTTTGCTTTTCAATCTGCCCAGAGTCTGGGTGGGGAAATGCAGCACTATTTAGGAGGTCTCTTAGAGATTAAGAGACCAATCAACACCAGAATCCCCAGAGAAGAGAGGGACAGAGAGTTTCGTTGAGTCTAAGTCTTGCCCCAGGGTCCTGTGCTGTGTCATCACTGTCCTTTGCTCATGGTCCCTTCATTTTGGTCTTAGCTTCCCAGTTCCCCATATGTGAAGCTCATTAAAGACAGGGGACCCACAGACTTGGGCCACTGTGATCATGCAAACATTAGGATAACAAGCCTCTTCACAGCTGGGCATGTTTTAAACCCCTACTGTTGTCATTTGAGTTGTCCTCTTAAGAAACAAGCTTGTCAACTTTCTCCAGCCACCTTGTTTTCCTTTATGTTAGTTTTAACGCTTATTGTGTTATGTGACATAAGTAGAATTTTCTTTTTATACTTTAAGGCTACAGAGGAGATTCACTAAAAAGATAGCAATTTACAAGGTGGTTTAATACTTAAGATATTATTCAACTAAAAGATCTTGCTTAATAATTTGTTATCTCTCCAATGTCAGTAAGTCTGAGGGTGGAGGCAGGGCCCCAAATGCATTGGGAATGCCTCTGCACTTAACCACCCTTGGGTACTCTGGAATGACCTGACCTCATGAGCAACATTTCTTGTTTTCAATTCAAGAATTCACGTTCAACATCAGAAAGGCAATTTCACTAAGTCCTTTTTAAAATTAACTTTCTGCTTAAATCTCATTTTCATTTTTAAAAGTTCATTTGTTGTCTTGCTTGAGGGATTTTTTTTCCCTCAGCTGACAACTGCCCAGCAACAGTAGCCCATGCTTGCAGTCACTATTTTGGGCTACATCACGTGTCACTTACATAACCTTGTTTAACTGCTATTGAACTGGTTCAAACAACCTGGGAAACAGATTAAGGCAGTCCTGGTCCCAGCAAATCCACGCATTGCAGATTCTGGTGTGTGATTTCCCATCCCCCACGCTGGCTCAGACTGTGGTGAGATGGAGTGCAGCAAGAACTGGTTATTCATTCCTAGAGCCAACTAAAACACGGGATAATTAACTTCCTCTGCTCAGTTAAAACCAGTCTGGCCTGCCCACAATAAGCCAATGGACAACGATCCCCTGCTGCTGAGCTTTATGAGTGAGCTCTGATTAACGCTCTTTAAAATGCCAGGGGGGGAAGACACCAGTATAGGTTGTCTCTGCCACCTTGAAACCGAATCTCAAAGTTATGTTTCAGGATCCTAACTTTAAGCTGGAAGTCAGATTGGATTTATGGTTCAGGAGTTTGTCACCATGAAGAGTAAGCATCAAATTCTAGCAAAATATCCTTCTTAGAGTGAAAGGTGTTAGTTTTTCACTAAAAATACATGTATTGGTATATATGTGTCTGTGTGTGTGTTTGCTAACTATGCTGACTTATATTTTAAACATCTTTTCATAAAAGATTATAAAAGTGAATACATGAAAAAATCAAAATGCTAGAAGATTTTAACCTAAAGAAACACTTGCCATGACAAACAGTGGGTGAGGTGAATTTCAAACAAGGAAATAATAATAATAATAATAATAATAATAATAATAATAATAATAATAAAATCATCATCATCATCATCATAATAAATGTATAGTATATTTTTCTCAAGAATGTATTACATCCTATTCACATCCCATACTAGGACTTCTACATTTTTGGGTTTCATTATACAACAACATCTGTTGTAGAGACAAACTATTAAATTTCTCAGGGCACTGGGCAGATAACTAACATTTGTTAAATTCTCATTATGTGACAGCTGATTTACAAATTATATAATTTAGTGTAAGGGGAGCCTATGAGATCAGAGCAATTGTCTCTATTTTGCCAAATAAGACTCAACCATGTAGATAGGTTAGCTACGATCCATGCTTGGAGCTCTATTACATACAGTATAGAGTCTTCTTTGGATCCATTCATATTAGAAATATGCTCAAGGGGCTGGAGAGATGGCTTAGCGCTGACTGCTCTTCCAGAGGTCCTGAGTTCATATATATATAAGATCTTAACCAAAAAATATCCTCAAGATACTTAGACATGAAGGGCAAAATGGTAATAAACCGGAATCTGTAGTGAAAGGTGTGTTTAGACTGCCTTACGTAGGACAGGGACACACAAAAGCGTCATTAGGCACCGTGATGCTGAGCATCCAGGTGTACTGCAATTCCAGTGATTCAACACAAAGGCTGCTAAGCTCACACACTGCCGAGCACACCAAGCTTTGCCTGATCTGCAAGAACTTCAATATCCCAGGCTTTGAAGGACACAGGAGCACGGCCCTGTACAAATGGAAACACCTTTGTGCTGGCTTCTCCACAGTTGGCTTTTAGACATTTTCTTTTTTGTCCAGTTAGCTAACTCACTGTGATCTTGAAAGCAGAGAAGGGACTCTCATTCAGCCACCTTGGTTTCAGACAACCTCTGAAAGCTTTTGTTTGTTTGTTCGTTTTGTATATTCTCATTTGCCTTCTTGGGAATCACCAATGAGCCCCAGATGCTGGGTTGATATTGGTAACAAAAAGACAATCATCTTATTGACATCCACCAGCACTCTAAATATTTCAGTAAAACAAAACAAACAAACCAAAAAACAAAACAAAACAAAACAAAAAACCCTGTGAAACAAGTTGTCCTGAAGTCCTGTGCATGTACACACTAAATTGGACTATTCTGGAGAATATGAAGTATGAAATTCAAGAGGCCACATGGTGGAAAATGTCTCTCTGTTCTACCCTCCTGGTTCTACATCAAAGCAACCACTATTATCAATTTCATTGTATCCTACTAAGACTCCTTTTAAAAAGACATATGCTTGTAAAACCACAATAAATATGTTTGGTTTGTGAAATGAGGCATTACTAATTTAGTATGTCTTCTTGTTCTTCTACTAATCTAACAAACAGTTGCTGGCTGGCTATCACATGCCAGTTTGTATGACCAGCTCTCGGTGGAGAGGTGCAGAGGATAGAGGACCTTGCCTGTGGGGCATCAGGAGGCAGGGCGGGATGGTGGCTGCTAAGCAGATTACACCTTGGGCAAGGACAGGACCGCACTAAATGCTGTGGGGACATAGGCAGGAAGGAGCTATCTTTGCCACAGACGTCAGAAAGGGTCACAGAAAGAAAAGAACATTAGATTTGTACCTTGAAGGAAGTTTTCTGGGTATAAAGGGAACCAGGAGTTTGCTAACAAGAGACACAATTTATTTTAAACCAAGTCATCACGAAGTTTGGGATGGGAAGCTGAGAATCAGAGACTAAGAGGTAGGAGTAAGGCTGTGAGGGCTTGCTGCGCTGTGGGGTCTGGAGGTGAGCAGTGTACCACACAGAAGCCATCCAGGTCTGCTTCTGGGGTTAAAAGTTCACTTTGACAATTGATTACCCTATTCTCTGGGGCAAGATTAGAGAGTCTAGTTCAACTCATCAAAAGTAACTCACAATTAACTGATCTGTGTTACCTTGACTCTACAGTGGCTCCTAACCATGTGACCCTTTAATACAGTTCCTTATGTTGTGGTGACCCTTAACCATAAAGTTATTTTTGTTGCTACTTCATAACTGTAATTTTTCCACTGTTATGAATCATACTGTAAATATCTATGTTTTTCTATGGCTTTAGGTGACCCCTGTGAAAGGGTCATTTGACCACCAAAGGGGTCATGATCCACAGGCTGAGAACCACTGCTGTAAACCCATCTTCCTGTATCTTACATGCCTTCATATCCAATTGTCATTCAAGTGACGAGAGATGAAGCTGTTCTGTACCATTTCTTTGTGGTTCTCAATGAAAATGCTCCTCTTTTTTTTTCTAAATTTACCGCTCCATGGTGTTGACTTCAGCCTTGATCATACTGTCTCATGGAGCAGATGTTGTGGCTGCAGCTCTGGCTGGAGCTGTTCTGCCTCCTACGCAGCCTGCTGAAATCAAGAGCAGAAATCTTCTGATTTCATTTCTTAACGTGCTGACTATTCCCAATACAAACATGGGTGCTTCTACCCCCATCTGTGTGAATCCAAAACCTTGTACCTATCAAGAAAAAACTCACAGACAGTTTAATCTGCATACACCGGAACCTTCAATATGCTTATGTCAACAGGAGAAGTTGGCAAACTCTGATGAGACTATGTGTCTCTCCATTACTTTAACCCAAAAGCTGAGACAATCAATTTTCAAAACCCAAGGGTTTACTTTGTCTCACAGTTTAAAGGGCTTCAGTCTGTGGCCACGTGAACTGCAGCTTTGGCTTGTGGGAACACAGGACATCGTGGCAGGAATACAAGGTTAACAACTGTTCACATCATAGTAGCCAGAAACCAGAGAGACACAGAAGGGGTTGGGGTTTAAAAGTTCTCTCAGGAGCTATGCCTCTGATTTCTACCATCTCCCAACATCTGTAAGCCAAGGACCAAGCTTTTATTAACATGCAGATGCCAGGGACATTCCAGATTTGAACTATATGAGAGAGGATGAAAGGAAGGAGACTGTGGGAAACTGTTTACTACTCGGTTCTGTAAAACAAGACAGGCTGGGAAGGAGGCCCACGTATAGGAGATGGGCGAGGTGGGGGACTAGGCTAGATGTATGTGCTGTAACCATGGAATAGGAGAGATTAGGCACCGGAAATCAAGAGGACTCATATATATTGAGCACAAACTGTGGTGCTTAGGCTTCTGGCCTGGGGAAGTTCCACCCATCATATTTAATGTCAGTGTAGCTTTGTTGAGGGGTAACAGTATGCTTCTCTCCTGAATGACATCCTTGGGGCTTTACCTGGCCTATGGCAATGGCAGGATTCAAGGATTCAAACCCAGGTGTGACAAAAGCCCATTCTCACTTGGAAAGTCACCTATAAGCAATGCTGGTCTTCACATGAGTGGAGGAGACACCTTTGATCTTACTTCCATGAAACAGAGTCGAAAATGTGACAATTTGACTAACCTGCTTGAAATAAAGAAATTTTCACATAGAATAGAACTTAATTTTTCTTTACTTGGGTCAAGAAGGGCCCTAACTTAACTTACAGTGCAGTGACAGGCTTGGGGTGAGACACAGCAGGTGACACCTAGACAGTCACTATCAGATATATAAAGTGGACTGGCCCATTTAACCTTATATTTTCTCATCTGTAAAGCTAGTGTCACTAAACTTATCTCATAAGAGCTTATAAAGATTAAGAGGTGCTGTGTGTTTAAACTGTCTAGTTCTACATCTGGAGCACAGCAAGTGGTCCATGAAGCAGCTGCTCGTCTAGCAGCTGCAGCCCTGGTGGCAGGAAGTGCCTCGGTGTAGGGCGGAACTCTCCCCCAAGGAAAAGGCTTGCCTCCACTGGGTTGGAGCATTGTTGATGACCTGGGCTGGGTTTAGTCACCTGCACTAAGGGTTCCTGCCACCCTCTGTGGTGAGACAGTTGGTGTTGTCTGTTTCCCTGTAGTGGCTTGCAGCCAGACCTGTCTAATCCTTACCTTGGGCTTCTATTCCAGATTTGGGGTGGTCGTCTGAATTGAGTCACTTTTCCAAGAATCGTGCTTGTAGCTCAGTTTCGTTCTGGGAGTGTGGGTTGACCTTCATTCCCAAGTTCTATTCCAAGTCCGGCTGTCTGAATGATACCCTAAATCTTACAGGACAAATTCCTAGCAGCAGCTTGACTACAGCCCTTCTTAAGATATATCTGCTGAAGTCTACATGCTGCTCACCTCTTTTCCCTCAAGACCTTCATGAGGTCCTTCTCAACCCAGCAGGAGTTTCTCCTGGGCTGTTTTCTTGTGGCTCCTCTGCTCACACCCCAGGTGTTGGTCTTCCTATGAGTCCTGTTGACCTGTATTTTAAGCCTTTCCAGTGTGTTTCTTTATTACCGTCTTCTTCAAAGAACTATTTTCTGTTTTGAAATGATTGTCTCTACTTCTCTCCCAGGCAAAAAAATACAAGAGGAAAAACAATAGTTTTAGTTTATTTGCCATTATTATTAGTTTTTCTACCTTAAAAAGCTAAAGCCTGTCTTAAAGGGCATTCAAATAATATTGCTGAGTTTTAGCGTAAAAAATACAGGAATTTGCTGTGATTGCCAACCAGCATTTGTTAAGAGAAAGACTTGTTGTTTAAGGACTTATTTTGGAGGCTAATAGCTCATTCCTGGCTCTGGTAGCCTGTTCATTTCTTTGCCCTTTCATTTGCCCTGTATCCTGGTCCCATACAACTTCAGGTCTTAGGCTGAAAGCCCTAGGGCCAGAAGAGGCCTGCCTGGGGTTGGATCCTTCATGAGATCCTGTTTCTCATCTTCTGTCTCATGGGACTAGACCCACACCAGGCAAGGTGTAATGGTGGAACAGATTCTCCCCCTTAGACAAAGCGTCCTTAGACAAAAGTCCTAGAGAAGACAAGCTTTGCTTTGACAGTGGGTGGGCCCTCTCTCCTCTCTCCCCTCTCTGCTGCACTTTTAAGGAGATTTTAAAACCTCCTTAAACCGTGGCAAGTGCAAAACTTCAACAGATTGGCTGTCTGTCTGAATTGACATCCCCACTCCTGCCCCTCAGCTACGTCATGTCCACAGCCATACCAACCTCCTAAACCACAGCATGAGATTTCTCTATGCTTCTTCACCTCAGTATCTTAGTCCTGTTTATCCTAAAATTGGTTGAAAGTACAGTGTACTACAGCACAAGGATGAAAGACACCCAAATATAGGAATGAATTAACAATAGTTTCTATCCTTAAGCACCACTAAACTATTATTCTGTCAGACATTTTTATATATAAATGCCTGTACAGTACTCACCAGGTGGTCCTAGCCCAGTGGCAACCTGCTTTCTCTCTCATCTATAAAATGGAGAGACACAAGGACCTTTGCTCTGTCTGGCCCTCTAATTGCTTTGCTTCTGCCCTGAGAACAGACAAGCTATTTCAGACAGACAAAGTCACCCATGCAATTGCTAGGCGATACATAGGGTACTGGAGTTGTGCTCTGTGGCCTCTATAAATACTCCCTGGACCCAAAGAAACCCAGCAAACTGCTGCAGATGCACAAGTGCTGTCCTTATCCCGGGATGTGGGGCAGTGGTCTGTGACAGGCAATCTGGCACCCGGTTGAGCACAGGCATAAAATCTGGGCGACCCAGTGGAACAATCCTCAAAGGACCGAAAAACTCTATGCCAATGCTCCCCGGAGGCTTTTGGTTCCAGTCATGTACCACCCCTCCTCAGGTAGAGGCGTGGCCACACAGCTCCAAGCCATCCCTAGGTTAATGAGACACCTAGAGGCTTAGCCATGCCCCTTCCCAGTTACTATATCTGCCTTGCCTCTCCCAGAGGCCACGAGGTACGCCACTCTCCACAATGAAAATAAACGTCTTAGAATTATGGACTGTCTCTTCATCTGGATCGGCTGTGGGAAGCAAGGAATCGGCTCTCGATTAAGGAGCCTTGTCTAATCTCTCGACGAGGGCTTCCCAGCTCTCCCAGATGGCACCAATTCACCCAAGCCTCAGCAGCTAGCCCAGCGCCCCAAGCCTGCTAGCCTGTTTGCGGCACCCTGCAGCGACTGCGGTGCCCTGGGCTAGAGAACCCACTGAGACGGCTGCCACACGTTCCCGAGAATGGCCCACTCCCCCACCCACGGGCAGGGCCTGCAAAGGCTTCCCACAGCCCCCACCTGCCCGTTGGACTGTGTAGGAAGATGCTCGGCCACTTCCTGGTGTGTCTCTGTCCCACTCAGAGTCACAGGACGGACAAGTGGGGCTTCTTTCCACCGTGCCAGGTTTGTTCCCACACCAGGAGTGTCTCAGAATTGCAAATCAGTTAAGAGAATCCACAAACAGTCGATTTGGCCTTCCATGAGAAAGGCACTCAAAGATAAGACCTATTATTACTTAAAAATTCTTCCAAGGAATGTACACCAGCAGATAAACACAAAATGGAGAAGCACAGGACTGTGTATGTGTGCATATATCTATTCCTGCAGATATTTTAAATAGCTCCAACTGCTTGAAGCTAAATGTTGACAACAATACAGGCTCAAAACAGAGCTAGAATTTATGGTCACGAATTCCTGTTAGGATGACACTGTAATGCAGAAGCAGGAGACTTGCTCCAGGACTGCTTAGGATTCTAAGGAAGCTGCTTGTGCATTTATTTTTACCATGCGATCACGAAACAATAAACACCAGAAAAGGTTTAGCACTGACATTTTTTAAGGCAGAAAAATCAGAGATTATCATACTTGATAAGTTGTGACTCCTCCGGAAGAATATTGAAGAAGGACTGTTTAACACCTCAGATTGAATGATGCCAAATAGTGTGACTTATGAAGCAGGACGGAGATACACAAAAATACAGCTTGTGGCCCAAAATAGTCCAGTTACTGAGTTCTGCATTCCAACTGTCTAAACAAGGTGGACAGCAGTCATCAGATGCCTGCTGTGCATACCTCACGGGACAGATCCGATTGTTTTCTGATGGACTTGGTGATGAGTTATTTCTCTACGACGAAATGAGCCAATTCGAGGCAGATTAGAATATCTTAAAGGCAGGTTCACTGGGAAGCTGCTCTCAGGAGGGCGAGTTCACTGGCCCCAAGGAAGGAGGCCAGGGAATTTGCTGTTGGGAGCGGTGGGAGGGAGAAAGAGAGAGAAAGAGTGCATGATGGGAGGGAGGGAGGGAGAGAGAGAGAGAGAGAGAGAGAGAGAGAGAGAGAGAGAGAGAGGAGAAGAAGGAGAAGAGAGAAATATCTGGATTATATAGGAAGGAGCCTCCCCCAGCCCCTGGGATGGGAAGTTCAGGGTTGAGGACAGGGTATGCCAGGTAAAGGATGCTGGGAGAACCAGGAGGCCAGGTCTGCTTTGATATGTAAAATATGCACCCCAGACCCTTGTTCTGGGGTCTGACCCCAAACACTTTGTTTTATCGTATATCACAATAATCAACCATAAGTTCATAGAGTTTGTATAAGTGTTTAAGTACCAGATACTCCAGCCATTATCAGCCAGTAAATTCTTCATTCCCTTCTGCTGATGAAGGTCAGAGACTTTCCTACCCTTTCTGCATAAGCCTGAGACAGTCGGATTCTATAGAAATAATTTTTCATAAGCCTCCTCTGACGTGGACAGAAAGATCTCTCTCTGAAACACCTCTAAAAGTTAAAGGGCCCAGTTACCATCACATGCTGAGCTTTGATGCCGCATGAGTTTAGATAAGTTTTACCAGAATACCAAGTGCTGTCTGAACGAGTCCTTACTCATGTGAAGCCTGGGTGGTTTGCATGTCACTTCTTCTGGTCTGTGACAGAACATCTTTAAAGGAGAGATACCACTTTATATACCCACAAAGCTCCTGGTACCTGGGATCTGTCTCTCAGAGTTACACTTTTGCACTTAGAAGTCGGGAAGAGCTGTCTGCAGAGCTGTCCCCAGGCTCCTCCACAGGCAGAATACCCTGCCCCTTCTGAACTGAAGCTCCACCTCTGGAGGCCACTACCCAACCTGGCAATGCCTGCCAGTCTGCCATAGAGGAAGGCTTTATTGTTTTCAAACCTTGCCTCAGCAAAGTTATCAGCCATATAAAAGTTGATAGCATCATATAGCATGGGTGAAGGAGGAAGTATAGGAGGACAGAGATAATCTAAATGAGATTGGATCCTTCGAAAAGAAAAGAAAATTAAAAGTACATTTTGGCGATTTTTGGTTATCTGCAGTAAGAAGAAAAATAGGCTCTCATTTCATCAACATTTAATATTAAGATCCATTTGTGATGAGAAAATAATTTTTTAGTTGTATATCTTCAGTCACCACTCTGTAAGTGTCTACTAGGTGGCACACATCACACTGACTGTGTACAAGGGTACTCAGGAAAACTCCTTGCTTGCAAGTTCACAAAACTATGCGTAACGGCCATGACAGGATTGCGCTGTGCCTTTGTATGCACAAAGACAGCTAAGAAATCACAGAGAAGAAAGAAGGTGGGAATGCAGTGTGGTTAGAGACAGCTGGTCAGAGAGATCTCAGGAAGAAGCTGCATTTCATCGGGCTGTGAAGGAGAACTTTATATATGTGGAAGGTAGAAGTAGACACTTGGGGTCTGAATGTGAGATGGCCTCTCTGAGCTGAAGTGTTTGAACCCTCTTTCCCCAGTGGCTACCCTGCCTGGGAAGGTGGGACCTTTAGGAGACGGAGACTTGTTGAAGGGAGTGGCTCACTGCAGGCCAGTCTGGAGTTGTTTTTATAGCCCATCCTTACCTTTTGCTCGGCTCCTTACTACAGAGTAAGTGACCAAGTGCCTCATGTGCTGTAACCTGTCTTAAGTCCAAGAAGGTCTTCTTGCTATTTGCTAGGTATTTGGTCACAACAATAAGACAAATAACTATTAATTAGGCAAATACTCATACCTTTCCTTAGGTGGACACCATTGTAGGCAAGGTCATGGCTGCCCTAGCAGACAGCATGGGTATCTTCTGTACAAACTATACATACAGATGCACAAGGAAAATTTAAAAGTTATGGAATCCATCTTAAAGTTAGTGAAACAAAAATATTTTGAAAATCCAAGGCAATTCAAACCACAAACCTAGAATGCATTAGATTCTGCTAAGGCCTGCAGAATGTGAGGATGGCCTCCTGGTAAGGAAGGGCTTCGTGCACACACTTGAGGCTCAACTGTAACTCAGTCAGGAGTCTGTCCCCCACTTCAACATCTGTATTATTCTTAGTGGAATCTGCTTATCCTCTGGAAGCGAAAGTGTCACATCTGCACAGAGCCTTTTCCAAGGATAGGGGCCTTCACATACAATCTACATTCATTAAGTCAGCACTTTAGAATTTTAAGGAGACATTACATTAGAGACAGTCATTCTCTCTAAAAACATAACAAATTATTTAAATAGAATTCTGATTAAAGTTAAAATAAAAATTTCTCAAATAGGTTGCGCAAGATTCTTAGAATGTTTGCAAATGAGATCTTTGTTACTTGATTCGGTTCTGTTCGAATCAGGAAGATCCCGTGGAGCTACACTCACAGTGGCTGCCTGGGGAATACTTTTCAACTTAGAAGCCTCTTTCTTCTTGAATTTGAAAAAGGTAAAGACAAATAGTGTGATGTTTCTTGGAATCTGAATACTTTATAATACTTTGAATTATTGAAGAGACTTTTGTTTTTTAATTAAAGAAAATGAGTTCTTTCATTCCCTGCTTGTTTTGAAGTTTAGAAAATTTTATAATTTTAGAGCAAGAAAGAAAATCATTTCTAAGCTAGGGGCTTACCCTGGCCACAGAACTAATGGCATGAGGTAGCCTTTAAATAAAAGACCAGGGTTGGAAGAGACATCTGCTCACTGGCGATGCTTCTTCGGAGTCAGTCCCTTATCTGCGTTATGCTCATACAAGCTCTAGCTGAGTGTGGGCATCTGTCTGCAGTATCAGCCTGGGCTGAGGACTGAAGTTGGAGGACTCCAAGTTTGAGGCCAGCCTGTAACACATAGCGAGACCCTGTCTCAAAACAAATGAATTACTACATTACTACGAAGGAAAAACAACAAATAATGGTTCTTAGCAGAACAGGTATCAGAAGACTTTAGCTACTTCCAGTGACTATGGAATTGAACCTTGAAGATATTGCTTAATGACACATTGCTTGCCCAGGAATCTGGAGGTCTCGGTGTCAGTCGCCAATAAGCAAGCCCTCGACACACACAAAAGATTTGCTGGTTGGAGGTCCATCATTTTGGCTAGGTGTTTATTATTTTCCTTTGTGTTCAAGAAAACTTAGAAAATATATAGAGAAAATTAGAATAACACTACAGTCATGTTTCCAGGCTCCACAGCTTGAGTTGCATCCTGGCAATTTTAATCACATAGTTCTGGGGGAGGAACCTAGGTCTTTACAAATGCTAGGAAAATGTTTACTGAGACACTCCATCACCCTTTAAAATTAAATAGGACAGAATTCAGGTTTTCAAACTGTGGATGAAGTTGTAGTGGCTTCACATGGCTCTGTGATCATTTCATCTTCAGGACAGAAAACCCCAAATGACCTAACTGTAAGGTGACTAACTGACCCCAGGAGCTGCAGGGAGAAGGGCAGAGCCAGACAGTTGTCGGGAGATTGAGTTCGGGAGCTAATGAAAGGACCATGCTATGGGAGGTTGCAGGACCTGGCTCGAGGAACAGGAGCTGCTACAGCTGCCACTTGAAGCTTGCCAACCCCCAGTACACTGGGGTGCAGCCTCACCAGTTGCCAGAACTTCCACAGCTTTGGGAAGGGCTGGCTGTCTAGGCTGGATCTGAAATTTCCTTGCTTTTAAACATTGGCAACTCATTTAAGCATATTAAAAAAAAAAATCCAAGCCAAACAAAACATCTCTGCAAGCTGGATTTTAAGCTGGAGAAATCAGATTAAGGACCTTGAAAGGACAAACACAGCCAGGATGGAGCTTCAGTGTTTGGGAGCTGGACGGTGGCAGGGGAGCAAGGGGGATACATTTGCTACAGCAGAGGAAGTAGAAACATGACCCCACAGGAATCTGCCCTTCTGCTTCTCGAGGATTGGCATTCTTGTTTTTAAGCTTAAGAACTCAGAACAAACCCAGGATCTCGGTGTTAGATAACAGAAAGTTCATGCAGGGCATGCAAAGGGAAGAGGAGAATCTAGAACATAGGCATGTCTCTGATCTGCCCTACCCCTGTCCTTGGGATCTGCTGCTATGTGCAGCTGGTGTTTCATGGAGATCAGGAAAAACATTCAGAGCAATTCTCTGTTCTCTGGAAAACCATTCCAGTTCACTAAACTGTAAATGTTTCTAAATGCCCTTGAGGCATTTCCCATGAACCCCTGTGCCAGTGATGACTGTGCTGGGCAAGCTGACAGGAGTCACCCAGGGTCTTCCTGATGCTGTGAATAAACTGTGGAGCAGGCTGAGGTGATGTATTAACCTGCAGCAGGCAAGGCAGTGTGCACAGAGATCTGTGTCTGTAACCTCAGGACTAAAGCAGCCATGGACGCTGGCTTCCTTTGATACACCCTGGAAAGTAACTGCACCAGACATGAGAACTTCAGAACAGATCAACTTCCCAGTGCTCCCTCCACTTAAAAGAGGCACAATTAACCTTCAAGGACCTAGATTTGAGTAAGGTTCAAACTGTAAATATTTTAGACTTTGTGGGACAAAATTTTTATTAGGGTTCTTCAACCATGCTATTGTACTGTTTCAGCCACACTGATGATATGTTAATAAGTAAGCCTGGCTGATGGAGAGATGGCTCAGTGGGTAAGACCGCTGGCTACTCCTCCAGAGGACCCACGTTTGAGTCCCAGCACTCTGTGGACCCAGGAATGTATGTAGTACACAGAAATACATACAAGCAAAACACCAATACACATAAATTAAAAATTTTAAAATAAATAAGCATGGCTCTGCTCCAGTGAAACTGAAATGTGAATATTCAACTCTACTCAATATAAATATTCATTTCTATTCTATTCATTTAGTTTCTAGGTCACATAAAAATTACCAGTGGGCTATACCTGGTCCTAAATCTATAGTAATGTCCTGGTTATTAGTTATTTCACTTAACAATGACCACAGTTCTATTTGGTAAGTATCATCTCCATTTTGTCTCTGAGACCACAGAGACTTTGAGATGTCAAGTCAGGTGCTTAAGTGAACACAGCCAGTAAGCAAGAGCCAAGATCTGAACGTACATGGACCTATTCTGAGTGTGGCTCTTCCACCTAGCTATCAGCATCTTCTTGGATTTCAGCATACTTGGTCCCCATGAATCTACTAAATAGGAACCATTGGTCATGGCATGCAGGTATCTGTATTCTAAAAAACATGAACCAGCTCACAAGTGTTTCTGGAGAATGACTGAGCCTAGCAATGAGCCCAGTTTTGTGGAACCAACTATTTTCAGATACAGATGGTCCTACTGACGAATAACTCATTTCGAATGCAGATCAACCTGATATTTTGAAATGTTACTCAGCTGGGGTCACAGTAACAGGGAAATTCTTCAAGGGAATCAGGCCCACTAGACACTAAGTCCCTGTTGATGATCAGAGTTTTGTTACCGATGCCAGATTTGCTGGAAACCAGTGTCCCAGAGCCAAAGTTTAACTAAAACTGGCCATCTGGATGACAACCAGACCAAAATGTGGTAATACTGCTAGGAAAGGTAACATAAATAATGTAAATACACAAATAATAATTTTAATCCAATTCACCACAAACGTAGCAACCTATTTTGTGGCATAGCATTTATTTAGTGTCTGTCTGCAGTGAGTTTCCAGAGGTCGAAATTCTTCCTCCCAGCTCTGGGGTACAGCAAAGTCTTTGGGGGAAAAGTTTGGTATATGAAGCTCTTGTGATTCATTTCATAAGATCTAGCCATGGAATGCTATGGAAGGCAGTGTGCATGGGCAGTGTGCCTCCATCTCTGAACACTGAGACAGAAAGCTCCCCACCCCAGGACAATGCAGGAACCATCTCTCAGGTCTAACGCTCCCCACCTGCTACCTTACAATTCGGAGATTTTCAAGTTGGAGATGGATGAGCCATGTCTTCCTGACTTTCACCATCAATATTTGGAAGTCATTTGATGGTCACTATTCACAGGTCAGAGTGACTGAGCTATGGTGACTTCAGGCAACCAATGGCATTTCACCTCCGTCCATCTTTTCTTTTGGATGCCCATGCTTGCTGCTGTCTCGCAGACACAAGTCTGTCTTTCTTTCTCTCCTTTTGTCCCTTGTTATATTTCTTGTAGGACCGTGAAAGGCAGCCTGGTTCCTGGTCGAGCACAGGTGGAAACCCTGGTGACCCAAGCATTTCACCAGACACCAGGCTCCTGGTAGGAGGCCACAGCCCCCCATAGATTTGTGGCTGTCAGTCATGTAAGGGCAATGCTCCAAGCCCCCCCACAGGTAGAGGATGTGATCTGTGGTCACTTAGGCTCAAGCCAGATCTCCATTTTAATGAGGTACCTAAAGGCCTGAAGGGCTTAGCCAATTAAGCTTTTCTTCCCAGACACTCCTCCCTGCAAAAGGTATTTAACCTTAGGTCCCACCCTGAGAAGTGGGGTATGGTTTTACTCATCCACTTTCCGCCATGACAATAAATGCCTTAAAACCATGGACTGCCTCTGTTCATCAGGATCCGTTGTGGGGAACAATGGAACAGGCCTTTGCCTACAGAGCCATCTAATCTCCCGTATGAGGCCTCTCTGTGCTCCCAGCTGCGACCACCAAGCCAAGCCAGCAGCCTGCCGACAAGCCAAGGACTCAAACCCCAAGGGATCCAGCTGGAGCTCCCCCATTTCCCCTTCGGTCCCGCGCCTTCCCCATAGTCTGACACTTGCCCCATGGTGGCATGGGTTAAGCACAGTCAAAACTCCCACATCCCACCTCCCCTAGCAGTTTGAGCCCTGTGGCAGAGTGGACTCGGGGCACCACAAACCCTACAATTTCTGACATCAAATATGACCCAGAGCCCTGTCACTTGGAATAGTCTAAAGTTCCCACTTTCTCTTTGGACTTGAATGCTTGCTACAAATCAAGCATAGGAAAACCCAGGAGCTATGAAGACCTGGAAAAGAACTACTCACACCATCAGAGACAGAGCCTGTGTGAGGGACCACAAGTCCCCATAAGGAACATCTGTAGCCACCAGCAAGAGCGCTGCATCGATATCTTTGAATGTAACCATAACACAAAGCTCTTCAAGCCACGAGAGGTTATTTGCTGGGATGTTTACTCAGATAAATAATTGTGTTGCCTCGTTTTAATTTTCTAATGGGTTCCATATAGCTTCAACCTACAAGTACAAAAAAATACTGACCAACACTGGCTCCTCACTTCTTAAGACCCTAAAAGCCCAGCGTCTCTCTGGAAAGTTTAAGTCTGTAACCTTGCCTCTAGGAATAAAACCAACAGAGAGTATCTCAGTTATCACTGTCTTTGATACATGGGAGTAGAAATATATTTTAGAGATGAGAATACATATAAAATAAGTAAAAATAAATGAAAATATAAATAATTCCCCCTCCCCAAACCAAAAAACCCAGAGAGGCAAAACCAAAACCACACTTTGGGAGTGATATCCAAAGACGAGATAGATATTAAAAAAAATTGATGGATTACAGTTGAAGGGCTTACCATATAAGTGATATATGATTCAGAATCACAGGAAACACTAGTGTCTGACAGATCTTAAAGGCTCTAGGACAGATCAACAGTTCTGTCACCAGCAACAGAATTTCAAACATTTGCCTGATGGTTTTATTATTGTTTTTGTTTGGGTAACATTTTTGTGTATCTCTTCCACTTTATGTTCTCATTTATATTTTAAAAATGATCCATTTTACATGTGTGAGTGCATTGCTTGCATACATTTATGTGCACCATATATATGCCTGGTCCCTGCAGAGTTTATAAGAGAGTGTCTGATCCCCTGGAAATGGAGTTATGACAATTGAGAGCCACCATGTAGGCGCTGGGAACCAAATCCAGCCCCGCTGGACAGCAGTCAGTGCTTTTAGCTGCTGATAGCCATCTCTCCAGTCCCGATTCCCTCTCATAGTTCAAATATATATATATATTCCAGATTGTGTGGAACCATTGCTATAATTTAGTTTTAAAGTATTTCATTCTCTCAAAAGGATCTCTGCTGCCCATGAGCAGTCATTGTCTGTTCCCACCAGTAGTTGGCCAACTGCTAATATGTTTTTGTCTCTTTAGCTTGGCCTTTTTGGATATCTCATATACATGGAAGTATAATATTATTTTGCTATTGGTGTTTTCCACTTAGCACAGTGCTTTTAATGTCAGTCTATGTTGTAGCATGTAATGGTACAATGGTCAATTGTTGAATAATATTCTATTATGTGGATAAAACACACACACACACACACACACACACACACACACACACACACACACACACAAGTTTACCAGTTGATCAACATTAGGACATTTTTATGTTTTTCTTAGATTTTAAATGCTTATATGAACATCAGTAAATACATTTTTATATAGTAAGTATTTTATTTTTTCTTGCATAAATCCTTAACAATAGATGAGTTTATATATTTTTTGAAGAAAGTAAAAAATAATCTGTCTTTAAAGATTGCTATGCCATTTTACATTTATAATAGTAGGGAATGGTTTTCCTCATCCCCATGAATGTTCTTGATTGGTTTAAAAAAATTATTACTACAGCCATCTTAGTGGTATATAATTATAACTCACTAGGGATTTAACTTGAAGTTCTTCATTGATTAGTAGTATTGAATATCTTGTGACCATCATCTTGTGATATTGAACATGTGTCTATAAGCTGTTTATTTATTTCTCCATGTTTTAAAAGGTTGCTTCTTGTCCTCTCGTTGGGTTTGAGAGATTCTTTACATGTTCTGGAATCAAGTCCTTGATCAGCTTCTTCAATACTTTTTGAGAATGTGGAGGAATCCTGAAGCCACAAGGGTGGCTCACTAAAGTGGGAGGCCATAGACTGAGGAGGGATTGGACCATTTGTGATTCTAAAGGCCATGATGCAGTGTTTCAACGTGGAGGCAGGTACTCAAGAGTCAAGGAAACACTTTCTCATGGAACCCAAACAGAGGAGCAGCAAGCAAGACAAAGTCACAGAAGAGATGAAATCTGCAATGAGGATGTACAGACAGACTGAGGATATATGGACAGAGAGGATCTGGGGGAAGGCCATTTTTCTGATGTGTTTTTTGTTGAGAATGTGATTATGCCTGTATATTAGATGAGATTAAAAGAAACAGGCTCCAGGATGATGCTTCACACCCACCGTTAAACTGTCCTCTACCCCTAAGTCAACACTGTCAGGAGATGAAGGCTGAAGGCTGGGGATGTGATCTCTGAGCTTTGCTGTTGTCTGAGCTACCCTTGTAAGGCTCAAACAAGATTCCCAAGGCCATATGTCCCAGAGATATGAAATAGTCACACACCTCTCAGGGTGAATTCTTCCTCAACCATGGCACACAGTCTGCACACTCAGAGGCTAGTTCAATTGCTGGTCATAATATGTCATGAAATATTATAAATCAGAAGTGAAATTGAATATGGAAAGTGAAAGGGGAAATGACAGAAGACAAGGCACGCTTTCTCAAAACAAGTAAGTGAAAGTTTATTTTAGTGGGATTAAAAATAAATGTGACCTTTAATAAATGCAAGATTCAAATAAAAGGTAAAACACTTAATTACATTGTATAAAACTGTCACACTAGTCTAGTAGAGAAGAACTAGGATGCCTCTGCTTAAAGATCTGTGCACATTTCTCTGTGTAAAATGAGTTAATGTGAGGAGCTATGATTCACACACAATGACGAGTCAGCAAGTGTGAGCTTTATTATTATGGAAGAAAAAACCCACTGGTACCAGTACAACTTTCACTCTCTTTTTAATCTATGGAATCTCATCCTATATTGTCTTGAAATTAAATGAAAACTCATAGGGATTCCAACATTACCTTATGAAGAGACATAAATGCAGCCTAAAAGAGTCAGAAGACATCATGGGAAATGCTAAGGTTCTGTTCTTTGCAATTATGAGAAGCGTAGAAATTATGAACAATTAAAATTCTCAGTAGAGTTCTTCCCTTAGAGGAGGTCCTGTACTGTGTACTCAAAGGCTGTTGATTTGAAGAATGAGCGAAAAACCTACTTGCCTACAATGTGTGCCTGAAAGAAATTCACCTTGGTTATTGAATGCTGCTAAAAAGGAGAGGGAGAAATTCCTAGACTCCAAAAGCAGCTGTAGTCTTATAATTCCTGGAAACGTCAGGAGATGATAAGAGGAGAGGCAGCGTGTCTCTTGATGCCTTCCCTGGCTTATGAATGACGGGAAGCTTTATGCCTCATGATGCCTGCACAGGTTTACAAATGGCAGAATGGCTGGGAAATCCCACTGCACCACGTCCATGCGTTAGATGTGGTGCCACTTAGAAAATTCACAAAACACAAAGGAAACATGCTTTAAAATACAAGTTAGACATTGATCAAGAGTTCTCTCTTTCTGCAGAGCACACTACAGCCTGCCTGCTACCTTAAAGGGTCCCGGGGAGGAGCTGGGGAGGGAGATGCTCTTTATTGCTGCTGCTGCACGCTGCACGTGTCAGCCCCTCCCAGGCTAGTATGGTTACCACAGCACTTCAGAGCACACACTGTAGTCCTGGGAATCTCACGGAATAGATTGGATGTGATACGTTCTATATGCCTACAGGTGTGTGGGTATGCACCAGAGAAAAATATCAGGAAAAATAATTTGGGAAATTGAGTAATGGAACAAATAATGTGAACGAGCATCTTTTTAAAAAGATCCACACGGGAGAGAATATTAAAGGGCTGACAGAAGATGAGTAGGAGGAGAGAAGGTATTCTTCTCGGAGCTCCATGTTTTGAAGTTACATCTATTTCCTCCACTTGACACTGTCATATCATTGAGCAACAGGGAGCTATGCATTAAGCTGCGCATATTCCTATGTACCATTCCAACCTCTGTTTATTCCTCCTCCTCGGCCTCCAAGGTAAGCCAACGTTTCTGCTCCCAAGGCCCAGCTTAAGGTCCCTGAGGAGTCACTCTCCTCACCCTCAGAAAGCACATCGGCAGACTGTCAGTGCTGTTCCCACATGTTTCAATTTTCCAAGGACACCAGACTCAGGCTCAGTCACAGACTGCATACCATACAAATCCATGTATTCCCCACACTGCCCTGGCAGGCTGTCAGATATTTAGTGGCTGATTTGAAAGCAGACAAAGTCAGACTTTATTGATAAGCTCTTATTAAACACAAGTATAATGAAGCAAGCAGTGGTGGGACACCTGTGGCCTCAGTGCGGTTAGCTTAAGACAGGAAAGGGTCTGCCGAGTGATGGAGGCTAAGTCCCTAAATAGAAGGCAGCATCAAAGAGGAGGTGGAGGAGATATTTGAATGCAGAGCGAGCCAGACTAGGAGACTGCTATTCTGTGAGGAGCAAATGGGGGAGATGACTCACAAACCAGAGAAAAGCCAGGAACCCCAGTACCTGAAATGTGGGGTTATTGCTACCAATAATGTGGGAGCTGCAAAGAGATGCAGAGATTTCAGGGGGTTCGGAAATTCCGCTTTCATCTCTTAACGTGGGAGGCTTCTGAAAAACAGCCCAGAAGTATGCTATTGGCAGATGAACCCAGGGAACCTAAAAACAGGCACAAGGGAAATGAGGATGTGGATCAGGGAGATAGTCCATTGCTGAGTGCACCGATGAGGGAGATAGTCCATTGCTGAGTGCACCGATGGGACTCACGGAGAAGGAGAAATGAGCTGAGGGTTAGGACCGGCAAAGGAGGTGGGAAGAATGCAGACACAATCTCAGAACAAGCAGGCTACCAGCCTATAGCCAATTAAATGAGACTAACACCCAGACTTTCAAAATAAGGGAAAACATATGTAAAGATGTTTTAAATAGAAAGAATATGTGTATTATTAGTCAACATAAAATGTTCCACATCTTATAACAAAGTGTAATTTTGCCTCTGTCCTCTCCTTCTTCCTCTGAGCCTTCCCATGCAGTACAGCTCAAAGCAGACACATTAGTGTGAGAAATGTTCCTCTCTAGTCACGAACAGCCAGTTAGCATGACACTATACCAATAGAAGAAATGAGGCTGCCCCTAATTCTGTGGCAGAGCTAGTATTTATATCTTATTGATGGAGATTGATTCTTTCTTTCTTTCTTTCTTTCTTTCTTTCTTTCTTTCTTTCTTTCTTTCTTTCTTTCTTTCTTTCTTTCTTTCTTTCTTTCTTTCTTCATTTATTTATTTTGGAATTCCAGAGATGGGAAGATGTCTGGACTTGGGAGTAGTAGAACAGCTAGATTCAGAAGTTCAGTTCTGCCATTTGTTTTGAACTCAGCCTTCTGGAAGTAGTGACTTGAATGTCCTCATTAAAACAAAACCAAATAAAAACAAAACAAAACAAACAAACAAACAAACAAACAACTAGAGGCTGGAGAGATGACTCATCGATTAGAAGTGGTTGCTGATCTTCCAGACGACCTGAGTTTGGTTACCAGCACCCACTTTGGGTAGCCAACAACTACTTATAGTTCTAGCTCTAATGTATCCTACACTCTCTTCTGGTTCCCGGGGGCATCTGCACACATGTGACACACATTTTCACAAGCATAAACACATAAACAAAATTAAAATAATCATTTAAAATAAAACTGGTAATAGGGCTGGGGTTTAGCTCAGAATAGAGTTTTTCCCAGGATGCATGAAAGCTTGAGTTTCATCCCCAGCACTGCAGAAACAGTGAAGGCGAAAGAAGAAGGAAGTATTCATGCTCACAGTGCCAGCCCCTGTGAGACCAGAGCCTTCGAGCTTGTTGGGGGGGGGGGAGTAGAGTCTTGAGGATGACATGGATGAGACATCCAGCTTCTTTTTCTCCCACATGCTTTCTCACCTAACTCGAATCCGGGGACCACCTGGCATGGCACCCTAGAGTCCTGTCTCCAGATCTACATGGTCCTCAGTGGACATCAGCACACTCTGGGAGTTTGACCATCAGATGGGCTTTTTCATGAATGACTGAGAAAACAAATCTCTAAAAGGCTGTGTTTACAGAAGAGTTCACATACCTGTGTGTTAGCAAATGGGAGTTCACATTTGCCAGTAAAACTTCATGAGAGAGCAACATAAAATCATGTCTCAAAAGACAGATATAAATAGAGTCTCTCATCAGCACAGTTTTGTTTACAAAAGCACGTGCATCATGACCTTATGACTTCTGTGGGAGTTTTCCGGCTGAAACAGATGCACGTGTGCGCTTAGCAATAGCATCCCCATCAGCCAATGAATTACAGGTAATTTGTGAATATTATAACTTAACTAATTTTGAGATAATTAGGGTTCTTTTAAAAAGAAAATCCAACATCTATACTAGTTAACAAGTTTATTCAGTTCCAAATATTGTCCCTAAAACCAACTACACATACTCAGCTCCAACAATCCCACTCAGCTAACAAGAGCAAATGCAGGCAAAGAGCGATCAGATTCACCTAGACTATAGTCCTGACCATCTACCTTCAGCCTTAAACTAAAGCCAGACATCTGAAATTCTGCCATGGAACACACTGGACTATTTCTCTACTTTGGACAAAGACTTTCTCACTTACTAATAAAAGGCATAGCCTTACTCAGAAGTCTATTTAAGAACAGATGTCCTTATATGTCTACAATTTATAACATAAAATATGTTAAGAAGATTTAGATAAAATATAAGATTTTATTGTTTTATAAAGATATGTCTGAATAGAACAGAAGACATAGTGAAATTCCTTACTGAAGGTTTCATATGGATTAATAATGCCACTTTAAATTTCCTAAAAGCTTACTTAACAGCAGGCATTCCCTTTAGTTCTGAGCCTTTCACTGAACTGAGATAAAATTTACTGTATAATTTACTATGTCTAGACAAACACATAAATTTCCCAAGTTAAAATCAGAATATCTCTGCTTTAGTATGAATATAATCCCCTTAAATTTGAGTTTTGCCTTTTTTTTAATCTCAGGCAATAGCACATTTACATCTTCCATTCAACATGAAGCTCAAAAATATCCCTGCAGGTAGGCTAGCAGCTCGCTTAGTCTACTACAGAGAGTCCCATTTACAATGGGATCTTATTTCAGTAAGCCCGTTGTAAATGGAAGGTGGGATAACTTGAAACACATTTATGCAGCTGACCTCCCAAACCCGGTCTGCCCTCACCGTTCTCAGAACCCTTAGCCTACACTGGGGCAAACTCATCCACCAAGTCTGTTCTCTAATCAAGTGTGGATGACTCATGGCCTTTACTTACTTTCTGCATCCAGCAAATGTTGGCAACACAGCAGACTGCAGAGGATAGCTGCTCCTGCATGCTCGCACAGTAAGTCGGGAGCTTTAGCCTGCTACCACTGGCTGGTGCTGCCTGAAAAGAACTGCAGACCCCTGGCCAGTAAAGGTCCATGTGCTTCTGAATGCAAATGCCTTTATACACCCATGGAGTCAAGTTATCAGAGGCTGACTCATTGAAGTTAGGACTCTTAAATGAGTAAAGAACATATGCAGATTACCTATTTTATGAAGGAGGTGCTACAAACATTTTCACAGAGATATGGATGAGTGTGTGTCTATCTGCTTTGAAAAGCACCTGAAGTACAATACCTGTGTATCTTGTTTAGGGTAGGTATATCCTATGTATACTGCGTGTGTGTGTGTGTGTGTGTGTGTATGTATACACACACACACACATGTGCATGTGTACACATACAATATATTGACTTTCAAGGATGCAACAACCAAAGGTCAAGTGCTTTCTTCTACTCCCAAAAGGAATGTACAACAGAACTGGCAAACTTATACATATCCTTGCTAGTATTTATCAATGATTGCTAGTATTTGATGCTAGTATTTATCCATGAATTTTGGAGGTGAAAAAGAGCATTTTTTTGTGGTTTTGATATTCAAATCTCTAATGATGCTGAACATTTATCTTTTTGTGAGGTCATCACAGGCCTCTTCAGGTGCATGCTTGTTCACCTTTGGCTATTTTTTTTGGCTAATATTTTATATTTTGATAATTTTCAACTAACAAAAATGTTGGTGTAAAGCAGACCTCTGACATTTTCCTCATTCTGCTTCTTTACTGTTAATAAACTACACCCTTGCTTAGCTGCCACTGAATGATGAGACAATGCTATACCGCACAGATTTTATTAACTAAGTTCTTGGAGGCATATTGTAACCAGTCTACCACATCCTTTTTCATTTTCTTAATGGCATTTTGATGAACAGAATTTAAAATTTTGATGAGTTCTAGTCATTCTCACATCCAAATTTTGATACACAGTCAAATACGAGGTATCTTTAAAATGTCAGAAGAGGGACTAGACTATGAAAATCTATCCTTTTGAAGCAGCTAACATCAACAGATTAAGCTTGAGTAGTTCAGGCAGCCTTGCAATGGCAGTTGGCCCTTGGTAGCTAAGAAAGAGAAGGGAATGGTCCCAACCTCTGCATGATTCCAACAAAAATGTTGGGAGGCACACAGGAGATTTAATGACAACAGGGAAAGGGCCACAGCCTGCCATGAGCGTTTTCTCAGGGCTCCGTGAAACTTGCTCGGTAGAACGGCAGGCTGAGAAACTGTCCTTCTGGCTCTACAAAAAGAAGAGATTGTAGATGCACATTACAGATGCGGTAGTCATCAGATGCCTCAGGTCTAAAGAAAGTGCTACTTGGACTCTGGCTCTCCTGACAAGAGGGATGAGATGTAAAAGTGGAACCAACCCTCTCAGACCACCGCAGCCTGCAGATACCCCAGAAGAATCCAGGCCACCCAGTTTGAAAGACCAGACACAGCAAAGCAAAGAGATACCAATGATGGCTGTCAATGGAGCCAATTTAAATAGGCAGAAGAAAATGTAATTTGGGGGTTGGTGATGCCGCAAGCATGAAAATCTGAATTCTAATTCATGAAAAAGCCAGGCACAGACGCACATTTCTGTAGTTCTTTTGGAGAACAGAGACAGGTAGATCCAGAGACTTGCTAGCCACCTCTTGTTCAGTGAGAGCCCCCGTCTCAAGACAGTAACACAGAGAGGGATAGAAAAAGACATCCAACCCCCCCCCCCCCCGGCTTCTACATGCTCGTGAAGCAGTGTTTGAACCAATGTAGTCCCACACTTATACACATACAGAGAACTTGGTTTTGCACAAGCTGCTTAGAATTAAAGAGGCATAGTGTGTTGTGGCAGATGTTACTGTAGCCCACCTTCCATACGTCCCGTCCTTTCCCACAGAACTCAGCTTTCATTCTCTTCCACCCATCCCACACAGCTAGTGTACTTCAAGGGTGCTATGTCCAATCTCAATTCCAGGCACGGGGGTCCAGCTCTGCAAGGGAAAAACCAGTTCCCCTGCCAGTGACTGCTTATAGGCAGCCATTTAGCTAGCATTACTGGGGTTTCCAAGAAAACAGGGACTGTCTACTTCTCTGCCCAAATAAAAGAGAGAAGCATGGAGCTCCAGTCTTGAGGCCAGCCCAGAGGGTTAACCCCGGACTGAGTGGCAGAACAGGCCGGAAGAGAAGGGATTTTCATGCTGAGAAGCTTCTCTGCTTGGCAGTCCTCACCCTACCTCATTCTTTACATGCTGGAAGTTAAGAGTGGGTGAATATTTTGTAGTATTAAAGTCAGCTTGTGTTGTATTTCTAAAAAAGTTTAATCAACTGTACCACCAAAGTATCCAAAATAATAAAATATCCTAGTTAATCCCGTTTCTTTGTCTTGGTCAATTAAATACTCTGGGCTTCACATAAGCTTGGGTACTCACACCATGCAGTGGGAGGAAGCAGCAATATGAGTTTGGTCCCTTGTAATGAGCGCAGATGTAATTATGCCTTAGTCTCAGGCAGTGCTAGTCAACAGGTCATGTATTTCCCCAGTTGGGAAACATCTAAAGAATGAAGACTAAGCGAGTAGCACATTCTTAAAGTTTAAGTGTTGGTAACTGAAAATCAACTCCTGAACAGATTAAGTTGGCAGTGTGTGGTGGCCACAGTGGCCGGACAACAGAGCCTGCCTTTCACTCGAGTCTGGCTTCTCACAGAGATCTCACCATGTGCTAAGTATTTCAGTTTCCATGACAACCTCTTACTAGTTCTACTGACACCTGGAAAGACATATTTGAAGAGAGACGTAACGTAACCATCAAGTGAACATAAGGGCCTACGTTCTACATCTAGATTGAAAAAAAAAGATGAGTGTATTTTTTTAAACCTGTATTTATTTAATTTGTATTTGTGCAAACACACGTGTGGTGGCAATGTGTGTGGAGGTCAGAGACGACCTACAGGAGCTGCCTCTCTCCTTCCACCATGTGGGTTCGGGGACTGAACTCAGGCTGTCAGACTGGGTATAAAGTACATTTATTTACCTGCTAAGCAGTCTCATAGGCCCCATTTAAAAAGGAAAGAAAGAAGGCCAATTTCAGTTTGACAAAAGTTTTTAAAACATTTTAAAATTGAGCACTTTCTCCCTAAAAAGCAAATTTGTCATAACTACTGACAAATTCTTTCATAATCAACATGAAGGCAAGAATAATCCTACATAAAAATTTTGGGATAAATGGCCCATGTTACCAAATAGTGACACAATTGGCCACCACTTACAAGCAATTTTCTGAAAAAGCAATTTCTGGTGTAAGTTTGATTTCTGTCTCATTCAGCTAAGTACCCCTAGAACAAAGCCTTCTGCCCATGGATATCTCATATTACTGTGTGCAACTTGGCTGCCCCAGACTTCAGGTGCTTCCGTGCTACACCACTAGTAACTTTTAAAGCATACAAAAAAGATTTGCTAACTATGACTATTGAGTGAGGGTATTAGCATTAAACCCATATCTGCTGTTTAAGGTGTGATGTTATCAAAATGGTCTTATGATCTCAGTATGTTGGTAAGGTGCAGGAAAAATCACAACAGAATAAAAACATGTGAAAACATGAGCAAAATGATATCAGAGGCCTTTTCAATGAGTAATCTTGTAACAATGATGGTATTTTAGAATTTGAAGTTATAATTATATTTAAAAGAATCCTGGCTCTTAAATATACTTATTAAAGATTTGTGGACATTGGGATTATCTTTCAAATACTCAGATGAGGCAAGGGAAGGAAATGCTCACAAGCAGGGAAGCTAGAGACAGGTAAAGGAGAATTTGTTTACTGATTTCAAGTGCTTTCAAAATTTTCTACAATAAACTTAACCAGTTTTGAAAACAGAATAATTAAAAGCAGAAGGGTCTCTGAGATTGATTTTCTTCAAGTATTTGTGATATAACCTCCACTGCTCTGAGATTTGGTTTTGTTTTTCTCTGAACTCTTGTATTAGCGTATCATTCCCACCTGCAGATTACAGCCACTCCAGGTGAACAGTTCACGGATTGTTTGGCAGGTTTATACAGCTGTACAACCATGAGAATAATGATTTGATTTTGAACCGAGGGAATATTGTGCTCTTGTTGACATGGAGTGCTTGCGTTGTTGTGAAACAAGTTAGATTTAAACAGTAGTTGGAGTAAGCGTACAACCAAACTTCCAAACCAGGCCTACTTTCTCCTGTGGGGAATGCTGATAATCCAAAAAATGAGTCAGCACCTAGATTCTGTGAGTCAAGCTCTCCTCTTCTGTTCCTCTATCTTGCTAACACATCCCTTCCTTGCCAAGTCATGATAACAAAATCCCTCTTTCCCTCTTTGCAATAACATCTCCCTTGGCAGACAGCTATGCAAGCTGGAACACTGAGGCAGTCCCTCAGTGTTCCCAGGACCCAGCAGGGCTGCCCTGATTTCCCCAACCCAAGGATTCCCAGAGACCTCAGGAGTTATACTGTTGAACAGAGAAGCAGTGAACTTAGAGGTAATACCCACAAGGGGTTTATATCTTTACACATAGAATTCAATATCTACTAAGTGTTTTCACATAGAAATATAATTGAAATTCTCGGTTATTACTTATTTTTTTATTTTATTTTTATGCTTTATTTACATTTCAAATGTTTTCCCCTTTCCAGATCTCCCCTTTGGAAAACCCCTATCCCATCTCATCTCCCCCTGCCTCTATGAGGGTATTCTCCCACCCACCCACCCATTCCTGTCTTCCCTCCCTGGCATTCCCCTATACTGGGGCAACTAACACCCTCAGACCCAAGGGCCTCTCCTCCCACTGATGGCCAACAAGGCCCTCCTCTACCACATATGTGGCCAGCACCACGGGTCCCTCCATATAAATGCATTTTTTGGTTGGTGGTCCAGTCTCTGGGAGTACCCGGGGGCCTGACCAGTTGACACAGTTGCTCCCTCCCCATGGGGCTGCAAACTCCCTCCACTCCTTCAGTCCCTTCTCCAACTCCTCCACCTGGGACCCCACGCTCAGTCCAACAGTTGCAGTGAATTGAATCATAGGTGTTCCGAACTTTTGGGCTAATATCCGCTTATCAGTGAGTACATACACAGTGTTTGTACTTTTGTGACAGAGTTACCTCACTCAGGATGATATTTTCCAGTTCCATCCATTTGCCTCCAAATTTCATGAAGTCATTGTTTTTAATAGCTGAGTAGTACTCCATTGTGTAAATGTACCACATTTTCTGTATCCATTCCTCTGCTGAGGGACATCTGGGTTGTTTCCAGCTTCTGGCTATTATAAATATGGCTGCTATGAACATAGTGGAGCATGTGTCTTTATTACATGTTGGAGCACTTTCTGGGTATATGCCCAGGAGTGGTATAGCTGGGTCCTCAGGTAGTATTATGTGCAATTTTCTGAGGATCCGCCAAACTGATTTCCAGAGTGGTTGTACAAGCTTGCAATCTCACCAACAATGGAGGAGTGTTCCTCTTTCTCCACATCCTCGCCAGCATCTGCTGTCACCAGAATTTTTGACTGGTGTGAGGTGGAAGCTCAGGGTTGTTTTCATTTGCATTTCCCTGATGACTAAGGATGTTGAACATTTCTTTAGGTGCTTCTCAGCCCTTCAAGTTCCCACAGTTGAGAATTCTCTATTTAGCTCTGTTCCCCATTTTTTGATAGGGTTTTTTGGTTCTTTGGAGTCTAACTACTTAAGTTCTTGTATATATTGGATATTAGCCCTCTATTGGATGTAGGATTGGTAAAGATCTTTTTCCAATCTGTTCGTTGCTATTTTGTCCTGTTGACAGTGTCCTTTGCCTTACAGAAGCTTTGAAATTTTATGAGGTCCCATTTGTCAATTCTTGATCTTAGAGCATAAGCCGTTGGTGTTCTGTTCAGGAACTTTTCCCCTGTACCCATGTGTTCAAGACTTTCCCCAATTTCTCTTCTATAAGTTTCAGTGTATCTGGTTTTATGTGGAGGTCCTTGATCCACTTGGACTTGAGCTTTGTACAGGGAGATAGGAATGGATCATTTTGCATTCTTCTACATGTTGACCTCCAGTTGAGCCAGCACCATTTGTTAAAAATGCTGTCTTTTTTTCCCAGTGGATCATTTTAGCTCCTTTGTCAAAGATCAAGTGACCCTAAGTGTGTGGGTTCATTTCTGGGTCTTCAGATCTATTCCACTGATCTACCTGCCTATCGCTGTACCAATACCATGCATTTTCTTTTATCACTACTGCTCTGTAGTACAGCTTGAGGTTAGGGATGCTGATTCCCCCAGAAGTTCTTTTATTTTTGAGAATAGTTTTTGCTATCCTGGGTTTTTTGTTATTCCAAATGAATTTGAGAATTGATCTTTTTAAGTCTATGAAGAATTGAGTTTGAATTTTGATGGGGAATGCATTGAATCTGTAGCTTGCTTTCGACAAGATGGCCATTTTTACTATATTAATCCTCCTAATCCACGAGCATGGGAGATCTTTCCACCTTCTGAGGTCTTCTTTGATTTCTTTCTTCAGAGACTTGAAGTTCTTGTCATACAGACCTTTCACTTGTTTGGTTAGAGTCACACCAAGATACTTTATATTGTTTGTGACAATTGTGAGGGGTGTCATTTCCCTAATTTCTTTCTCAGCCTGTTTATTCTTCCAGTATAGGAAGGCTACTGATTTGTTTGAGCTAATTTTGTATCCGGTCAC
>CM052707.1:9264289-9296817 GCA_028551405.1 Uromys caudimaculatus | reverse complement strand
TTTGTTGTCTAATTGCTCTATCTAGAACTTCAAATACTATATTGAATAGATAGGGAGAGAGAGGACAGCCTTGTTTAGTCCCTGATTTTAGTGGGATTGCTTCAAGTTTCTCTCCATTTAGTTTGATGTTGGCTACTGGTTTACTGTATATTGCTCTTACTATGTTTAGGGATGGGCCTTGAATTCCTAATCTTTCCAAGACTTTTATCATGAAGGGATGTTGAATTTTGTCAAATGCTTTTTCAGCATCTAAGGAAATGACCATGTGGTTTTTTTTCTTTGAGTTTGTTTAAGTAGTGGATTACATTTATGGATTTCCGGGTACTGAACCATCCCTGCATCCCTGGGATGAAGCCTACTTGATCATGGTGAATGATTGTTTTGATGTGTTCTTGGATTCGGTTTGTGAGAATTTTATTGAGTATTTTTACATCGATATTCATAAGGGAAATTGGTCTGAAGTTTTCTTTTATTGTTGCGTCTTTGTGAGGTTTTGGTATCAGTGTAACTGTGGCCTCATAGAAGGAATTGGGTAGTGTTCCTTCTGTTTCTATTTTGTTGAATAATTTGAAGAGTATTGGTATTAGGTCTTCTTTGAAGGTCTGATAGAATTCTGCACTAATCCCATATGGTCCTGGGCCTTTTTTGGTTGGGAGACTTTTAATGACTGCTTCTATTCTTTAGGGGTTATGGGACTGTTTAGATGGTTTATCTTCCACTTAACTTTGGTATTTGGTATTTGTCTAGAAAATTGTCCATTTCATCCAGATTTTCCAATTTTGTTGAGTATAGGCTTTTGTAGTAGGATCCGATTTTTTTTTTAATTTCCTCAGATTCTGTTGTTATATCTTCCTTTTCATTTCTGATTTTGTTAACTGGGATACTGTCTCTGTGCCTTGTCATTAGTCTGGCTAAGGGTTTATCTATCTTGTTGATTTTCTCAAAGCTCCTGGTTTTGTTGATTCTTTGTATAGTTCTTTTTGTTTCTACTTGGTTGATTTCAGTCTTGAGTTTCATTATTTCTTGCCTTCTACTCCTCTTGGGTATATTAGCTTCTTTTTGTTTTGTTCTAGAGCTTTCAGGTGTGCTGTTAAACTGCTAGTGTATGCTCTCTCCAATTTCTTTTTGCAAGCACTCAGAACTATGAGTTTTCCTTTTAACACTGCTTTCATTGTGTCCCATAAGTTTGGGTAGGTTGTACTTTCATTTTCATTAAATTATAGGAAGTCTTTAATTTCTTTCTTTATTTCTTCCTTGACCAAGTTATCATGGAGTAGAGTGTTGTTCAGCTTCCATGTGTATGTGGGCTTTCTGTTGTTTTTGTTGCCATTATTGACCAGTCTTAATCTGTAGTGATCTGATAGGAGGCATGGTATTATTTCAGTCTTCTTATATCTGTTGAGATTTCTTTTGTGACCAATTACATGGTCAATTTTGGAGAAAGTACCACGAGGTCCTGAGAAGAAGGTATATTCTTTTGATTTAGGATAAAATGTTGTATAGATATCTGTTAAATCCATTTGGTCCATAACTTCTGTTAGTTTCACTGTGTCTCTCTTTAGTTTGTATTTCCAAGATCTGTCCATTGATGAGAGTGGGGTGTTGAAGTCTCCCGCTATTATTGTGTGAGGTGCAATATGTGCTTTGAGTTTTAGTAAAGTTTCTTTTATGAATGTGGGTGCCCTTGCATTTGGACATAGATGTTCAGAATTGAGAATTCTTCTTGGTAGATTTTTCCTTTGATGAGGATGAAGTGTCCTTCCTTATCTTTTTCGATGACTTTTGGTTGAAAGTCATTTTTATCCAATATTAGAATGGCTACTTCAACCTGTTTCTTGGGACCATTTGCCTGGAAAATTGTTTTCCAGCCCTTTACTCTGAGGCAGTATTTGTCTTTAATAGGGAGGTGCGTTTCCTGGATGCAGCAAAATACTGGGTTCTGTTTATGGATCCACTCAGTCAGTCTATGTCTTTTTATTGGGGAATTGAGTCCATTGATGTTAAGTGATATTAAGGAATAGTGATTGTTGCTTCCTGTTATTTTCGAAGTTATTTTTATGTTTGTGTGGCTATCTTCTTTTGAGTATGTTGAAAGATTACTTTCTTGCTTTTTCTAGGGTGTAGTTTCCCCCCTTGAGTTGGCATTTCCATCTATTATTCTTTGTAGAGCTGGGTTTGTGGAAACATACTGTGCAAATTTGGTTTTGTCATAGAATATTTTGGTTTCACCATCTATGATAATTGAAAGTTGTATTCTTACTTTCAATGAGTAAGACATAAACTACAAGGCTCCTGTTCCAGTATGTTCCTTGGTCCTTGTGTACTGCGGATTCCAGGCAGGTCCCGCTGAGCAGTGGTGCTTGTCTTACCTCCACTCATGGATGCTTGTCCTCACTCCCTGGATGCTAGCTTTCTCCCAGTGCTATTTGGCTATGGAGCTCTGTGGCACAGACTGAGGTCCCCAGCTGCAGATGGAAACCTGAAGACTCCTGTCCCATGCGGCTTGTACATCCCTGTGTCCTGGGGTTTCTGGGCAGGTCCCTCTGAGCAGAGGTACTGGCCTTACCCCCAGTCACAGGTTTGTCCACACTCCTGGGAGGGTAGCTCTTTCCCTGCGCTATTTGGGTATGGAGCTGCCGCACCTCGGTTATTTCTTATATCCACAAACTCAAAAATTAAGGAGAGTTAGAAATTACAGAGCAAAAGGATTTTCTGCTTGTGGAACATGCTCACCATGATTTCTGCGTAGTTTTATGAACATCTTAGCCCAGTGAGTTTATGAACCATGACATTCCAGTGATTTTTATAAGCTGGAGGAATGCCCAAAGATATGGGAGGTTTTGGTCACCTTTTTATGGTTGAAAATAAAGGTTTTTTTTGTTTTGTTTTGTTTTGTTTTCTGTTTTTCCATTCAAGATCCCCTTCACACAGGCCCTTTCCCCTCCTCCACTCCTTCTCTTTTAAGAAGGGGAGGCCCGCCCTGGATACCAACCCACCCTGCACATCATGTTACAGCAGGGCTAGGCACATCCTCTCCTGCCGAGGCCAGACAAGGTGGTCCAGTTAGGGAAACAGGGTCCATAGGCAGGCAACAGAAGAGTCAGAGACAGCCCTGGCTCCAGTTGTTGGGGGACCTGCACAAAGGCCAAACTGCACATTGGTCACTTTTTATAGAGAAGTCAAGATAATTTACATTGGAAAATAAAGTTATAGCTTAAACCACACGGTATGAAGCTAAACAGTTAGCAGTAGATGAAGGACTGGCTCCTGGGCATCTTTATCAAGGAGTAAATAAAATGATGATACTAGCTTAAATACCAGCCTGACAATTTATCCTATATTTATATAAAACTACACCAGGAAGAATTTAGAAACCTCGAGAGGCTCCCAAGTAGGCATTACAATGTCACTTCTCTACCAGTCCTGAGCAAAACCAATGCTATCCTGACTCATCATTTCTTCTGCTATATATTTTTTTAATAGTAGCAACTCTATTCACAAATACACGCATTCAGCAGCATCCCGCTGCAGCAGGAAATCACAGGCGAAAACCACATTCATTTATCTTTGCTATTTGTTTCCAAAAGTGTAAAAAAATGATTTCTCTCAGTAGACTTTTACTACTGGATAGATCCGGTGAGTCAAAAGGACTTTTATTTCTTAAATAAGCCACCTGTAAGAATGTAGGAAGTTTGAGTAAATCAACCATCAACCAAAAATACTCCGGGACAACAACAACAAAATGACATTTTGCCAGACAAAGGAAAGGTCAGGAAGATGCACCAGAAATGAACCTGAAGTAAGTATTAAAATGAGAAGAGTGATTTAAAAATAGTAATAGATATAAACTGTGAGAAAAGACTGCTATCATGTGTCGAATTACAGTGCACTGCTGGGACCCAATTCAGCAGATCAGAAGTTCCCATTTTCTCCCACTGTTAAAATTTAAAATACTATATTCTCTAAGACCCAATACAAGACAGACATTGAAGCAAGTACCTGGCACCTGTACGTGATGCTGAGGCGATCTGGTATCCGGGTTGATGATTCTTGCCGATTTTACTCTCTTGTGAGTGAAGAACTAGGTACCATATTTTTGTAAGAATAGACACTGAATAAGTCAGAGTCGCTGTTTCTCTCCATGCAGTGGGAAGAAGTACAGAAGTGACAGAGCTTGTTAACATCAGTGATGAGGCTAGCTCAGGCAGGAGCTATGGACACAGGGCTCAGGAGAACCTGTCCAAGGTGGGTATGTCTAATCTGACTCCCCAGTCAAGTATGATAAGGCACTGGTCACATGGAGGGCTCTAGGTGGGACAGTCAGTCAGTCAATCAGATGGATGATAGTGGCTGGTACCTTTACAAGCTCAGTGTAGCTGGGGAACAGATCCTAAGGTTTCTATGTATATGATAGTGAAGTTAGGAAGGGGGGCAGGTTCCAGAAAGAATAAAACAAAAACCCTGCAAAAGCATAGCCAGGCTTGTGTGTGGCCTCCTGCCTTCTTGATATTTGGTCTGTCCACCTATCTTAGTGTTCAGTTCTCCAGGGTGACTGGGATAGGGGGTGGAATCCATGGTGAAGTGCTCACATAGCACACACAAGGCCATGTTTGACCCCAGAATCATACACAAAAAAACAAATGTCACACATACGTATGTGACATTTATATATATGACATACATAATATATAATATATAAATATATAATTATATCTAAATTATATGACACACATATAATTTATACACAATAATTTATATGTAAATTATTTATATAATGTATGTAAAATTTATATACAATATGTATATTTAAATATATAAATGCGATCATAAATATACATACACCCACAAGCAGGGAAGCTGGAGACAGGTGAGCAAGAATTCATTTACTGATTTTGTGTGCTTTCCAAATTCTCTATAATAAACTTAAAGAACCAGTTTTGAAAACAGAGTAAATAAAAGCATATATATTATGCACATATAAAATGGGCCTTTCAATTCAGCCTTGGGGTTCAGACTGGCAGGATAAGTTTGGTCACTGGGTTCTCTTACCTCTTGGCTGCTTCCCACTCTCAGGAACCTTCCTGCTGCCTGGGAATCTCAGTCTGCTTCTGGCTAAGACTGGCTGAGACTAATCACACTTAAAGAGGTCATGGCAGGGGTCCCTTTGTAGTCTCTGGGTTTCTAATAGATGGAAGGGCCACTGTCCCACAGAGATCCAGAGGCTGGCCACAGGATGATATCTACTCTGCTGAGGCCTACAAGCATGTTTGGAAGGTCTTCAGTTTTGCTAAGTGGTCAACAGTCTCCAAAATATATTTTTAAAGATTTTATTTACTTATTATTATTTTTATTTATTTATTTCTATTTGTATGAATATACGGTAGCTGTTTTCAGACACACTAGAAGGGGACATTGGATTCTTGTACTGTGAACCACCATGTGGTTGCTGGGAATTGAACTCAGGACCTCTGGAAGAGCAGTTAGTGCTCTTAACTGCTGAGCCATCTCTCCAGCCCAATGTTATTTTAGTTTTAAGCATGTGTATTTGTGGGCCTCTGTGTGTAGATGTGTGCACATGAGTGCAGGTGCCCACGGAGGTTAGAGGGCACCTGATCCCCTGGGACTGGAGTCACAATGGTTGTAAGCCACCATGTAGGTGCTAGGAATCCAACCTGGGTCCTCTGGAAAAGCTTCCAGTGGTCCTAACCATTGAGCTATCTCTCCAGCCCTCTTGATTGTTTCCTGTTTTTTGTTTGTTTGTTTTTTGTCTGGCTTTGTTGTTGTTGTTGTTGATATATTGGTAAGATGGAGAAAATACCATGTGCAGATGCAGTGTGAGAGACCCCCACCATTTCAAAGAATGGAGCACTTTCAAAGTTCTTATGAGAAAATTTTCTATTTTTCTCACCCCATAATCAAACTTTAGAGGCTGCAGACCAGAAGCCACACACAGGCCTATTGCTGTCCCCTCGCTCAAGGACTTTTCAGATGAGCCTGGCGTGGCAGAAAAACACAGCATGGGTAGGCAATGAAGCAAGTAGTTCAAAGGTCCTGGCAGCCACATTACAAAGTAAAAGTAAGCAGGCGAGTTTAATTTCAGTAGTAGCTTATACTTAATGTAGCCAAAACATCCACTCGTCATGTGTTTGGTATAAAAGCAATTAAAGATATTTTCCATCTATTCATATGAAACTCTAAAATATTCTGTACATTTCATGCTTAAATTGTATCTCAGGATTAGCTGCAATTCAAGGATCCTGAAGCCATCTCTGACTATTGTCTGCCATTCTGTGTGGTACACACAGGGTAGGGATTGAATGTTTTACAAATACACCCTAAAGATGCTAGAATACGTATGTTTCTTAGGAAGAAACGGCTATCTCAGATTAGGGGTGGGTCCCACTGCTGGGAGATGTGAAACCCTCACTTGCTCCAGAAATCTTAGTATGAAACTCATAAAGTATAATAAATATAAAAGAGTTGTATGTGTGTGTTCACACACACACACACACACACACACACACACACACACACACACACACACACACACACACACTCTATGAAGGTCTCTGTCTACGAGGCTGTCAGCTTTCTGTGGGAAAGGTCCACTGAGTGTGTGTGTGTGTGTGTGTGTGTGTGTGTGTGTGTGTGTGTACGTGTGTATGTATCTATGTGTGTATCTGTGTGTGTGTGCACATGTGCACACATGTGTGTGTATGTCATTTTTGTTTCCATGGGCTTTAAAGTTTATCAACAAGTAAAACACTACAGCAGAATCTAGGTATCATGGAATTCTGTGTTTTCCTAAAGGATGGGTATTTCTCTGTCTTCTTGACCATTTTTGGCTATCTTTTATCAAAAATATTTCCTTGTATGAGCCCCAGGGAAGCTTGTTATTTAAAAGCTGCTTAGCCAATGCAGGTTCAGCGTCCTTCCTGTAGGCAGTTAAGATCGTACCTCTACTATGAAGTAAAGTCAAGGAGTTGTCAGGATTGAAAGCTACAGGATGCAAGAGAGTGAACTGTTAAGTCACAACTCTTCACACAATGGAACTTTCCAATCCTTTTACTAAAGTCAAAAATGTGGAGTTCTCAATGAGACTGAAGATGTAAAGCAAGGTGTGGCTAACAAGATCACAAGGAAGGTTGAGCCATTAACTGGTTATGGGGATCCTGTTTTAAGTGGCAGATGCTCGGCACAAAATAGAGGACTCCCTTTTCTTAGTAGGGCTTCCTCTTCTCTGCCTGATTTGGGGATCCGGACCCCATCTTCTACCTGTGGAATGTTACATAATCCTCTGCAAAGTTACAGGTTCCATTTCCTGGAATGCTTCTCCATGCAAATGAGGTGTTCCCAGAACTTGAATCCTCAGTCAATGAAAGTTAACTCTAAGAAGAACCGCTTCCCATGCTCCAGGGTAGACAGCCCCTGACTTCCCCAAATAAAGTGTACATGCATGAGCTGTTTTCTAAACACTGAAATCTTTAGAGGAGACTCCCCACCCCTCCTTTACCTCCTCTACCTCCGAACCTACTAACACCCATATCCCCCGTCCCACACCCCTGACACCCCCACACCTCCCTTATCCCCCGAGCCCCCATTCACCAAAGGACTGAGATCCTGCTGACCCACCTTTCCAGACTTCACTTCATCCTTTCCCATCCTGTGTGCATCAGAGCATGGACACCCCAAGGGAAGAAGTGGAAAGACAGAAGCCCAGGCTGCCAGGGGGGGTCTAGCTACTGAAGACTTGGCCTAGGAGAGGTAATACTGTGTCAGGTCATCAGAACTGTTGGAAGAGCCAGACCTCCATAGGTTTCAGTCTCCTTTCTGTTGCTGGGACAAACATCCCAACACAGGGTTTGCTCAGTTTACAGTTCCAGATGCAGTCCACCATCTCAGGGAAGCCAAAATGGGAACATTAGCAGTTGCTAATAGTCAAGAGCCAAGAGAGAATCAACACACTCTTGACGGCTTACTCAGCTAACTTTCTTTGTTCTTGTGGAGGCTAGGACACAGCTCATGCAATGGTACTGCCCACACTGGGCATGTCTTCCCACATTAATTAACACTGAAGACAATCTTTTACAGACATGCCTACAGGCCAACAGAATCTTGCTATTCTCAGTATGACTCTCTTCACAGGTGATTCTGGGTTCCATTAAGTTGACACTCAAGCTAAGTAGCACTAAACGTATGTGTGTTTATTTATTCTCTGTGTATGTGCATTAGTGTGTGAGGTCATCACCAGATGTTCTTCCATCTCACTCTTAGCTTTGAGTCAGGGTCTCTTGTTGTATGCAGAACTCACTGAGTTGGATAGACTTTTTGGCCAGCAAGGCCCAAGGATCGTCTTGTTTCTGCCCTATACCCAGTATTGGCTTTGAGTGAGTGCCCACCAACCCGAACCAGCTCTTTAATGTGGGGATCAATTCTGCTCCTTATGCTTGAATTACCAATCTTCCACTGATTGTGCCATCTCCTTAGCCCTGACTCATTTTCAAAATCAATGATTGCATTTTTTTCTCTTGAAAAGAAAAAAAAAAGTTACTTCCTTTTTAGGCCCCCATTAGCAGAATTTTGGTAAAATTTTGTTTCAAGTTAGAATTTGAATTACTCCTTTTAGAAAAATAACAGCGTAGGACTTTTGAACTGTGCCCACACCTAATATCATGTGGTGAATCTCATCTACAAAATAGTATTACAGCTTTTAATGTCATTCATCACTGTATTTGATAATAGAAGAGAAGAATTTGAAAAATCGGAAAAGCTGCTGGCTCTAGGTGTACAATTCTACTTCATTCTTTCTTCTCGCCAGGGTCCAGATCTACCCCTTACTGGTTTTAAATATACCTTTCATATTTAGTGTATGTAGGGCAGGACTGGGTGGAGCTAGACTCTAACATACAAAACTATTGTCCTGTAACATATTTATAGATCACCCCCCTGCATAACCATGTAGAAAGATTTTCATAGCACGCGCTAGGTCCAGCTTGACAGAGTCACAGCACTGAGAACTGATTATTTATTCGGTGTCTCTACAGGCCAGGTACTTAACATGCACAATCTCCAAGCTCCCAACCACCATTGGAACCAAGTATTCCTCTAAAGTTAGCAAACCAGGAGATATCTGGTACTATGCCCAGGACCTAATGTATACACTCATGTATGTGCTACACGAGTCAGTCGTGTATTACATAGTGATATAAAGTAAGAAAGAATTATATGCAAAAGGAGTTGCTCACAGCCCCAGCTATATCCTTCACTATGGAGAGATTGTTCCTTATTCTAGTTAACTTCCTCCTTAAAACCCAAGATAATGGAGGGCATGACGTGGGAAGATGCATTGCATGCACATGTGAAATTCCCAGTTAATAAAACATTAGAATACTGCTAACCTTTCCCAAAAGCGCACAGGCAGCAGGGGGAGGAGCACACTGTCCACTTCAAGCTTGGCTCGTGGTTGTATTTAATAATTATTAACTGCGATAAATACTATGAATGATGACACCAGAATTTCAGCATGGCCTCCTGAGGTTGTGATTCTGATTACAACGGGGTGAATTTAAAAGGAAGAGGAGATACTATCATTAGTCTCAATTACAATTAAAATGAAGTAAATGCAGTTGTCAAACATTAAGTTTTAACAGACTGAGTCTAGAAATAGTGTTTTAAAAGGAAATTTTGTAAGAGAAATACAACTGTCTATTTTACATATGAGAGGATTATTTTATGATGTGATCTTAAGAGAATCTTATGCATATTAGAGGATATTCATTCTACAGTTTGAGTAACACAGGGCAAATTATTGCATAGGCCTCCTTTGCCTTGAATTTTTTAAGTAGCTATTCACTCAGTAACCAGCGACTATGTGTAACATATTCTTGAAAGGACATAGTTGATGCCTCATCAGACGATATGAAAGCAAGGAAAAGCTTCCTGTGAGCTACACTAGGTGATGTATACTTCAGGAGACAGTGCTCGGTAACCTGTGCAGGCCTTCCTCTCTGGAACACACCTCTCTGCACGATGACATTTCCATTCTTCTCAAGGAAACAGGAAAGTTCTGATCACATAAATACGCGGAAGAACACTGTCCTAAATGTGATTACCAATGGAATGAGTACTCATGAGCTTACTATTACTCAAAACGATTACTAATGTTTTAGTTTAAAATCTTAAATGTAGTTTAATAACCCCAAAGTTATTTAAGAGGTGTTGGAGAGGGGGCTCAGACAGTAAAAGTTCTACCTGTGTAAACATGATGTCTCAGGTTGGATCCTGTAGCCCACAAACCCACACAAGAAGCCAGATTCTGTGTTATGCATCTATAATCCCAGCACTCCTAGAGTGAGATACCAGGCAGAGGCAGGAGAATGGCTCTGAAGCTCATGGGACAGCCAGTCTGCAATACTCAGTGTGCTGGCAGAAACGAGAGAGGCGCTGCGTGAACAAAGATGAAGGCAAGAGTCTATGCCCAAAGCTAGCCCACGCACGCACACACGCTCATTCATCCACACGAGTAAACAAGTATTTTTTTTAAAAAAAATAATTTAAGAGTCAAGGATTAAATGCATGTGTTTAGTGAGTTTAGGCATCCACTGTACCTGAGGTTACATCCTCCTTAGCAACTAGAGATATTCAAAGAAACTGTAGTCAGATATGTTAAAAATCTATTTAAGTTAAAGAAATTTAAAGGGAAAATTGTTTGAGGGATAAACCAGTTTTAAATGATATTTCTTAATTGAACCTCTTTTAAAGATTTATTTACTTATTTTATATAAACGAGAGCTCTATCTGTATGTACACCTGCATGCCAAAAAAGGGTTTCAGATCCCATTACAGATGGTTGTGAGCCACCATGTGGTTTCTGGGAATTGAATTCATGACCTCAGGAAGAACAGAGAGTGCTCTTAACCACTGAGCCATCTTTCCAGCCCCTTGAACTTCTTTTTAAAGCTGGCATTTTGTTAATGTTGACCAACATTCTTTGTTATTATTCTTCCTCCTTAAAGTGTAATTTCAAGCATATTAGATAATACAAAAGAAAAGACAGCCTTCCAGTACTTACGTACTGTCTTATGGTGAAGACGGGACAGGAAGCTCACCTTGTTTTTCCACATAAGTGAAGAAACATTTATCTGTGGTCTAGTGCTATTCACTAGAGCCGTCACAATTGACTTCCTTTTTGTCAAATAATTTTTAAAATGCAATAATTCTCTGAATGGTTTTATGTTTTCAAAGCTCAACAGAGGTTAATTTTTCCCACTAAAATGACTTTCTAGATTTGCATCTCTTCCTTGCAGGTCTCTACCATGCAACTCAAGAAAGGAAAGAAATATCAGTGTCTGAACATGCCAGTGTTCTCTTTGGTGAACTGAGCTCTGTAGTGAGAAATTTTATTGTAAAAAAGAAAAAAAAAATTAAAAAGAAAATATTTCAGGGTTCCATTTGATTTCTGCAGTCTTACCACTTCATAAATATTTCTCAAAAATAGCTGATGCTTGCTGGCTGTGGTGGTACCCGCTTTTAATCATAGCTCTGGTCTGAGGCCAGCCTGGTCTACAGACAGAGTTCTAGAATAGCCAGTGCTGCATAGGGCAACCCTGTCTCAAAAAACTTATATGCAGTAATTAAAAAGTATGCCAATTAAAAAGTATGCTGACTGCTGAGAAGACAGTCAAGTGGTTATTCGAGGTCTTTGTGCCTTTAGCCAATGGGAACAGAGCACAGAGTGCTTATGGTACCAAGTCAGAAGGGCTGGCTGGAGGACCATGCCCGACTCTCTGTGCCTTAGGCAGTGTGGTGCACATCTCCCATCTCCAGTAACTGCTCTGCCTCATGTGGCTCCAGTCCTGTGGCTTCTCTGCCTTTCTCTGTCTTCTCAGCAGCCAGTGCTGCCTTGATTTCCCATGTTCTGACCCTGGCTTTTTGTGTCTGAGTGAGTTCTGATCTACCTTAGTTCTGATTATGGTAAAATTAGACAGAGGTCAGTTATCTCAATATTTCCAAGGTGCAACATAAATATATTGAATTTTAAGTATCATTAATTGTTAATTACATAAATGAACCTCCTTAAATAAATCTTAACCAGATGTGTCCCAAGGACATTTAATTTAAAAAACAGAAGGAGGTTATTAGAAGGATTTTTTTATCTATTATTTAGTAGTGGTATTTTCATAAACATTTCACGTTTTCTTCCTTAGAATTGTTTTTATTGAGATGTTTATTTAGAATTTCTATAACACACTATGACTCCCTTCCATCCCCACTCATTTTCAGTTCGCACAGTTACAGTAGTATCAAGTTGTGAAGTCTCTTTCCTGGAGAATGCTATGTTATGGTCACATTAAAAAAACAAAACAAAACATAGTCTGGTCTTGGGAGAGATGGCACGGTGGGTAAAATGCTTGGTTGGTGTGCATGGCAAGGACCTTAGTTCAAATCCCTAGAACCCAAGTAAAAGCCGTGTGCAGTAGCACAGGCCTGCCATCTCAGTACTGAGACGTGAGATGAGCTGAAGAATGAGGACAGACACCCAAGATGGTCCTCTGGTCACGCCTGTGCCACAGCACATGTATATCCCCACTCACACACACACACACACCTACATCCTACACACACACACACACACACACACACACACACATTTTGCACACACACTCCACATATGCATGCATCCTATGTACACACATCCTACACACACACTCTACACATACACACACACACATATACACATACACACACACTCTACACACACACACACATGCACATATACACATATACACAAACACACAAAGAAACACATGAATCAAAACACTCAACCTAGACTAATTCTGTACTGATTTTCCAATGAAGTTGTTCAATCAGAGTGGAATGGTACAATTCAGTGTATTTTATAAATCTTGGTACAGCTAATTAAAGATAAATAGGAAATTAGAATTATCATCTGGAAAGAATAGAAAATTGCTTTTCTATATTTTTTACTCCTTCAAGACAAAAATTTAACATGTACATAAATTAGCTATTGAAAAAATATTTCCTATTGTATTGATAACTGGTGCATACTGATCTGAAGAATGGGAAAGGATTTTTAATAGGAAGGTTTATAAAGCGATCTTTTATTGTTTCTCAGGTAACTTAAACATATGTGTACCCATTTTTATCTTTCTCAGTCTGAGACAGGCAGGGCAGATGCTTTTAAGATTTATTTCCTTTTGTTTATAGAAGAGGAAGCAGACAGTCAATTATTTGCCCAGCGTCAGAGTAGGGAGTGCCGTTCTGTGTACCTCTCCATAAAAACGCCACTGTTGCCGCCTTTTTTATACTGCGGCTTGGGGAGCGGGAGGGTAGATCATAGCTAGGAATCACATGGCTGGTATCATCTACATACTTCTCCCTCCAGTATTTGTAAGTGGTTGCTACATGAGTGCTTGAGTCTGTAAACTCAAGTTCTAGTTCTTCCTGCAAAATGAGGCATTGAGAGGAGGCTACCTAGTGAGCTTCTGACACCCCCGCCCCCCAAAATAAAAATAAAGTAAAACAAAACACAAGAGGAAAAAAGACATGTTAGTCCCCTCGCTTTCTACAAACTCTATAGTTTTGGTTCCACTGAGACAAGTAAGTAAAATAATTACAAGTTTATAGCAAACTTTTCAAAGTTTCAATATCTACCCCACTCCCCCATTTCGACTCTTCAGTGTTTCTGACATGTTAGTATTCTATTTTCCGATTATATTCTTTTTTGTTGTTGTTGTTTTGTTTTGTTTTTTTTGGTTTTTCTTTTTTTTTTTTTCTTTTCTTTTTTTTTTGGTTTTTTGAGACAGGGTTTCTCTGTGTAGCCCTGGCTATCCTGGAACTCACTCCGTAGACCAGGCTGGCCTCCAACTCAGAAATCTGCCTGCCTCTGCCTCCCAAGTCCTGGGATTAAAGGCGTGCGCCACCACTGCCCGGCCTGATTATATTCTTTAGGTTTTTTTTGTTTTTTGTTTTTTTTTTTGCAGTATTTTCTGATTTTACTGTTATAAAAGTAAACAAAAACATTTGTATTAGAAATACATTGCACTGTCAAACATCAGTGCTTTAGGAAGTTAAACACAGAAGACATTCTTCTTCTTGTTGTTCTTGTTCTTGTTCTTGTTCTTGTTCTCCTCCTCCTCCTCCTCCTCCTCCTCCTCCTCCTCCTCCTCCTCCTCCTCCTCCTCCTTTTTAACAGCTTCATTCCTTGGTTTTTCTCTTTCTGGACAGCTTCACCCCTTTTGGAGAGTGAATTTTCTATAATCTCAATAGTTCTAAACTCTACTCCTCTGCCTGATACTTAGGTGGTAGCTTCTCCAAATCTGTCAGAAACGGCCATCATTCTGTAGGCCTAAGCAGCATTAGCTCCTGCTAATCTTTCCTTCTCACGCCTGAGTTAGGCTGCCCACTCAGCTAGGCCAGTTCCGTCTACAGGAAGGCCCTTCCTTCACATCATACATGACCACTTCCCCATTGTCTCCTCCTCTCCTGGGCAGCATCCTCCACTAGAACTCAGTGACACAGGAAGAAAAACCCACAAAGCCATTATGTTGGATTTTCCCCTACTGTCAGTAACTCTGAACCAAGTTGCTATATTCAAGAGAAAGGTTGAGATTTCTCATTCCAATATTCAGGCTTGTGTCTGCAGGTCTTTGTAAAATAATATAGATTATACTTATCCTCATCTAGCTTCAAATGAATGAGGCTCAATTATAATTTATTTATTAGGCTCTGTGTAAGTACTGGGGGACGACCCCTAATCTAATTCTCTAACCCTAGGCTGACTATTTGCTGTTTGAGTCTTCCTGGGTTACTTCTGCTCCAGATGTCTGGTGTCCTGGGGAGGCATTTCACTGGGACACAGGATGCTGGTCCATCATAACTAATGGAGCTCTCCTATCCTCCTGTCTTCTCCTCCTCTGAGTCCCCCTCCTCTCTTTCTCTTCTCCTCCTCCTCCTCGTGGTCCCTACCCATGACCCCCAGGCCGATAACTCAAACTCTACCTCTCTCTATTCTCCCCAGTAATTGGCTTTTGCCAGTTTTAAATTGGGCAGTAAGGTTTGTACAACAAAGGCTGGTACATGTGGGAAACTGCTCTTGGGGCAACCAGATCTTGGGGTACAACATTTAGCAGATTATCCCCAACAGGCCTGTCTTTAGTCTGCTCCTCTACCTCTTGGGTATGGGCCTACTTTAGTGAAGCAGGCTTCCATGGAACTGGGGGAGCTTTAGAGGGTGTCCTGAGAGTTGTTTCCAGGATCCTACCCCCACCTTCTCCCCTCTAAGATCACTCACTCATCAACCACCCCCTTCCCATCCTTCCAGGCATCTGTGTGGCATTGGCTTTCAGGAAATTCAGCAATTCTCATTTTCAAGAATTAATTATTTTCAGAATTATTAAATTATGCAAATTGCATGATGCTAATTATACCATGAGTGCTTGTCAAGAAGGGGCCTCTTGACTCAGGTGTGGTCGTGAGCTAGTACGCATGAAGCAGACATCTAACAGCTGAAGAGTGAAGTTCACTTGAAGAAGACCTCCCAGTGCTTCCTTATGCTTTCTCACGGGTTACATATAAATTCTAGCACACACAGGAAATGAAATATAGAAACATAAAAAATTCAAATAAGACTTCAGATCAATATCAAGATGTTGTAGAGGTACTTCAAGTGGTAATGGTGACTCTTTTTTTAAAATATGAAGTTCATTCCTTAAGAAAGAGTAGGGATTACCTAAGGCAACAGTAATTCAAATTATAATTTCAACTTGGAATGGGTAAGAGTTAATTATGTAGACTATAACAAGATAACTGTTAAACTGCAGTGTGCCCATCTTCCAGCCTGAGCTATTCCTCTACTTTTTCTATGAGTAAAAATAGTTGAGCTTTGAGGCAACTCTGAGTATAGGACAGTTTGTGTGCTAAGTGCAGAGTGTCAGGCTGCCTGGGCTATATGGGGTTCAAAGCTTGGCACTGACTCTTTCTTCTTTCTACTTGGGTAACCTCTGATAAGTGGTCAAGGTTATATGTGCCTCAGTGGACTGTTTCTTAACACAAGGATAGCCAGTTCTACTCATTGCATAGGGATTATCATAGGATTAAAATGATAAAATATAATAAACTTCTTTCATAATGAGAAATATGAAAGAATCATCCAGTAATATTTAGTATTTGTAAGAATTGAAGACCAAGCCATCAGGTATTATTCAAAATTAGTTGATGTCTTCCCTGTCATAATTGCTTAGAGAGTTCCAAAGACATTCTCTTCCTGAACTCATGATTTCAACTTGTGACTCATGATTCTTGAACTTCATTGATTCAAGAAGGCTGGGAGTTGCGGGTATAGCTCAAGTTATAGAGTTGCTTGCTTGTGCAAGGTCTTGGATTTGACCCTTGCCCCTTGCCCCTGCCAAACATAACCAACCAAGCAACTAACCAACCAAAAAAAAAAAGCCTTCACATATCAATCAAACATTCTACCAGTAGGAATGGAAATACTGCCTTTAAAATTCCAGGTTACCACAAAAATGGAAAAAGTTAGTACGCATGAGCCAAAGTTTCTCATGAAAATGTTCTCATCAATTCCTTCAACCAGAATCTAACACCATGGCAGGTTAGGTGACACTGTCTCTCCACTGTTCATGTGAACACCATGGCAGGTCATATGACTGTGTATCTCTGTTGGTCATGAGAAGGTTGTAAGCAAAGTCTGAGGGCAGCTTCTGCCCTAAAGGTCTTGGGACACATCTCTCCAGCACCTCCATCCTCAGCTCTCTGCTTCTCTTTCTCACACCCATTCCACTCGCTTCTGTTCTCTCTTTCACTTGTTTTAAATTTCATTTAACTCATGGAAATCTGAGAGCTAATTGAATGTTTTGGGGGAGAACATGCATTATAAGCAAACACATCAACATAAGCAGTAACTTTGAAAATTACTTTCTGTTCTCTTGATTAGTATTTCTCAGACTTGCTTCATGAGGTGCACCTTGATTTAAAAATTTAAGCTACAAGGGGCTTTCTTCAGATAATACTATTTTTTTTTTTGCTGTTTTTTTTGTTTTGTTTTGTTTTGTTTTTTTTTTGTTTTGTTTTTTTGGCTCCTTAATCTAGCTGTTAAATCATTTTCTAATACATTGCTACAAAGTATTTTCCACTCCAGAAAATCAGATAAATGGTCTGCAGATATACATGGGGAACACGCATTTTAGTTATCAAATAGTTATCATATCAACACCTGTTGGGTGTTGCTTATGCAGTGTCTGACAAATACTTCTCAAATCATGTTTGTCGGGGACTCAGGGCTGAGTAAAGGCCATCAAGAATCAGAGCTCATAGATGAATAAAAACCAAGGCTGGGATTGAAAATGCACAAACTCAGTAATGCCTGAAACTGAAGAAGGCCACACACAATCAGACATCCAGCCTTTTCTTCATACATAGTGAAGAAGGGTGAGAGACAAATTATGTACATGTGTCATGCATGTTGTCAGAAGCTCTATCCTCTGTCTCTCTAAGTACCCCTGTCTCAGGCAATTGCATCTGCTCACATGGAAGATGATTCTAGAACCTTCACTCTCAAGCTTGCTTTGTTCCCAAACTTCAGAGCCACACACCCCATTTCCTGTTAGACACTCCCGAATGATTCCACAGACATTGCAAACTCATCCTAAATCAAGCCTTGCTCTTCTTCCCTCTGTGCTAGCAATTCTTTCCTGGTTAAACAGCCGTCTCTCAGCCTTTCCATGGATTATAGAAGTGACTCATGTCATGTTACTTACCCACCCCCCACAATACTGGCTATTTTCTTATATTTCCTTGATCCTTGTCCAAATGTGCCTAGAAATGCAGAATACAATTCCTAGCGTTGGTAGGGAATGGATCAATGTTTGTTGAACAAATGACCTTTTCCTCTCTCATCCTCAAGAGACACCCACTCAGTATTCTGCCTCAGAAATGCCACCAGGAATGGAGTCTGGGGAAATCACCGTGGAGTTTGGCTTTTTCCCTCCAGTCAGAGCTGCTAATGTTAGTCTAAGATGCCATTGTTTTCTGTTCCTCCTGTCATACCTGATCCTATTCTAGGTCATCTTTTGCCTAAATGATGAAAGTAGCCACTGGTCGCCATGTTGGTAAGTGTACCTCATTACAGCCAAGTCCTAAATGAGACACTCAAGGCTTCAATTTTCTTAAGGGTGAATTCAGGCTCCTCTTTTCAGTCCTGGACTGGTACCCAATCCATGTCTTTAACCTCATTTTCATAACCTCACACCTTGAACTTTACACAGTGGTAACACAAAATTGTTTTTGATGCCCTTTGCACTCTACCTAAGCTTCTCTCAGCATTGTCAAGTCTAATCTTTCTGTAGCCAGTTTGGGGTCAATTCTTTAAGAAGCCTTCCCTCACCTTCTAGGGTAGCCTAAATGTCATGGCTATAGTGTGTTTCCATAGCAACAAACATTTTCGACTAACACTAAAGTGAGAAGCTGTGGTTAGAATGGGAAATGTCCCCCAAAAGCCCCTGTATGAATGCTGGTTCCCCAAAAGGGGGTGGGCCTTGAGGTGGGGCTTAGCTGGAGGAAGTGGATCACTTTGGGGTGTGATTTGAAGTATCTTAGCCCAACCCCATTTCCTGTCTCCTCTCTGCTTACTGAATGCAATGTTACCAACAATCTCAGCTCTTGTGTTATGGCTTTCTAGATATGATGTGCTATATTTGTTCAAACTGTAAGCCAAATGTTAAGCCCACCCACTTCAGTTCCCCATGATCAGGTATTTGATCACAGCAACGCTAGGAGATATGGGCGTTCATAATAATACCACAGTAAATAGAACCAGCTTCCATGATTCTTACTTTCAGATAAAACAAACAAAGACTATGATCAACTCAATTTTTAAACTGTTTGATGGGAAAGCTGTAAGCCACTCCTGTTGTTCCTGCCTGAGGTAGTGGTGACAATGGGCATGGATACACATTAACCTTACACCATGATGGGAACACTAGGGGCTGATCTAATATTACTAAAAGAAGACATCTAGTGGACTTTAAATTATTTCCTTACTTTATCATTGTCTTAATGTTATATTGCCAGCTGCCAGGGATATATATGAATTACTCAATGCCTTCTGGACTGGCTTGTGTCTCCTCATTTGGAGGTCTCTATTTTGTGGTACAGTGGTTGAGTCTATCCTCCAACCAGAACACATACTTGCTCCGTTCCATTCTGGCTTGCCCTCATCTCTTGTGAGTGCACACAAAGCACACAGAGATAACCTGAGCATATGGCATGAGACACACATTCTTCTGGACCCATGCAGTTCTCTCATTAATATGAAAGAATCTAAGAGAATCAATCATATAACACCTATAACATTTCCTTAAAAATATCTCTCCCTGTAGGTTAATGAACCAATAAATCTAAAAGATGTATACATGAAAGGAATGTGGTAAAGCTTAAACTGCTTGGCTACTTGGTGGATTCTTTTTCTTCTACCCTTTCAACACCCTAGCACTAGATTGGAGAGAAAAAAGTATGGAGGGGAAAGGGGGCATCGTTATCATTAGACTAACTTCCTACTGATGAGTGGCATGTTTCTTGGGGAAATTTTGATCTTCACCATCAGGATATCTAATTTCTTCTTTTTGATTCTTCTTTGTATATGAGTACTTAACGAACTTAAACCAACTGTAACCAACCAACAAACCACCAACAGCAACCTGGCCTCTCTCTAAGGTCCCTAGCACCCTCTGAAGAGTCCCCAGAATTCCAAATGTCACACACTTTCAGAAATCATCTGCATCTAGAAAAATCACACCCCTGCTAGAGCATGAGGCAAATCATGGTCAGCTGCGGTGGATAACCTGAAACAGTCCAAGATCCCACACTTGGGATTAAAATGAAAACATATTCCCATAATATTTCTGTTCTTTTAAAGAAACCAAAATTCTCACTACAGGTTTGGTTGTATTAATCTTTGAAAAAAAATAAAAACATACATCTGAAATGAAATCTTTATGGTGATTTCAATTTAAGAAATAGACTTATGCCTTCCGATTTCTGTCTGTGCCAGGGGATGATCCTGTGCCACAGCGCTCCATACCCAAATACTGCCGGGAGAAAGCTGGCCTTCAAGGAGTGCTGATAAGCCTGTGAGCATAGGTAAGACCACCACTTCTGCTCAGAGGGACCTGCTCGAAACCTTAAGGACACAGGAACCAAGGAACAGCCTATGACAGGATCTGTCTGGTTTCCATCTGCACCCTGGAGCTGACCCTGTGCCACAGCTCTCCATACCCAAATTCCTCCAGGAGAGAGCTGGTCTTCCAGGAGTACTGACACACAGACTTGCAGGAGGGACAAGCAACAGTAAGAGACAGCAAGACCAGGTAACACCAGAGATAACCAGATGGCGAGAGGCAAGGGCAAGAAAATAAGCAACAGAAACCAAGGCTACTTGGCATCATCAGAATCCAGTTCTCCCATGACAGCAAGCCCTGGATACCCCAACACAACAGAAAAGCAAGACTCAGATTTAAAATCACACCTCATAATGATGATAGAGGACTTAAAGAAGGACATAAATAACTCCCTTAAAGAAATAAAGGAGAACACAGGTAAACAGGTAAAAGCCCTTGAAGAGGATACACAAAAATCCCTTAAAGAATTACAGGAAAACACAAACAAGTAGGTGAAAGAATTGAACAAACCCATTCTGATCGAAAATTGGAAATTGAAACAATGAAGAAATCACAAAGGGAGATAACACTATAGAAAGAAAACCTAGGAAAGAGATCAGGACTCATAGATGCAAGCATCACCAACAGAGCACAAGAGATAGAAGAAAGAATCTCAATAGCAGAAGATATCATAGAAAACATTGAGACAACAGTTAAAGAAAATGCAAAATGCAAAAAGCTCCTAACTCATAACATCCAGGAAATTCAGGACACAATGAGAAGACCAAACCTAAGGTTAATAGGTATAGAAGAGAGTGAAGATTTCCAACTTAAAGGGCCAGTAAATATCTTCAACAAAATTATAAAAGAAAACTTCCCTAACATAAAGAAAGAGATGTCCATAAACATACAAGAAGCCTACAGAATTCCAAATAGATTGGACCAGAAAAAAATTCCTCCCATCACATAATAGTCAAAACACCAAATGTACAAAACAAAGAAAGAATATTAAAAGCAGTAAGGGAAAAAGGTCAAGTAACATATAAAGGTTGACATATCAGAATTATACCAGACTTCTCACCAGAGATTATGAAAGCTACAAGATCCTGGGCAGATGTCATACTGACTCTAAGAGAACACAAATGCCAATCTAGACTACTATATCCAGCAAAACTCTCAACAACCATAGATTGAGAAACCAAGATATCCCATGACAAAACCAAATTTACACAATATCTTTCCAGAAATCCAGCCGTACAAAGGATAATAGATGGAAAACACCAACACAAGTTGGGAAACTAGAAAAAGCAAGACAGTAATCTTCTTTCAACAAACCCAAAAGAAGATAGTCACACAAACATAAAAATAACAGCAAATATAACAGGAAGCAACAATCACTACTTCTTAATATCTCTTAACATCAATACTCAATTCCCCAATAAAAAGACATAGACTAACAGAATGGATATGTAAATAGGACCCAGCATTTTGCTGCATACAGGAAGCACACTTCAGTGTCAAAGACAGACACTACCTCAGAGTAAAGGGCTGGAAAACAATTTTCCAAGCAAATGGTCCCAAGAATCAAGCTGGAGTACCCATTCTAATATCAGATAAAATTGACTTTAAATCAAAAGTCATCAAAAAGTATAAGGGAGGACACTTCATCCTCATCAAAGGAAAAATCTACCATGAAGAACTCTCAATTCTGAAAATCTATGCTCCAAATGCAAGGGCACCCACATTCATAAAAGAAACTTTACTAAAGCTCAAAGCACACATTGCACCTCACACAATAATAGTGGGAGACTTCAACATCCTACTCTCATCAATGGACAGATCTCAGAAACACAAACTGAACAGAGACACAGTGAAATTAACAGAAGTTATGGATCAAATGGATTTAACAGCTATCTATAGAACATTTCATCCTAAAACAAAAGAATATACCTTTTTCTCAGCACCTCATGGTGCCTGCTCCAAAACTGACCATATAATTGGTCACAAAACTAATCTCAACAGATATAAGAAGACTGAAATAATCTCATGCCTCCTATCAGATCACTACCGATTAAGACTGTTCTTCAATGGCAACAACAACAACAAAAGCCCACATACACATGGAAGCTGAACAATGCTGTACTCAAGGATAACTTGGTCAAGGAAGAAATAAGGAAAGAAATTAAAGAATTTTTAAAATTTAATGAAAATGAAGGTATAACATACCCAAATTTATGGGACACAATGAAAGCAGTTTTAAGAGGAAAACTCATAGCTCTGAGTTTCTCCAAAAAGAAACTAGAGAGGGCATACACTAGCAACTTAACAGCACACCTGAAAGCTCTAGAACAAAAAGAAGGTAATGCACCCAAGAGGAGTAGAAGGCAGGAAATAATCAAACTCGGGGCTGAAATCAATCAATTAGAAAAAAAAGAACTATACAAAGAACCAACAAAACCAGGAGCTGGTTCTTTGAGAAAATCAACAAGATAGATAAACCCTTAGCCAGACTAAGCAGTGGGCACAGAGACAGTATCCAAATTAACAAAATCAGAAATGAAAAGGGAAATATAACAACAGAATCTGAGGAAATTTAAAAAATCATCAAATCTTACTACAAAAATCTTCACTCAACAAAACTGGAGAGTATGGATTAAATGGACAACTTTCTAGACAGATATCAAATACCAAAGTTAAGTCAGGAACAGATAAACCATCTAAACACTCCCATAACCCCTAAAGAAATAGAAGTAGTCCCCAATTCGTTCTATGAAGCCACAGGTAAGCTGATACCAAAACCACACAAAGACTCAACAAAGAAAGAGAACTTCAGACAAATTTCACTTATGAATATTAATGCAAAAATACTCAATAAAATTCTCAAAAACTGAATTCAAGAACACATCAAAACGATCATTCAGCACGATCAAGTAGGCTTCATCCCAGGGATGCAGGGATGGTTCAATATACAGAATCCATCAATATAATCCACTACATAAACAAACTCAAAGAAAAAACCCACATGATCATTTCATTAGATGCTGAAAAAGCATTTGACAAAATTCAACATCCCTTCATGTTAAAAGTCTTGGAAAGATCAGGAATATCAGGAAAGATCAGGCCCATACCTAAATATAGTAAAAGGAATATACAGCAACTAGTAGTCAACATCAAACTGAATGGAGAGAAACTTGAAGCAATCCCACTAAAACCAGAAACTAGACAAGGCTGCTCTCTTTCTCCCTATCTATTCAATATAGTACTTGAAGTTCTAACTAGAGTAATTATACAAGAAATGGAGGTCAAAGGGGTACAAATTGGAAAGGAAGAAGTCAAAATATCACTATTTGCAGATGATATTTTAGTATACTTAAGTGACCCCAAAAATTCACCAGAGAATTCCTACAGCTGATAAGCAACTTCAGCAAAGTGGGTGGATATAAAATTAACTCAAACAAATCAGTAGCCTTTTTATACTCAAAGGATAAATAGGCTGAGAAAGAAATTAGGGAAATGACACCCTTCACAGTGATCACAAACAATATAAAATATCTTGGTGTGACTCTAACCAAGCAAGTGAAAGATCTGTATTACAAGAACTTAAAGTCTCTGAAGAAAGTAATCGAAGAAGACATCAGAAGGTGGAAAGATCTCCCATGCTCATGGATTGGCTGGATTAATATAATAAAGATGGCCATCTTGCTGAAATCAATCTACAGATTCAATGCAATCCCCATCAAAATTCCAACTCAATTCTTCTTAGCATTAGAAAGAACAATTTGTAAATTCATTTTGAATAACAAAAAACCCAGGATAGTGAAAACTATTCTCAACAATAAAAGAACTTCTGGTGGAATCACCATACCTGATCTGAAGCTGTAGTACAGAGCAATAGTGATAAAAATTGCAAGGTATTGGTATAGTGACACACTGGTAGATCAATGGAATAGAATTGAAGACCCAGAAATGAACCCACACACCTATGGTCACTTGATCTTTGACAAAGGAACGAAAACCATCAAGTGGAAAAAAGACAGCATTTTCAACAAATGGTGCTGGTTGAATTGGTGGTCAATATGTAGAAGATTGCAAATTGATCCATTCTTTTCTTCCTGTACAAAGCTCAAGTCCAAGTGGATCAAGGACCTCCACATAAAACCAGATACACTGAAACTTATAGAAGAGAAATTGGGGAAAAGTCTCAAACACATGGGTATAGGGGAAAAGTTCCTGAACAGAACACCAATGGCTTATACTCTAAGATCAAGAATTGACAAATGGGACCTCATAAAATTTCAAAGCTTCTGTAAGGCAAAGGACACTGTCAATAGGACAAAATGGCAACCAACAGATTGGGAAAAGATCTTTACCAATCCTACGTCTGAGAGAGGGCTAATATCCAATATATACAAAGAACTTAAGAAGTTAGACTCCAAAGAACCAAATAACTCTATCAAAAAATGGGGAACAGAAGTAAACAGAGAATTCTCAACTGAGGGAACTTGAAGGGCTGTGAAGCACCTAAAGAAATGTTCAACATCCTTAGTCATCAGGGAAATGCAAATGAAAACAACCCTGAGCTTCCACCTCACACCAGTCAAAAATTCTGGTGACAGCAGATGCTGGCGAGGATGTGGAGAAAGAGGAACACTCCTCCATTGTTGGTGGGATTGCAAGCTGGTACAACCACTCTGGAAGTCTGTCTGGTGGTTCTACAGAACATTGGACATAGTAGTACCTTAGAACCCAGCTATACCACTCCTGGGCATATACTCAGAAGATGCTCCAACATGTAATAAGGACACATGCTCCACTATGTTCATAGCAGCCATATTTATAATAGCCAGAAGCTGGAAACAACTCAGATGTCCCTCAGCAGAGGAATGGATACAGAAAATGTGGTACATTTACACAATGGAGTACTACTCAGCTATTAAAAACAGTGACTTTATGAAATTTGGAGGCAAATAGATGGAACTTGAAAATATCATCCTGAGCGAGGTAACTCAGTCACAAAAGAACACACATGGTATGTACTCACTGGTAAGTCAATATTAGCCCAAAAGTTCGGAATATTCAAGATTCAATTCACAGACCATATGAAGCTCAGGAAGAAGAAAGACTAAAATGTGGATGCTTCAGTGTTTCTTAGTAGGGTGAACAAAATACTCACAGGAGGAAATATTGAGATAAAGTGTGGAGCAGAGACTGAAGGAAAGGCCATCCAGAGACTGCCCCACCTGGGGATACTTCCCGTATACAGCCATCACACCGGGACATTCTTGTGGATGCTGGGAAGTGCTTGCTGATGGAAGCCTGATATGGCTGTCTCCTGAAAGGCTCTGCCAGAGCCTGACAAATACAGAGGAGGATACTTGATGCCAACCATTGGACTGAGCTTGAGGTCTCTGATGGATGAGTTGGTGAAGGGACTGAAGGAGCTGAGGGAGTTTGCAGCCCCATGGAGGGAGCAACAGTGTCAACAGGCCAGATCCCCTGGAGCTCCTGGGGACTAGACCACCAACCAAAGAATACACACGGAGGGACCAATGACTCCAGCTGCATATGTGGCAGAGGATGGCCTTGTTGGACATCAGTGGGAGGAGAGACCCTTGGGCCTGAGGGTGTTCGATGCCCCAGTGTAGGGGAATGCCAGGGTGGAAAGTTGGGAGTGGGTGGGTAGGGGAGCACAGTCAGAGGCAGGGGGAGGGGGATGGGTAGGGCATTTCTGGAGGGGATACCTGGAAAGGGGAAAACATTTGAAATGTACATAAAGAAGATATCCAATAAAAAAAAAGAAATAGACTTGTAAGTCTCTTTGTTCAAGAGAAACAGAGATTGGAGTTTGACTTATTTGATCTAAGTTGGAAACCCTTCCGCCTATCAGGTCTGCTTATAAAAACATCAATCTAGTTGACCTTTTTAAACAATGAACTCTCCTCCACTTTATAACCTTGTAACAATCTGGTGATGTGTGAGACCTGTGTCTCCTACACACTGTGCATCTGTTGGGAATTGGTTCTAATGCTTTGTTGTAATTGGCTCCCCAAAGCAGTGCTTCCAGACCTTAGGGTCCCTGCTCTCAGCTGGCTTCGATTGGTAATGAAGAATTGCCATACAGCCAGTGGCTGGGCAGGGAGACGGAGGCAGGACTTTTAGATTGCTTTGGCAAGGGAATGAGGGAGAGAGGAAGAAGAGAATCACCATGACTCAGAGGCAGAAGGATCAGATTTAAGAGCTGCAGGAGAGAAAGCATCCTACAATGTAGGTGGAAAGGAAATGTTGCCCTACACAGGGGGAGGTGGGGGTGCCCAGAAGGTAAAAGGGAAGCAGAGATAAAATATAGATTTAGAAGGTGTTAAGCCAGGAATACTGGAGGGAAGTGTTTGCTAGCCGTGGGGAGGTTTAGAAGTGCTTAGCCTTTGAGCTAGTCAGGGCATATCAAAATTAGTTGGACTGTGTGTCTTTCATTTGGAAATCCAGAGCTCTTGGGCTGGTGCAATGTGAGGTGCAACCCGCTGGGAATATCAGGTGGTTTAACTAAATTTACCACTACATGCATCTACTGTGTACTGGCAGAGAAATTAGATTTTAAAACAGTATGTGGAGCCTACTCAGCTCTGCTCATCGAGGGATCCTCATGGAAAACTCATGGACGAGAGGAAGTTGCAGTATTTCACTCCTGGAGCAGGACTGAGGGACTAAAACCCAGAGGAAGATTACTAGTTTTACATCAAAGTTAAAATGCTGACATGAATTCTGGGGCTAGTTGCATTTGGAATTTAGTGACTTGGGACAGTCATTTTACCTTGATGGATCAGTGTCACGAAGGGAATCCCTATGTGTATTCAAAAATTCATATGGTGACTATTTATGCTTACAGCCTTGCTAGGCTCTCAAGAAAGGATGTCCTGCCCCTAAAGAATTCTTGTTTGTGATGATCAATGTTGTCTTAACTGTGTGACACTCAAAGGTGCCTCCAGATCAGCACTACCAGAGAGGCTCAGAGCAGGGACCCTGCACAGATTGGCAACACAGAATCCCATCCAAGGACTTTCCCCAGACCCCCAGACACCCCAGATGCTCTTTGAGAACTGTGAATCTAGAAGGATATTACCATCTCAAGAGGCATCCATAAGCTGGCATGATGTCAGGGTGTGGTGTGACACACTGTCTGTTCTGGTGTAATGTTCCCTAGCCATTCTTTGGTACTGTGATGCTCCCTTTAGTTTAGCTTTAATTCATCCTCCTCTTCTCTGATTCCTCCACCTACTACTGTGTCTTAAATTCTCCACTACTGTAGTCTAAGATGGGGCTTAATGATATCAAAGAATCAGAAAAGCCCAAACATTTAAGTAAGCAAGCATATTTATACATACATGTTATATTACATGTACTCACATGCACACATACTAAAGGCACCAAGTGAGTTCTTCTTGATGTTTTAAATATGCCTTTAATATCTGAGTTGGCATGAATGAACAAAAAGGGAGGCTGGAGTTTTCATGAAAATGTAAAGAACAAATTATAAGAGTTGAGTAGGGCCTGGGAAGGAGGGGAGAGAGGGCAAGGGGAAAACAAGAAATACAAAATTCACAAATATAGATGCTAACACTTAGGTCTAGATAAACTTACAATAAAAATAATAGTGAGGATACCCAAATAGCACAGGGAGAGAGCTACCATCCCAGGAGTGTGGACAAGCCTGTGATTGGGGGTAAGCCCTGCTCAGAGGGACCTGCCTGGAACCCCCAGGACACAGGGACGAACAAGCAGCCTGGGACAGGAGCCTTACGGTTTCCTTCTGCAGCTGGGGACCACAGTCTGTGCCACAGAGCTCCATAGCCAAATAGTGCCAGGAGAAAGCTAGCATCCCAGGAGTGTGGACAAGCCTGTGAGTGGAGGTAAGGCCAGCACCTCTGCTCAGCAGGACCAGCCCAGAACCCTGAGGACACAGGGACTGAGGAGTGGCCTTCCGGTTTCCTTCTGCTGCCAGGGAGCTGATCCTGTGACACAGGGCTCCATACTCAGTGCCATGAGAGAGCTGGTCTCCCAGGAGTGCTGACAAACCTTCGAGCACAGAAAGACCACCACTTCTGTTCAAATTCCTGGCTCAAGAGGGACCCTCGCAGAGCCATCAGGACACAGGAACCAAGGAACAGCTGGGGACAGGATCCTTCTGGTTTTTGTTGACACCCCAGAGCTGACCCTGTACCATAGCTCTCCAAACCCAAATTCCTCTCAGAGAGAGCTGGAGAACTGACACAAGGAGAACTGACACAAAGGCTTGCAAGAGGGACAAGCCACAGTCAGAGATAGCAAGACCAGCTAACACCAGAGATAACCAGATGGCGAAAGGCAAGGGCAAGAACATAAGCAACAAAAACCAAGGCTACTTGGCATTATCAGAACCCAGTTCTACCACCACAGCAAGCCCTAGATACCCCAACACACCAAAAAAGCAAGACTCATATTTAAAATCACTTCTCATGGTGATGATAGAAGACTTTAAGAAGGAAATAAATAACTCCTTAAAGAAATACAAGAGAACACAGGTAAACAGCTAGAAGCACTTAAAGAGAAAATACAGGAAAACACAATCAAACAGGCAAAGAAAATGAACAAAACCATCCAAGATCTAAAAATGGAAATAGGAACAATAAAGAAATCACAAAGGGAGACAACCCTGGAGATAGAAACCCTAGGAAAGAGATCAGGAGTCATAGATGTAAGCATCACCAACAGAATACAAGAGATAGAAGAAAGAATCTCAATAGCAGAAGATATCATAGAAAACATTGACACAACAGTCAAAGAAAATGCAAAATGCAAAAAGCTCCTAACCCAAAACATCCAGGAAATCCAGGACACAATGAGAAGACCAAAAACTAAGGTTAATAGGTATAGAAGAGAGTGAAGATTCCCAAATTAAAGGGACCGTAAATATCTTCAACAAAATCATAGAAAAAAACCTTCCCTAACCTAAAGAATGAGATGAACATAAACATTCAAGAAGCCTACAGAACTCCAAATAGATTGGACCAGAAAAGAAATCCCTTCCGTCACATAATAGTCAAAACACCAAATGCACAAAACAAGGAAAGAATATTAAAAGCAGTAAGGGAAAAAGGTCAAGTAACATATAAAGGCAGATCAATCAGAATTACACCAGACTTCTCACCAGAGATTATGAAAGTTAGAAGATCCTGGACAGATCTCATACAGACCCTAAAAGAACACAAGTGCCAGCCCAGGCTGCTATACCCAGCAAAACTCTCAATTACCATAGATGGTGAAACCAAGATATTCCATGACAAAACCAAATTTATACAATATCTTTCCAGAAATCCAGCCCTACAAAGAATAATAGATGGAAAACGCCAACACAGGAGGGAAACTACACCCTAGAAAAAGCAAGAAAGTAATCTTTCAACAAACCCAAAAGAAGATAGCCACGAAAACAAAAAAATAACATAGAAAATAACAGCAAGCAACAATCACTATTCCTTAATATTTCTTAACATCAATGGACTCAATTCCCCAATAAAAAGACATAGGCTAACAGACTGGATCCATAAATAGAACCCAGCATTTTGCTGCATTCAGGAAATGCACCTCCATGTTAAAGATAAACACTAACTCAGAGTAAAGGGCTAGAAAACAATTTTCCAGGCAAATGGTCCCAAGAATCAAGCTGGAGTACCCATTCTAATATCGAATAAAATCAACTTTCACCCAAAAGTCATCAAAAAAGATAAGGAAGGACACTTCATCCTCATCAAAGGAAAAATCTACCAAGAAGAATTCTCAATTCTGAACATCTATGCTCCAAATACAAGGGCACCCACATTCAAAAAAGAAACTTTATTAAAATTCAAAGTACACTTTGTACCTCACACAATAATAATGGGAGACTTCAACATCCTACTCTCATCAATGGACAGATCTCAGAAACACAAACTAAACAGAGACACAGTGAAATTAACAGAAATTATGGACCAAATAGATTTAACAGATATCTATACAACATTTTATTTTAAATCAAAAGAATATACCTACTTCTCAGCACTTCATGGTACTTTCTCCAAAACTGACCATGTAATTGGACACAAAACAAATCTCAACAGATATAAGAAGATTGAAATAATCTCATGCCTCCTATCAGATCACTACAGATTAAGGCTGGTCTTAAATGGCAACAAAAACAACAGAAAGCCCACATACACATGGAAGCTGAACAACACTCTACTCAATGATAACTTGGTCAAGGAAGAAATAAAAAAATTAAAGACTTCCTAGAGTTTAATGAAAATGAAAGTACAACCTACCCAAACTTATGGGACACAATGAAAAGCAGTGTTAAGAGGAAAACTCATAGCTCTGAGTTTCTCTAAAAAGAAACTGGAGAGAGCATACACTAGCAGCTTAACAGCATACCTGAAAGCTCTAGAACAAAAAGAAGCTAATACATTCAAGAGGAGTAGATGGCAGGAAATAATCATACTCAGGGCTGAAATCAACCAAGCAGAAACAAAAGGAACTATACAAAGAATCAACAAATCCAGGAGCTGGTTCTTTGAGAAAATCAACAAGATGGATAAACCCTTAGCCAGACTAACCAGAGGGCACAGAGACAGTATCCCAATTAACAAAATCAGAAATGAAAAGGGAGATATAACAATAGAATCTGAGGAAATTTAAAAAGTCATCAGATCCTACTACAAAAGCCTATACTCAACAAAATTGGAAAATCTGGATGAAATGGACAATTTTCTAGACAGATACCAAATACCAAAGTTAAGTTAGGATCAGATAAACCATCTAAACATTCCCATAACCCCTAAAGAAATAGAAGCAGTCATTAAAAGTCTCCCAACCAAAAAAGGCCCAGGATCATATGGGATTAGTGCAGAATTCTATCAGACCTTCAAAGAAGACCTAATACCAATACTCTTCAAACTATTCCACAAAATAGAAACAGAATGAACACTACCCAATTCCTTCTATGAGGCCACAGTTACACTGATACCAAAACCTCACAAAGACCCAACAAAGAAAGAAATCTTCAGACCAATTTCCCTTATGAATATCGATGCAAATATACTCAATAAAATTCTCGCAAACCGAATCCAAGAAAACATCAAAGTGATCATTCATCATGAGCAAGTAGGCTTCATCCCAGGGATTCAGGGATGGTTCAATACCCAGAAATTCACCAATGTAATCCACTACTTAAACAAACTCAAAGAAAAAAAACCACATGGTCATTTCATTAGATGCTCAAAAAGCATTTGACAAAATTCAACATCCCTTCATGAAAAGTCTTGGAAAGATCAGGAATTCAAGGCCCAACCCTAAACATAGGAAAAGCAATATTCAGCAAACCAGTAGCCAACATCAAACTAAATGGAGAGAAACTCGAAGCAATCCCACTAAAATCAGGGATTGGACAAGGCTGCCCTCTCTTTCCCTATCTATTCAATATAGTGCTTGAAGTTCTAGCTAGAGCAATTAGATAACAAAAGGAGGTCAAAGGGATACAAATTGGAAAGGAAGAAATCAAAATATCATTATTTGCAGGTGATATGATCGTATACTTAAATGACCTGAAAAACTCCACCAGAGAACTGCTGCAGCTGATAAACAACTTCAGCAAAGTGGCCGGATACAAAATTAACTCAAACAAATCAGTAGCCTTCCTATACTGGAAGTATAAACAGGCTGAGAAAGAAATTAGGGAAATGACACCCTTCACAATAGTCACAAACAATATAAAGTATCTTGGTGTGGCTCTAACCAAACAAGTGAAAAATCTGTATGACAAGAACTTCAGTCTCTGAAGCAAGAAATCAAAGAAGACCTCAGAAGATGGAAATGGATTGACAGGAATAATATAGTAAAAATGGCCATCCTGCCAAAAGCAATCTACAGATTCAATGCAATCCCCATTAAAATTCCAACTCAAATCTTCATAGACTTAGAAAGAGCACTTCTCAAATTCATTTGAAATAACAAAAAACCCAGGATAGCAAAAACTCTTCTCAACAACAAAAGAACTTCTGGGGGAATCAGCATCCCTGACCTCATGCTGTACTACAGAGCAGTAGTGATAAAAACTGCATGGTATTGGTACAGTGACAGGCCGGTAGATCAATGGAATAGAATTGAAGACCCAGAAATGAACCCACACACCTATGGTCACTTGATCTTTGACAAAGGAGCTAAAACCATGCAGTGGAAAAAAGACAGCATTTGCAACAAATGGTGCTGGTTCAACTGGCAGTCAACATGTAGAAGAATGCAAATTGATCCATTCCTATCTCCCTGTACAAAACT
>CM052707.1:9220991-9263789 GCA_028551405.1 Uromys caudimaculatus | reverse complement strand
ACACTGTCAATAGGACCAAACGGCAACCAACAGATTGGGAAAAGATCTTAACCAATCCTATGTCTGATAGAGGGCTAATATCCAATATTTACAAAGAACTCAAGAAGTTAGACTCCAGAAAACCAAATAACCCTATCAAAAAATGGGGAACAGAGCTAAGCAGAGAATTCTCAACTGAGGAAATTCGCAGGGCTGAGAAGCACCTAAAGAAATGCTCAACATCCCTAGTCATCAGGGAAATGCAAATCAAAACAAGTCTGAGATTCCACCTCACACCAGTCAGAATGGCTAAAATCAAAAACTCAGGTGACAGCAGATGCTGGTGAGGATGTGGAGAAAGAGGAACACTCCTCCATTGCTGGTGGGATTGCAAACTGGTACAACCACTCTGGAAATCAGTTTGGCGGACCCTCAGAAAATTGGAGATAATACTACTTGAAGACCCAGCTATTCTACACCTGGGCATATACCCAGAAGACGCTCGAACATTTAACAATGTCATATGCTCCCCTATGTTCATAGCAGCCTTATTTATAATAGCCAGAAGCTGGAAACAACCCACTTGTCCCTCAACAGAGGAATGGATACAGAAAATGTGGTACATTTACACAATGGAATACTACTCAGCTATTAAAAACAATGACTTCATCAAATTCACAGAAAATGGATGGAACTTGAAAATATCATCCTGAGTTAGGTAACTCAGTCACAAAAGAACAAACATGGTATGTACTCACTGATAAGCAGATATTAGCCCTAAAGTTTGGAACACCCCTGATTTAATTCACAGCAACTGTTGGACTGAGGGTGGGGTCCCAGATGGAGGAGTTGAAGAAGGGACTGAAGGAACTGAGGGAGTTTGCAACCCCATGGGGAGGGAGCAACAGTGTTAACTGCTTCCAGAAACTGGACCCCCAACCAAAGAATGCATATGGAGGGACCCATAGTTCTGGTCACATATGTGGCAGAGGAGGGCCTTGTTGGCCATCAATGGGAGGAGAGGCCCTTGGGTCTGAGAGTGTTAGGTGTCCCAGTATAGGGGAATGCTAGGGAGGGAAGATAGGAGTGGGTGGGTGGGTGAATACCTTCATAGAGGCAGGGGAAGGTGGGATGGGATAGGGGGTTTCCAAAGGGGAGACCTGGAAAGAGGAAAACATTTGAAATGTAAAAAAAAAAAAAAAAAAAAGAATGAAAAAATTATTTTCACAATAAAAAAAATTCACAAATATAAACACAATGGAGGCTTTGGATATTTGTATTTTAAATACACATTTTTTAGAATATTAAAAGCCAAATTCCAAATTTAATATGGAATAAAATCTATTAATAAAAGTCTTAGGGCTAGGGGTATTGTTCAGTGGTACAGCATTTGCCTAGCAATGAATGACTATCTCTAGACCTTAACACACACACACACACACACACACACACACACACACACACATACATATACACACACACACACAGCTCACTGTACCAAAAATCTTAAAAGACACTTACCACACTTTGTCATCTCTCTAATTGATCTACTTCCTTACTTCCTAAACAAAATCAAGATACCAATATTTGTGGGGTTTTCAACATTTATTTATACCTTAGTTAAAAAAATAATTCTTTATGTATTTTCACAGAGACTACTTAATACGAACTAAGCAAGAATCCATAGAACGTTTTCTTTTTTCACAGAAAAGGACAGTTCTGGAACCACCCAGATATGGGTTCTGACTTGGAGCTGGCCCAGGCGTGAGTGAGTGATGACAACTGGCAGATTAGAGGTCTCTTCAGTCACTCCACCTGCTCTGCTCCACAAAGGTCTGTTTTGATGTCACTTGCTTAGATTACTAATTAGCGAGCAGAGGAAGAGGAGGTCTTAGGGTCAAAGGTGCCAAGAGTAGTTAGGAAGATGCCAGTAGTCAATTTACCTATTTATCTTATACTGAGCCAATCATGTGACCGGGGCAAGAAAACCAGACTGATCCCTTTATGATTGTGAAAAATTTGTTATTTTCCACTTTGTGAAAATCAACATCTGATAACAGACTCAGCCTTTCCTTCTGGCAATGTCCCTTTTCTGACTCTGGGCCTGGGGACCCAGGTTGTCTGGCTCTGCAATGCCCATTGTGACTAGAGTCACGTTGAGCCATGTTCAGTCTGAGGCAACTCCTTGGGGACCTTGATAGGATCTACCAGGGACAAATCACCTGCTTTAAATGGGGGCCGGGTACTCCTGTCTCTAGCTCATGAGAGAATGGGCAGGCAAGAATCAGAAGAAAGCCAAGGAACCCAGGAGTCCTAACAACCTGGCTCAAGACTGTGGCTTACACAAAACGAAGTCTGTGCTAGGATTTTCCAGCATGGGGGCCAACAAATTTCCTCCGAGCTTTAGCCAGTTTGAGATAAATCGTCTGTCATTTGTAACAAGAATCTATACACCAAGAAAGAGCGACTCAAAGACTATTACTAATTTTATGCTGTGCCCATGTACTATTGGATAATTAAGACTTTAAATCAGGTTGGGGTGTGGCTTGATGTAGAACACTTGCATGAGGCCCTGACTTCCATCACAGAACTGTGTATAATACTTAGTATCAATCAAATAATGTAAAGTCAACCTAGGAGCAAAGTGACCTCACACTGAAGAACTAAGATTATGGCTGTCATCTCTGGCAAAAGGTGAGCCACTGGTGCTGCTTTTTCAAGTTCCCAAGACACCCATTCATCTCTCCACACATGTCCCTGAGAATTAAATGTGTACAGGGTCTTCTTTCAGAGCTCCTTAGAGACATAAATGTCAATGGCAAAATAATTCTACCAGGAAGAGTGAGAATGTCCCACATTCAGACAGTTTTCAACATTAATAAAACCATCTGGCCTGAGTCTGAAGTTAATTATCTGCTTGCCAGTGAGAGGAGAGGAAATCACAAGCAGCCATTTTTGAGAAGGACTTGTTTACCTGGATGGAAGCCAAGGCTAGCCTACACATATTCCTTCAACCCAGCCAAACTTTTCATTTATAGTATTCACACGAATACCTTAGGAGGGACTTAGAAGCTCAGAGGGGGCGGGATGGGGATGTAGAATCTTGAGTTTGAATAGTTGCTGAGGAAATATTCTAAAGAGCGCATAATTTAAATCAGAGACTGCATCCCTATATTATCGTTTTAATGTGCACAGATGTATATATTTGCAGAGAAATACTGAGAAGAGAGAGCAGAAGACTTCTGTGTGTCTACTGAAAAAGTGCTATTCTAGAACATGCAAATTGAATGCCCACTGACATGTAATTCTTTTTCCATGTCTGAGAGAAAACTGAAATGCAGCAAGAGACAACTGCAGCGTTTCAGATGGAATGGTTCTGCTTGTGACCTCAATGCTCCCAGTAAATGCTGTTCCATGGGAAGAAAAATCCCTGGTAGTTTTTAAGATAAGGTATCATTACTATTCATTACTGACAGATTACATCAAAAACATTTTGCAAGAATTTCTCAGTAGCAATGCCATGTGGACTGTGCAAGCAAGGACACTCCAAGAGGAATTCATAAAGGAAACACCCACATGAACATTTACCTTCCACGGCTCTTTTGAAGAAGACTTTGCAGCTGCCGCAGGTCACTACCCCATAGTGACACCCAGAAGCCTCATCTCCACACACCAAGCAGATCTTGGAAGGTCTCGAGGATCCAGTAGAAACACTTCGTAAAGTAGAGCTGGGGAAAGAAACCAAGATTTCAATAATGTCACTGTAATATCACACCCCCTGCCCTAGTCAGTGGCATTCCAAATCGTCAACAGTCTTGGCCCCTTGAGTTTCAGCTTGCTGTGGTCACATGCTAAATCAAGAAAATGAAGGTAAAGACATGTCAGCCAGTGAAGTGGTACCATCAAATGGTAGGCGTGTAGGCTAGGAGGCAGCTCAGTGGGTAAGGCACTTGCTGAACACTCAAGAAATCTGGAGTTCAGATCCCCAGAACTCACGTAAGGGTAGAGCCTTTCTGTAATCCCAGCACTCAGCAGCAAAGAGAGGGTCCCCAGAGCAAACTAGGCATGTTCAAAATGGCAAGCTTTGGGTTCAGTGAGAGCCCCTGCCAAGGGAAATGTGTGTGTGTGTGTGTGTGTGTGTGAGTGTGTGTGTGTGTATACATATATGCATATATATATATATATATATATATATATATATATATATATATATATATATATATATATATATGGTGGAGATGATAGAAGAAGACATCTGACACCAACCTGTGTTTTCCACACATGAGTGAGCACACATATGCACATGCACACACACTTACCTACACATTTGTAAGCATTCATACACTTATGAACACATAAGAAAAGAACAGTGTACAGTCAGTTCCCAGTACTGAGAGATGAGAGGAGAAAAATCACATGTGAACACATTCCTATTTTTGAGAAAATTTCAGAAGCTACAGCCATAGAGTTTCAATAATGTGAGAGTCCAAACATAGGTTGAACAGGGATAGCACCGATCGTCATGCCAACGGGGATGGGATAAGCTCCTCAGGCCTCAAACCTGAATAGGGAACTACAGGTCCCTAAGGATGCTGGGAGCAGGGAAGAGCTCACCAATGGCTCGCCAATACCAAATGATTATCCCTGAAACCATGCATGAGAGGAACATACAGGCGGGGCAGCGTACATGTAGTGATATTATGTATATACATATATGTATGTAGCAGCAATTAATGAAGAGAGAAGACATGGATGTAAGCAAGGAGAGGTAGGGAGATTAGGAGGGAGCAAAGAGCCAGGGAAATGATGGACTTATAATCTCAAAATAAAAAGAAATTATTTAATACACTTATAAGACTCAAACTAAACTTCGGTCTATTGATATTTTTATCTTGATGGATACATGAAGTCTATACTAAATGTGGGATTTTTGGTTTTGATATTGATGGTACCTTTTCAAATTAGTAAGAAAAATGAATTGTGCTGAATATAGACGCTGCAGCAGGTTTCGGGGTGCCTTTAAGCAATAATTGATTTGAAAGCTGTTTAAGGGGAGCCTTCTCTAGATTCTTTATATATTATTGGGTTAGTTAATGGTATGTTCCAAACGGAATGCCTTCCATTCCAATGAGGATGAGCAGCTTAGTGACAGCTTAGGTAGGTGTGCACCGAGCAGGTAGAGACGCACACTTTGCTTCATGGACCGTATGCTTTTACTGAATATTTGTTAATAAGTCCTCTGCAAGGTAGCGAAGAAATAAATATGAATCCTTAGTTTCTGCCTCAAAGCTAATGTGGACACAGATTGTCAGTGTTTGTGTTGCTACAGAGTATGGTGGTGGTATACTGTGGGTTCAGCCCTCCCTCTTGCGGAGGGCAGGCAGGGATGTGGGAGTCAGGAAAACATTTACTTGGATAGACAGCTGAGTTGAATCATGAAGCATGGTAACAAAAAGGGCAAACGGAAGCAGAGTGCGCAGTGGCTAGGGAGGCTGCGCACTGCGCATGCTCAGAAGACTGGGTAGGGCTGCTACCTGTATCAGCTCTCACATACTTCTGACTCAGTGGGAAACAGCAGACATGGGGGAAAAAAACTCTCAAAGTAAACACACAAAGTGGTCACGAAGCTCATGTCACCGTCATGGTCCCCTGCTTTTCAAATTTGCTAAAGCCTGGTAAGATCATGTTAACATACATTTGTCTTAAAACACTTTTCACTGCATGAACAACTTTCTTGCCAAAAACAGCTAATGGAACAAACATTCTTCTGCTTGGTCCAGTATAGCATGACTGCCTTTCTAGAAAATGTCTTCTTAAATCAAGGACTGAAACAGAGTTCTCCAAAACTATTTATCCTCTTGAGAAAAGTGCTTTTTATTACTTTTATTAGTGCCCTCTGACTTCTTTATGACATTCAAAACATTCCATTTCAGCACCAGCAACTCTGCAACATATTGGCCGGGAAAGCTCAACCCATGCCCAGGCTGACTCACAGGACACTTCAGAGAAAAGCCGCAACTGTAAATATTTAGAATATAATGTAAAATCATCATTAAAACGTAATTGCCTTCTCACAATGACAAGCAGATGCAGATTTCGTCTGGTTTGGTTTTGTGGTGTTGGGGATTGTATTTGGCTTTGCACGTCCAAGGCAAGGGCTGGTCCACTGAGCCCATATGTGAGATTTTATTCAACAGTTTTGTGGGTCTTGATGTTTTACTGGTCTCTTAGCTTGGAACTCTTCTTTACTAAGGCCATACTTCCTCTTGGTATGATCTTATCTAGTTTTTTTACCCTTAATATTCCCAGTATTTTGGGATTTACAAATGTCTCCCTTCAGAACTTCAGAACACTTATCCAGCTGTCTTCCTGGCCTTTCCACAGGGTGTCTAACTGCATCCCAAACTCAGCAAGTCCCAACTCTGCTGGTTTCTCTCTGCTTCATATGCATATGTGTATGTATATGTATATGCATATATACATATATAATAAAAATTATATATATAATATTTATATACAAACAAATTTATATATATAATTTGTTTGTTTGTTTTTTAGACAAGGTTTCTCTGGGTAGCTCTGGTTGTCTTAGACTCACTTTGTAGACCAGGCTGGCCTCAAACTCACAGAGAATTGCTTCCCTCTGCCTCCTAAGTGCTTGGTGTGCATTACCATGCCTGGCTCATGTTTATTAGTTTTGATAAAGACATATTGGAGTTAAGTGAGTCCTTAAATCAATGACTTGTATCTTTATCAGAAGGGAAAACTGGGCTGTGGATACCAACAGAGGGAAAGCAATGACCATACATGTATAAGGCAGAGAGTATGTGTTTAGAGGCCAGATGACTTGCCAGCAAGCCAGCATGACTTAGGAAAGAGGAATGGGACCTATTCTCCATCAAGGGCCTCACAGTCAAGAAATCTGATTTTCATCTTGGACTCACCGCTCTCCAACTCAGGCATCAAGCGTCTCTAGCTTGAGCCATCGGAGTGTATGGTTTGTTTGAATAGCCCAGCCAACTAAGGCAGCAAGCAGCAGCCCTTCAATATTTCTAGCTGCTCAGGGGGAAAACCTGGACTCATCCCGAGTCTTCCTTGTTCTCACACTCATGTGACACATGCAAGCGGTGTTACGCTCAGCCCACACCCAGGTTCAGATCACTCCTTCAAGCACCAGGCTAGCCCAAAGCTGCCAGATGTAAGGAGTTATGTGGAACTCTGTAGAAGCTTCCTAACTCACCCGTGTGGTTTGTCTCCCTTCTATCTCCCCTCTCAAGGTAGACAGCTGTTCCACTTGTCTTGAGGACATTCTAAAACTTCCCCCACACACTTGGAGTCAAACACATGCCTGCAGAACTGCTTCACCCCTTTTCCTCTCCCCCAATTCTTTCTCTACATGAGCAACATTGTGCTCCTTGTTGCCTCAAACATCCCAGCATGCTCCTTCCTCTGGGCCTCTGACTAGATAGATAGCGAAGGATGCTGGTGTTCTCTGTCATCTGATTCCTGTACTCTCATTCTTGTCTGTGTCATCCACACAAAACTCAAGCACGGTATAAGCCCAGATTCATTTATGATTTCACTGGTCTGTCCCCCTTGCATGGATGGAGCCTGATAACCAATATGCTGTTGGTATTCTTGCAATCTCGAACATTTCCCAAAGGCTGTGAGGCACTCTTGGAAGACAGTAAAACCTTTAAGAGGCAGGGAGTAGGGGAGTAAGTTAGGTTGTTGCATGATGCCCTTGAATGGGGAATCTTGGTTCTGCTCCTTTCCATTTCTCGGCTTCCAGGTCACCAAAAAGTGGACAAGTCTCCTCCATTATGCCATCTTACATGTTGTCCTGTGTCATCACAGGTCCAAAATGACAAAGCCACGTGAACACGAAGCGAAACCCCTTCAAGTCCTTCCTTGTTGACTTAGTATTTTGTTATAGCCTTACAAAGTGGCCTCATGCAGCACCCAAACAATAAGTAATACTGAGTCATCAGGTGACACCCTCGCTAGAGCCACCATGCCATCAGTTCTGACAGCCCATTGCTGCCTTTGTGCAAGACAATGTTATTATGTACCCATCAGAAGAGAACCTATGTGATAAGAGAGCCAGACCTAACTGAGAAGTCAGAGACGCCCGGCATGAATCAGGCCCACCATGGGGTGCAGAGCACAGCTATCAGTTTGCTATAGTTAAAAATCAAAGCCAACATCATGTCGCCTTCTCTTATGGCCACTTACATCTTCCCACAACAGAAGCTCAGTCGCTATCTACCGCAAGGCTTCTGTGCCAGCATACTGAGCCTTCTCATCCCCTAGGTAACTAACATGTGTCTTCCATCATGGGCTCTTTCCGTTCTTGCTCATCAACTTGACATTTCTACCTGTGGCCAGCCATCATCTCTGCAGTGCCTTATGCAAGAGCCCATCTTCAAACAGCTCGTGTCTGGTGTCTGAATCTCTATAACCAGTTCCACCCGGTCTATCCTGGTCAGCTCTCATGCTTTCCCCTCTTCATAAGCTCCCTGTTTCTACTTCCTGCAAACTTCTTAAACACACCCGGTTCAGAAGCCTCTTTGCCTTCCTTTTCCACATTTGGGTTTTCTGCAAGGATACTAGTACCTTGGAAGTACTCAGGCTCATATCTTGTAATAATCTCATATATATATATGATTATAATATAATGATTAATATATAATGTATATATGTATACGATTAGTTTTTAGTCCTTTTTTCATATATATATGCATTATATATTATATCTATATAATATATAAATATATTAGGCTGCTTCCCACAGGCCCTGTAGCATAAGCACTGAGATATACTACGTAGCAGATCGGCTAACTGTGATGGCTACTGAGTGACTGAGGAGTATATAGGATGAAACACTGGACAGAAGAACCATCCATTTCCCATGTTGGATGGAGCAGAGCAGCCTGATATTTCCTTGTGGTACACTGAATAGCGTGTAATCTAAAAGCTATGGATTTTTTTTTTGAAACTTTCCATTTAATATTTTCGGACTATAGGTAATAAACCACAGCAAAGAAAAGCAGGAGTGCCCAGGGATTGTTGCTTCCTTCCTCCACCGAGCAAACTTGTTGGTTACAAACAGGCTTTACTTTAGGATTCTATACACCTTTCTCTCCATACTCTGCTGTTTTCCTAACTCAGGTCTTTGGCAGTTCTTATTGTACTATTCCCATGTTCAGTGATACTGCTTCGCTTCTGCTGCATGCTACCATAAATAAAATCCGTGGAAAGTCACTGAGTTCTCCCTATGACTAACCTTCTCATGACTTTCTCTGTAGCGTCTCTGTTCAAGCATGCTAACAGCCCTGTGAGGGATCTGGATGACCATTCGCACAACTGGGCAATTTCTTCTCCCCTCCCCTCCTTTAAAGCCCCCCTCTCACATTTGTACTGGGCCTGCCTTCACAGCAGGCTACCCCATTTCTCTTAGTTTCTTGGCAGTAAGGGAACACCTCTGCCTCAGCAGTCATCACATTGCCCTTGCATTAGTGACCTAAGCACTCATGCTAAGCCCTCTAGGGCAAAAGCCTTATCTACAGATCTCTGTGTTTCCTAGTCACTGACCTGGTTGGCATTGTTTACTGAATGAATAAAATCACACTCATAATCTCATTATAGAAGAACATAAATTTACAGAGGGCGATTTTACAGAAGGTAAATTAATGAGGCCAAGGTTATAGGTTCAATTCTCATGTGGTTGATTTAGCATTAGAGAGAGAGAGTAAAAGAGAATATGCTTACCCAAATGCAAACAAATTCAAACAACAAACAACTAAAAGAAGATTGGGGGGGGGGGTTGAGAGGACAGGGACTCAGATTATTCTCCAAAGCAGTTCATTCTCATTTCCCCATTGTTTAGGGAGAATATTTATGAGTGCTTTGTAGTATATTATCTTTTATGGAGTTATTATTGGTGATAAGCAAGTCATAAACTTTTTTGGGGGGGAAAATTCTTCCTGCTGAGCCACAATTTGTAATTGAAGAACAAAGGCCTAACATAAAACCTGAATTGTATGAACTAAATTATAGCTGGTTACCTGGTAACAGAAAATTCAAAACCATAAATGCTTTGGAAAATAAAATTTAACACACAGTGATGACTAATTAGACATCAATAGTTAAGTAGTTATTGATAGATTGGTGGAGCAAGAAAAATGAAGAAAAGTCCACACACACACACACACACACACACACACACACACACACACACACACACACAACTCAAAAACCAAAACCAAAACTTAAGGATCCAAAAACAGTGAACCTCACTCAAGGAAGAAGCTTGAGAATGGTCCAAATCATGGAGTTTCTCCAATACAAGACGAAGTAGTTAAAATCTGGGCAGACATTTTGCAGTTGACCACAAATGTATCCCAGACAATGAAGAGACTCTGCTGTAAGAATGTACCATGTAACAGTGTAAGTGCAGTTGTGGAGAACATTCTACAGTATGTAGACTGTAAGCAATTAAAGCAGAAAAGCCCAGTGAACTTAAAGGACCAAAGATCACTGGACAAGGCAAGCATAAGATGTTCGTTCCTCAGGGTGGGCTGACATGAGCAGCAAGCACAGTTCACCCACAAAGAGCAAGCTCTGGGGTTCACTCCCAGTGCAGCAATGGATGCACCTAGCCAGAGGGAGCCATAGTTAGAGCATCTTAGTTTCATTACTTGGTACTTTGAAGAAGAACGTGATGAAAGCAATTTAAGAGCCACAAGGTTGCTCTGGCTCACAGTTCTAAGTTACAGTCTGTCATGGCTGGGAGGTCAAGGTGGAAGGAACCAGAAACAAGTCACATGACATTCATATTCCAGAGCAGACAGCAATGAATCGATGCATGCTTGCTTGTGCTTAGCTTGTACCCTCAGTCCAAGGCCCAGGCTATGAAATGATGCCACCTATTTTCAAGGTGGGTCTCCCTCTCACTTAACATAATCAAGATAACCCCTCCCACAGATATTTCTCAGAGGTCCTTCTCCCAAGTGATTCTAGGCTGTATTTAACTGACAATTAAAATTGATCTTCACAAAAATATAAAAGAAGCTTCAATAGTCAAGAGAAATACGTTCAGAAAAAAGAAACCCAACCAAACATTTCTGATTAAACAGAGAAAGAATTCAAGAAATTCCCTGAAAAAACAGGGAAAGAAGAAAAATCAGTTAGAGAGGAGGATGATAGTGAGCTCAAAGGTATCCTCAGCTACACTGTGAGTCTGCACAGCCTGGTGGGCTACATGGTACCCAGCCTCAAGGCTCAGAGAAACAGGAAGAGAAAAGGAAGGAAGAAGAAAAGGAAGGAAGGAAGGGAAGGGGAGGAGAGAGAAAGGGAGTGAGGGACGGGGAGGGAGAGGGTGAAGACAGGAAGAAGGGAAGATAGCATCATCTTGCAATGGAAGGAATGAACAGATGTATGTTCAGGAATCCAAAACTGTCCGCCAGGAAGCAGCTATGCTGTCCACCAGGGAGCAGCTATGCTGTCCGCCAGGAAGCAGCTATGGCTGACACAGCTGATAGTAACAGCATTTTTATGTGTATGTATATGCATAATGTGACTATCAGCTACATCGAATCAATGGTATTACACATCTTTTCTAGTAAGGAGTTTCCATAGTCAAGAAAATTGACTTTACAGAATTCAATATATAGTCATATACGGAATCTCTAAGAACTTCTAACGTCAAATACTCTCCAAAAGGAAGCTGAGTGTACATATGATGATTAACGGTTTCTAATACAACAACTAAATATAGATACTAAAAACTGCAACATGCTGCCTTTGTTTGCAGTCACTGACATGTGCCCATTTATATACAAGGTATTTTTCAGAATCCCCTGTGGGAACCACAGACTCATCATCACCTCTGTGGTCAGAGCTTCACTACAAAGAATGTTTTATTGAAATTACAACTGGGTTCTTGTTTGAATATTTCTGTTTTTGAGACAGCTTTCACTGTGTAGCTCTGGATGGCCTGGAACTTGCTATGTAAAGCAGGCTGGTCATTACTCATTACTCACAGTGATCCATGTCAGTGCCTCCTCTTTCCTTGAGTATTTCTAAATGACTTTAAAAAAAATTAGTGTATATACAACGTGCATGTGTGTGCACGCACGTGAGTGTGCATGTGCCTGTGTGTTCCAATGTGTCGCATTCCCTGCATTTAAAACAAATGTCGACGTAAAATGTGCTTCCTCGTGGACTTTGGAAGCAGAGCAATGCTTCTTTCTCTTATACATTTAATCAGTGAATCAAAGCTTCAGGTTTTCCTTGACTTCCAGGTGATGTTGTTTCTGTTGGGCCTGGCCTCAGTCCCTGACTCCCCAGCTCAGTTCTCACTGCTGTGATGTGGGCCTGTCTGCTAATTGCACCCTCGCTCACCTCTCTGACACTCAGCTCTGCCACACAAGATAAAGGGATGTTCTTTCTTTTTTTTTTTTTTTTTTAAAGAATCTACACATAGTAGGGCTTATTCTGCAACCCATGACATTCTTAATGACAATTGTTTAGTACTTTGCTGATATGACATAACATGAAATTAAACATCCCTAGGAATACTTATTTTCATGGGTTCATTTTTCAATGCTAAGCTTTTTGAATAAATATTAGGTACTATTGAATAAGGAATGTTTGGAAAATGTTTTCTCAGGTAACTCCTTATTTTCTTAGGTGTAATTGTTTAATTGTGAAACAGCATAAAGGATTTCACATTGGTTTAATACTCTGAAATAATGTTTCAATAAAATTATAAGAAATGCACTAGAAAAAAATCATCCTCTTTCCCACATTCTCTTGCAAAAGGTAAAGCACATGTGTCTTACCAAAACTGAACAGTGGAGATATCCAGGCACCAAAGGTTTGTTTGATGGTGGTCTATGGTGTACCCAGATGTAAAACAGAGCATGCTACCTCTGCTTCAAGGCAACAGGACTTGTCAGTGGTTTGTACTGATGGGTGATGCACCAGAAAGAATGGCTTTGTCATCAATGGACAGTCCCTTTCAGGAGACAGACTGGCTTGGTGGAAAACTCTGAAGACAGCACACCACACAAACACACACATACACACACACCATAGATACACACACACCACACACACACACACATACACCACACACACACAAACACACACCACACACACACATGTGAAAGAGAGAGAGAGTGAGAGAGAGAGAGAGAGAGAGAGAGAGAGAGAGAGAGAGAGAGAGAGAATGTTCACACATATAACAGACACACAGTATCTCTTGACATGTGATTTGTGTTTTCATTAGCTACCTCCTCACAGAAAATGGCAGAGGCTTTAGGCAGGAGCGCCAAGTTAACAGGACTCAAGGAAAAGGGGCTGAGCCTGCAGGGCGATTCAGAACCACGATTTGCACCCAGCCCCAGGAGTGAGGAAACGAACCAGCGTGTTCACTTAAAGTCCCCCTTTCAAGCTGAGTTTGTAGGATTACATGTGTGAGGTGGGTCCTTCCCTACTGTTCTCAACTCATGAACTCCAGAAGTCCTGTGGTTCAGCTGGACGTATTTCTGACTTCTGGTATTAGCAACACAACTATGATCTGCCTGATGTTTATGTGTGGGTGATGGGCATGGTGGGCACCGCCCCAAAGTGTTGCTCCCCTCTCCAGAGAGGAGCCTGAGTTTCTCTTGTAACAAAGTTCTCCATCAATTCTGGCTTCTTTTGAACTTCCTTATGACGCTATTATTACTTTTATGTGAGTTGTTATTTTTTTATAATGGATTTCATGTTTCTGTTTTTAAATGAAAATAGTAGCTTAGAAATGATTTTAATAAATCAAACAGTGTGTTCATTTCCTTACTTGGCACTGATGAAACTGTAAACACATCCTGGATATTTTCTGGGTCTTTGTTTTCCCAGGGTTTGAAGTTAGGGACTGTTTCTTTGATTTCTTCTTTCCAAAAAATATTTGGAGCCCAAGGTTTCATAAAGGCCGTTCTTTGGCTTCTAGAACTTTCTGCTCACATGGAATCCAATACAGACACTGGGGCAGTACTGCCTCATGGGGCCAACACCCTGCCTATATAGAATATGTGTTCAGTGTAGAGGAATGCTAGGCAGTGAGGCAGGAGTGGGTAGATGGGTGGGGGAGCACCCTCATAGAAGCAGGGTAAGGGGGGATGGGATAGGGAGTTTGCAGAGGGGGAACTGCGAAAGTTGATAACATTTGAAATGTAAATAAATAAAATGTCCAATTAAAAAATAAAAAATATTAAATTGAAAGAAATGTATTCATTTCCTTAGCCACGTTTTTTTGTAGGCATCGTTAACTCATCCAGTATTTTTAGGAAAAACAGAGAAAAACATCTTTTACACAGTCTGCCTCTTTTCATCTTTCATCCCCTTGGAGGGAAAACAACAAATCAAAACCAAAACAAATAAACAAACAAACAAAAAACCAAAACCAACCAACTAACTAACCAAACAAAAAACCCTCCCACTATCACCGTAGGTGTGGGGATACTGGTATTTCTAGAACAGATTTTAACGTTTGATAAGCATGTGTTTAATAAAAATTAAAGGAGCCATATAGCCAGTTTCTTGTAGCTGGTGTGTAAGGAGAAACAGGGTTTGCCTTTTCCTGGCTAGCTCACTTGCACCTCTGGCCCCACCTCTTTTGCCTAGCCTCTCAAGAGTCCCTCCAAGCCTGGTTCCAGCAGTGAACAGTGCGCAGGCGCCAAGACAAGGCTCCCTCCCTCCCTCCGTCCCTCCCTCCCCCCTCTCTCTCCTTATTTATTCATCGCAGTTCATAAGCACACATCAGGCACCATACCATCTGGGCCAGGGACAGGAATCAGCTAACAATATCTACTAAGATGCTGGTAACTGAAACTTTTCTCTAACACCGGGGAACTAGGGACGAAGGAATGCAGGCAAACTCCGCTGGGAAGGAAAGTGAGCAATACAGGTTGAATAGCTCTTATCTGAAGTGGCCAAAAAAAGGTTAGGGTTTAGGAATTTTTAAATTTTGAAAACATTTGCATATGCATAATGAGACGCCTTAGAGTTGGAATTCAGGTTTAAACATGAAATTCATCTATGTTTCATGTGTCCCTTATACATATAGTCTGACTGTAATTTTATAGTGTTATAAATAATTTTGTGCACAGAGCAAAGCTGAATGCTGTGAAAGTTTCCTCTCGAGGCATGCGTTGGCACCCAGAATGTTTCAGGCTGGGAGCATTTCGGATTTAGGATTTTTTGAATTAAAGATGTTCGACCTGCATATACAGTATGTGTCACACTGTTTTTATATGACTTTCCGCATGCTTACAGACATACACCAAGCCTGTTTAAAATAGCCTTTCCTCCAAGCAAGAAAAACCAAAATAAATGTTCTAAATTCAGATCACTCAATGAAACTTCCATTTCTTATAAGTGAGGTAGGAATCACGGGGAATAAGGAAAAATGTTCCTAAGTGGGTTGAGTCAGGATCAAAATACACACTTTTACTGCTTAACTGTGATGTGCGTGTGTGTGTGTGTGTGTGTGTGTGTGTGTGTGTGTGTGTATTTGTGTAGTTTACCAGAGCTAATAAAATTCACACTTAAAAAAAGAAAAGTGGTCATCCTCACTGAAATAGCTTGCTTTTTGTCTAATTTTTAAAGAAGCAATTAAAGACCCCTTCCAATGTTAGGTGTTTGTCCTTGGACCTGATCTGAGGGAAGGTGCAAAGGGTCTCTGAGACAAGGCAAGGACATGGAGATCAAAGCCCACGTGACACTGTGCTCTGAAGTAAGAACCCCACCAGGGTTTGCAAAACGAGGAAAAGGTTTCCATGTGCTGGTGGTCAGTGACAAAAGTCACTGAATAGGCGAGGAAGTTCAAGGCAAGAGAGGTGGAGAGATTTAGATCTCTCTTGCTTCAAAACTATCTTCCTGTCATGTGTTCCCATCCCCAGGAGAAAGAGGCCAGACACCTGAAGCCATGGGAAAACAGCTCGAAAGATATAAGCAAGTCTGGCCTTTCCTGTTCCATCTTGTTAACTGGAAACCATCTCACAGTAAGACTCACGAAAGGCCAGAGAGGGTACAGCTCCATAGCAGAGCATTTGCCTTGTATGGTCAAGGTCCTCCGCTCTATCTCTAGCACAATAAACAAATAAACAGATAAAAAAAAATAACTAGAGGTCACAATCCCATTTGCCACAATGTTGACAAAATATTGGTGATAAAGAAGGAGTGGTAGAAACTTCTGGAAACCCCGGGGTTCAATTTCAATGCCACAACATCAGGACTGCTAGCTGATCTAACTTGATTCCAAGGACAGTGTCCATGTCCTGCACTACATGCACCATGAACTCTGCAACAAAAACTGTGAAATCTACAATAATATCTTTTTTCTAAAATTTACTCTTTAAGGGAGAGATTAAGATAAAATGCCTTCAAATACAAGGACTTCACATAGGAATATATCTATGAAAAATTTATCATGGGCTACAAAATATGGGCACAAATTTATTTCTTATATACAGCATTTATTTCTTTTTTTGTATAGACAGTAGCATAATGTACAGGTATCAGGATAGCTTCTTGGGTTTAAAAAATGGACCCAAAATGGTAACATAATTTTTAAAGAGGCCCAAGGAAAAGAGTGATGTCAGGCTGTGTTCTGAGAACAATACACCACAGGACCACAGTGCAAGAAGCACTAACAGAGACCGGAGCCTGGGGCTGAGGCAGCCAAGTGAGAAGTATGCAGACAGGGGAGAGTGGATGCTAGGAGACTGATGACAGCAGGCGACAGGCTAGAGTCAGTGAGCACAGAGATGCTCAGGGTTATGAGCAAGGAAGAGTTTCAGGCCAGACAGGCCAGCCATAAGCCCTGAGGCCCCACAGTTGATCCAGCACAGGGCTGAGCAGCTGGTACAAGGTGGAGTGTGGCTGCCAGCAGATGTAGGTAACAGCTTCAAGGGCAGATGAACTGAGGTGGTAGAAGCGAGCTGCACATTGAGAATCCTAGAGCACAGGCCTCACCACACTCAGCAAGAGACAGGTCATTGTACCCAGTAGGAACAGAAAGACAAAGCAGGTAGCCACAAGTAGCAGAAACTCTCTGAGTATGGTGGGCATTTTAGGGGAAGGGCTGTTAAGAACAGATGGTATTTGAAGACACAGGTGACAAATAATTTATCAGAGATTTAGAAAGGTGGATCAAGTTTGGGCTTAGTTGGAATATTTATCTTAAGATGGAATGCATTTCGAGGAAGAACCAGCAAAATAAGGCACAGATAACTTGAGGTGGGGGTGGGGGAATTGGTGGACCTGAGCTATATATTTAAGTACACTGTTCTTCCTTTAGGCAGAGAAACAATTTGCTAATTGAGATAACCACAGCCACCTTCCAAGGCAAGCTCAGGGTCAGTTCCCTATGATAGTTGCAAAGGGCTCATGACCCTAAAGTACATTCAGGTTGGCTAACTTTTCTAATAAATACAAGCAAGAAATTACAGGTAGAAGTCAGGTTCCTGTCCTCAAAGCTCTCCACTGGATACTTGGAGTGGAAGAAAATAATTTGATGAAGTCTAAAATTAAGCTAAAGAATTTTATTTGCATATTTTCAAAAATATAAATCCCAAGATTGAAGATGGGTTTATGGGAAGTTTAACTCTTAAGAAGAAAAAGCTAAGTTTATAATATAAAGCACGTGGGAATCTGAAAATATAAGAGATACAATTAATATCACCATAGGATATCATACAACTACCAAGAGAAAAAAAAATGATCTGGAATTTCCAGTAATCCAAAGACATCAAGTAATTCTAAATAAAACTTGGAATCAAATGGAGGGATCTTGCTCAGGAAAGTCACAATCCTTGAGTTGCTCACAAGTCCCCCTTTTCCTTCGACACCAGCAGTAATGACACTACAGTACACACAGTGCTTCAAGAACCAACTGTCTTACCATGTATATCATGAGCATTTTACTATGTTTCATCTCAAAACAGTTCCAGGCACAGGCAAGGGGGAGCGTGTTCAGTGCAGGCACAGGCAAGGGGGAGCGTGTTCAGTGCAGGCACAGGCAAGGGGGAGCGTGTTCAGTGCAGGCACAGGCAAGGGGGAGCGTGTTCAGTGCAGGCACCCCTCTGAGCCAGGTGCAATTTTGTCATCTATGCCCAACATACTGGAATTCTGCATGCAAGAACGGCAATTGCAGGGTCCAGTTGACTGGTTCTCATTTACTGGTGTTCCTGAAAGGCCTGCATCTCTTCTATGCTGGGTCTCAGCATTTACCATTTAGTAGAGGAAGCAGTTTACCAAAAAATTTGAATGAAAGATCAAAGACAGGAGAATTTGTTCAAAGGTTGTATGGAACTAAAAAGTTAGTAGAAGAATTAAACAATAATAGTATAGTGACACAGAGACAGGGATTTCTCCTGTATAAAGATACAGTTCCAAAATCTAGACACATGACTGTGGTCCCACAACAAAGGCTGCACAATGGAGCTTGTCTGGCCATCAGAGCCATATGAAAGCAGACGAGTATGGGTAACTCCCTTTCCCATAGTTAGTGGTGACTCTATGGGAAAGCCAATGTCCAGCTTTCAGAAGTGTTCAGGCACAAAAGTCCATTCAAGAGACATACAAGGAAGAGCATGGTTCCACCATTTTGCCCTCTTGCTATGTTAGAACACAAATAGACCTGAGAGAACTCTGTCTCCTAGCTTCCCACTCTGCTCTAGTCCAAGTGCCTGATTACCATGTTTGGGTAGTTTAGACAGCTAGAGTCTCTGTGTCTTTACTGGCTTAACAGCATGAATTTCATTTGTTTGTGAGAGGCAAACTTCTAATCAAAAAAAGGAACTGAAATCTGCATGAGTCATCTTTTCTGTACTACACTCTAGAATATACACACATATACACACACTCACATATACACACAAACACATACACATACATACACACTCACACACATACACACACAAACACATACATACACATTAAACTCATACTCACATACACACACACACACACACACACACACACACACACACACACACACACACCACACAATACCAGATAATTAGTTACAACTTGACCATCACTATCTTCGTAGTACTTTTATTTTTAGTACCTGTTTGTACAATATCATAGATCAAAACTGTCTCATAAATTGAAGCCGAAATTTCATCTCACAAAAGTTGAATTCTGTTCTTTTGTAATACTAATATAGCAAATACCCAGAGAGGGCATTAGAAGACTATAAAACAATATGAATCACTGCCACACAGAAAATCACCTCCTCTCAAAGCATCATGGCCATGGTCCTCACAGACATATAAAGTTTCATGTAATTTTCAATATTATGGTAAGCTCTTCAAATTTCCAATGAAGTCATCTGCATCAAAATTACATATGCTTTTTATCTGCATTGAAAAGCCGAAGCCAACAGGAAATAAAAGCTTTATAAATGATGCCCCAATCTAAATACCTCCTGCAGGCTGTTCCCATCAGTGCCACCCTAGCTCAGCACTCACCACAGAAACATTGTTCAATTGGCTGTTGCAGCAAGAATAGTCACCATCAACAAGTCAACAAAAAGCCACAAAAGCCTATTGGCAAGGAGCGAGTGAGGTTCTTCGTTTATAGGATGCTCTAGCATAAGTACGCCCACATCATGATATAATTACTTTTTACCTTTGGAGGAGTCAAGGTGCACTCTCTAAAAGGGAATGAAATATGCTTGTAGATTCCAAAATGGAACTCTATGCTACTAATATCAGCTGATTCAGGACATCATGGTGTGTGTGTGTGTGTGTGTGTGTGTGTGTGTGTGTGTGTGAATGTGTGTGCATGAGTATGTGTGTTTGTGTGTGTGTGTGCATGAGTGTGTGTGTGTGCATGAGTGTGTGTGTGTGTATGTGTATGTCATGCACATGATGGCCTCACACATTTGAAAACCAGAGTCAAAAATCAATTATGTCCTCTATTGTTCTTTGCCTTATTCCCTTTAAACAGGGCCTCCCAGTGAACAGGAAGCTCATTACATTACTTTGGTAGGCTAACCAGGGAGCTCCCAGAATCTGTCTGTCTCCTTCCCACAGTTCTGGGGTTACTGGAATATGCAGCCATGCCCATTTAAAAAAATCAAATATGGCTGTTAAAGATTCAAGCTTAGGTCCTCATGCCTGCAGAGCAAGAGCTCTTATTGACTGAGCTATCTTCTCAGCCCTCCATTAAGGAAATACTTGAAAAGGAAAATTTCAAAGGAAACTCCTCCTTAAAGTGGGCGACACCTTCCCACAGGCTGGGGAACTTACCTGAATACAAAGGAGCAAGTGAGGAGAGCGCATCCATCTCTCCCTTCCTGACTGCAGATGCTGTCCCTTCTCCTGCTGTCATGCCTTCCCTGCTGCCACGGACTGTCCCCTCAGTCTGGGAGCTGAGGTAAACCCATCCTTGTTGAAGTGGCTTTTGCCATGAATTTTTTTCTCAGCAATGAGTAAGAGACACACACCCCTTTTGTGGTCTAGCCTTGAAACCATTGAAATTTGAGTCCAAATACTGTAAAAAGAAAAAAATTTAGCCTGATTTCTTGACATGCTAACAAGTTGGTGATAAATTTTTGGAAATTTGTTTCTGTAGGCCAAATAACATATGACTAGACAGAACCAAACTTTGTGGAAAGCAGAACACTAGATGAGCCCCACCTTTAATTGCATGTCTTCCAGCTATTGAGAGAGAGAGAGAGAGAGAGAGAGAGAGAGAGAGAGAGAGAGAGAGTCAGAACTACCAGGAATATGCCTTTTATGTCTGCAAAGCTAATGCTGAGGAAGAGGGACCTTGAGGATCAGAAGTTCATGGCTATCCTCAACTACATACCACATTTTGGAACAGCCTGGGATACATGAGACCCTGCTATTTTTTTAAGGGCAAAATTCTTTGCAAATTCAACTTGTACACTGTAATCTACCAGCTCTTTAAGACTATGGGAGTATGATAGTGCAATCTTTACCAAACGTACTGGGGGAGAATCCATAGATCTATGACCCTGACTATGCTGCTCATTGCCTGTATGGCCTTAGTCAAATTCATGTGACCTCTCTGTATCTCAGTTCTATTCTTAATGATATTAGAAGGTAGGATTTAGATGACCTCGGAGAAATCTCTCATGAAAGATGACAGATTTCTGTGCCAATCAACACATGGAGATGCTTCGTTTGAGAGTCCCATCACAGGTGACACACAAACCAGGCTTTCCCACACATGGACTTTCTTTCAGATCATAAGCTTATAATGTGTTCCTAATATTTAATTCTCTTGTAGTTTTAACCTTAAACGTTTTATAATTTCACTAGTTGTTGAGTAAAATGGTTGTACTAGCTTCGGAAAAAAAAAAACAAAAAACAAAAAACAACAACAAAAAACCGAACATTTTATGCCAGACTTAGGGAAGGAAAAAACAAGAGACGAAAAACCTCATAGTTAGCCATTCAAAAATAAAATATAAGCAAAGTCAGGTCTCAAGTCTTCAAGTTCATAGGTCAATCAGAAAGTGTGTCTTGTTCATGCAAGGACCTGGGCTTGGCAGCTCAGCACTTCCTCAGGTTCCAGATGTCTAGGGTGTAAAACACTCACATGCACACACATTAATAATCAAACGCATCCTTAAAGAAAGGAATGTGTGCGATGACAAACTCACTTATCAATACAGAGGACAGCGAGTGTCCTTGGTGCAGAGGAGGGTATTAACCTGCTGAAATGAAATGTTTCCTGTATTCCTATACTCCACCCATAGAGCAGTCACTTTAGATGACTTCCAATCTGTTTAGTGCAGGAAAATATAACCTTTATCACACCAGATAAGACTAGCCTTTATCTGAATTTCGCTGGGTTCTCATGGGAGACAAAAAAAAAAAAAAAAAAAATCTAGTTTTCAATAACTGTCTGAAGAAATTTTAAAGTATAATGTACCCATTTTTTTTTCCTGAAGTGCACTTTTTGCTAACTACCATCAGTTAATGGAATCTTATTTCCTTTGAGAAATAAAAATTGCTTGTTCTGTAGTTTCTCAGTTTATAAACACAGTTACCTGGAAGGAATAACTGGGAAGCAAGCTATGAACAATATGAAGAGGAATGTCAAGTGTAACAGAAAAATACCCAGACAGGAAGAACAAGGGTGGGGCAGGCTAGCTGCAGTCTCCCGCCTTAGCATCCCAAGAAGTAAAAATAATCCTGTTTTACAGCATGCATCACTCCCTGGGGGAAACCCAACACATGATACTTTCTTTTGCAAGCTCATATAAAGATAAAAGGAACAGATTAATGTGTGTATTGATTTCTCTAGTATGTTAAATTTCAAGACAGGTTCTTATGTGTCCCAGGCTAGCTCAGAACGTGCTATATGTAGTCAAAGATGACCTTGAGTTTCTTATATTCCTGCCTTTATATCTTTAGTGCTGAGATTACAGATGTGAGATTACAACTGCTTTATGAGGTGCTAAGATGGAACCTAATGCTTACTTCATGCTAGCAAGCACCTGAGCGACCTCAGGCATATGCTAATCTAAACAAATGATTTATGTGTTGTGTGTGTATGTGTGTGCAAGTGTGCTTGCCACTGCATGTAAGTGCGGAGGTCACACGTTGAAGTTGGGTGTCTTTCTCAGTTGGCCTCCCTTCCTTCTCCCCCTCTCTCTCCAGGACCCTAAAGCTTTCCATTTAAACAACACTGGTTGGATCTGCCTGCCTTACACTGGCATCTGCCCAACCTCCGGTGGGTGCTAGGGACCCAAATCTAGGTTCTCATGCTTCCTCCCTAAGCACTGTACCACTAAGCAATCTCCCTAAGCCCCTCATGCTATGTTAGGACTGTTTGTTTGAGAAAGCAATAATGTTCAGCTGGAGCAAGCACTGGACAGAAAGAAAACTCAAGTCTCAGGCTATGTCTGTGACTTGGGACAGAGGTTAGTCATCTGCGGCAGCATGTTTGAGAACTTCACTCAGCATCTGTCATGGCTTTCATTTTTTCTGACACTTCAGTGTTTCTTGTCTCCCAGCTTTCTAATTTCAAGCTGTTAGAGACTTCACCTTGCCTTCGCTTTTTCTTATGTCCCCTTGTTCTGGTCACAGCCTTCACCAAAGAAGAGATGGAGTAGGGCACTAGCTGATTAGCTTCAAGGGGCTGGGAGGGGAGTGCCGAGGGATGAGAAAACACGTTCTAATCCCCCCAAAAGCTGATGTGTGTACTTATGTGCAAATGCTGAGATAAATGAAGCATAGCTAACCCCAAGAAAAGCTTCATTCACTCAAACACCACTGAGAACACACCCCAGTGCAATGATGTAGCTTACATACAATGAAACCAGAATGTCTATGGATATTTGCATAATTTCAGGCATTCATCAAGATTTAAGAAGATTCAATTGTGAGGTATTTAGATTCTCATTATATATTTTTAAAAGTTAAAAAACTCAATGTTGTCTGTTTCCTACATGGTAAGCTTAAATAATACTTGAAAATAAAGCCAATTTATGCATTAGGATCATTAAAAGGATAATTAAAAGGATTTATTTAGGATAAATACCACAGACAAGCTGAATATGCCCCATAGTTTAAGAGTACAGGCCGTAGGGCTATCAGCAGAAAAGTTGAACAGGTCATGCCTTCAGCAAATACTCATGGAACCAGTTGTATTAGTGAAATATGGAGAACCACATCTCTACTGGGAAGACCTAACAACAAACAGAAAAGTGACACACCGAATCCGTGTTTGCACACTGGCACCTGCATACACACACACCAGCCAAGGAGACCGTCGGTATTGCCTATAACTGATCTGTCAAGGGCACTCTAAATTAATGTCCAGTGTTGTGACAAATGCAGGCAAGAAGAACCAACAACCAGAACCACGGGAGAAGAAAAAAAGGCCACAGGAAGTGACCCAAGAAGGATGAGGCGGGCACAGGATACAACCCTAACCGGAGGAGCAGGATTGATGAGGTCCGGAAGGAGACAGGACTGTGCTGGGAATATGGGCAGGAAAAATGGCAGTGAAATGAGAGATGAAGTTAGAATGGAAATAAAATGGAGGAGAAAAACATCGTAAACCACAAGGAAATGCCATTTTATATAATCTGTGCGATGCAAATCCAAATATATAACACTTTAAAGTAAAATGACTAATTTTAAGGGCAGGAAGCAGCATCTTAAGGAATGTGAAAATCAAGAACAGTAAGTAAGTAAATACTAAAGTGAAACAAAATCGGCAGTGTCTCTCAGGAGAATGGTTACATAAAGCAACATTAGCTGTTGGACTGGAACTGAAGGAACAGGTCAGATACCGGCACCACAGGTACTGGTCAACCTCACCTCCACAACAACCATAGCACCGAGCTTTCAAATAAGACACTGGCTTAAAATCCTCAGAATTTACGGCATTCCTCTGCAGTGCCAATGAATATTTTCGAAGGACCCGAAGTAACAGAACACAGGCTGGCACCAAAGCCAGCAGCTAGCTCTCTGTGGATTCCCCACTGCACTGCCGAAGGCGAAGCACGTGGGATCCTGAGTGACTGGGGCACTGAAGAGGAATTACCGGGTCCCAGCCTAACTGCCCTCCTTCCGTGCTCTGCCCAGACACCATCGCAGCCATCTTTTTTTTAACTCTATGGGCAAAAGGCACATCTAATTTTTTTTTCTCCACTTTCAGAATCCCCTAAGAAAAGCTCCACATTTATGCAATTCATACAATAAAAACCAGTATTCTATAATTCAATTCTTGGTTAATTTATGAGTTCTGTGTACACAATAACTTAGTTCATTAGTTTATAATGGATTCCATCAGTTTCAGGAAAATCATTATTTGACATTCAGCAATTGTTGGATAGAAATTCAAAAGAAGTGCTGAGGGAGCTAGCTCAGTTGATAAATCCTTAGCTGTGCAAGCATGGGAACCTGGGTTCAAATCCCCGGAGACCGGACATCATCCAATGTAAGAAGCAAGGCTGTGGTGAATTGTGGAATGAGAGAGCAGAGGTGGCACATTCAGGAACCACTGGGAAGGGCAGACTGGACACACCTCTACCGTTAACTTCCTGTGGACACATAGAGCCCTATACACCTATCAATTCATTGAGAGTCAAGGGTTGGCTTTCTGATCTTTAAGACTGCAATAAATTAATATTAACACTCAATACATGTGTTGCTGGAGTGCATGGCTCAGGGAGTGAGGCCCAGGAGGCAAAGATAAACCGCTCAGCTGGAAGTGGGGTAGAGTCCAGTGTGAGCACTGACTCCACATTCAGTAATACCGCTCGCCTTCACGCTCATCCTTGAGAATCCTTCTTTCCTCCCTCCCTGTTCTTTCTCTTTTAACATTTATTTTTGTGTGTCCATGTGAATCTACATGTATGGAGATGCCTTTAGACTCCAGAACAGTTTGCTGGATGCCCTGGAGTCACAGTTGGCTGTGGGCTGCTATGTAGTTGCTGGGAATCAACCCCAAGTCCTCTAAAGGGTACGCGTGTTCTTGAGCCATATCTCCAAGCTTGCTTTTCTCTCTTAAGTCAGGCGCATGAATACGTACATTCGGGCTATTTTCAGGATTTTCAACATAAAGCTCTCAGCCTTCTTACCTGTGGGAAGGTGAAAGCTTCTGTGACTCTCTTATACTGATATGCAATATTCTAGCAAGCCTCCCACTGGGCTGTGCTATTGAAAACCCCAGGCCACAGTGTAAACGTTTTGACCTCTGAGAAGACTGGAAGGACATCCACATGGATGGACCTTAAAGGTGTTGAGGACCTAAGGGCTCTAAATGTATTATATAATCTGATCCTGAGAACAGTTCCTCTTCCTGTAATCACGGTTCCCATTTGATAGATGGGCAACTCAGATGGAAACTACAGATCCTCCTGGCTGCAGGGCAGGGACTAGCAGGGGCTGTAAGCTTGGCTTTGCGGACCGTGAAAGCCCATTCTCTGCATCCTTTCTGGATACCGTAATAAGCGATCTGTGTGTCGAGCTTCTGACTCCTGATGTGAATGAAAGAGCTTTGAGAATTCTTCTGCAGAACTTTTCTAGATTATAGCGCACTGAAGAGGTAACTGAAGGCCAGCCAGGGCCTAGATAGAATGTCTTTTGAATACAGCACCTTAGACCACTTGGTAATCCTGTAAGCCAGATGTCATCTGATGTAAGGAAACAAGCTCTCTCCCTGACACACACCACAAGCACGTCACCATCCTTCCGGGTGGTGACGTGATAAAAGGACATCCCTCCCTGGCCAGGTCTGTGTTCTCTTCAGTGCTAACACTTTCTGTGAAGATCTCTCTCAGGGTTCTAGTCAATATGTGCCGTGCAGCGGATTACCTACATTTTTGATAGACTTAATTCACAGGGTCTGTTTATTTAAAGAAAAAATTTGATAGTCTATTTTAAAAGGAGAAGATTTCATGCATTGTTCATTTTGCAAGTAGCTCGTTTCCCGGAAGTGTTGGGGAGTCAGGCTACCAGGCTAAGCAGAGATGCTTGGGAAAGTGCAGGATTGGCAGTAGCAATATGGCAAGCCCAAAGGCAGGGCACCGGAAATTGCACAAGGAACCTGCCGTCACGGAAAACGAGACTTGCTAAAAGTTGGTATTCTATTATGCAAAGGCACCTGAACAGACTCCTCACTCACAGCTCAGTCAGTGATAGAGACACGCCCATATTTCCTGAGCAAACTTAATAGCCAACCACAGATCAGATCAACCAGGATAAGCAAAACTGGGCAGGGTCAACTCTAAAGCTTTCTCACTGGTAACAGAAGCAGGTTTTAGACCTGAGATGGAATGCAGGGTTAATGAAATTTAAATGCAATCCAACAGTATTTCAATAAACCCCATCTCTTGTTTTATAGACATCAACATAAGCGCATAATTAAACTCAGTGACAGCAAAGATCTCAAGACATAATTCTGCATTATGCCTTCACAATCATGCAAAGGGAGTCTCCATTCTTCCTGAATGGGGGAGTTGTCATTGTGTCTAGACCCTACTGATGGATCGCATTCTTAATCTGGGCCTCTGTTTCCTGTTCGTTGGTGTTAGAATACTAATTTCCAGTGTTTGCAATGGAAGCCCCACATAGTACAGCTCTCATTTTATTTTAGCAAAAACTAGAGATTAAGAGCGAATAATAGGACTTCTCACCCTGCTGTCCCATTAGTTAGCAGAGCTATCAGCTAGGCATGGCAACCATTTGTCTTTTCTTCTCGTGTGTTTGAATTCTGATCAGAGCAGTTACTACTGTTTCTAACTTTGTACCCTCTTTTGCAAGCATCCCTAAGCCCCTTATTAAAGCCCTGGGGAGGCTTCCTATCTGATGTGCTGCCAGCCACTGTCCTTGGGAGCACAATGCGCTCAGGTTATTAGCCTGATGTGCATCATTCAGCAAGCTGTCTCACAGTCACCCTGATCACCATCGAGCAGGACAGAATTGCTGCCTTGCCCATGGCTTCTAGATTTATGTAATTAACCAAAATTATCTTGATGTTTAAAACACAATGCCGGCCTACTCGTTTATTTTTGGAAGAGCACTTTAGCGAATACAATGTGTGGGCTGAAGTAGAATTGACACCCGGGACTATCAAAGTTTTCCTATAAAATTACTATACTTAAAAAAAAAAAAAAAAACACTTCAAATTCTATGATGGCAATCACCATTAAAATAAGACTATTTGATAAAATAATCAGGGACTATATTATTTTCATTTTCATTCACTATGAGATTTATCTCAGGCAAGCAATATTTCACATATCTCCTCAGTGTGTGCTATAAATAGTCATCAATGGACTAGAAAAGTATAAACTCGCCCGTAGTTACACACCTCAACCCAAACAATATTACACACCCAGAATAAGTATACAAAACGCATCATTCAGAAGTTCTTGGTGTTAGATAAAAAAAAAAAAGTCCCAACTGAATTCTAAACATTGCAATAATAAATCCCCTGGAGAGGAGCTTGAAATTTTATTACTAAAAATATTCCTAAGATGTGTGTGGTTCATTAGCTTTATGGTGAACCATGGGAGCACACTGGCTACAATCTTTATAAAGGGAACAGAGAACCAGAATGACTTCCATACAGGGTAGCCTGTAAATAACACAGAAGAAAAGCTGGTTCTCATTATGCACAGCTATTGTGAGTTCCATTAACACCACTGTGCAAGGCATGTGAATCCCAGAGCTTGCTGACTCATGTTTTGAATAATTTGAAACTGACTCCAGTGCTCTGAGCTCACTGTCTTTCTAGGTAAGACAATGATGATAGTATTCACCTTCCCAAGGATCTAGTAATACACAAATGCAGAGCACAGCCAGCATAAGGCAGGAGCTCACTCATCTGTCTCATTCCATCAGCATTAATCCAGCCTGCCTACATGCAGCCGTTGTTGTCCGCACTGGGCTGACAAATTGGACAGTCTGTGCCCACACAGAGCCATCATCCTGGTAGAAATAAGTGTGGCTTGTGGCACAAATGCCACAGAGTGTCCCCTAGGCTGCCTTGTCCTTACCCTGGCATTGAGCACACAGCGACTGGGCACCAGCCAATTACTCTGGGGCAATTGACAACGAGAGATTTGAATCCTACCCGGCTGCTTCACTCTTCCTTAGTCAGCCTGTCACTTCCTTCTTTCATTTTATACTGCGTCCTTCAGTCTTCATGATGTATGGTTTACAAGTGTTTAATTCACTTTGTGTAAAAGACAGGAGTTCAACTGGGGAGATGGCACAGGAGTGCTGGCATGGGGGAATGGTTGGTCAGTCAGCCATCCCAAGTCAGAGCATGGCTCTCTTCCGAGTTGTGTGATGCCTTCTGTTCAACACACTGGTCTTCCAGTGCAACCAGGGAAAAAACAAAACAGAACAAAAAACCCTTGCACCCATTTGAAATAGGTTCTTAGCTAAGCATGTAACTTAGCAGTAGAGCTAAGCTTAGCATGTCCAAATCGAGTGGAATCACAGGACAAGGACATGCGAGTGAGTCGGAAGAAGTTAACAAAGCAAAGGGATCTTCTGAGAAAAGAACTGGTGACACATAGTTCTTGTCTAGACCCTGGTTTTAGCAAGGAAGCGGTACAGAGTTGTGTTTCAGATAATCAAAGATATTTAAATAGGAATTGGGTGTGCAATTAATTGGTAGTTTCACTGCTATTAGTGGTAATACGTTATGTGGTAAAATCCACATTTTAAAAGAAGGAAAAGCCATGATCATTAGGTGTGTAATTTGGGGCTGCAAAGGTAGCTCCTGAGTTAAGAGCACTTGTTGCTTTTCCAGAGGACCTGAGTTCCCAGCACCCATGTCACTTGGCTTATAACCACTTGAGACGTCAGCTCCAGCCCTCTTCTGAGATCTGCAGGCTATTTCACTCATGTGCATGTACCCCACACCCCACGCACAGGGACATAAGCATGCACACGTGACAAATATTTTCCAAAGGTTCTCTGTGTTAGAAATAATGTTTATAATTTTAACATTTGTAGGCAAAAACTAAAAATTATCTAAATGATAGTGAGCAATTCCTAGGTCTTAATAATGAGTGCATTATATATTTCTCTTGATATTTTACATATTTGTTATTTTTTGTAAGAAAAAATCGAACTATAGCATGCTACTTAAAAATTTCATAATCTAATTATAAAATTGAATATCAAAATGACTCATTAGCAACCATAAAGAACATAGTGTCTTAGTCATTCAGGCTGCCATAAGAAATTATCTCAGACTAAGCAGTTCATAAACAAAAACATAAGTTCATGAGTGTTGAGGCTGGCCAGAAAGACTCACTCGTAACCATCAGAAAACAGGGAAAAGGAGGTGATGCCTCAATTTCTGTTTGCCATCAAAAAGTAAAATGTTCAAGAATGCAACTTCTGGCCTCCTCCTCCTCCTCCTCCTCCTCCTCCTCCTCCTCCTCCTCCTCCTCCTCCTCCTCCTCCTCCTCCTCCTCCTCCTCCTCTTCTTCTTCTTCTTCTTCTTCTTCTTCTTCTTCTTCTTCTTCTTCTCCTCAACTTGCTGTTTTGCCCAAAGGTATCACCCCGTGACCGGGATCTGCCCTCAGTGTGTATGAGAACTGAGCCCTGGGCTGGAAACAGACCCACCGGCCGCTGACAGCCACCAGGAGAGCATGGCTGGAGACACTTCCTTCCTAGCTCATGGAGAGCTCTGCAGCCTGCTTGGACCCTGCACTAATTTGCTAAGGCTGCCAAAATTAGGTCTTCAAACTTGCTCACATCACAGGTGTGTTTTTCAGAGTTCCAAGGTGGTTTGGAGCATCTTTTTCCTGTCTCTTGCAGACAGATGGCCATCTCTTCTCTGTACATTCACATGGCCTCTCCTCAGTGCAGAGAGCATGTGTGTCTGTGTTTACACTCCCTTGTCTTACAGCAACAACAGCCATGTTGAATGATGGCTCATTGCTAAGGCTTCATTTCAGCTTAGCAATATCTCTTTAAGATAGCATCTTCCCACACAGTGGCATGGCCCTGGGAACTAGAGCTTCAGCATATGAGTCTTGGGGATGGAAAAGGACACAATTCAGCTTCTAGAAAATCCTAAAGAACAGGGCCCAGGCTCTCAGGCACAGAAATATGAGATAATGTTTTTTTTTTTTTAAAGAGTTATTTATTTATTTTATGAATACGAGTACACTGTCTCTGTCTTCAGACACACCAGAAGAGGGCATCAGATCCCATTACAGATGGTTGTGAGCCACCATGTGGTTGCTGGAAATTGAACTCAGGACCTCTGGAAGAGCAGACTGCGCTCTTAACCACTGAGCCAACTCTCCAGTCCTGAGATAATGTTTTGAGCCACTGAGATTTGGGGGCAATTTATTATGTGCCCATAAATGGCCACCTTAGCAGCCAAAACAATGATCACCATTTACATTAAGTTGTAAAAACAACTTAATAAAGCCTCTCACATATATTTAAAACAAGCCAAAATCCTGTTCCATGTCTTCCTGGGCTTGAGGATATGTATATATAAAAATGGTCAATATTCTCTGCACGCAAATAATGCCTGACAACTGCCGTGTGTGAATCTACCACCTATCCATCTCAAAAGTGCCAGCTCTGGATGTCAAACGCTCCCCCTGAGTTCTGCTGACCATGGCCTTTTGGCATTATTCTATGCTTGCTTTGTCCAAATGCAGTGTTTTGTGTGCTTTGAGATTCATCAGTTTAAAGAGGTGTTGACCATTGTTCCTATCCTGTATATGCAAGACGTTTTCATTTTTTGCTTTATAATCACTGACTGGAATAAGTAACTCAATGGTTTTTTTTGTTTGTTTGTTTTAAATCTCTCATTTTGTTTCCTTCTATTTACCACTGTATACACACCTGCCTTCTGCTCTGTCCACTTATGCATTATATCAAGTAAATTAGCACTTTTATCACAAAAACAATGGACACATCTACTCTATCCCATATGGGGTTAAAATAAACTGCCCACACTATTTGAACACCCAGAGCTATGATTTTTCCATTTTGAATTTATTTACCCTTTATTAATTGTTATCCTACAGCTAGAATATATTGAGAATTGTTTTTCCTACCTATGCTAAGAATGACTTACATTTTCAAAAATTTTTATATAAGAGTGCCTGCATGCATGTATGTGAACCATGTCTATGCCTGGTGCCAGAGGAAGACAGAACTAAAGTCATAAGTGGCTGTGAGCTACCATACTGGAAACTGAACCTGGGCCTTGCAAAAGCCATAAGTACTCTTAACCTCTGAGCCACCTCTCCAGCTCCCACTTAAACATTTATGGTAAAAATTTGTAGTTTGCTATATAAGAAAAAAACTTACAGAAAACATCCTAATTTGATCTTCTAATGTGATATTTTTCAAACACAAAACTATGCATACATTTTAGGAGACAAAAATAAAACATCTTTTAGAAGGCTGCTTTATACAGAGTTTAAAATCAATGTTTGTTGATATTGCTTTGGGGATTCCCATCTTTTCCTCTTACAATTAATATTTCAGAATCCCACTGAACAGGAATGGATGAAGTCTGATTCTATGTGCGAGGCTTAGTTCCCATCCAGCTCTTACCACTGTTTACACACAGCAGGGACAGCCAGCTTACCCTTTTTCCTTTGATCTTTCACTTCAATATAAACGATCTTCACTTACTTCAAGTTCATACCTCTTAAGTAATTTTACCAATGAGCAAGCACTACAGATTCACTAGCTCTTAACTTCACTTTTATATAGAGTAATGCATGTTTAAATTTTGGACTTGCCTTAGTCTTCTGTGATATACTTTCAATCACACTTAGCACTTCAGTGTTTATCTTTTCAAATTTGTCACTTTCTTATGGCCTTTCCTGCACACCATGCCATGACATTTGGGTACAGCTTACAAGCTGTATGTCACAGACGAGCTCAGTCACTTCATGCATATCAATTCAGCTGCCTTCCCAGTTCTCTAAGAAGCTGTTATGCTGCCTCTGATTCACCTCTCAGACTTCTGTAAGTGAAATGAACCTGGTAGGTTTTAATATTCATCAAATACAAATATTTGTTGCTTTATATGATGTCACTTTAAGAAGCAAAATACAAAACTTCTTATTAAATATTGCTAAAATCACCATTGATACATATGTCCTGGCTGATAGCTTGGTGCTTCTGTGGGACTCCCAGGAGTGGGAACGGGTATAGCTGAGACTCTTTTCCTCCTGTTGGATTGCCTCAGACAGCTCAATGTGAGTGCTTTTGCCTTGTGTTACTATGTCTTGTTTTGTCCTGTTTGGCTGTCATTTCTTGGAGGCCTGCTCTTTCCTAAAGAGGACACAGAGGGGAGTAGGTCTGGGAGAGAAGGAGGTCAGGGGGATCTGGGAGGAGGGAAGGGAGGGGAACTGTGGTCAGGATAATACTGCACGAGAGAAGAATCTATTTTCAATTAAAAAACCATTATTGCTATAAATAACAACATATAAAAAGGAACTAAAAGTGAAACTTTAATGCTTTATACAATACTTGTATGATGTGTATAGTTTAAATACATAGAATACAACTAAAAACCAATACCCTGTTCTCCTCGCTGCCACTTGATCAAGGTTGCTGGTCAAGGCATAAAAATATGACTAAGTCAAGTCCATAAAAAGTTAATACAGGGTGCTGGCCAGGGTATAAGGCTTTTGGGGCTGTGGCTTCAAGGAGAGTGAGAGATAAGGGTAACAGGACATTTTAATAAAGCCTTTAAAAAGTAAAACAACTGTATTTAGACAGTGTCCCAGCTACAACTGTCAAAGTTCTCTCAATAGCTCAGGGCTGTTACCAGGAACTGGGCAACCTACCAGCAGTAATTATGCTATGATAGGTTAAAGTCTAAGTAACCTTTGGCAGACGATCTAGATTGTGTCATTCTGTATACTTTTCAAAAACTGTAAAGCATGCTTCCTCTCTGCTTTCAGGGGACCCAGGTTATGACAGGGGGAGGAAAAGCAGACACAGCACTGAGCACAGAGGATGAAAATATTTGATGATCCAGGCCCAGAGCCTTTGAACAAAGGTGGGGCTGAAGGCAAGGCTAACCTTCTGGTTGGTTTATTTAAAAAAAAAAAATTAACTTATAACTCTAAGTTATAATAAGAGAAAAGGGTATACATGTATAACAAATACATAACTATATATTTATATAATATAAACAACTACAAACTAATATACAGTCATATATAATACCATCAGAACACTAGCCAAAAGTTAAATCAACTAAATATAAACACTTCTCAAAAATAGTTGGGCCAGCGGACAGCATTTGGCTGAGATGCTCAGGGGTGTGAGTCTGTGAAGGCAGTGCTGAGAGCTGGCATTATAATTAATTATAGGAAAGGCTATTGTATCAGGGTCTTTACCCAGATCATTCTAGAGCAGAGAGCAAGGCTATTGTATCAGGGCCTTTACCCAGATCATTCTAGAGCAGAGAGCAACTGCTGTGGCGCAGCAGGGCCATGTGGGTGGGTGATCTCTGTGCAAGCCCATTGCTAACTTCAAGTTTCCTAACAAACGCAGCTAAATGCTCCTATTTTAAGCTACTTTCCTACAATCCCAATGGTACCGTAGTCCTGTACTTTTAGTAAGATTCTCAACATTATGTATTACTGTTACATATCTGTGTATGTAGAAGGGATATCTAATTTGAATTGTTAATTGACTAGATTAAGAAATACTGAGGCCACTAGAAAAGTTTCCCGTGGGATTGTCTGGGTAGGCATTTCCAGAGGACTGATTGAGGTGGGAGAGAAAACAGCCCTAAATGTAAGTGGCATAAACCCCAAAGCTAAATAAATATGGGAGAAGCCAGATCAGCACCAATATCCTCATTTTTTCTGCCTTTTGTTCTAATAAATATGAACAAGAAGCCTCTTGCCGCTATGATCGTGATTGCTCCAGCTGTGATGGTTGTCCACAACAATGGACTTGTTTCCCAATTGGGAGCCACAATAAATTTTTCCTTCCTTAGATTTATTTTTGTTAGATATTTGGGAGAAAGGGAACTAATATAAAAGACACATGTTTAATTGCTGCTATTGACAGTGTAGCACTTAAACTGACTGGAAATATTTTACTTATACCATCCATATTCTCAAAGAATAATCTTTCAACTCATTTTCTACTGTGATTTAAGGCAGGTACATGTACCTCAGCTTGAGGTGGTATGAACTTCAAGGTATTATTATTATCCTTGTATTTTTATTCTACCTCAAAAAGCTCATTGATATTTTAAAAAATGTATTGCTTAACATCATTAACCAAATGATGACAAAAGAAGCATTCTCATATTAGTGGTAAATATGAAAATTTAGAACACTAATTTCAATATATCCACAAAAATAAAAACTAGGGAAGAGGAAGAAGAGCTTACAATTTTGTCTCCATTCAGACATTCCTCAAAATCAACGTTTTTCTTTAAAATTCTTTTAAAGATCTTTTTGCCACCACTTTGAACTCAGTATTTAGAAATACTGAAATGCAAGAGTAAGAATAAATGTTATTTTGGGTAAGTCCACAAATTCACACACAGCCCAGGTTGAGACCTCGACTTCTCGTAACTAGCCTCCAGGGCGTGAACGCATTCCATCCACGTGCCTGCCCTGCCCAAGGCCACTCCTTCCATGTAAACTGCAGGGTGGAGCGTGAATGCAGATACTGCTGCTGTCTCTGGCCTGTGTGCTGCTTTATCTCTTCTTGCCACCACCTAGAAGACCTTACTTTGTGACCTAGGTTGGCTATCATATTGAGACACCCGCGCACGCACACGTGCACATGTACGCACACGGCCAGCCTTCCACAGAGCACTCTGCTCTGGGTAAATAGCCTCTGCGCTATGCTCCACAATAGGCTCAGAGCAATGGAGTCAAGTGACTGCAGATCAAAAGTCCAGAAACTGTAAGCTCAAACAAACCTTTCCCCATAAGCTGCTTCCCTGTAGGCATTTTTAATAGTTAAGAAAAGGTGACTAATGCAGTAATCATGACAGGGAGAGCAGATACAGGATGACATCAAGTAAGTCACTAGGAGACATTCATCCTCCTTAAACCAATGACAGAAATATGCTTTCATTTGATAGCATCTATAATTTTAAAGACTGTCTTAAAGGATGAAAGGAATTAGTTCCCGATGCCAATTTCCTTATGTGCTCTGGTATCATTTAAGATGGCCCAGATTTCTGGGAATTGACCCCAAAAGCAACACTTACCACTCTTCCTTAAAATCAATATTCTAGATTGGAAAAACCAGAAACAATATCTTCTTTTGTCCCATTATATTTAGCCATAGAAGAGGATGCCATGTAATTGGCATTTTCACTTGCTTCCTCTCCTCTTTCAGAGACACTCTGTCTTTCACCATCACAGAATCATGGAAGTGAAATAACTTCATTCCAAAGGAAAAGGGTTGCTTTTAATGATTCTCCATCTTCACAATTCTGACCAAGCAGAACAGTACACAGTCAGTCATAAGGGGGCACCTGAGAAAGCTCTCTCCTATACCAGACAGCCACACTAGCTGCTAGACTCATTTTAATGTAGAAACCACTGGGTAGTTGAATGATGCTGGGGTAGCTGCCCTCTACTAAAATACTCTATGCCTTCAAGGTGTGTCCAGTATTTCAACACTATGACAAAATGTCATCTATGGAGTTTACACTCCAGAGCCACAAAATCAGATTAGAAAAACAAATCTCAAAATATCAACATTTTAAATAAGTGTGTGCTTTTTGTGTTTGTCCATATTTATAACGATCGTGGCTCTCACATAAGCCATGATCTGTAGGCCAGGCATGCCTTTAAGACTTAACTTCACAATACTGCAAATTTGTGTTTCAAATACCACATAGGAGATATTTCATTGAAACTGAAATGCAGTGGCCACGTCTGAGCTTGAGCACCCCAGCATATAATAATAAAGACTTTTTTGTTTTGTTTTCCTGGAGACAAGCCTTCTCTGTGTAGCCCTGGCTGTCCTGGAACTCACTCTATAGACCAGGCTAAGCCGGAACTCAGAGATCCATCTGCTTCTGCATCTGGAGTGCTGGGATTAAAGGGCTGAGACTTTTGAAGTTGTTTTACAATGTAGTCAAACAGTAGGCAACACCTCCTCTGTGTATTTGGACAAAACACCCAACCAGCTATCCACTAGCCATATACACACAGTAAGACCTAGACCTCAGTCGCAGAGTTTCGTAGCCATATTCAGGTATCTGAAACATATATGTTGCTAGCAGCTTTCATGTTGGAGACACTGAATGAACATGTGGATTGATGGAGCGTGCCACTAGACAGTGCTGTGAGATGATTACAATAAATGTTTTGCAAATGAATCAATCAGTGAATGCTTGCCTTTGCTGATGATCAAAAGCCCACTAAAGCATCTATTTCCACATAAAACTCAAGTAAGGCTCCTTCCTCCTCACATTCCTCCATGGCCTCTCATCTGTAGCCTCTATGGTCTTTAGTCAGTTCGTTTCTTCACGCAAGGAAGAGAGAGAATCCATACAAATTTGGAAAGTGTCTATATTTTGTAATTTAAAATGTCATAAGATATAGAAGTAACCTCGAATTATCCATAGCACCCAAGCTGACCACAGAACTCTTTAAATTACATCTACACATTTCAAAGCCACACATTATCCCTGGCTAAGATGAAAAAGGTGGGCAACACTGGGTGTTGGGGAGGAAAGATGGAAAATGGAAGTCACTGTTGGTGGGACAGCAACTGTTTCTTCTAAGATTCCCCATACGTGTGCCCCAGGATCCAATGACACTCAGTCTAAAGGTATCAATGATACGATTCGGATAGAAAAACTTGTGGTAGAAATTCATTCAAAGAATCAGCTTATCAAACATTGGAAATGTAAATAAAGTACCCCCCCCCCCAAAAAAAAAGAATGATTTGTAACTAAAAGTGTCTAGTCAAAAAAATGGAATACAAGGCTGATGTGTTTTCTTTAAAAATAAATGTAATTCTTCAAAAAAAAAAAAAAAAAAAGAACCAGCTTATCAACAATGAATGATAAATAGCCTCCTGTTTAGACAATGAGTATTATGTCATAAAAACTTATCTATAACACAATCAAATATTTACAACACGATGTTAAGTGTAAGAACCTAACACCATATAATCTTATTTACCTGAAGTTCTAGGGCATTTGAACTGCATATGTAACCCACCAAGCTAAACAACCCCTACTGGGATGGGGTAAGGGACTTTACTGAGTGAACTGGAGGCTGTTGGCTTTCACCAAATAAATGAAAGACATACAAATTAACTGCCATTCAGTTCCCTTTTATAGAAAAGGCACAGCTAACTTAAAAATCATTAAAGGGAAATTATTCTGTAGTTTGACAATATGATCGAATGATTGATGTATGTGTCTCAGAGCAGACAACAGAGTACCATCAGAGTGCTCTCGCAGGCGGCACCTCTTTTTGAGTCTGTCTGTGCTCCTTCACCGTCAGTGCCCAGATGCCCCGAGTACAAGGCACACAGCCTACTTACTGTCCAGCAGAGGGGCACAAACACTTGTGCACCCACCGCCTTACATAACACAAAGCTCTCCTATGTCTGCTTCACTGCTGATGAGCATACAATATGTAGCTTGCTTTCTATGTCATTTTCCATATCCTGTACTTCTTAAGTGGACAATGAATTGATAATAAAAATTGTCCTAGTTTGAAAACTAATGGGAAAATATGAGCAAAGTACTTTAGCATTTCCAGGATGCCAGAAAGTTCCATTATGTATGCACTGAAAAGGGCAAGGAAGAGGTTAGCCATGGTTCATCTAAGTTATACACATTTTAGCTTTTGTGTGTGCATGTGTGCATATATGTGTGTGCATGTGTGTGTGTGTGTGTGTGTGTGTGTGCGCGCGCGCATGTGTGAGTTCCTATGTACCTGTATGAGCATATATACATGTGGGGTCCAGAGTGCAAGTTTGGATGCCAGGCAGCTCATTTTTGGGGAACTGGATCTGGAGCTCATTACTTTTGCTAGCAACTGGCAGGGTTCCAGGATCTGCCTATCTCTACCTCTCCAAGGCTGAGATTACAATGGTATGCTGCTGCACACAGGTTTTGGGGCCTGAACTCGGGTCTTCAGGCTGGCGCAGGAAGAATTTTACCAGATGAGCTCTTTTTGTTCCATATATCTTTTAGATCCAAGAAGAAACTGAAATGTCTCTCCTCCATCACCTTCCATGTAGAGCAGTCTTTTAAAGCCAGGGAGAAAGAGAGGGAGCACCAGTACAAGCAGCCTTTCAGAGGCAGAGAAAGGCCATTTCCCAGCAGGTTGTGACCTGAGGGGACTCAGCTATGCTCCACTTGCTGGGCCTGTCCACATGGAAGGCGGGCTCACAGCACCACACTTGAGGACTGAACACAGGCCACAATGCCAGCCTCTCCCTTTCCCAGCCACTCCCTCACCTTCAAATCACACCTTATGAAATTCCTCTGAAAACCTCCAAAATTAAAACAAAAACAAAAACAAACAAACAAAGAAGCAACAACAACAAATAACCGGTTTGGGAAACCTTTAAGACAGTCTTTGGCAGTTCACTTGAAGTGCCTCTTTTCCTGGGCAAGATGGCGCTAGCTTTCATTCCAATGGTTCAGGAGTGGACATGGGAAGATCATGAGGTTGAGGCTAGGATGGACTGTTCCTGGAGAGGACACTTCCCTGACTGAGCAGAACTAAGAAAGGGTGGGGCTTTTGTGGGAGAGTTTCAGAACTTAGAAATGGAAAAGCCTTACTCCTGGTCTCACAGGTGAACAGGCGCAGGAATGTGGAAGCGTGTCCCACCCCAGCCATTTTTACTGCACACATCAAACAAGCAGCTGCTCTCCCAGTTCTTAGGAAAGAGGTTCCTGGGAGCAAGGGCACCCTAGGAAGGACTCTGCAGCTAGACTTGAGAAAGATAAAAGTTGATTCTATTTTAAAAATGAAACAGTGCGTGACCACCATCTGGCTAGAACACTTTCTAGCTGGTGGACTTGTTTCCACGAATTGGATATTTCCCTCTCATACCACATGGTGTTCTATGCAACCTTACCCACACTTTCAACAAAGCAATTAGAATAAATCAAATAGTTACCCAGTAAAGAAACAAGAAGTAACATCCTATTTGAGGTTCAACATAGTCTCTGTTTACACGGTACTACGCATACCTTGGCTCTTTTAAGCACCCTTGGAATCAGATGTCTTGTTCTGAGAGCTGGCCCCAAGCTCTCTACACACTGAGTGATCCCCCTGCCTCTGTCTGCTGGGTGCTGGGATTATAGGCACGTGCCTCCATGCCTGGTTTATAAAGAGCTGGAGATCGAACCCCAGGCTTGTCTGTGCTAAGCAAATTCTCTATCCATTGAGTGACTCCATATGTATTTCATCTTTTCCAGCGGAGTAATTTTCCCAAGTATGTAAATCAAACTACTGTTCCTGTATCTGAGTGTGTCTGCTAAGTCCTTTCTTTCAACTTAACCTAAAGTTCAAAATACTAAAAACATAAACTAGATGTTTTTTCTGGCTTAGTCAATCATGACTTCATTTTCATAACATGCAATACGATGGATACAAAGCATTGACGTTTGTCTGTCTGCACAAATGCAATACGGTTCATTTCTAACCTCTCAGTTGTGGATGAGGAAGGAGAATATTAAAGATTTCAGTTAAGGAAACATATTCATAAGGATAATATTAATGTGCCAGGGAACTGTAAAAATGGGTTTCAAATGAATCCCATGCAGTTAATGTAAAATGTTGTCCCATAAATATGTATACAGCATTAAAAATGGATTATAGAAATATAACTTATAGGACAAACAAGAAAAAAGAGAAAAATTGAAAGGATAAGCCCATAGCTAAGAAATAATAGTTATTTACAACTAAGTAACTTCTTTTAATAGATTAATGAGAGCTTAAATAATAGGACTCTCCCTTAATTTGTACCCCAGCACCACTTCATATAAGAGGGATAGTAACGTGAATGTTTTTATGACAGTTTAGAATTTTCAAATTGATTTTTTGTTATTTCTCTCTTCCTAATAAGAAACACCACATTTAAGCACCAATAAAAAGGTTAACAACTGTATTACATTAGATTAGGTAAAAGCACAAAGAATAAAATGTGGTGAAGAAAGTAACAGTTACCGTTCAAGGAATTTTTCCAAATTAAGATTTTTCTATTGAATTCCCACTTGAATCTGCTGCTTTTGACAACTGCACCTCTAACTTATCATAGCATTATGTTCTGCAGTAATGATTTAAAGAAGCCCATCTCTAATTTTTTATGGTGTTTTATTATTGAGGTTTATAATTTCCAGTTCAACTGCTCAGGTTACAGGTAGATGAGATATGCTTGGCCAGTAGCAAGGATCAGATGGGGACTCACAGGAGCATGATAGACTAGACGCCTTCAGGACAATGCTCATACTGCCTTTTATTTGTAAGTCACAAGAATTTGTATTTCATGAATGCTTTTAAATGCAAACTACAATAGTCAAATAGGAGTGGATCTTCACAAAGGCTCAGGTTTAAATGTTTAACATTTATGTTATAATTTACGTTAAAATGCCACAGCAACAGAGCCGCCACTCTGGGGGAAGCAGAGCAATGTTACGAGGGAACAGGGAGACCAAAGACTGGAGCAGCAAGAGACAGGAGCAGGGGTGTGTACTCAGGAAGGTGCTCCTGAAGAGTATTATACTCTGGAAGTCTATGCGTGGGGAAGGAGTGAGTATAAACCCAAGGTCTGCTTCAAAGAGGAAAAAAGGCATCCTGCTGAATATGCTCCAAAAGAAAGGAAACTTAGTACCTTTAATGGGTGAATCAGAGAGGGCGGGAGACAGGAGGTGTGGCTAGGAGGAAACCTCAAAGATAGCAGTTAACAGGCTGGGGGGCTCTCAACACTCTCAGCTCGGAGTGCTTCTAGGCTACTGCTTCTGCGGTTTTGGGATACAGTGCCCTTCATGCTACTAAAGAATACTGAATAAAATTGTCATTGATTGTGTTAATTAGAAGAACTGGAAGAGATGTAAAATGTAAAGTTTATGCCCAGGTGTCACAGAGACTGTGTCTGGCACCATCTGATAACTGGACACAAGAGGCCAGTCTATGATTTCTAGAAAAGAACAAATGTAAACATAAACAAACATAAATGTATACAAGCACATTGGGAAAATGAAGGTTGAAATGTGTGCTTTTTATTCTATGGGGAAACAGTCCTAAAAATGAAAAGATGAACAGATCTGAATCAGACTAGTTTCCACTAAAATCCACTGGTGCATAAAGTTTGTACAGACATTATAGAAAACTGATCAACACAGAAAACTGATTCAGCACGCTTGTCACCAAAAAAGGGGAGAGCATCACCTTTCCAACTACCGTGTGCTGGGAAAGAAGTATCTAGTCAGAGAACAACCGTGACATCAGCCTGTTAAAACATTATGCTTACAACCAAAGTCATTTAACAATCACATACTGACGGCTTATCCTGTAGTTTTGTCCTTAAGTCTGAAATGCAGTAAGTTATAACTATGTGCCTGACAGGAGGATGCTGGGGTTTTATGAACAAGAATAGACTGGAAACTTTCCTGTCATGCTTTTCAATTTGTGACCTTCAAACAGGAATAGGGCTTGTCCATGCTCACACTGGCATAAGTTGAAAGGCTGTATGTGGGCCTAAGTCATTGGACTCCTTATTTAATCCCTTAAACTCAGTAACTCTGGGGCTCAGAGGATGTGGCAAATGAGCATTTGATGACAATGCCTCCTCTGATCTGGATCTGGCTCATCTCCCACAAGCTGGGAGCCCAGCTCCAGTGTGGCAGTTTTAGAAGGTGGTAGAACCTTTAGGAGAGTGAGTCTCCTGAGTGTTTGCTCATCTGTGCTGCTGCCCTCAAAGGGATTAAGAAGTTCTTGTGTGACTGTTATTCTTGGCAATAGCTCCTGTGATAAGCAAGCAGACCCTGAGTGACTCTTTGAGTAGATCATATGGGAAGCTTTCTGTCTTACCATTTGCTCTTTCTTCTCACCAAGAACCCACTCCTCACAGGCCTGCATCGGAGCCTACACCATTGGCCTATCTCATTTTGAGCTGTTAGCCCTCAGAACATCAAGAATTTTGTTGTGCCAGTCAGAATGGCTAAGATCAAAAACTCAGGTGACAGCAGATGCTGGCAAGGATGTAGAGGAACACTCCTCCGACCCTCAGAAAAATGAACATAATACTACCTGAGGACCCAGCCATACCACTCCTGGGCATATACCCAGAAGATGCT
>CM052707.1:9207772-9220491 GCA_028551405.1 Uromys caudimaculatus | reverse complement strand
AACTTGAAAATATCATCCTGAGCGAGGTAACTCAGTCACAAAAGAATGAACATGGTATGTACTCACTGATAAGTGGATATTAGCCGAAATGTTTGGAATACCCAAGTTTCACTTTACAGTAACAGCTGGACTGAGAGTGAGGTCCCAGATGGAGGAGTTGGAGAAGGGACTGAAGGAGCTGAGGGAGTCTGCAGCCCTATGGAGGGAGCAACAGTGTCAACTGGCCTGATCCCCCCCCCCCCCAGGTCTTCCTGGAGGCTGGACCACTAACCAAAGAATACACATGGAGGGACCCATGGTTCGGACCATATATGTGGCAGAGGAGGGCCTTATTGGCCATCAGGGGGAGGAGAGGCCCCAGTAAAGGGGAATGTCAAGGTGGGAATGAGGGAGTGGGCGGGTGGGTGGGTGGGAGGTGGAATTCCCTTATAGAGATGGGGGAGGGGGAAGGGATAGGTGGTCTCCAAAGAGGAGACCTAGAAAGGGGGAAACATTGGAAATGTAAATAAAGTATCAAAAAATAAAAAAAATAAAAATAAAAAAAATAAAAGAGACATTAGCAAATAAAAAAAATTAAAAAAAAGAATTTTGTTGTGGCAACAGGGGATGGACTAATACAATACTTTGTTTCTAGTATTAATATGTACATTGGGAGGTAGGAATAAACAAGCAACAATTTCTCTCCAGGGAACTTGTGCAAGAGAGAATGGTAAAATGAGTCGCAAGACTTCAAAATACTAATTTTGTCCATTAATATAAATGAATAATACATGCTGATAAACATATGAAAGCAGAAGAGTGGATTTGGGGGGGAGGGGACAATCAGGAGGTGGGACAAGGGGATTATGAGAGTTAATCTTCACTGTCAACAGGACAGGATTTAGAATCACCATAGAAACACATCTTTGGGTCTTTTAATGAGGTGTTTCTAGAAAGGTTTAACTGAGGAGGGACGCCCACACTGAATGTGGGGTCACTACCCATGAGCTGGGGTTCTAACATGAATAAACAGAAAGCAAGCTAACCCCAACACTCCCCTGCTTTCTGCCTGTTGCTGTAAGTATGCCTCCTCTCTCCAGCTCTGATGGACTGTGCCCTGAGAGCCTGCTCTATGGAAGTCCTGACTCCCTTGAAGTGCTAAGGTCATGCACTTGGTCCTAGCAATGAGAAAAGAAGTTAATACAGATGGAAGGGGAAGGGGTCAAAGAGCAAAGTGCACATGCCAACACCCTAATGGGACCCTCTATTCTGTCTGCAAATTAAAAGAAGATTGAAAAAGAGCATGATACTAAGAATAAATAATAATGTAAAAATGGCTTATAGAAAAGGACCTCTGTATTCTACTTGTGAAACTATTTCATAAAGCTCAGATGACACCACATGGACCATCTTGAGTCTACACTGAGCTTGGGTCTGTAAGTGTCAACAGATCTACGACCCAGCTATCCGGATACACTTCGCTTCCGTCTGAAGCTCCATACTTATCAGTCTTGTTGCTGGGACTCCTTGTCATTCCATTGGGCTGCTTACAGCTGCATTCGTGCTCTTGATGGCCTTGTCTGCTCGATTCTTACACTATTTCAGTTTGTATCTCTACACCAAATCTCTCCTCAGATTATTGAATCCACTGCCTCCCCTACAACATCTACTAATGTCTTACATGTCCAACAGGCACCCCAAAGTTAACACTCCACAAAGCTATGCCTCTTCCTGCAGACCCACAACAATGCCTTCAGATAATTAATTGCTGCCAGTATGTTCTGGCTACTCATGAATGAGCCCAAGAGTCATCAGCTCCCTTGTTCCACAAGGGCAAATCTATCCAAGCTTACTGTCACATGTAGATGTGACATGTCTCACCACCACCATCTCAACCACCACTGTCGGACTGCTCACTAGGTGAGCTGCTGTAATGGTACCATTACAGGTTTCTGTCCTGGTCCCCCAGAACCTCACAGTAGCTGCAATAATCTTGTGGTATATGATTCACACATCACTCATTTGGAATATTTGAAATGTTAGAACAATCTAGTTCATACTAATGGCCCATACCATAAAACCCTATTAATTACCTCACTGCTCCTTAGGCTACCCACTCCCTTAATCAGACATGCTGGCCTCCTGGTCACTCTGGAATGTGGACAGATACCTGCTTACAACGGTGCCTGATACCTAATGCTCATTCTGCTTGGGTGGCTCTTCCCATGGGTGTTGCAAGCACATTGGAAGCTGGGCCCATCTTTTCTCGTTGTGTTCCATCCAATAGCCTCTTCTACACACTCCTGCCATGATATGTGGCCTCATCACAATGGGACCCACTGACTGTAGACCAAATCCTCCAAATCTGTGAGCCAGAAGAAACATTTCTTGCTTATAAGACTATTATCTCCGATATTTTGTTACAGTAACAGAAAACACATTGTATTCATGCCTTCTTGACCTCTTTGTGAAGGTTGCTTAATGTTGCCCTCTCGGCTGACTAACCGACCATTCTGGGAGTCCTCCACTGACTCCCTTTAATAGCAGTATCTTCAGTGAGCACATATACACAAACACCCACAAACATATTCCATCATTCACGCATCACAAACAGATCCAGTACAGCCATGCGCATACCCCATGCACATGCTCCAACATATATGCATAGCTAGCCCACATATGCTCCATCATGCATACACACATAAACATAGACACATTTCAGCATGCACACATTCCATCCCTGCACAGACATAGACATACATATACGTGCTGCCGTGTCCCCCCACACACATATAAACCATTCTCCCTCAAGGCAGCAATGCCTATTTCCTATTTCTACCTCATTTTTGTATTAAAAATTAAAATTACTTCCTTTAATGTGTGTTTTACTCTTTCATTTGTCCCACAGTGGTGTAGTGAAGATTGCTTGTATTAGCTTATAGAAGACAACTCTTAAAATTTTCAGGAATTTTGCAAATTGCTCATTAATGTAATGCTATCATTAAAAATGATCAACTTTCCAATTAACTATAACAAAAGGCAATGCATATACAAAACATAATTTCCTAATTATTACTCCACTGAACTTTGTGTTGGTAACATTGTGGACGCTTACTTCAGAGGGGCACGGTGTTAAACTCTTCCTAACTTTGGGAACATCGCCTCTGTAGCTTAAGATGAGGTGTGTGGGAGTATTTACACCATGGAAAGGAGCAGACAGGAGGCTTTCTGTTCCTGTAGAATCAGCCTTCGAACAGCGGAAACAGTTTCCAGTGTCGGCAAGACTTGTCTCTGCTGCCTCCCCGAGTACAGTACAGCGACCAGCATTGCGTCAGCACAAACATTCTAATAAGATGAAAAATGAATCTTTTCAAAAGTCACTTGCAGAAGTCTAATACAAAGGAGCTGTAAAGATGGAGCCCGTTCTCATTTTATAAAACACATGGTTTTATGCAAAACTCTCGCTATTAAATAATGCCACCCAAATCCAAATAAATGTCTCATAAAATGATGATTCAACTCAGCTACAGCTGGCATCTATCCAAACAAATAATCAAACATTCTAAGTTGATACTTTCTTCTCTCAGAGTTCTGTTTAGTTTTACAGTTCAGCAAATTTGCAAATGCTCTGTGTGTGTGTGTGTGTGCGCGCGCGCGCTGGAAAGCATATGTCTTTAGCTAAAGATCAGTTGTACAATTAAATATTGCTGCTGATAAAAATGTTTTTTTCTTATTTTGATAACATTTCACCTTTGAACAACTAGAAGCTATAAACACAGACAACAAATGCATCATTGCCTCACAACAAATAAAATCAATGCCTTCTAAAAGCAAGAAATAGCAAGTGATCTTCTTAATTACTTGTTTAAATAACCTGGGATATTTTTTATTATAAGCTGATGGAATAAGTCAGACACACTAAAGTGAGATAAAACATGATGTTTCCTTTACTCAAGATATGAAAGACTTTAGAATTTAGAAAGTCTGTGGGCTACGATCCAATGACGCTTATCTTTTGAGCACAAAGCAGATTTCTTGAAATCTTTCAAAACACACACACGTGCATGCACACGTGCTCACACATACACAAAGGGAGGTGGGGAGGGCGAAAGAGAGAGGGAGGGCGAAAGAGAGGGGGGGGGAGAGGGAGAAGGACAGGGAGGAAGGGAGAGAAGGAGAGAGAGCGAGCGAGAGAGGTGGGGAGGGAGGGCCTTTTCAAGGATATTTGCTTATAAATTGAAACCTGTTTCACTCTTCACATTTTGATGTATGGAAGGGTCTTTAACTTAGCCACTGAGGTCTCTATGTGAAAAAGTTTCCCTGATGTGTGACAGGGAGATTTGGTAAGGTCCCTCACAGTCTTTTATGTGATTGCCAAACACTTCATTAACATTTCAGAAAAGCCAAGGCAGCTAACAAAACATTGTACAATTAGCAAAAGTACTTATAGCAGATGCTGAAGTCTGAGGCATGTGGAAGAGGTTCCTGGCAGGCCTTTCAAAAGGAAGAGACTGAGTGTCACCAACTTATCCAGACTACACAGGTGTGAGGGGACAATGCCGGAGTCTGACTGAGCTATCTATCTGTTCTTTCCAGTAAACATCTGAGCTTCCAAATGGTTCTAATTGTCATGTTTCAAGCATCATTTGTTTAGCAGGTTGCTCTGACTTTACCTACTTGGCTTGGCTTCCCCCTGCTGTATATCACATGATATGCCTTAGACGGCATTCTCTCATTAAGTTTCACAGTAAAAACTAAGACCCCACCCCCACCCGATAATCTTACAGTGAGCATTTCTCGCATGCTTGGGCTTTCCAGGTTTGTAACAGCAGCTAAGGCCACCTGTATTATCTTCCTAGGAGGAAGGCAGTTAACAGGAGGGTCTTCTCTGCAGAAGCCATAAGTATTCCAAGTTCTCTTTGAAAGGAAAGGAGTATTTGTAAAAAGATATTTATTTTATTAATTGTGTGTATGTGTATATATCTATATGTGTATATTCACAGGTCCCCTCACAGGCCAGACCAGAGTGTCAGATCTCCTTAAGCTGAGGTCTCAGACAGTTGTGAGACACTGGATGTGGGTGCTGGGAACTGAACTCCATCCTCTGTAAGAGCAGCAAGTGGTTTAACTGCTGAGTCAGTTCCCCAGGCTCTGAGAAGGTCGATTTTATCCCGTGTGTGTGTGTGTGTGTGTGTGTGTGTGTGTGTGTGTGTGTGTGTGTGTGTGTGTGTGTGTGTTGATTCCAAGCCTGGCCAAGAATTCACAAAATGTCTAAGAGTAACTAAGAATGGATGTCAAGCTGAGGATGGTGTGCCTTTAATCCCAGCACTTGGGAGGCAGAGGCAGGTGAATCTCTGTGAGTTCCAGGCCAGCCTGGTCTACAGAGTGAGTTCCAGGACAGCCAAGGCTACAAAGAGAAACCCTATCCCAAGAAAGGAAGGAAGGAAGAAGGGAGGGAGGGAGGGAGAGAAGGAGGGAGGGAGGGAGGGAAAGACAATAATACACTTTGAAGAAATAATAGAGGACTGTGTGTGGAGGGGAGACCCTCAAAAGTAAGTCCACCGCATGGTCTGAGGTAGTTATGGATGAAGAGTGACTGGGAGACTGGGCATGAGCTCTCTACAAGCCACCAGACATCAACAGTTTTCAAGGCAAGGACACATTTTTAGAGCAGTAATCACCTGGCGTCTGCTCGGTTCTGTGAAAAGCCCCATCACTTTCCCAGACAGTGCTTAAGATACAAAGAGTGTTTGCACTTAATAACTTTCTTCAGTATCAGTTATAGGAGAGGTTTTGTACAATTACTATGCATATAACTTTATGGCTATTCTACCACTAAGTGGGCTATATAGAATACAATTTTATTTCCTATTTATACTTTACAACTTATACAGTTGAAAATTAAATACTTAAAGTCTTTACTTAATACAGCATGTTAATAAAATGCTATGAAGCCATAGGCCTGTCCATATTTAAATATGTTAATAATAATCACTCATAAAGTTTTATAATTTGTTAGATGCCATAACTCCTATATCTACTTTTGTTCTGAGTTAGAAACTAATATCTAGCTTTTAACAGTCCAGCAGAGTTCATGGGCAGGGATTCTAAGGCTTCCTGTTATAACTTACTCATTACAGTAATTGTTATAAATTCAATATCTTTCTATTACATCAAAATAAACTCTCATAACATAATCATACCCTCACAGCAAAGAAACATAAGATAATCACACAGGTAACATTAACACAGCAAACACTACCACAAAATGAAACTGTGAAATCTACATGAAATAAAAATCCCAACATTGAAGACAACTCTGCAAACATTATACAATAAATGACAATTATGAACTTTTCATGTGCACTCTTGATTATCTATAATCCAGGCAAATAGTAGTTTTAAATAACCAGTGTTTTGACAGTATCAAAGTTGCTATGAGAATTTATTTTTAAAGCCAGATTTTGCAGTATGTCACGGGCCCAGAATAGTTTGGGCCAGCATGCCACCTCCTCCCACATGGAGGGCGCACTTCTCAGTCACTCTGATCTGCCAATTAGACACAACTTCTAACAGGCTCTTCCTAAGACTGACTGGGCCTAGCCCTGGTTGCTCATTAATTCCATGGCAAACCACAGCCCTCTTGGTGACTTGAAGCTGTCACCATCCCATGTCCACCTGTCATGTACAATGATCTGTGGTGTCACCTGACAAGTTGTCCATCATGGTAAGTAGTTCTCTAGTATCCCTTACCAGTAAACTCTTAAATAAAACTTGAAGCAGATAAAAATAAGCAGTTCTGGAAAACTCTGAGCCCCCAGTTTCTACCCACTAATAAGTAAGTTGCTTTCCTAATAAGTAATGTAACTTCTCTAATAATATTGCTTCCCAGGATACTCTTGGTAAGGGTACTTCACATTTACATTGTTATAACAATTAGGATTTTAATTGTTTTAGGGTTTTGATCCCATCAACCATTTCACATAAACAAAGGAACCTTAACTATGTACAGCACAATAAAATCATTTTGCTTAGCTGACATAGTATGTCTCAGTCTAAGAACTTCAGTATGCTATTAGAAAACTAACTTACAGAGCCCCCTGAGAATAACTGTCATTTACATAGTTGTTGCATATACTTCAGTCTGTATTCTATGACAAAATCCCTCATGTTCAGGAATAGTGACAAAACCTGCCTTGTATAATGCTGAAAATAATGTAGATGAAACATATTTTTAAGAACTCTCGCTCTTTTAAGGTTGTTACACATTACTAAACATCTGACTTTTAACAATCCAGCAGAGTTCAAGGGTTAGGCTTCTAAGGCTTCCTGTCCATAAGAAGGTGTGACAGCTTTCAGTATCCAAGCACCAGATGTTGGTACATTCAATTTCATAAAACAAACAATACTGGACATAAAAGGATGGAGATCTGAATAGATATGGTAAGAACGTTGACTTCCATACGCTTACCAACTGTCAGTCATACAGTCAAAAGGTCGACAAAGAAATTTCAGAATCAAACTGTACCATATGGACTTAACTGACATCTACAGAATGCCCCATTCAATAGATAAAGAATACACATTCTATAATAGCCCATAGGATTCTCTGTAAAATATATCACATTTTAGGCAAGAAAACAAGTCTTAACAAGTATAAAGAAAAAAATGGAAATAATTTCTTGTACATTTTCAGGTTGTAGAATAAAATAGAGATTCAATACCACAGAAACTACAGAAACCACATACACATACATGGATACTGATCAACACATTCTTGAATGGTCAGAAGGTCATTAAATAAATCAGGAAGGAATTTAAAATCTCTAAGAATCAAATGAACACTAAAGAAAGACCAGCATTTTGGGATACAGTACGGTGGTTTTAGGAGGAAATTTTTTAGATATAAACGCTGACATAAAACCAAACAAAACAGCAAAAAACAAAGCAAAACAAAACACTTCAGAAATATTTTAAATCAACAACATAAAGATGTATAAAGATCTTAGGAAAAGAAGACTTCGAGCCCCAAACCAATAGAAAAAGAAATTATAAAGGTCATGGAAGAAATTAATAAAATAGAGAATAAAAGAACAATACAAAGAATCCCTGGAACAAAGGGTTAGTTCTTTAAAATGATATCATTGAAAAGTTCTAAGTCAAGCTAACTGAAAAAAAATGTAGAAAAGACTCAATAATTAGTAAAATTAGAGGTAAAAAGAATTGTTACAAAAGATACCAATGAAACTCAAAGGATAATTTAGGAAAATCTGTAATGAAAAATATGGCAAGTCTGGAAAAAATGCATACGTTTCTAGATATATATTACCTTGAAGAATTAACAAAGAAAATCTCAATACTAGACAGGTTCACTGTTGAATTCTACCAGATGCTTAAAGAAGGATGTTCACCAAATTATCCCAGAAAATAGGAAAGGAATGATGCCACCAGACTCACTTTATGAAAAAGTATTATCCCGATACCGAAGCAAGGGAAGGATGCACCAATAAAGGAAAACCGTCAGTCAGCTTCCTTGATGGCCACAGATGCACAATAACGTGTTTGCAAACTAAATCAAGCAACCATGAGAAAGATCACACACCATGGTCCAGTTGCTTTCATTCCAGGGATGCAAGGATGGTGCAACACACACAAATCAACGCATGTACAAAGCATCCAGATAGACTCCAACAGAGGTCACACAGTGTCACAGAAGCACAGGAAAGGACTCTTCCTTCGACATCGTTTCCTGATAAAAGCCCAGATGACACAGGCGTAGAAAGGATATACGTTAACATAATAAAAGCTATAGCTGACAGAACGATAGCCAATGCTACATTCAATGGGGAAAATCAAGAAAAGCAGGAATGAGAGAAGGGATCTCCTTCCCTTCTTACTCAGGATGATGGTTGATGTCTTAGACGGATAAAGCAAGGAAAGAAACGGGATAAAAGTAGAACAGGCAAGGTAAAATTATCCCTGTTTTGAGACAACATAATCCTATACATAAAAACAAAAGACCTGGAAGATCAAGTATAAAAGTCTTAGATATAATAAATACTTTGGGTAAAGTAACAGGATACAATTTCAACATACACAAATCAGGAACTTTTCTACATATACTAATGAGCTTGCTCAGAAATAAATCAGGGAAAGAGCAACGAGTTTAACCTTAAGCATAAAACTAACCAAGGAAGCAAAAAACTTTTATCACAAAATCTTTACAATATGAAGAAGATATTAGAAGAAAAAAACCTACCATGTTCATGCATCAATAGAGTTAATCTTGTAGAACTGTTATATTACCACAAGTGGAGATACAGATTCAATGCAAGACATATCAAAATATCAGCAACATTTGACACACAACTAGGAAAAGAACCCTAAAGTTCATTCAGAAGCAAATAATAACCCTGAATAGCCAACGAAATCCTAAAATGGGAAGAGTACTGGAGACATCAAAACACTTGGTTTCAAACTATACTTCAAAGCCATAGTAAAAAGAACAGTATGACAGTCACTACAAACATGTAGACCAATATAATGGAATAAAGGGCATGGAAGTAAGCTCACAGAGCTGCAGCCACCTGAATTTTAACAAGAGTGCCAAAGCATACTTTGGAGAAAAGAGAACCTCTTTTATAAACAGTAATAGGAAAATTGAAGCACCAGGAGGTGGATGAAATTGGATCCCCATTTCTTACTCTACAAAAATCAATCCAAAGGAATCAAATATCTTAATGTAAGACCTAAAAATTTAAAGTTATTAGAGAAAGACATGGGGAAAATATTTCAAGATATTCTGGGCTGTATTCATTACTTTTTGTTGCTATGATAAAACAACATAGTTAAAAGCCTCTTATGGAAGAAAAGTTTGTTTTGGCTTCCAGTTCCATAGAACTGCCCATCCATGCTTAATGCAGCATTGTTGACAGTAGCCGAGAGTCAGCTTGTATAGATGCCCACTAATAGGCAACAAGATAAATACAATGTGGTGATACACACAATGGAGTTTTTATTCAGCCATGGAGAAGACTCAAACTATGACATCTGCAGGGCCTAGATGGGAGATTATCATGGTAAGCAAATTAAACCAGACTCTGAAAGACAAATACCACATGCTACCTCAGATCAGACTCTACCCTAAATGAAAAGCTGCTTGGCATTATTATTGACATGCTTCCCTCTGAGATGGCTGTACCATTAAACTACGAGCAAAAATATTGTCTCAAGTATTGTTCAAACTATGAACTAAATAAACTCTTCTGTAAGTTATTTTTCGATAGACATTTTGTCACAGAGCTAAGTGTGTTTTTGACTCTCCCTCCCCCCCTCTTATGTGTATGTGTACAGCATATCTTTATCCAACTATCCATCCATAGACAATTATTTATTTCTACATCATGTATATTGTAAACAATGCTACAACCTCAGTGGCCTTAGAAAATGCAATGATAGTTATCCAGGCCTAGACCTGTGGTTCTCAACCTCTGGAAAACACAGATATTTACATTATGATTCAGAACAGTAGCAAATTACAATTATGAAGTAACAATGAAAGTAATTTCATGGTTGGGGGTTACCACAACATGAAGAACTGTATTAGTGAGTCTCAAACTTCCTAATGCTGTGACCCTTTAATATAGTAATTTTGCTACTGTTATGAATCAATGGTTGTTCAGACTCCAAAGGGGTCATGACACACAGGTTGAGAACCACAGGTTTAGCGGTTGGGAAGAGGTATGTATGAAGGCTGGGGACGCTTTCCCTATTTCCTGCCCTCCTTCTCCCCCTCCCGCCCTCCTTCTCCCCCTCCCGCCCTCCTTCTCCCCCTCCTGCCCTCCTTCTCTCCCTCCCGCCCTCCTTCCCCTATACTTTATGTTTGCCTGCCTCAAATCAGAGGCAACTTGCAGATAGAGGCAGGACACAGAACTAGAGACACTGCAAACAATCTGAATGCTGTCCCCTGACAGTGGGATTCTTTCGCATGTGTAATTTTTATCTGTGACATGTGCAACTACTGCTCAATGAATCATGTCAATCATTGTCATTATGGGTGATCATGAAAAATACGTTTGATCTGCAATTTATAATTCAACTGCAATAGGACTTCAAAGCACAGGGCTACTGGACCTAGAATGAGGCACAACTCTCATAGGTTTTGTGGCAAAAATTATGTATTTTTCAAAGAGTGTTTATGTGAAGCTTCAAGTTGTCATGGGTAGGCATCCACCAGGAGACAGTGGCTGGACACAGTGTCAGGTGATCCAGGCAAGTAGCCTACAGTTACCCAAGATTTTTATTGTTTTAGAAGGTAAGCTGCCAATCGTTAGACTCTGTGGCTACTCAAGGTTCTTCCTTCTTCCTTTCTCTTTCTCTCCTCCCTTCTCTTCTCCCCTTCCCTTTCCCTCCCTGCCTTCCTTGAAGGAATCTATTTATTGTTGTTGGATTTTGAGACTTAGTTGCACTATATAGTCCTGGCTAGCCTGGAACTTGCTATGTAGACCAGACTGGTTTCCCACTTCTGACTCCCATGTGCTGGGATTAAAGGCACGGGCCACCATGCCCAGACAGGCTTGGAGGAATTTTTTTCCTCTTTCCTTCTTCCAAAACCACCAATGCACACCCCATCCTTGCTCTCTTTAAAATTTATTGCCTTTTTTAAAAACTGGTTTTGTTTGTTTGTTTGTTTGTTTGTTGTTGTTGTTGTTGATGGTAGTCATACAGGTGTGTGTACATGTGTGTGTGTGTCTAACTATATAAATATGACTTGCTCAGTTCATACAATGTTACTTGTATATACAATGCTTTCAAAGCTGACCATTTGGTATTAGAAATCCAATTGGGGTACTCTTCCCTGGAGAAGGCAATAGCTGCGGGATTCTGATAAAAACTACTTCCATAACAAAGACTTTAACAGTACAGGCAGCATAAGGACCCACAGAGCTGACCCTGTGTGCTAACCATCACTAAAAATATCTTCTTTCCCAACATACATTCATGGCAGTGCCAGGAATTCTATTCTCTAACGTTTTACAACAAAACATAGTTTTTATCTTTTAAAAAATCTGCTTTCTTAGACTAAAGAGATGGCTCAGAAATTAAGAGACAAGCCATTCTTGCAGAAGATTGCAGAAGTTCAGTTACCAGCACCCATGGCTCACCACCATCTGTCACTCTAGCTCCAGGGAAATCTGTTCTGCACTTCTAATGCACCTGCACTACTGAGTGTGCACACATACACACACAGAGAGAAACACATGCACACACACAGATACATACAAAGATACACACAAAGACATAAACAGATGCACATACACATATGCATATATATGCAGAGACATATACACATAATTAAAAATCTTATAAAATGTGTTTTCTAAACTAATATGAAAAGAAGAATAAATGGAAGAAAAGCTCACAATATGAGTCGTACTGAAGATTCATTTACAGAGCATGAGCCTTAAATAGTTCTTCACAAGTGTACCATCTATGTGCAAGAGGCATGCGTTACTTGATCAGTTCTCTCTATGTAGAAATTACTAAATTAAACTCGGGAAAATTTGAGGTGGCTTAAGACATTAATCTTCTACAATCAGTGCGCCTCAATGGGAACATGAATATAAATGCCTCACTTCCTCAATTCTAAGTCATGATTAATGGACAATGAATCTCAACTTACTTCAATATAGAAACCCACATTTTGTGATCCTGAAAGAAACCTTTGTGTTATGGATAGC
>CM052707.1:9065045-9207672 GCA_028551405.1 Uromys caudimaculatus | reverse complement strand
CCAATCCCCTAATGAATAAAGGAGCCAATCACTGGGCGAGTAGGAGGGACTTCCATGTTGGAGAGAGGAAGAGAGGAGGAGGAGGAGGAGGAGGAGGAGGAGGAGGAGGAGGAGGAGGAGGAGGAGGAGGAAGAGGAGAGATAGGGGGTCCTTTTGGAATGGGAACAGCAGATAGGTAAGATGTAGCTACTAGAGTCTCTTGCTATCATGGTGGATCCACAAGTATTTGCCACCAGAGGAATCAGACTTAGATAAGGCTTACAAGGTTAGGTTTCAGTTGTCGTGCTCAGAGACTGAGTTACTATTGTTTCTGAGCTAAGTTTGTGTTGCATTTTCCTTCAAGCAGCGGCTCAACTGGGTTCCAGAGAGAAAGGTACAGCGGCAAAATGTGGGTTTGCCTGATGTGCACCACAGAGGCCATGGGGGTATTAAAGCATGGGGCTGATGTGGTAGCAACCTGTCAGTGGGAACCTAGCAAGCTGGGTAGAGAGATCAATGGAGCTCTGAGTCAGAGCTCCACAAGATAAAAGCAGGCCGACCATTGCTCACCAGTGCATGGCTGGCCAGCTCGATGAGGCTGAGAGAACGAGGGTGAAGTGTGGTAACATGTTATATACCTTCTTTTTAATACTTCCCACAACACCTTTGATTTTCATTTGAAACAAGACTTATTTTTATTTTAAATTATATGTGTGTGTGTGTGTGTGTGTGTGTGTGTGTGTGTGTGTGTGTGTGTGTTCCTATATGCAAGTAGATACACAAGAATGCAGGTGCCCAAGGAGGCAAGGTGTTTGAGCCCCTGGAACTTGACCTACTGGCTGGTAAGCCATGATCCACTCAGTGCCATGTTGGGAACCAATCTTGGTTCCTTTTCGAGAACTGTTCACACTCTTCACCTCTGAGCCATCTTGTCAGCTCCCAAGCATTTCATTTTCTTAACTTTATAGAAATAGGAGAAAAGCAGCAGTTGAAAAGTGAACTCTGTGGTTGCTTAGCTGAGGATGTGTGGATCTTGATATACGTGCCAACATTGTCCAGTTTCAACCTCAAAAACAAAACTAGATTTACCCTGTGTGTGGACATGCCTTGAAAGTCTTCAAAGTTCCTTGGAATTATGGGACCTAGGGAAAATTACTGCAGCAGCAATGTGCCTGTAGCCTGCAGTAGCAGGGGCTAGAATGCACTTTCCCCATAGTCTGAAACAAACTGATAGCATCAGATGTCAGAGCTCTCATTGTCCATCTGCAGCATTCCTTGTCTTCTTTCTGGCCCCCATGAGCCTTTAATGTGCTCAGAGATAATTCTTCACAGTAGTAGGGGTAAGCTAAGACCTTGCCATGTTTTGTCTGGTATTATCTAGAGATAGACACAAATCCATTTACACAGAGGCTGCAAGGTGGACGAAACACTGAACATCCTGGTACTAGCAAGCTGGAATGAAACTGTTGGTCTCATCTCTTGGTGCAGACCCAGTGTGCTGACCTCTGTTCTGTTCTGTGTCTTTTGCACTCGTCCTCATGCAGATAGACTCCTGTCTGCTGGCCATGAATCCACATTAGTGACACAGTGTTTCTCCATCCCTTACCCAGGAAGCCTCTTCCTTCTGGGGTGGGAGAGATTCTGGGTCCCAGCAGTTGTCCTTTCTTGCCTTGACACTGTGCCCAAGCTTGCCTTTCCCAGAGGCAACAGCAAGGCCCAGAAGCTCTGGGTATTGATTTCAACTCTGGATTCCTGCCAGGGCTCTGCCATTTGGAGCCAAGGCTGCATTTGCCTTAGAACTGATAGGGGCAGGAAAGAGGAGGCAGCAGCTGGTTGGGGAGAATGACTTCTCCTGCTTCTGTCTTTGCCTGCAGCCACACAGATCCACACTAGGTACCAGACACTAAGGTCTATGAGCAAGAGAGTATTTCCCATTGTAGAAGAGGGAGGTGGAGTTGGAGAAGTTGGAGGAGAAGAAGGAAGAAGAGGAAGAAGAAAAGGAAGAGGAGGAGGAGGAGGAGGAGGAGGAGGAGGAGGAGGAGGAGGAGGAGGAGGAGGAGGAGGAGGAGGAACTGATCTGATCAAGGTGTGCCTAAGAGAAATGGTAGCATTCATATGGCAAGAGACAGACCTGCTTCTCACCTGAGCATTTCAGGTTGTCTTTATTACAAAATGGATACATAATATGTTCCAAAGGAACACTGGAGCCAGAGGCCAAGACTGTGCAGATTGTAAGAGCATCTTTTGTTCTCTGCTATTGTGCCAAGTAGTCCTCAGCCCAAACAAAATAAAATAAGCTCCTGAATAAATGAAGGCAAAGAGCAAAACAAGTCCTTGCTCTCACTACTCATTGGCTATCTGATCTCCTTGAACCCAGATCACAGAAAAAGCATCCTTAAGGCAGGGGTACCCTTGAGTCTCAATTCATCAAGGGAACAAGCTCACTCCAGAAGGATTCCCTCTAGCTACAAGACAGACAGGGTGCTGGTATACACAACTGTAAATAACTGATCTTACAGTCAATAAACCAGAGAGTACAATTCTAGGTCAAGATTCTATGGTTCCAAATGAATTGTCATTTAGAATATGTGGTATTCACTGTGTAAGTATGTGAAAGCCATTCTGTAAGAACATATTGTCAGGTGATATTGCAGCCTCCCCCACCCCCTTTTTAAAGCACATAACAAAGCTCACCCAAAGACAAACTTGCCTGACTGCATTTCTCCTTAAAGGATGCCTGGCAGTATTTCAATACCTTCCCTCGGTATGCAGCTTTGCCCCGTCTCCAGTCACATTTCTGATAGATTTTTGGTGTTAAAATTTGTTTTTATTTTATCCCTTTTAAGTTTCTCCATTTTGTAGAAAAATCGAATTCCAAGATGTATAACGGAGTATAAAATGATGTTTGGTGTAATAAAGGCCAGCCAGAGACCAAAATTGCAAGTACTCTCAAGTCTGGTAGGTGGCCACCTAGGTGAAGAAAGTGGGTCTAGGTGTTCAGAGTTTACTGTGAGTCGAGGAACCCAGCTCAGTCCCTTTGGCATCCATGCCGGGCTGGCAAATCCTCCTGTGTTAGGAACTAATAAATGTGTTTATAATCCCTTTTGATTTTCTTCCTTCCCTCTTTCAACTCTTTTGTTTTAGTCAGCTTCCCCATGGATGCGATACAGTTCAATCTGAAATATACACACATATGCATGGGTATATGCACACATGCATATATGGATCTCTCTCTCTCTCTTTCTCTCTCTCTCTCTCTCTTGCTTTTTGTTTTAGTTTTCTTCAAGACAGGGTTTCTCTGTGTAGCCCTGGCTGTCCTGGAACTCACTCTGTAGACCAGGCTGGCCTTGAACTCACAGAGACCTACCTGCCTCTGCCTCCTGAGTACAAGGCGTGCGCCACCACTGCCTGGTTTGCATTTACATTTCTAACTGCTAATTCTGTATGGCAGTTCCAGGATGGAACACTTTCAAGTTTCCAAATGATTTAAGGAACAGTTACACTTTCTTTCATTTATACTGGGTACAGTGACTCCTTTACATTTGTTTTAAAGCTCACACCTATCTCCTTACTGGTGCCAACTTCATCAATAAGGGAATTATCTATTAAACGCTAATTCTTTAGTAGGAAAGACAAAAAGGCCACCCATGTTTTCCTAACACTCATGATATCATCTATTATTCATATTAGATTCATATAGACTGTGTCATGCAACCCCTTCGAGAGCTATGCACCTTCTATGCTCCAGGAAGCAAATGGAAACAGGCTGAGGAGGTTTAGCTAACTTTGGCAAAGGAATGGAGGCCAGATGTGGATTCCGACAGATTCTAGGGCAAGGTCCTACCCAGTTAAACCTACTGAGTGGTTTGCTTGTGAATCACAATTAGTTAGCTGTGAAAAAGTTTCGTTTTACCTATTTATTTGAATGGTGGTTCTCATCTTGTTCTTTGCTTGATACAGGATCACCTCTTGGCTAGTTCTGCTGGTCTAGGCAGAACTCAATGGGAAACCTTCAGGAAATATTGATTTGAGTGTATGCTAAAAACACCTGGGATGTGAGACTATGCATTTCTAAGGTTAATCTTCCATCATCTAGCAGCTGCTTTAGTGTTAATGTCAGTAGAAAAAAATTAATATACCTCTTAGCACCTCTCTATGCTTTTTATCTCCATAAAACTCACCAAATATTAGCCAATTAATCCTAATGAAAGCTTTCAACATCTGTAAGGTCAAATTCCTTCTCAACAGGCATTTATAAGCAGACGAGCTGTGTTGTCCTAACTGATGAGGCCTCTGGCTCTCTCATTATGAATCATTGCTTTAGATTCCCAAGGCCTATCCAAAGTCCTGAGGGAGCAGCAGGCTGAGCTTCATCACTGGGCAGCCCAGTGTTTCCCAGAGCTTTCCCCTGCTGCTCTGGTGCTGTCTGATCTTGCAAGCCCTCTGAAAACAGGGTCCTTTTAGTGTTAAGCAGGAACAGTACGATACGCCAATGTATATAATTTTATCCATGGCAATACCATCTTTTCCTGTTTTCTAACTTGTGCAGATAACGCCTGAGGAATGAGTCAATTTTTAAACTTTAACATGTAGGTAAGCATTAAACCCTCATGTGGAATACACAGTGCTATTTTTCTATTTGACTTTATATTAAAAGTTTACACATATTCAGGTATGGTGGTACATACCTGTAATTCCAGCAGTAAGAAGGATAACCAGGAGAATTCCAAGTTTGAGGCCACCCTGGGATACAGAGGGAGTGTAAAGCTATCCCCAGACTACCTAGTGAGACAGTATCTCAAATAAGTCCATCGACATGACATAATATATAGTCCAAAACTGGTCAGCAGATCTAATATTAACCTTTATTTATACTCTCTTGGCACATGTCTGTATGTGTGTGTATGAAAGGTAGGACTTTCTAATATTGTAAACATTCTCTTGACAAGAAAAAAAGAAGCAGGTGTGTTACAAGCAAAACTAAAGTGAATATACAAAACAGTTGTCTCAAACGTGAACACAGATGACCAGGATGACGGTGTGGGAAAATCCCCTCAGGAACATTACTTGTCCACACAGTAGAAGAGAACCAGGGCAGTGGGAGCAAGGTACTCCAGCCACCAAAGCATGCCAGCTAGGAACATACGAATGAGACAGAGTTTCAGGATGGCATAAATGTGATATAAATACAGGATTAAAAACTAATAATTCAAACCTATTTCACTGCATACTTCTCTAAACTTTGCATGACTCCTAGGAAAAATAATCAATCATCAATCAACCAACCAATCAATATGCTTATTTTAGAAAGGGAAACAATGTATATTCTTAGTGAAAATGAAGTTATGCAAAAAGAGACCGTGTTGTCTCTATGTTCTCATGTTCATGTTCCAGCAAGTGGGTGAGAATGAGAGGGTAAAATACCCCTCACAGAGGACTTGACCTGTTGCACACAAAATGCCACGTTTGAACTGCCGAAGAGTGGGCGCCACTGTCCACTCCTAGGTCCCCACCTCTGCACTCGAATCACTGTTCTTCAGAGCTCCATCTCATATACAGTGCAGGATGACTTTACACATTTTAAAAAAACATTATGTGTATCAGCATGTGTGCACGCACATGTGTGTGCATGTGTGTGTGTATGTGTGTATATGTGCAAGCACACGTGAATATGCATACAAGCGCTTCTTCCTGATAACTATCTCACTGGTCAGCATCTTCTATGCTTAGTAAAAGCACTCTGATTTTCAAACGAGGCGATTAATGCCTACCTAAAGGACAATGTTTCACATACCACTATGTAGCTGGATATGGCCATGTGACTAAATTCTAGCCAAGGATACATGAAGTTCTCAAGAAACTTCTAGACAACCACTTAAAATGTGGTGACTGGAAAAATAGAAGGTTGGAAGGATTATGAACCAGCATGGCTGCCCTGGGCAGCTACTCCCTCAATTCTTTTACACAGGAGAATACTTATTTAAACCACTAGTATTTTTGCCTAGTATTGCTGCACCCAATACTAGGTCCTATAAAGTCAGAAATAGCAAGGCAGTATTGCTGTAGTAGCTGTTTCAAAGTCAACAAAAGTGAATGTTGAAAGAGCAGGCAATGCCCAAGACCTGATTCTGGACCAGCCCTAGTCCCAGGGAATCACAATGCTGGAAATAAGTCACTGGGCTGGTCCTAGGAAGCCTGTACAACCAGCTTTCTTTGCATCCAGACTTGAAAAAATTAAAAAAAAAAAAAAAAAAAAAGATTAAAAACCATGCTTTCATTGTAGTTTGTATTACATGTTTTAAAACTCAAATTGATTTTCAATTTACTTTCCATTGAGAAGAGAGACTGGTGGTCAGAAAAAAGAAAAGAAAAGAAACTGTGAACCTGAAATAATGGAAAACACACACAACAACGAGGTGGACTTGTAACAACCAGATGTTGAGAAAGACCACAATTGACCTATGTACAAAGATCGTATGAGGAAGACTGAAAGCATGTGTGGAGAAAATGAGAGAAACTTTGCTTAGTGAAAGCAAAAGAGCACATCAAAGTTGGCTTGAAATACCCTCTAGGGTTAGTGGCAGAGTCAACAAGAATGGAAGAGTGCCTACAATAGAAAACAGAGCCTTGGTAGAACCATGCTTCAGATGCAAATGAGGGGCTGCTGTGGTGGAGCTAAGTGAAGAGCCAGACCTGCAGCAATCAAACAGGTTATTTAAAAGCATCCTTGACTTGATATATTCACTTGCTAAGAGTCTCAAAGCAAAGTGTTATAAATCGGGCAGCTTAATTACACACACACACACACACACACACACACACACACACACACACACACACACACACACTCCTCTAGAGCTGAAGGACAGAGACACCTGAGATCGAGGTGCTGCCATGGTCCCTCTTGACTCATGGGAGTCATTCTCCTGCCTTTGGTGCTCTCTCCTTGCAAGCTGTGGCCTCCTTGGTTTCTGTTGCAGCACCCTTTGTGGGCATGTGGCCATCTTCTGATACGGGTATCTACCTCTTTATTTTTCTCTTTAATCAAGGCATCCCTTTTACTGGATTAGTGGTCTATTATACTCCACCGTGAGTTCAGCAACAAACCTCTTTCCAAATAAGTCACATTCTCAGGCACTATTAGTGGGTTGGCAATCCACATTTGAATGGTTTGTGTGATAATCGTGCCCCTCTTACAGACAGGGATTCTACTGTGGCTGTATAAAATTGAGTGTATCCACCAACTGCAGTGCTTTGACCCACCATTTCAGTGTCTATGAGACATGTTAATTTATAACATGTCTCAGAAAACCTCATCAACCAATGTTTAACTGAATAAAAGCTTTTAGTCGTGATGTCTAGAGAAAATTGGTGGGCATGTGCACAGATAGAGCAATATCTCAAAACCACCAAAGATGTTTTGTATACAGAGAAACCGCTATTCAGCCTGCATGCAATTGCAGCCACTTAACCATCACTGAAAGTATCATCTCCTTGCTGGTATCTTTTAAAGATGGTTTTAGAATTGTTTGCACATTCATTATTTTACAAAGTGAGACTAACTCTGAAAGCCTTTTCTACTTACTCAACAGCTACACTTCACAGAAGTATTCTAGCCAGTTTTCCAATTCTATTTTAGAAAATATTTTAATCACACCTAAAATGCCATTAAAAACTCATCATGACCAGAAATACTACTTCTGAGCATTTACCTCAAGGAAACAGCTTAGATTACTGAATATCAGCGCTGTGTTTGAGAGAGCAACTATGGTTGCTTGTCCACAGTGAGTGCTACCTCCCAAGCCCACGCCACACTCTGGGATCTTTGTGGAGAAGTCGAATGTCTTCATCCATAACCCAGCAGAGCAGGGTCTCTGATACATAGAAGACATGGAGTATAAAATGTCTCCTATGTCCTAGTTTGTGGCCAAATCATAAATGGTTTGCCTCATGTATATTCTGCTATTTAGTTTTGCCCTTCCTGGTTTTTGCAAAACGTGTCTAATGAAGACTCTATAGCTCCCTAGTTGGTTAACTGGATTGTAGTAAAGTGGGTCAACTGAAAAGTAGAAACATTAGGCAGAAACTGTCTTCTAAAAAAGGATTCAATTTATTTTTAATTCTGTGTCTGTTTGTATGTGCATGTGAGTGCAGTGTTCATGGAGGCCAGCAGAGGGCGTCAGAACCTCTGGAGCTACAGTTACAGGTGGTTGTGAATCACCAGATGTGGGTGCAAGAAAGCGCTACAACTTTTAATTGCTGAATTATTGCTATAACTCCAAGAAACAGTAATTTTCTTTAGGATTTTATGTTGTTTCAAATATATTTAAGAAATAAGATTTACTCCTGGTTAAATTTAAACAATTTTTGTTTTGTTTTGTTAGAGCATTTAATTTAGTATGAAAAACTTTTGTTTTAGTATTAGTTAAATATTTGAGTTTGACTATTATTGCTTACAATACATTGAAAGAAAAATAAATGTTAAAATTCATCCTTTGGGTGAGTAGAAATATTTGGTGCATTTCCAAAATCTGGCCAACATTTCAAGCAAGGCCAATAAGTATTCTGACTAACACTTCCAATGCAACAATTTCCTTATACAAATGAAAACTCACTTTCTGGTTTTGTTTTTGTGTTAGGGGAAAGGGAGGGTAGGAGGGCTAAGTTCTAAGTTGTAATAAAAGAGGTATTGCATGGTGATCACCCACTTACAAGGCAGAAACCCAAAATATCTTGGCTTTCTCATCCACGGTGTAATTTGATACAAAGTTTTCTAAAATTTAGATACCTCATTTCCCCTGAGATTATGAAGAATGACCTTAGTGCCTTACCGGGTGGAACTCTGTATAGAGTCCATAGGTCTGGAGTGGGAACAGCTCATAGTTCTGTGACTGTCACAGAGGTCACACTCACAGTGTTGCCTCCACAGTGAGAGATGGTTAAGCACATCCAGTGTTCCACAAATTAAAACAACTAGCAGCCAGACAAGCACTATATTTCTAGCTAAGAAATAGAAAACTTAAGAGCTAAACATGGCTGACTTTAAAAAAAAAACAAACTGTTTTCAAAGACAATAAAAATTTTGAGAAAATACACCAGTAGAATTGATACATAATTTGTTGGTGGGATAAAGGTTTTCTGTGATTTATCCAGGAATGGTCTAATCAACTGAAAAGCAGGGATCAAAACTCACATGGTTCAAGGGAAAGGCAGTTAAAATTCAGGAAGAAAGTCAGCAGGATAGGATATGGCAGCAGCCCAGTGTTCAGTTGGAGTCAGCCCCAGTCCCATCACAAAGGAGCACCAAAGTTTAGTGGCAAACACAGTGGCCTGAAGTACGCACCTTCTGAAGGAGGCAGCTGCTTTAGAAAAGGAGGACTCCAGTGCACTAATGAACACCGGCCCCTCATCTTCCCTAACCCCAAGCACTAGAGATAACTTGATTTAAGAATGAAGGGACCAGTTTAATTAAAGTAAAGGAAGGAGGAGGAGGAGGAGGAGAAGGAGGAGGAGGAGGAGGAGAAGGAGGGGGGAGGGGAAGAGGGAGAGGGAGAGGGAGAGGGAGAAGAAGAAGAAGAAGAAGAAGAAGAAGAAGAAGAAGAAGAAGAAGAAGAAGAAGAAGAAGAAGAAGAAGAAGAAGAAGAAGCAGCTGCCGCCAAACAAGACATACCCCAGGGCCAATAGCAGCAGTGTAGATGCCAGCTTGGAACTTGTGACATGAGTTCTCCAAACAGTTTACATTTTCAAGAGCATCCCTTTTGAAGTATTTGAAACACTTTGAAATATTTTAGTTGGTTAAATTCATATGAAATGCATACATACATATACACATATATTATAATATATCCATTTATATTTAGGAAGTAGCTAAAAACTAGAAAAGAAATATCCAATAGTTGTAACTGAGTTATCTTTAGACTTATCTATTCACAATGTGACTACAGCCAAGAGGCTGGCTAGAGGCGTTCTGTATCTTCCATGTAGTCTGTAGTCATAGACTCATGTAATGGACTCACATGGAAGCCTCTGTCCTGCCCACTCACTTGTCTTTGTCTTTAATCATGTCCTCAGACTGAGGGTTATTGCAGGGAGGTGGTGGTTCGAGGGTTCATGTAGTAGAAGATTAGGGCTGATGAAGATAGTTACGCTGGCTAGTTTTATGTCAACTCAACAAAAATCATCTGAGATGAGGAAACCTCAATTGAGATAATGCCTTCATAAGGCAAGCCTGCAGGGAGAGCCCAGCCCATTGTGGGTAGTGCCACCTCTAGGCTGCTGGTCCTGGGTTCTCTTAGAAAGCAGGCTGAGCAAGCCATGGGGAGCAAGCCAGTAAGAAGTACACCTCCATGTCCTCTGCATTAGCTCCTGCCTCCAGGTTTCTACCCTGTTTGAGTTCCTGTCTTGATTTCCGTTGATAAACTACGATGTGGAAGTATAAGCCAAATAAACCCTTTACTCCCTAAGTTGCTTTGGTCATGGTGTTTCATCACAGCACTTAACTAAGACAACCGTCTTGACTCTGTGGTAAAATGGAAGTTAACGGGGAGACTGAATGGCAGCTGCAAGCTGTTATAGCTAACAGACAGATCTTTAGTGAAGGGTCACTGTTGCTTCATGAACCTAAGAGCTCAGGCTTATTGAGAGGTGCTTAAGGACTCTGGTGGTTGCTAAACTGCACAACAGTTCAAAGCAGTACCGTAATGGAGGAGATACTAGCTCACTGGGGTCAGCAGGTGGAAGCACGCAGAGTAGCCAGAGACACCACTAGGAAACACCAGTGACTGTCAACATTGCATCTCAGAATGATATCAGCTTAATTCAACAAATGCTTGCAAGGCCCTAGAACATGACGAACACTTGATAAGAATTACTTTGAGAACTGTTCTTTTATATTACATGATATGACACTCTATAGTACCCTACAACCCTGAATCCCACCTGTACATAATGTGTTAAACATTCCAGTTAGCCAGAAAACTGGAGCTGACCAATCAGACTTTCTAATGGTGGGCATAAGAGGGTTTGTTTTAAGTAAGAGTGTAACTGTAGAAAACAAATATTTGGCTGTTTGTTTGTTTTTGTTGTTGTTGAAGGTTTTAACTGTAATGTATTGTCACCCTGAATAGACTGGGTTTTAATACTGGCACTACCAACCCAAGAGACACATGCTGATGCGAACAGGAGGAGCAATTGGACCTCCCTAGCATCCAGGAAGGCAGCTGTTAACCTTCATCCAGAGCACCCAAGGGACTGTAGCAACATGTATGACAAGGGCTTCTACTTGCTGACACCATGAACTGCTGCTGAGGCACATGTGAAGCTCTGTGTTCCTGTCTGTGACTGAGGAGAAAGGGATAAATGTCCTGTCTCTCTGCTGCACTCGGCCATTGCTTGTACAGCTGTTCCAAAAACTTGAAAAGGTGGGGAGCTATTGAAGCCTCTGGGCTAGGTATGTGCGTGATTCCTAACCTCACAGACACTTTTGTTCTTTCATTAATACATTTTAACACCAAAGGCTGAGATCTCGAGTCAATTAAATATTAAGGTGAGGGAGACCAGCCTTTCTTAATGTCATTTTAAACAACTCCCAAGATCTGGCTTTTGGCAGACCAAAGGACAAAGGTCTCCAAGCATACCAAAGAAAACATGTGTCTTATATGAAGAGCCATCAGGAGTCCAAATGCGGAAGAGGAGCAGGAGGAGGAGCCAGAGGCATTTTCAAAGAGACAGAATCACAGTCAGGGGAGACAAAGGAGGAGGAAGGCTTAGGAGTTAATCTATGTTGTCCCAATGTCACAGCTCCCTCAAATGGCATCTAGCAAGAGGCTGACCATTTCAGAGTGTAGAGACTCCTTCACCGGGCTCTGTGCACACATTTCGAGTATCAGCTGGCTCAGAATATAGCAGCTCTGTGATACACCTGTACTTCCGATCTGATGCGGCTTGGCTTGCTGATCCATAATAAGCCCCACAGGAGCGCTAAGCCTAGATTTCTCCATAATCCCTCCCCGCAGTTCTGAACCTGCTGAGGGGGATTTTTTGTTAAACAGCTATTAGCAGTGACTAAAACTTCTAATCCACCCCCCCCCCCCCCCGTTTTGCCTTTATTAGCACATACAATTATCAGGCTGTTGAATCAGGGCACCATGGAAAAAATATCTTCATTCTGAACCCACCCTTTTAAAAACAATGCTGGGATTTTTACAGAAATACCAATTCAGTCATTTTGTCTGTATTTTACTGGAAACTACATTAGCTATCAGGGTAACTGGCATCTCTTACAGAGTGTGAGAAACTTCAGAGTACCTGGAATGGATTCATTACTAAGGCAACTACTTAGAATAGAAAACAAGCCTTCTTTAGTTCATTAGAGACAAGGGCAGATTTTTTAGCTCATTCCTGGAAAGAAAAATAGAATCTGTTTTAAGGATTAATATAGTAGTGGCATATGGAATGGAATTCATACAACATGGGTAATTATTAAATCTAATATCATGGCACCTTTGCCCCAAACTTAGGAAAGACAACCAAATTACCTGTTCTGAATGTTCAAAATCACAGAGCAAAGAGATATATACCCATCAATGGGCACACGCACATGGCCTATCACGGGTAGCTCCTGAGACAACCCCCTCCTCCACGTCCCTTCCAAATTCTTGTGATCTTGTCTCAAATTCAATTATTCATGCTCGCTCAGGTTCCATGCCATTGAAAGAAAGCCTACTAAGGAAGGAATTTTAGCCTTTACTTGATTGGGCCTCAGCACCGGCTCCCTGCATCTCATTGGTTCAAGGACCAAGAAAAGAGGGAGGGGTTTGCCCTACTTATTATGAACCTATCTGAGCTTCTCCTGGAAAGAGGTTACAGTCGGAACTTCCTTACTCACAGAACCCGCCCACCGGGACTGGCGTGTCTCTGAACCCTGGGGCTTTATGAGGTTAAGTTTAAACCCTCCGTGTCTAGGGTGGGGAACGGAAGGTCTGAAGCCCAAGTTTCTTATCCATAATATTTGTTCAAATTTCCAATCTAAGCTTTCACAAATATAAACGGTTCCTAATAATGAGAAATGATATCCACTAATAATCTCTTTAAATATAAATGAGAAAAATTAAAAGGCTAGATAACAGAAGTCACTCAATGACATATCATACACACACAAACACACTCCTAAAAGAAACTGTAATAAAATCTGTTTTTTTTCCTTAGGTTCCCAAGCATGTCCAACCTTTCTTTGCTTATAGACATATGTGGCCAAGGACAGTTATGAATATGGTCCAACACAAAATCATAAACTTAATTAAAATAGTATAACAACTTTTAATAATTTTAAAATAACTTGGTAACTTGGTAAATGAGCATAAATTTTATTGAATAGACTGTAATAAGTCTTCATATGTAAGGGTGCCTACCACTAAACTGGAAAACCTGAATTTAATTCCTGGGACCCACATCATGGAAGGATATGGGGGATGACTCCAGGTTATTGTCCTCTGACCTCTACACATGAGCTGTGATGTATGCACACACACACACACACACACACACACACACACACACACACACACACACACTCACTTACTCAAGCAAAATTCATAAAAAACTGTAAAATACAGCACCATGTCACAATTCAAAGAGATTGGATACACCTGGTAGATATTTTCAGGAAGGCTTGGCTTGGCTAAATTTGAGGCTGGTTACACTATTTGCTGGGCTTCTGGGATAATGCAGGAATTAGGTGGTAGGCAATCCTTGATACAGCTTTAAATTAATTACTAAATGCCACCATGGCAGCTGTGGCATCTGGAGAAAGAAAAGACCCATGCTTTATTCAAAACTTCACAAAGATCAGGTCTAAAGTTCTGATTCTTTTCTCTGTAATTGGCATTATTCCAACAAGGAAAAGAAATTCCCACTTGATTTCTCTCTTAAATATAAATGGAAGCTGGAGAATGGGACTTAGCCTAGCTTAGCCTGTGCAGGGCTCTGGGTTCGAGTGCCAGCATCAAAAGAATAAACAAACAAGAAGAAAACAAATGTCCATTTGCAGGTTTAAATTTTCAGAAATATTAACAGATGGAGAAATTTTATCAAAATACTTTCATGAAAATGGTGTCATGTTACCCTTTAGAGTAAAAACATTTACTGATGTTTCTGAAAATACTCTAAAGTATTCTTTACGGTTTAGCTAAAATGTTAGAATTGCATTTAACACAATGAAATCCTGGGATTACAAGTGATGGTGAGGCCACTAACTCATGGATTGTATATGGCGCAGAGGCAGGCTGGCTGTCACAAGCCAGAGCTGCAGAGTCCAGTAGCAGGACCGCTGTACGCGCTGCCCTGGGATCACATGCGTGGCTCAGTCTCAGTACTGAAAAGACGAGATAACATACCTTAATCACTTGGCATGGCGCTCGGCACCTCCCCAGCCCTCGCAGGCACTGGCATTCGGCCCACGCAGGCAGGGATTAGAGGCCACATCTGTTCACTATGAAATCCACGAGGTCTCTTCTCTAGCTTCTCTGTTTCAGGCTGAGGTCAAAACCACTGCTATTGCTCAACATGCTTATCATTATTAAGGAGTTTTTACGAGTTCTAAAAGCTCGATGATGCGATGAACAGGACAGGAATGGTAGCCATGGTCAAGCTTTTCTGCAGGATTTCAATGTCATGGAGTGAACAAACAGTATGAAGGCCTATGAGCTACCTATGGCTACCGGGCCACTTGGGGTTCCACTGACTGATGAGCTACCAAAGACGGAGGAAAGGCAATTTTCAGATGCACAAAATTAGAGGCTGAGAAAGCATGGTACTTCTACGGCATGCATCAGTGAAGGATGCCTTTTTAATTGTTCTGTCCCAAACTTTTAAACTTTACATCCAATGGAATAATCTCAATTTGCTATGCTTTGTTCTCTTCTTTCAAATACTGTAACTGGCAGGATTCCAGATAGAATACTTATCCTCAAATGCCTTCCAACAAGGCCTGCCAGATTCTGTGGCTCAGAAGTAATTTAAAAGTAGAATGTGTAGCAAATGAGACCTAATGGAAAACACTGGATACTTCATATTTAAAAGGTCACTTCTTTTGCTTTCTGGGAGAAAGAGGCAGTGCACACATGAACATGTATCTGAACACACAGAGACCACCCCACCCCCAAGACAGAAAATGATAAGTCAGTGTCTATGTGTTTTGTACAGAACAATTGGCAATGGTAAATATTTGGACATATGTGTATACATACATACACAGGTACCCACACATCCACACACATAACTGTACTTTTCAAAAGAAAATGTACAATGTGCTTCAATGACCAACCAAATTCACTGAGTTAAGACGGAGAGGTAAAATGAAATTAGCACAGTCTTTGTTTTATGCAGTTAAGGGTGGGATGATGCTTAGTTTTAACTGCTTGGATGTCTTTCTTAAATAAGGCTTAATTTCTAAATATAATGAAATATCTTGCAATAAGAAACAGCCAAGTAGAGAACTTCCCATCATCAAGGCTCAAGCCAAAGCCAGGCCTTCCAAGGTGACCTCTGTATGGGATCAGTGTAACCCATGGATTTCGCCCCTCTCCTCCTCTGGGAGTGGTTCAATGCTTTCAAACATCCAGGCAATGCCGACTAAAGGCCAGAGACCTTGCTACATACTACATATACAACAGAGCAGGATGGACCCAGTTCTCTCTTCATAGAGCTGAAAATCCAGTGGGGGAAGACTGAATACAAGGACTCACAAACATGGCTGAACTCTGGGATGATGTGTGGAGAAAGCCATCTGGGAGACATGAGCTTCGATACACAAGGGGACAAAGCAGGATGCTCCAGGCATGGAAAGATGTGAGAGCCATGGAGGAAAGTCAGGGCAGCTGGAACAGAAGAGGCTAAGGCAAAGCCAATAAGAGTAGGAGGAGACGATGAAGCACTGATGGAGCTCATCCTAAGAGTAATGACGTCTATGGAAAGATCTTAAACTATGAGATCATTAGATCCAGGCAGGAATTGCAGACAGCAACATTTCCTGGGAAGAGGAAGGCAGGACGACCAGATGGGAGGAGCAAGCAAGGTAAGATGCTGACTTGGCAGTAGCAATGGGGAGTGGCTTGAGCCAGTTGGCTTGGCACATATGCTATGACTGGTTTTATGAGTGAGAGAGAATTCATTGTCAAAGAGTAGACGGTGTGGTAGATGGCAGTGTCTTTAAAGGTTGGGAAGACCTGGAGGCACAGGATCGAGTTTTGGATGGACCACCATTGAATCGCCTTTCCCACAATGGGACAACGTATTTAGACTTTGGAAAGGTACATGTTAAGGACGGGATCTGGTAATTTTTGAGCTTTAAGATCTATAGAATTCAACATTATGACCACAGTACAGTTGCCTAGGGTATTGAAAGAGAAAGATCACAAGGATTTTAAGCTAGAACACAGAAGGAAAGATAACTGGTTCCCTACCCCCAAACTACCAAACTATATTTACATTACTGTGATGGAATATCTTATAGTTTTTACATATTGAGTTATATATTGCTACTTCATTGACTTCCACTTACATTTTTTCCTTAAAATTATTTATTTACATGTGCATACATGCAGTGTGCATGTCAGAACTTATGTGTGGAGGCCAGGAGACAGTGTGCAGGAACTGGTTCTCTCCTCCCACTGTGTAGGGTCTGGGGATTGAACACAGGTCATCAGGAATGGTGGCAAGTGCTTGTACCTCCTGAGCAATCTCCATGGCCCGCCATCCATTTAACGCCACTGCTTCTCACCACTCTCTATGAAATATCCGCTCAATATGGCAGGGGGTCCCTGGTAGATGCCACAGCTGAAAGCCAGCAGTGCTTCTTCACAACACACCTCTCTTCATCTCAGTATTTATGTGCGATTTCTATTGGGTCATGACTCTTTGCCATCACAAGATTGCTGATTTAGAAAACCTCTAATGGTTTTCAAATTCTAAAATTAACTATGTTGTGAATTTCCCCGTAACTCTTCAATCTGCCCTCAGTAAAATCAAGGGTCCCAAGATTGTCTACATCCCAGAACCTCTATGGAGCAAACATGTGCACACTGTTTTGCTATTAAAGTTCTGGAACCTTCTTGTTTACTAAATGTCATCTGTGTGTTCAGTGAGGATACAGCAGAGAAGTCTGGAGCCCTAGCCCTTTTTTGAGCAGGGATACCACCTTTTGTATTCCGTAGTCAACTGCCACCTTTAGCAACAGTGACTTTCATGACCTACAACTGTCAGTCACTGTCTCACTGCTCAGACACTGAAGAATTTCCTGTGATAGAGCAAACTCCTGCTGTCGTCCCGAGCAAGAACTATTTTATATACCTGAGTGGTGGTGGTGGAGGGAGCGAGGCAACCAAACCGTAGGATATGCTGAACTACACAGACCCCAAGTGCCTTCTTCAGGATTATAAATTCTTTGAACACAAATAGACCCCTCCTTTATACCATTCCCACCCCTGGTCTCTGTAAGGAGACAAGGAATGCAGAGACGACGGGCATCCCTCTCTCCCTCTCTCTATTTCCCTCGGGAGGATTTCAGACAGAATGGAACATGGAAGCCACATCTTAGCACAGTTGGTCCTCACGCCACACTGTCTGAATAGACCTACCTCACTGTTGGATCTAGATTGCAGGTCCCAAGAACTAGTAATGCTGTAGCCCTAATGTTGCCACACACCCTGTACCCCAAGAGCAGCACCTCCATGGGGGTGATTTATATCATGTGATTCATATCCAGTCTACCTGAACACTCCCATAAAGGCAAGAATTTCATCTACTTAAATACTCCAACATCCGGAAAAAGACCTGGAGTATAGTGGCAGTCGGACAATACTCAGTACACGGAAGGAAACTTCCTAGATGCTGGAAATGCACCCAAGCATATACCAAACTTTTCTTTTGAAAAAAATCAAAGAAAAATCTCACATTCTCAGTCTTTTGATATAGTCGGAAATGAATGCAACAAGACCTTTCCAGACTCACCATTTTGAATCCGAATTTTTGTGCATAGTAGTAAGTACACATATTCCATCATGGACTTAAGGAGGTTAGCTGGTTCTGTGGTCTGGATAGCAGAGAGCTCCCTAATTACTGCTCTACATGTTTACTTGTAAAGATTTTAACATATCTTTCTACCACCTTCAGTACATTTGTTCTCATGACTAATTTGGTGTTTGTAATATACAACAACCCAAGGAAACCGACATGCATTCACTGGCCTTATCAAAAGATGCATTTTGTTATGTCTATTTTTAACTGCCCGGAAGGCTTTCCACCCTTTTCTCTGACTTTTCAATCATTTACACATCTTAAGGTTAACTTCAATGTTATTCTATTTTTTTTTTTTCATTGCAAAGTATTGTTACCAAGTCCAGAAGCACATCTAGAAAGGAAGCCGAATCACTGTGCAGGCACTACATTAATTTACTCAAGTATTTCACAGAAGTAGAAGCAACTTCATAAGGTCCAGGGAGGATCAGCTGCCACCTGGGCCTGGCAGGGATGACATCGTGGCTTCAGACTGTGCCACTGCTTGGTGCCAAGTCTCCCAATACACATGATATGGAGGAAGCCTCCACCTTCTGGTTACCACAGATATTCTGTTTCACGAGCACCCTGTCCCTCTGGTTAGTGACCATAGTTTGTGTCTGCAGCTTCTGCTTTCATTCTCTCTTACACTGTGTGTAAGATGAGGCATCTGTCTGTAGACTTGCTCACGACTTAGCCTATTGGAAATGCTACCAAAGTCAGCTAGAGGACTAGCTTTGAGGAACTGAAAACGGTCCTCACAGAAGGAAGGGCTTATGACCACTGCCTGTCATCTTCAGGGTGGCCCCATGAGGGAAGGCCCCACAGAAAGTGATCACAAACGCCTGCAAAGATACTCCATTGTTTGAGAGGGAAGCAAACCATTTTATGAGAACCATCTCTCTCCTACCCAGGTTTTGTGCTGTGGGGGAATAAAGATTTCATAATAGCCACTTTCCTTAGCGTTTATAACACATTTAATTTTTTGTTGTTGATTTTAATGCATGATAAGCAATATCCTTGTTAATTTCTTGGCTTCTGTTTCCCACTAGACAATTTTTCATTATTTGCTAAATTTGTTGATTCCCAAGAAAAGTGTACAAGAAAAGGCTTATGGTCTATACTCTTGCTATCAAATAACACTCCAGTCTACTGCTCCCGAGGCAGTGTTAGGAGGCTGAGGGAAAAGTGTTTGAAGGAGGACTAAAAGAGAAACATAAAAATGAGGAAATATGCAAACAGGGGTCCTATTATAGAAATGGCAAAATAAACCAAACAGCCCCCAAATTGCAATACACTTTTCCTTCTTGAAAGACAAGTGCCTCCTCATAAAAGAAAACAAGAAGCACTTACTTGTTGCTTAAATGTGAGTCTGTATGGCGCCTGCTGTTTAGTTCTGATTTCCCCCAGACGCAGGTAGTCAAGCACTAACCCCATTTTACGATATCAAAATGCAGAGACTGGATTGCCTTACAGCACCCGATGACAGGGTCCGGAGGAGGGTCTGCTGGACTCAACAGTTAATTCCCCCAGTGCCTACTGACATTAGAAGTCATTGCGCCCTTGGCCTTCTGTTGCTGAAAATTGGAATTCCACAGATGCTTCAGGTCCTGAGATTGGAACTGATGAGTGCCATTTTTAACTGGTGTGTGTTCCAATAGAAAAGGCCAACTTCCTGTGTTCTACTTGTCAAATAATTAGCACTAATACATGGGAGGAAAGAGTCCAAAGACATATAGGTATCTCTAACAAGCTGCTTGGCTTGTAATTTCTTAAATCAGTTTCTGAACCACACTAGTTCAGGCCATGTTGATTTCCTCCGGGGGTTTCCTTTTAGTGCCCCTTTGACCAGTTTCTATGTGGAAATGTATACACTACAAATGCAAGCTGGCCCTCCTGTTTCTGAGAGCCTCCTATCATCTTCGAGCACTGTTAGAGCACACTCTGACCTCATTAGCATGGGAGAGGCGGGGCTTAGTGTCAGCACTTGTTACTTGTCTTAAATAGCTGGGAGCTCAAGGTCCAGAAACAAGTTTTATTACATTAATGAATGTTTATAGGGATGAATTAAATTAATAGCCCCCAACTCAGCACAAGCACCCACTGTCAATCTACTGTTCCTCACACCTTGTTTCTTTTACCTTGAGATAAAGAAACTATTGTGCACATCTCTGCTGCCCAAGTAGCTATGCCATAGGTTCTGTTCAACTGTTATGATTGATTCCAAAATGCAAAACCTTCCACCGGGCCCCAGTGTTTACAGTGCAATTTCTTTTTAAGCTAACACTTAAACATTTATACATGCAACCCAATCATTTATCTTGAGCTCAGCTTTGTGCTCTGGCCTAGGCTGGCAGGCATTTTGACTCTGTCTTTGCTTGTCTCATTTTTTGGAGAGGAACATTTATCACTCTACATATCCTTAGAGGCCTGGTGATGTCTTTAGTCTGTGGCAGGCTAGTGGGAAGACACCACCCAAAAGCTGCTTTCCCCACAGCTTCATGGATGTGACCTTGGTAAGGTTGGCCCCATGCCTAAAACTGGTCTTGTTCTCTTTGCAAACCCAGTCCCTTCCCAGGACTATGAACAGGCAATCATCAAATGCAAAAAAGGTAAATATGAACCAATAAATAATCTGATGGATAGACCAAGAGTCTAGGTTTCCTCAGCCATAAAAGTGTGATGCTTGCCTATCTAAAGGGAGACCTTCCATTACCACAGATGGCAGTTAAGAGAGGCATGCCTAGAACCCAGCCTCCTACCATAGAGACCCACAGTACCATTCCATGCACGTACAGGGTGAACAAATGTGTGATATAAAAATGAAGGAATTTTAAACCTTCACTCTTAAATAACCAATACAAAAAGGAGCCTTTTGAATTCCCATCTTGCCAAGGAAGGAGAGCTAAGAAACCAGATCTTGTTTTTTATAAACATCCATAGCAGGTTGTCTTTTCTGAAACATCATTATTTTACCCACTTTGTGGCAATGAAACATTTGAAAACACTACTCAGGCTCTCTCTCAGTTTTCAGGAGTCATATTGAGAAACGGTGACTTGTGGGATGGAGTGTACATGCACTCTACTTGGGGGTCACTAAGAGTGTTTGTTTCCTCTTTTCTGTGGTAATTAAAATCACAAGTCTTAGAACCTCCATGCAGCAACGGCAATATGTATCTTCTTCATCTAGCCAACACGATGCTTGGCACTTGTGAAACCCTACTCACCCAAAGGGTTGTGGATGGTGCTGTGAATCACCACGGGTTGGTACCCTGATGGCATTCCTGCAGCACTACATTGGATCACCCTACCTGCACAGCAGCCGTGAGGAAAAGCATGAAACTGTGCCTTCAGCCCAGCAACCTCTCCTAATCATATTTTTAAAGTCAACCACACTCAACATTAAATAGTAATAGGCTCCCTCCACCAAGAAAACTGTGCAGAACGAAGACCACGTTGGTTTTTGCACTTGGATGTGTAAAAATGTCCACACATGTGTAGCTGTGTGTGCAGAGGCATGACATCAGTATTTGGACTTTCCTAAATCACTCTCCTTATCTATCTATCTATCTATCTATCTATCTATCTATCTATCTATCTATTTATTTATTAATTTACTAGAGACAGGGTCTCTCATTGAAAATGGAGCTCACTGATTCTGCTAGATAAGCTGGCCTACAGGTTCAAAGTGTCCTTCAGACTCTACCATACTGGAAGGTCAAGCTCACACTGCTGTGAAGATTTTTCACATGGAGGCTTAATTTTCCAACACCTCATCTTGCAGAGCAAGCATTTTGCCAAACAACCAATCTCCCCATTTCAAAACCTATACATTTTGAAACATACAAGTCATATTAAATTAAACGAGTCTTGCAAATGTTAGATACCCATATTCTTTTGATTTGTTTAAATACAGATATAAATAATTGGCAGGCTGAACTCACAAAGCAAGCTTCTAAAAATATTATCATGGAATGTGATTTTTACAATGTGAAACAGCTACCAAACAACTTGATGAATTACATAAGATCCGAAATCAGACAACAAATAAATAAATGTTAACACTTGAGGCAACAAAGCTGATCGTCATGTTTTATAATGCTCAAAAAGTATTTGTATAGATACAAAAGGCAAAAATGCAAAGCAGACGTGTTAGGGTAAAATATTAGTTTTTGCAAAACAAAAGGTATCTTATTTTTATGCACAACTGAGTAGAGATATCTCAGAATATTCTAGGTTACACTGAATACAGATAACACATTTTAGGATTCATCTCAAACTTATTAAAAAGTGTACAATTCTGATAAAAACACATAGCTATACTTAATTATACAACCTCAAAATATAATAAGCAACTGAAGTAACACTATATTTTATAATATAATTCATTTCTATTTTAAAAAATATGGATCTGTGAAAATCTATGTTGAACTTAGTTTGTCAAAATCACCAATAAAAACACGCCTAACGAGAGCAGAGCGTTTACGTGCAACCCAAGTCGGTCATGCACACACGTCTGATCCATACATGTAGATACAGACGTGTATATTTTTTCTGACGTATGTAAGAGGAGAAACATTCGTGCTATACAACAAATGCAAGCAGTTGCAAGAAGACAACATGTGCAAAGTGAAGCCGTTTTTATTTTCAAAACATTCATAGGTATAGAAAAATGGAAGTGAGAGCTGGAGTTTCTGAGTCTCAAGTATTTTACAATGTGAAAATGTATTTTAGGACACGTGCATATTGTTTCTGTGATTAAATTCCTACATATAAAGACCATCTTTGCTACTCAAAACTAAACTCTTCCCTACAGGCGAGTCATATCACAGGATCTAATATCACTGTTCATATTGACCTGGCATATTTTATCAAAACTTTATTGCTTTACACAGCAACCCGTGTATTGTAAACAAGGAACTGTATCCTAGTGATGCTTCTTTGCATAGTTAAGGAGTTCTACTTAATGGTATCTTTGCTTAAAAAATAAGAACCTCCATCATAATCTCTTAAAAATGGTATGGAACAAGGGCCAGAAGTGGATCTCAGCGGCAGACACTTGAACGGCATGCATGAAGCTGTCTTAATTAGAGTCACTATTTCTGAGATGAAACAATGAGACCAAAGCAATTTGAGGGGGAAAGGGTTTATGTGGCTTACACTTCCACGGCACTGTTCATATACGAGTCAGGACAGAAACTCGAACAGGGCAGGGACCTAGAGCTGATGCAGAGGCTATGAGGTGGGTGCTGCTAACTGGCTTTCAGCCTGCATTTACTAAAACTCAGAACCACCAGCTCAGGGATAGCACCCCCACAGTGGGCGGGGCCCTTCCCCATCAATCTCTAATCAAGAAAATGCCCTACAGGCTTGTCTACAACCCAATTTATGGAGGTAATTCCTTAATTGAAGCTCCCTCCTCTCAGATAACTCCAGCTTATATCAAACTGAGGTGAAGCTAGTCAACTCAGAAGGCCACAGTTTACTGTACTACACCCAAAATTTACAGAAGCTGGGAATTTATTATGTAAATCATAAGTCCTATGACATCGGTCATCCAGATATGCCAAAATAATATTTTCAACTTGTATAACCTTGTAAAATACCTGTTCATTTTAAAAGGGGAATTACTGGGGATGGAGAAGAAGAAATATATTTTCTAAGAACTGCATATGGATTCTCGCAGTTTGTAGAAAAAAAAACAGCCAACATGGCTATTTTTCCAAATATTCAAAACCAGCAAGACTCTGACTCCAGCACATGTCCAGGACATTGACAATTATAATGAAATATAATTATAATGAAATATAAATTGTTTTCACTGCTATTGGTGGACAAAGTTTCTCCAGAAACGAGCTTCATGTAATCATTTTTATGAGAACTACAAAACTTCTCCATATCCAGTTATGAACATTCATGACTCACAGTAACTGGGAATATTTTCATTTTTGAGGTATAAAATTAAACAGTTATGTCACAGCCAGGAAAGCATGAACAGAGAACAGAAGCATTGCCCTACGGATTAACAATGGAATTAGCAAAGATGATCTGAAGAATTTATGCCAAATTTGTGCCATCGTTTCACCTCTGTCGCATGACTGGTGTCACTAAACTGTCAGTAAAAGGAAGGGAACAATGGAACAAGCATAATTACCCAACTGCTTAACCCTCCCTGTGCCCCCGTCCCCTGCCCCTCTGCCCCTGCCCCTCTGCCCCCTGCGCCCCCACCCCTATATACTTTTAAGTCCTACGTCTAACCTTATATGTGTGTGTGCATGCATGCACATATGACAGGTAGAAGACAGTCATTGGTGTTTCCCTTAGGTGCTATCCACCTAAGTTTATTCTCTCTCTCTCTCTCTCTCTCTCTCTCTCTCTCTCTCATCTGAGATATGCTTGTTTGATTATTTGTTTGCTTATTTATGTATTTGAGGCAAGCTCCCTCTCTGGCCGGGAACTTATCAGGTAGTGTAGACTGCTGTCCAGAAAGCCCCAACGATCCTCCCTTGAACCCCCGAGGTCTTTATCCTGTCCCTCTGTTCTGTCCATAACACCTTCCCTTACTTCCTCTGCTTCTTTTGTAGGTCCATGACTGTTTAACTTTAATCCAGACATAATGCTGAGGTGAAAGCTTCCCTGAGTCTCCCAGGCTGTGCCACCTCCGTACTCCTGGACACCTGAGGACAAGGAGGACACACCTGTCACCCTACACATTCAGCATGTGGTGCCTTCCTCCCACAGAGGAAGGGCAGGGCTGAGTGCTGATTTCCTTAGCACACCATTGGCAAACAAGTACCCTGGAACTGAGAGCCAGTGTGGAAGGCACTGGGCGCTAGGAGGACACTGGCAAGCTGTCTCCCAACAGAGCCCCAAATAATGCTGAGAACAAGGAACAAACTCAGCATCGAGGGGTTTCTTATCAGAAACAAACAAACAAACAAAGAAATCCAAGTTGTGGTTTACGAAGTCATCCTGGCCCAGCTACTTGACCTTGGCCAAATTCCTTAATCTTTTCAAGCCTGTTATTTCCTTGTTCCCAAGATGGAAACAGGGCTGGGGCCTACTGTGCCAGCTTTATGAGCATACACTGAGCCATGTGCAGGTTTAGGTCAGGTACTGACTTGACTATCCTGGTGTTGGCTGTGTTCCATCACGATCAAGTCTTGAATAAGAAAATCACACATTTCATGTGTGAACTTCAGGTACATAACAGACACTTAGCAAGTTTAAGAGCATGAAAAGGAACAGATTCAAGAAAACATTTTATATCATATATAAAACAGAGGAAGCCATTGGAACAAGGTACGGGCTCTGTAAATTTGCAAAAGTTCATTCAACACACTAAAAAGTAATTTAATGGACTTACCATACTTATGAAAACTGAAATCAGGTGTACGTATAAATGAGTTTTAAATTCTATTAAGCATATATGGGCAACTACACATACAGGTATTTTTGAAAAAAAAACCTCCATGGATATGTCAACAGTCGCTTCTCATTTAAACTTATACAACAGTGCAGGTCATTCAGAGAGAGGAAAGGGAGTTTTGCATAGCTCCACCCACAAACATGGTACACCAATGGCAGACTCCCTACAAGTAGGTATGCTAGAGCTTAGAATGAAGCTATCTTCCATAAATTCAAAGCTGTTCAAGAATCCCTGGGATCCGTATATAACTGTGACATTATTTCACAATTAAAAGACTGCTTCTTCAAGTAGCCTTATGTATATGGCACACATCCCAAGGACAGATTGATTTACAAAAATCCTGTCCTCATAGCTTATGTGTGTGTATGTAAAAACAGTCTTGTTACCAAAACAAAGTTACACTTTCCAACAATTCTCTAATGCAAGAAATCCTTCGTTATTTCTGACCTAGCGTGTCTCGAGGGAAAATTCTAAAGCAAATCCGGTTGTCTCTGACTGAGGGGCCTTTCCCACATAGTCTAAGGTGTTCAAAGAAAAGCACAGAAGCAAGACTGGGTGTGTATATATGTGTGTGTACATTGGGGTGCTTTGAAGTAGGTTCCACACACAAATGGTTAGGGTGGGGGTGAGACTCTTAAATTACTCTTTAGTGCAATTTGTCTGGGTAAAACATAAACTTATATATGCTCTAAAATCTTTAATACCATAGTAGATGAGAGAGAGAGAGAGAGAGAGAGAGAGAGAGAGAGAGAGACAGACACAGAGAGACAGAGACAGAGAGAGACAGAGACAGAGACAGAGAGAGACAGAGATTGTTCGAAGGCTAATCTGGAACATGCAGAGGCAAATCCTAAATACGTTGGTCAAAAAAAAAAAAAAAGCTTTTTTTTCTTTTATTTTAGTATGAACTATCAAGTATGGTTCTTAAATCTTCATTTGTAAACTTTTAAATCTGGATCCTTTCATTTCTATGTTAAGCATCATCATAGTTTGATAAGGCCATGTATTCTTCTGAAAAGGTGTCCATAGGTTTAATATTCCAGTAGTCCCATTCCTCTGTAGAGGATTTAGTCCTTTGTCCCACTTACAGTGTCTGATGCAAAGCCAGAAGACTATTAACCTGAAGCGAGACCATAAGAATCTGTAAAACAGACATCTTCCCATAACTCATAACTTCAGTTAGGCAAATAAAAAGTACTGCTGTTTCCTGAGCTTTTAGGTGTGTTCTTAGGAGAAGCGAGGCGACCTTCTGGTCTCTGGGACATTAAGTACAAGGAGGTTTCCACCCAAAGTCCTTCTTTTACTTAACACTAACCGTTTCTGTGAAATTACTATGTCTTTATTATACTGATTTTTTTCTATTTAACAATTCCCATGATTGCTTTCAAGTATAACTTAATTATGATCACAAATTTAATTCTGATTTATGATGAAAATGCTGAGCTATGGAGTCTAGAACTCAAGAACCCACTTAAAGCCAGACCTGATAGCATAGACTATAATTCCAGGCTGCTCTGAGAAAATCCCTGTAAGATCCCCTTCCTGCAATGACTCAACGCTTGATATAAATGTTCACTTCACCTACTTTGTATATATATATACTTAAAAAGATATACATATGTATATATATATATTAAAAAGCTAACACTATGAATGTTTATAATCTGTATAACATTTTTATGGCCGTCTGTACTACACGGCTCTTCAGGCTCTGCTGTTAGAAGATAGGACTCAGCACCCATAGCGGGCAAGGCAGTATCCACTCGGGTCCTACTTAGGATCTGCGCCAGCTCTAAAACAAAGGGATTCTAATGATCTCTGGTTCTGCCACTCCAAATAGGCAAACATTTCAAAGAAAATTACAGTGAAAGCAAATGAATAACACATTTTATACATGCCTAAATGAATTAGTTATCACTGTGTCCTTTTGGTTCAGAGATTTGTGTTTCCCCAGAACAGAACATATGGTGGAATCATTGAGAGTCAGAAAAGAAAAGAAAAGAAAAGAAAAGTCAGAACCTGTCTCTTCTTTCACTTATGTTGGCATCCCTAGCTCCTTTGAGAAACACGGAAGCCTTGTCACAGCCATACACAGTGTTATGGATAATCTAGAGGCTTAGCCAAACCCTCTGTTTAGAAATTGATACGCCGTGTAAGGATGCTGATGCTATAGACAGAAGAGGTCAACCCACCCACTGGGCTGTCCTCCATAATTCACCAGGGGCTGCAGGCAGGTGAGCATCAGGAATGAGGAAATCAGGAGGGGGGATACGAATGAGACCCTGGGGCAATGTGTCACAGGACCGGTCAGGTCGCCTTGTTCATATCTAAGCAATAAGTAATGGTGGAGAAACGGAAAGCAGGTTCTTAGTGGGAGTGGCTGAGCACAAGCTGGGATTGCTACGTCTGTTCTTACAGAAAAACAAACAAACAAACAAACAAACAAACAAACCAGAAAGCTTAGCCTAAGCCATTTAGCAAATTCTTGGTGATACAAAGGCATTTTTCACCTTCTTTACCTTACACTTCAATACCATTTTGCTTATTTAGCATGAAGCATAATAAATTTAGGAAAATTGAAATTAATTATTTAATAAACAATTTATGTACAGAGGCACGCATACACATTAGGATATTATACAATATATTATATTTTGCCTTACAAAAAATAGTTTATGTTTTCTTCTTTAAACCCAAACTGCAAATACAATTTGACTGAAACTGGATGAGTGTAACACAGCCTGAGTCCGTTCTCTGTGACTGCTGTAAGATTCACACGTTGTAAGCGCCTTACGAGGCTCTCTGGTGGTCTACTCTGCTCTGTGTGTTAACAGTTCTTACTGCAAAGTAATGAGCAGAAAGGCAAGGCACGCAATGCTAAACCACCACAAAACTGGGTGATATTAGCAGTATAGACACAGTGGTAATGGGCTTATTTCTGCTAAAGAAACTTAAAAAATTATTCTATAAGCATACAATATATTAAAGGGATTAATAATTTTGGTTTAGATTTATTTAGAATGTGGTTAGGTTATACACAGAACCAAGCTTTCAAATCACCATTTGAAACATGTGTTGTGTGTGTGTGTGTGTGTGTGTGTGAGAGAGAGAGAGAGAGAGAGAGAGAGAGAGAGAGAGAGAGAGAGAGAGAGAGACAGAGAGAGAGAGAGACAGAGAGAGAGAGAGAGAAAGACAGAGACAGAGACAGACAGACAGAGAGGCTAAGTATTTCACCCAGAGATCTGCATATGCTGGGTAGGCATTTACTACTGACCTGTACACTTAGCCCTTCAAACATGATTGCTTACCTTCTGGAATTTTCTAATTCACATAGTAATTAAGGCATCAAATGAAACTCAGTGCTGCACACCAGGTATAAGAGCTGCCATGTAAGTTTTCAACTTCATTATAGACAATTAAAGACAATTATTATATTTCATATATTCTGACAATAAATAATAATAATCAATTATTTAATGAATTTAAAGCCAGAACATCTGGGCTTGCACAACAACGGGTGTGTGCCTGACCATGGCTGTCACCTTCACAAATGGTACCCTTAGCTACCGCCCAGGCCTCATTGTACCGTCAACACCTTGAAGTGTATTTTGTTTTTTTTCTCCCTTCCACCAAACTGTCAGCACTTTGAAGGTAGAAAACACCGTAAAATGCTATATATCGGTGGTTTTAGCCAACAAAGCATACAGCATTCACACGTCATATCCCCTAGTGCCATTGCAGCCATGTTTATTGGAGAAGATAATGGGTGGTAGTGAAGTCTGAGATTCCCCCTGGGTTAGTGATGCATGAGACTATGTCCATGAGATTTTCGTGGGTCAACATGTAGCACATACAAACTTGCTTTCTCATGAAACAATTGGATAATTAATATATTCCAAATCGACACACAGAAAGATAGAGATGCATCTTTTTTTTTTTTTTAGAAGTATTTTTAAAATAATCACGAGTCAGTTAACCACAGGGGATACATTCTGAGAAGCACATCCTTAGGGGGATTTCCTTGTCTTGCAAACATGGGTGTACATGTATACAAACTGAGATAGCTGAGACACCACAATATGTGATATCATCTTATGGGACCGTCTCCACCCATATGCTCAGGCATATTGACAGGCCATCATGTAGTGTGTGGCTGTATTAGTTATGGTCTATGCTATAATATATCTCTGAGGAACACAAACAATGAAGTGTTTATTTACCAGTGACCTTGCAGCAGAAATGAAGTATTTAAAAGAATGCAAAATAAATCAATAATAAATTAAAAATGAAGATAAGCAATCTCATAGCACCTATGCATATAGATGCACCTACACACACACACACACACACACACACACACACACACACACACACACACACACGCATATTTGTTGGGATACCCCAACAAACACCACATTGTTTAGAAAGAAATGAAATTCTAAACTGGAGACTTAGAGTTCAGTACCTAGACACCCATGTTACTTACTCAGTATCAGTTCAGATGAGAGAACTATCAGCAACAAAGTCAAAGCATCTTGCTAATATATGAATAGAAGTCTCTATACTGGGGGCTTCTTTTCTTTCTGTAACAAGATGAGCACTCTGTCAATGGAGCAGTTTGCATTGTGAACATCCTTGACTGTGAAGGATTGACAGGAACTCTTACCAGTTCTGGATACGTCAATCATGAGAGAACCTCACCAAGCCTCAGCCAACGGTGCGTCTGCAGGCTGCTGCTGGCTAGTGTCCTTGGAGAACTCAGATTGTCCTTTCCATTCACCTCAAACACATGTAATTAAGGGAAAATCATAGGCTCTGATTTTAATCTTGGCTCTGACATCTTATTATATGATCCTTAGACAAGCTAAATCTCCTTGGTTCACCATCTCTTCAACTGTTAAATTGGATTTAAAATCCCTGGTCCCAGGACCCTGGTAGAGAAAGACAGCATCCTCACTAACTGCTGTACTCTTTCGCCTCCTGTTCTGACATGGTACGTTCTTCCCTCTAAAGCTTGCTGAGGTCTGGTTGCCATGTTCTCTATATACAAAATGGAGACATATATAATTCAACTAAATTTAGCCTGTAGACAACGTCAGCTGTTACTTGTTGCTCTTCCAGAGGACCTGGGTTCAGTTCCCAGCACACACGTGGTGCCTTACAAGGAAATGTAATTCCAGTTCCAAATTATTCAATTCCCCATCTCTGACTTTCTCGGGCATTGTACATGTGTGGTGCACAAATACACATTCATGCAGCACATGCACACAAAATAAAATAAATCTTAAAAAATAAAAACATTTCACATGTGAATTTCCTTAAAAACATAGGAGATGTTTTGTATCCCATGGCCAGAGGCTGTCAACACTGTTTCCTTTTATGAAAAGTGTGACCTTCTGCCTCCATGTTGGATGTTCTATAATGACCATTCGTTTATAGAATTGCACATGCTGACGCCCAGGTTCAGGTACTTTGAATTTACAGAGTTGCAGACATCATGTATGGAATCTGTAGCAGTAAAGAAAACAGGCATGGTTCTGCATGCTATGGGGCTGGCTACCTAGGAGCTAATGACAGGAGACCATTAAGCCTAACTAATCATGATGAACTGGCTGAAGTTCTTCTTCTGTTAAGTACATACAAAGAACATCAATCACATACAAGAAAGCCTGGCTTGGCAGAGGGGTAGGGGAATATGGGGAAGGCTATCTTTAAAAAGAGCATCTTGGTGGTAGGACCAAGACCATTCCCATGTCTGACATCTTTCTACATTCCAGTCTGTGGCTTCCTCCATAATCTTTGGCTGCTCATGTCAGTGGAATACGGCTCAGAAAAGCCCTGATTGTGAGTCAGATGACCCATCACTAAGTATCGTTTATACAGATGACATGATTGCTTCATTCTCCTGAGCTGTACCCAGTTGCTCACCATAGCGAGCAATGAGAAGACATGACACAGCTCCTGGTGACTACAGGGTTTTGTCAATGGCACCAATTTAACCTTTCTGTTCTTCTCCCTTTTATTGTCCTTTCTGAAGTTGGTTCTCCAAAGAGGCAATTTATCTCAAGGCAAAGTCCTGATTTCATGGAGTCTGAAGTCTGACACAGCCCAACTCACATCTCAGCCATTTTTTTCCAGGCAATTGATCACATAACAGACTTTCTAAGCTTGGATATGTATCAAAGTCATTAGGAGAAGTTTTCTAAAGGAAACTCCAGCCTTAACCATCATAACTGAAATCTAGATTCTTCACATATTCCTGAATCAAGTGTCACCTCTAAGTAGAAGCTCAGAGTCACCTTCCAAAACTGTTCAGTCTCAGATACCAGTGACAAAATAAATTGTGCAGAAGAGAAAGAAAACGCCAAACATCTTACACTTGAAATACCTAACAAAGCTTACTCAGTAATTGCATTTTAATTCGACCACACAGCCTTAGAATTAACCTCAAATCTGACTCCAAGTCTTGTAACGTCAGAGGAATGTGACCATTTAGCAATTGCCTATTGATTCCACTTTATTCATCTGTCAATAACTAACATTTGTGAGCTACATGAGGTTGGCATAGAGAGTGAACTTTGATAAAGCACCAAGTGTGTTCAGGGTGCCTTATCTTGGGCTATTAATTCATAATACTGAATAAATCAAGGAGTTTCCCCATACTCACAGCATTCATTATTTGATTCTACCACTGCAACCAAACACAAAATCAGAAGCAACTAAGTCAGGCTTCAGGGATACACTTGAACACCACAAAGAAGCAAGCAGCTGCGTATGCTTTTGTAACTTCTCCTTCTTATATTTTGAAAGAACAGGAAGCAGAGACTGGACAGGCAGTGGGGCCAGACAATAAGACCCATCCACCCCAAGTGTCCCACTGCCTCCTATGTGGCTCCAGTTTATAAAGGTGTCATAACTACTTCATAAGAGTACCAGTAAGTGGGCACCAAGTGTCCACACGCAGGAGCCTCTGGGGGCATTTTGCATTCTGACAACCATATCATTACAATTTGGTTTTCTGGAAATGAGTACACACTTTCTCTCAGTTATTACATGCCTAGAACATTGTTTTGGAGGACTGAAGTCCACTAGTCCATTTAGAAAAAGATTAGTGAATATGGAAATTAGGTATAAAAGAAATACTGAGGGGAAATTAATCCTCTTTGCTTCCATGGATGGTAACGTTTGGAGCTGTATTGGAATCAACATGTTCCTATAGTCACTCAGTGTAAAGAGTAAGGATACTGAGCCACACTGAGGCTGTAGACTGAAAGAATCTACATTAGATACCTCATTTATATTCGTAACAATCCTTAAAAATACACACCATGTCCTATGAAGGTAAAACAATCTACTTAATAACACCTTCAGTATGTATAGCACCAACACTTTCAAAGCTACTTTCTGTATTTTTGCAGTCACCTCAAACCAACCACTGATTGCTGTCATCATTATATGGCATAATGTGACGTGACCTGGCTGCCCATGTTCACACTCGTGTGTGTGTGTGTGTGTGTGTGTGTGTGTGTGTGTGTGTGCGTGCGCGCGTGCGCCACGTTTGGAGGTCAACATAACTTGTTCCAAGGATGCTTGCTGCCCTTCTTGCTTTCTTTTTGAGACAATGGCTCTCCTTTGCCTGAATCTGAGTAGCCCTGGTGTGTTGTTCAGTGAGCCCCAGGAGTCATTGTTTCTCTGCTTCTGCAACATTGCAGTGCTAGGATTACAAGCATGTGCCACCATACTCAACTTAAAAAAATGTACAGTATGTTTTATTAATTCTTTGAGAATTCCAGTCCCTATTGTCCGACATTCAACTTCTCCCAAATCCACCTCCCAACACTACCCCTACCCCTGAACATGGATTTAAAATAAATAACCGACCCAAACCAGTTTATGTTGTCTATATACTCACAGGTGTGGGGCCATCTATTGGAGCATTATCTACTCACCAAGACTTATGCCCTTAACAAAAATTGGCTCTCCTTCTGCCAGAAACCACCAGCTCTCAACAGCTCCTCAGCTAGAGTGGGAGCTCATGAGCTAGTCCCCCTCAGGCGGGACTATTACTGTATGTTCATCTTGTTTATGTGGGTTCCAGAATGAAATTCAGGTCGCCATGCTTACGAAGCAAGTACTTTAATGACTGAGCTATATCTCCAACTCTCACTTGAGATCCTTCCTGCAGCCTATTGGTGCCTATAGATCCAAGAGTGAGGAGGTGGGTAGGGTGACAGAGAGAGAAAGAGAGAGAGAGAGAGAGAGAGAGAGAGAGAGAGAGAGAGAGAGAGACAGAGAGACAGAGAGAGAGACAGAGAGAGAGAGAGACAGAGAGAGACAGAGAGAGAGAGAGAGAAAGTGCATACATGTGTATAACTATATTACATAGAAATCAGTAAGACTGGCAGTTATCAAAATATTGTGACATAGTAACATACTGTTTTATTAGTGTATTAAGCAACAAGATCTAGAAGTAATTAGTTAATTCTGTAAGTTTAAAGTAGTGATGGGCTTTAAGGCTTTGAGGATTTCCACATGTGTAATGTGACATGAAAACACACATGTGTTCTGCAAAAGGCAGAGTGTTGAGTTTGTCAATATACTTCTGGCTTATTGCCCACAATCATCATTAGGGAAATGACACATTTCAGTTAGATATTAATGAAAATGAAAGTGTAATAGTTTCTTCACCCAAGTTCATGAACTCAGAGGAATTTTAGGCTCTGCCCCTATTGGGAGCCTAGCCAACTCTCTCCACCAAGCTCAACAGTTTCAGTATGGCAAAGGCTGTCCTTAATGACAATCTCTAAACGCCAAACCAAGTAATTCCAGAAAGTTCTGTTTACCAAGTTCAAAATTTCTGTTCTCAAACTTCTACCCAATTTTTATACAAATCACTGAAATGGTCTGAAGAAACATGGGGGTTTTAAAAACATATCTGCTGAAAACATATGATGCTGGGCAAATTAATTTTGGCTTCTGCATCGAAGGAAATAACATTGTTAGATCTCACCCACAAGGCTGTGAAAAGGTATAAAAAGGTTATAATTTTCCACCCCTTTCCAAATCCCCTCATTGTGCCTTTCACTCTGTAAATTCTGTGACTTCATTGCTTGGTGCACAGCTTCAGTATAACCTGATGTCACTCTGTCTAGCACACTGTGATTACCCACGCATGGAGACCTCAATGTAACCCCAGGGTATTCCTGTGGTAGATACACAGCCCACAGGCTCTGAACCCAAACAGAAAAGTCACGGTTTTGCTAGCTGCCAGGCAAGAGTTTTTAGAGGTGAGTACCTGTGTGTTGCAAGACACACAGCTTTGCTGTTTCTGTGGCCTTCCAGAGAAGAACCAGTAGGAATGAGTTTGTGCCACCCCAAAGCCTCCTCACTTTTGGTTGTAGCTCAGTGTAAGCAGGGCTCATTTAATCTCATTATAATGTTAGGACCTCTACCTGGCGTTCTTCCAGTCTGCCATCTTTGGATTACCACCTATGCAAATGCGGGAGTTACAACAGGTGACTGCCTGTGACAGCAAGCTTTCCAACAGGTATACATGAGTCTTCCCAGTAATTGTGCTGTTTTTTTGTTTTTTTTTTTTCTTTTGGTTTCAGGAGACAGAGGGCTCCCCACACTTGTAAGTGTTGACCTGTTCCTGACTCCTTGGGGCGAACCCATTGGGGTTGGTTACAGTTTGACAAGTGTCAGTCTACTTAGTGATGACAACCAGATGTGATTCTTGCTACCTGAAAGCTCTGGGAATGGGCATAGGATACTGTCTTGTGTAATGGACACATGGGCAGGTTCTAACTCTTCGCCATCTCCAGCTTTCCCATGCAGCAGTGTTACTTGCATGCACTGCAAGGACAGAATGACTTGTGATTGACCAATTGCGTGAGGAAACAATTAGAAACCACAGGGCACTTCCAGGGCTTTTTCATAGCCTTTTATTTCAAAACATTAAGATACTGTAGAAGGCATGCTGGAACTAAAATTATTGGCTCTAGAATTTATTAATTTCAAGGAGACACAGTCTAAATTGATATATATATATATTTTTTGAACAAAACCAATTTCTTTTTTACTGACTCAGCAGCTCACAAGTATCCCCACTCAGGAAGCACAAAAAAAAAAAAAAAAAAACCAAAACAAAAAACCTCCCAGCTTTCACTCAGCCCCTCCCCAGGGGAGTGTGGTGGGAAGATGCTTTATTTCTGCTTTGTTTTAAAAGAAGACTAAGAACACTCTATCTCAAATATCAAAAGTTAAAATAACAAAGAAAATCCTAACTACATGATAATTTAAAATGGATTTTCTAGAACATTCTAACAGTGAAATATCCTGCTATAAATTATACTTGAATTTTATCACCAAAATAAACCCTGAATTACAATGGTCATGTGACTTCAATAATTCGAATCTCTTAAAAAGCCCCTTCACTGTGGTGTTTCCCCCCCCCCCATAAGGTTTGCTAGCTCCATTTTTCCCATGTAGAAATAAAGAAAAAAACATCACACAGAAGGAAACATGTATATTATTATTCTAGGAACCAAAAACAGCACTTTGTCATTTTCAGGTTACTCTTTTAGACATGTCTTCAAAAGGGATTCCAGTCCCTCTGTGTCTGAGTCACTACTCTAACCAATCTATACAATACAATGGATTTGTTACAAGGCTACGTGTTTTTGCTACAGTTAAAACGTTTCCCAAAACTGAGTGGTTGATTTCCAAGAATGGAATTGCTTCAACCCATACAGAAACCTAGGTGTCTATGTAAAATTTCAGTATATTTGAGCTGTTCTGTTATATCATAAGTACAATAGAATTTTAAATGACAGATGCCATGATGCTATCAGTTCTTCAGAGAAGAACTGTGGGTGTAGCTGGCCAACAGGCAGAGTGCTTGCCTAGCATAGGCAACTACCTAAGCTGATTTTAGCACTGCATATACTGGACATGGTAGTCACACCTGTAATCCCAGCACGTAGGAGGTGAGGCCAGAAAGATTAGGAGTTCCATCATGGACACAGAGTCTGAGGCCAGCTTAGGATACAAGAGACCCTGTCTCAAAATATTTAATAATTTAAATTTTTTCTCAAATAAACTGCAAAAGCCCTGACTATTAAAATTCAGATGGGGTTTGATATGAAAAATGTTAACGTACCAAGAGAATTCCAGTTAAGCAATCATGTATAAGCACAGATATTAGCCTGAAATGTAAGACAGGCTGCTGAAGTGAATGATGAACGCATCAGCTTGGGTTTTCAGCTCATTAGCTTAACCACAATCCCAGCCTAATATCCATAAAGTCACCACGGTGAGTATCATACGCCTCCTAAGTTTGCAGAACTACGCACATTCTTCGTTATTCCCAGCAGGAAAGATTTATGGTCAGCACTGCTATGTCACACCCAGAGAGAACCTGAAGATTGCTTGAGGAGAAAATTAACTTCTTAAAAACCATTTTTAAAAAATATCAATGTAAATGTCTTTGAAAAAGAATGGAGGTTTTTAAACAAAATGGAAGAGAATAGTCTATAAACCACCATGTCCTTCATCCCTATATGTGTCATAGCAGAGCGCTCCTCCCTGTTGTGTTCCCTCTACTGCTCACCTGATGTCCACACCTGGGCTCTGGGTACCTCCTCAGCTTTCCTCTTTCTCTGCTCCGCCCATCAATCACAGAGTCTCAAGCCAACTCTCCCTTCGTGTGCTTGCCTGCGAGGATGGTGAACCAAGCTCTGTCCTCACCATGCCTGTCGGCTGTCCCCTGTCCTCTCCTTTCTGCCAGGCCTTCTCAGATGCCACAGTCCTGCAAACCCTGACTAGACTTGCTCCCCAGCTAAGATTAGCTAGGTCTCTTCTCTCTGAGCTTCGGAGCATTCCTGGCTTTTCTTTGCAGCCCCATCCCGGGGAGTGTGGTAGGAAGATGCATTGGAACAAAGTCCTCTGTTCCTCAGATGGGTTCTAACACTAAGGTACGGAGCACAACCAAACTCCTACCTCATCAAAGAAGTGGAAAGGAAACGGTCTTATTTTTAGCTCGCCCACCCCACCCTGCTATAGTTAGCACACGCCATTGTCATTATTAGCAGCAGTGGTAGCCAACACTGGTATATTTTATTATAAACAAAAATATGTTACATTTACATACGCAGTCTTTCCCCAACCCAGGAACACTGAGCACATGATACTTTGCAACAGTAGACACAGATGCCTTGCATTCTACACAGGGAGAGGGAGAGGCACAGAATGACCCCTGCAGTACCGAAGTGGCATGGAGCTTGGCCCTGGAGAGGAAAGCGTGAGGAAGAGAAGCTGCTGAGCATCCAAGAAAACACAAAGAAGGGAGTCCCTGGAGGTGATGATCTCTAACTACGAGGCTTCTGTCTTGCTGGGTGGACCTGGACAGGGTGACATGGGATCAGATCTGGTCTATGCCGACCTTCAGAGCCTTCCCTGGCCCTTACCAACAATGTCCTTTTGGCACTGCTACCCTTGTTACACTCAGCTCCTTTCTGACACTCCCCACTTTGCTGCCATTCACAACACTGAGTTAATATAGTCTTGCTTTAGAATTTTTGGGAAGCAGTGGGGCTGGTAACATTTGACAGTTACCTGTCAGCAGGGGAAGATTTATATACTTTAATCTAATATATAAAAAATAGCCCTAAATGGATCCCAGGGGCAAGTACCTAAACTGCAATTCCTCCCAGCATTGCACAAGTGACTTTGTTTTAAAATGTTTGATATAAATGGATAAAATGGAGCTGGGGACATAGCTCACTGGGTAAAGTGCCTGTTGCACAAACATGAGGACCTGAGCTTAGTTCCTCAGTCTCCATCAAAAAGGCTGATGCAGAACTGAGCATCTGTGCAGACAGGCAGATAGCACCAAAACCATCAAGCTAGTGAAACAATGAGTTGTATGTTCAATGACAGACCTTGCCTCAAAAAATAAGGTGGAGGGAAATAGAGGGAGATACTCTTTGTCAATCTCTGGCCTCAGCACATGCATGCGCATGCACAAGTGAATGAATATTTTATATATATTTGTGATATATATATCACAAACACAAAAATAAATGCCTTGAAAAAAGATAAATGGGGCCATCCCAATTGGTCTGCCTGAGGCAGTCTTCAGAGGTGAGTGGTGGGTGGTCCCCTGAGCCCCATTGTCCATCTCAGGGCTTGCTCTTTGGTCTGGAGGAACCTTGTAGGACCTCAGAGCATCCTGCCTCCCAATGGAAACATTTGGGGGCCCCAAAATTAACCAGCTTACAACCCTGCCCGACCAATCCCATCTCAGTCAGATCTCCCCACCATCCAACTGGGACACAGCCTGCAGAGCAGGGTCTGCCTGAAGTACAGCAAGAAGACCTACCCTAACCTCCATTGTCTGTCCCATAACTCTGCCCCCCTTCCCTGTGAAGTTTTGCTGCCATCAGGATCATTCAGCCAATACCAGGGAAAAACACATTCCTAAAAGACCTTGTAAGAACACAATTAACAAGATCCAGCACAATATGGCACCCTCAGAGCCCAGTTATCCTGCTACAACAAATCCTGCATATCCCAATGAAACTGAAGCAGAAGAAGAGGATCTGGAATTCAATCTTCTAAAGATGATAGAGGCCTTTAAAGAGGACATGAATAAATCCCTTAAGAAAATACAGGAAAATATATTCAAACAGGTAGAGGCATTAAAAGAAGAAGCAAATAAATGAAAAGAAATACAGGAAAATACAACAAAACAGGTGAAGAAAATGAATAAAACTGTCCAAGACCTGGAAAGGGAAATAGAAGCAACAATGAAAACACAAACTGAGGCAATCCTGGGGTTAGAAAACCTAGGAAAGAGAACAGGAACTATAGACATAAACATTACCAACAGAATACAGGAGATGGAGGAAGAGAATCTCAGGTGTAGAAGATACAATAGAAGAAATCAATATATCAGTCAAAGAAAATGCAAAATCTAAAAAGTTCATGGCAAAACATCCAGGAAATTTGGGGCACAATGAAAAGATCAAACATAATTATAGGAATAGAAGAAGAAGAAGAAGAGGAGGAGGAGGAGGAGGAGGAGGAGGAGGAGGAGGAGGAGGAGGAGGAGGAGGAGGAGGAGGAGGATTCCCAGTTCAAAGGCTCAGAAAACATTTTCAACAAAATCAAAGAAGAAAACTTCCCTAACTTAAAAAAAGAGATACCAGTTAAGGAACAAGAAGTTTAGAGAACTCCAAACAGATTAGACCAGAAAAGAAAATCCTCCCACCACATAATAATCAAAACACTAAATATACAGAACAAAGAAAGAATTTTAAAAGCACAAAGGGAAAAAGACCAAGTAACATATAAAGGCAGACCTATCAGAACAAACCTGATTTCTCATCAGAGATTCTAAAAGCTAGAAGGGCCTGGGCAGAGGTCTTGCAGATCCTAAGAGACCACAGATGTAGGCCCAGACTAGTATACCCAGAAAAACTTTCAATCACCATACATAGAGAAACTAAGATATTCCATGACAAAACCAAAGTTAAACAATACCTTTCCACTAACCCAGCCCTACAGAGGTTACTAGAAGGAAAACTCCATCCAAATGAGGCTAACTATACTCAAGAAAACACAAGAAATAAATAATTCCACACCATTAATGCCAATAGAGAAGAAACACCCCCCCCCACACACACACACACACTCAACCACCACCATCATCAAAATAACAGGAAGTAGCAGTCATTGGTCATTAATATCTGTCAACATCAATAGACTCAATTCCCCAGTAAAAAGACACAAGTTAACAGAATGGATGGATAAACAGAATCCATCATTCTGCTGTATGTAAGAAACACATCTCAGGAACAAAGATAGTAATTATCTCAATATAAAGGCTGGAACAAGTTTTCCAAGCAAATGGACCCAAGAAACAAGCTGGAGTAGTCTTCCTAATATCTAATAAAATAGACTTTCAACCAAAAGTAATCAAAAGAGACAAGGAAGGACATTTCATACTTACCAAAGGAATAATCCAACAAGAGAACATCTCAAGTCTGAACAACTATGCCCCAAATGCAAAGGAAGCCACATTTGTAAAAGAAACATTACTAAAGCTTAAATCACACATGGAACCCCACACATTAATAGTGGGAGACTTTAACACCCCACTCTCACCAGTGGACAGGTCTTTGAGATTGAAACTAAATAGAGAAATAATGAAACTAACAAAAGTTATGATGCAAATGGACTTAACAGATATCTATAGAACATTTCACCCAAAGACAAAAAGAAAATACCTTCTCAGCACCTCATAGAACCTTCTCCAAAACTGACCAAATAATCAGTCAAAAAACAACCTAAACAGATACAAGAAGATTGAAATAACCCCGTGCATCTTATCTGATCACCATGGATTAAAGCTGGACTCCAACAGCAATTGAAACAACATAAAACCTACATATTCATGGAAAATGAACAACTCTCTACTTAGTGATCACTGGGTCAGGGAAGAAATAAAGAAAGAAATTAAAGACTTTCTAGTATTCAATAAAAATGAGGGCTTCACAAACCCAAAGTTATGGGATACAATGAAAGCAGTGCTAAGAGGAAAACTCATAGCCCTAAGTGCCTTCATAAAGAAATTGGGGAGTTCTCATACTAATGAATTAAAAGTACATCAGAATGCTCTAGGGAAAAAAAAAAAAACAGAGGGAAACACACCCAGGAGGAATAGATGGCAGGAAATAAACTCAGGGCTGAATTCAATCAATTAGAGAGAAAGAGAACAATACAAAGAATTAATGAAATCAAGAGCTGATCCTTTGAGAAAAATCAACAACATAAACAAATCCTTAGCCAAACTACCTAAATGGCAGAGAAACAGTAACCACATTAAGAAAATCAGGAATGAAAAGGAAGATATAACAATGAACACTGAGGAAATTCAAAGAATCATATGTCTTACTTTAAAAGTCTATCCTCTACAAAATTGGAAAATTTAAATGAAATGTATCATTTTCTAGATAGATACCAATTACTAAATCAAGACCAGATAAACTATTTGAATAGTCCCATAAACCCTAAGGAAATAGAAGTAGTCATTAAAAGTCTCCCAACAACAACAACAACAGCAACAACAACAACAACAACAACAAAAGCTCTGGGCCAAAGGGTTTTAGTGCAGAATTCTACCAGACTTTCAAAGAAGACCCAATGCCAATACTCCTCAAACTATTCCACAAAACAGAAACAGAAGGAACACTACCAAATGCATTCTATGAGGTTACAGTCACCTTGACACCTAAACCACACAAAGACTTAACAATTTCCCTTATGAACATTGATGTAAAAATACTCAATAAAATACTCGCACACCAAATCCAAGAACACATCAAAGGCATCATCCACCAGGATCAAGCAGGCTTCATCCTATGCATATAGGGGTGGTTCAATATATGAAAATCCATCAGCATAATCCACTACATAAACAGACTGAAAGGAAAAAAAATATGATCTTCTCATTAGATGCTGAAAAAGCTTTTGACAAAATTCAATACCCCTTCATGATAAAAGTCTGGAGAGAGCAGGGATACAAGGTGCATACCTGAACACAAATAAAGGCAATATACAGTAAGTCAATAGCCAACATTAAATTAAATGGACAAAAACGTAAAGCATTTTCACTAATAGGGGTGGACAAGAATATGCTGTTCACTCTCCCCAAATCTTTTCAATATAGTGCTTGAAGTTCTAGCCAGAGCAATAAGATAACTAGAGGTGATCAAGGGGATAAAAATTGGAAAAGAAGAAGTCAGAGTATTGCTATTCACAGATGATATGATAGTATACATAAGTGACCCCAAAAATTCTACCAGAGAACTCCTACAGCTGATAAACACCTTCAGCAAAGTGGCTGGATACAAAATTAACTCAAAAAAATCAACAACTCTCCTCTACACATGTGATAAATAAGCTGAGAAAGAAGTTAGGGAAACATTACCCTTCACAATAGCCACAGATAACATAAAATACCTCTTGTGTAATTCTAGCCAAGCAAGTGAAAGACCTGTATCACAGGAATGTCAAGTCTCTGAAGAAAAAAAAATTAAGGAAGATATCAGAGGATGGAAAGATCTCCATTGCTCATTGATTGGTAGAATTAACATAGTGAAAATGGCCATCTTACCAAAAGCAATCTACAGATTCAGTGCAATCCCCACCAAAATTCCAACTCAATTCTTCACAGATCTTGAAAGAACAATGCTCAACTTCATATGGAAAAACAAAAAATCCAGAATAGCCAAAACAATCCTGAACAATTAAAAAAAATTTGGAGGTAGCACTATCCTTGACTTCAAGCTGTACTACAGAACAATAGTAAGCAAAACTGCATGGTATTGGTATAGAAACAGACAGGTGGATCAATGGAATTGAACTGAAGACCCAGAAATAAATCCACACATCTACAGACACTTGGTTTTTGACAAAGAAGTCAAAACCATACAATGGAAAAGAGAGAGCATCTTCAACAAATGGTGCTGGTCTAACTGGATGTAGAAGAATTCAAATAGATCCATATTTATTACCCTGCACAAAACTCAGGTCCAGATGGGTCAAAGACCTTAATATAAAACCAGATAAGTGGAGAACAGTCTTGAACTTGTCAGTACAGGAGACAACTTCCTGAACAGAACACCAATGGCTTAGGTACTAAGGTCAAAAATTAATAAATGAGACCTCATGAAACTGAAAAGCTTCATTAAGTCAAAGGACAGAATGACATTAGTCATTAGGACAGAATGACAGCCTATAGATTGGGAAAAGATCTTTACTAACCCTACATCTGACAGAGGGGTAATATCTAAAATATGTATTGAACTCAAGAAGTTAGACCCAAACAATCCAAATAAATCAATTAAAAAATGGAGTATTGAGCTAAACAAAGTATTCTCAACAGAGAAATCTCAAATGGCCAAGAAGCACCTAAAGAAATGTTCAGTCCTTAGCCATTAGTGAAATGTAAATAAAAAAAAAAAAACAAAGAAAAACAAACAAACAAAAAAAACTGCTGAGCTTCTACCTTACACCAATCAGCATGGCTAAAATTAAAAACAAAACAAAACCAAAAAAACCCTAAAAACCTCTAAGACAGCACAAAGGACCCAAAATGTGTCTTGCCTACAAGATATGCAGGGACAAAGATAGAGCAGAGACTGAGAGAATGGCCAACCAATGACTGCTCCAAATTGAGACCCATCCCATGGGCAAGAACCAATCCCTGACACTATTAATGATACTCTGTTATGCTTGCAGACAGGAACCTAGCATAACTGCCCTCTTGGAGGCTCCATCCAACAGCCAATGGAAAATGATGCAGAGACTCACACCCAACCATTAGATAGAGCTTAGGGAGTCTTACGGAAGAGTTGGGAGAGGATTAAAGGACCCGAAGAGGACAGGACTCCACAGGAAGACCAATAGAGTCAACTAACCTGGACCCATGGTGGCTCCCAGAGCCTGAATCACCAACCAAAGTGTGAGCACAGGCTGGATCTAGGCCACCTGCACATATGTAGCAGATGAGCAGCTTGGTCTTCATTGGAGTCACCCAACAACTGGAACAGGAGTTGTCTCTGAGCCTGTTGCCTCTCTGCCTATGGATCCTGGGCCCCTAAATGGACCACCTGGTTTGGCCTCAGTGGGAGAGAATGTGCCTAGTCCTGCAGCGATGTGATGTTCAGGGTTGGGTGGTGGGGTGGTTGGGGTTGAGGTGTTAGTGGCAGGGGACACCCAGAGAGGGTTTCCCCTTCTCTTTGGAGAAGGGGAAGGTGGAATTGGAGGAGGACTTGTGTGAGGGGGTACTGGGAGAAGAGGAAGGACTGGTATTCAGTTGTAAAGTGAATAAATAAATACATTTTTAAAAGTTTTGAAAAAAAAAAAGCAAAAGCAAAAAGATGAATGGGTAAAATGAAGGACTCCTCAGAAAGCCTGTTCTATATGTAGTTAAAACATGAACAAGAAATTAGACAATTGTACACTGATATGTATAAGCCACCTTTCAATATGCTTTAAAAAATTTTTTATTTGTTTTATGTATATGAATACACTGTAGCTGTCTTCAGACACACCAGAAGAGGGCATCGGATGGTTGCGAGCCACCATATGGTTGCTTGGAATTGAACTCAGGACCTCTGGAAGAGCAGTCGGTGCTCTTAACCATGGATCCATCTCTGCAGGCCCTCAATGCTTATTAATTCATACTGCTCATCTCACATTTTATGACAATTGTCTACAGGAACATGAATGCTCCAAAGAACGACATTACCCACAACAGTGTTGTCATTTTGAAGGATGAAAAATTAGAGGTGTTTTGTTTGTATGTTCATTTGTTTTTCATTAAGGGGCAAAGCAGTGCGACCTGAGGACTGCAGCAAGCCGTCCCAGAACACCTGGACTGTAACCATCACACTCACGGCTTCCAAATCCATCTCATCTGCTCATTTAAAAGTACATACCGCCATTCCATGGCGGGTGGACTGTGACCACTCTCAGGCACTAGTTAAGTTCTTATCTAGAGATGCTTATGTGTCCCCTTGGTGAGGTATTAACAGAAGTCACTGGAGAGCAAGATTTGCCCTGAGGTTATGGGTAACCATGCTGCCGTACAGGGAGTATGGTTCAGCTGATATGGAACAGGCTCGGTGTTTCAGAGGTGGTAACTTATTAGATCAGTAACAGCATGTTTCATAGCATCCGAGATGCTGCTGCCAACCCATCCCAGAAACACCCTTTGAAGTGTTTTTCTAACAGTGCTGATGGACAGTAAGGTTTGTCCCTGGGAGACAGCCAGCCAGTGACAGGTGCAGGACAACTGGCTGGAGTCTGCCATGCTATCTGACCACAGAACAAAGCTGAGCCATTGCCCCTTATGGACAGAAACTGGTACCTTGGGCCTAGTAGCTCTGTGACTGACCAGCTGAGACAAGTTGAGGAAGGCACACAGGCCCAGGCAACAGCACAGAAGTGAGCTTCTCTTTGCATGCTCTTTATTTTTCTATGGATCGACATTTAGAAAAAGCTCACTGTAAACCAGAAAAAGACTTTGGTAAGCTGTGCCAGGGCAGCTTTCTGATTTGATTTTGTTAGGTCCCTTCCCCCCACCCCCAGAATCTAATCATTAACACGTGTGATTAAAAGAAACCTATAATTAGCCTTCCTCCATGATTTACTTTTTTAAAACACTGCCTCTAATTCAAAGAAAGGCATAGGTCAAGTTTTAGATAAAGACACATGGAATGCTGTCAAAACCAAGCAGTTTGCAGAGTTTCTCCAACTCTAAACTTGGTGGGAAATTAACATGGACAAGAAGTAAGGGTGTAGAAATCCAGCTAAATGGAGGAGACCAAAGGTTTGCCTAAGAACAGACTGGCTTTTAAAACAAAGACTTGCCCTTATGACTGTGCTTACTTAGGAAGTTAGTGACACTGCTTCCCTAACTTCCAACTTTCATAAGCACAGGGTACTGATTTTTTTCTTGGCTGTAACTTTAGAAGGAACTAAATTATAAATGCTTAAGGACTTTCTAAATCTATAGCTTTGTGTCATCTTAGGCAGAAGGGACTAGAAAAACACTGCTCCATCATGGAATTCATCATCCATATCCTGGCATGAGATGTGAAAACCGTCCTAACACTCTGCATGAGCAGACCCTTAGGTGCCTTGCCTAATCGGTCAGAGCTGGGCGGGGCATGGGGGTACTTGCTATGGCCTGTATCTGGGATGTGCCCTACACACCCACGTGTTAAAGGCCTTGTCCCCATCTCCTCCTTAAGAGGAGCTGGTGGACATTTAAGAGGTGGTGGCTAGAAGGAGGCTTTGTTCCTTCTGCTGGGTCTGTGCTTGTGAAGGCCTGGGGACTCCCCTCCTTGCTCTTTCTCATTTGTTCATGGCCACAAGGTAAAGCCCTTTCTCTTTCACACCCTCCAACCTTGATGTCATCACAGACCCAGAGGCAAAGGTGTCTACTGAAACCTCTAAACCATGAAGCACAGGAAGTCTTTCCTCTTGTCTAAAATAGGTTTTGAAATTCAAATATAACTACACTGATTTTTTTCCCCTTCCTCTTTCTCCCTCCAATCCTTCCTATGAACTTCCTCGCTCTCAAATTCATAGTCTCTATTTCTTTAATTGTTTTACACTACACACACACAAACACACACACACACACACACACACTCACTCACACACATACACTCTGAAACATATAAATACAACCTGCTCAATACGTTCTTATTTTTAAAATGACTATCTTAGATATTTTGTTACAATAACAGAGAACTAACACAATATTAAAAAATGCCAAGAATTTAGGAGACATGCCAAGTCACACATTTTTCTTAAAATGGTGCTAAATTGAAGACGGTTTAATTTTCATGAACCTGGGAGGTGGGCACTATGGTAAAGACATTGCAAAACCATAAAGTTGAAGGAACTGTGGGTGAAGTAAGTCAGAAGGTCACTGGTAAAATACACAAACCAGCAAATGGCTGAGCAAAATAAGGACGGATTGGAGGGAGAGCTGCAGCTTGTCAACAAGAAGAAAGATGATTTCTACGCCTTCGATTTCTTTCCACAAACACTGGCACTGCTGCACACAAACCACAGTTAGTCTCTTTCTCAGCAAAAAGATAATACTTTGTTATGAATGAAAATTAAATTAATTAAAATTAAATCAAGTAATTAAATTAAAATTAAAATGATACTTTGTTAAGGAATTACATAAATCATGGCCACCAAAATATATCACCCTGCTTTAGCAAGTGTGTCCTTTCAGGCATGATGTACCAGACAGAGGTATATTTCCTCACAGGACACAACATTAGATGCCTTTCCCACTCTCTAAAAATTGTTAACCATAAACCAGTCAGGATGTCTGAAATTCTAGAAGCCTTTTTGTCACTTCCTAGCAATAGCTGATAGGGGTCTAGATGTAAGTCTGATCTGGCTTAAAAATACAGGATATTTTCTCTTGTTTGTACTGAGCTCGTCTTTTCTCCAAACATTTCTCCACACAAAAGCCCTGGTCTAGACTACAAGTTCTCAGATGCAATCCATATCCTTCAGGGAGAGAGGACCTGCAATCACAGCATTCCCCGAACAGACGCAGATAAGGACCAGGGATGTGTTAACCTAGGCAAACCCACTACCGCAGTGTGGGAAGGGCGAGCCTACTGATAGCAAATGCAAGGAGCCTGGAAGCAGTCTCGCTCACAGTAACGTGTAGTCAGTTCCCTCAAACATGGCTTCTGTCGAGTGGAAGCCTCAGAGAGCAAAACTGTTAACGTCTTGGCTCTTCATAGTCACTCCTTCATCAATGGAGGAGACACAGATCAACGAGGAGAAAACTCATTAAGGTACCGTTGTCACAAGGACATGCCAGTCTTCCGCTGATCTCTGACCCAGCTCTGACACAGGGTGTGTGTGTGTACGTGTCTTCGTGTGTTTTAGGATGAAAGGTATCCCCAAAAGGTAGAAATGTCTGCTAAAACATTAGAATAAACCAGTTCTTAGGTTTAATTCCAGCTTCAGGGGATCTGAAATCCTCTTGGCTTCTTCTAGGACACAAGTGCATATGTATACATCTCTCTCTCTCTCTCTCTCTCTCTCTCTCTCTCTCTCTCTCTCTCTCTCTCTCACACACACACACACACACACACACACACACACACTAAACAAACAAATCTAAAAGAAACAGCCAGCTTTCTACAGAGGCAGAGCTATAAGCAGGATTAAATGCTATTTCTTACTGCACAGAGCAGAGGTATGTTCTGGCTCCTCCACCTGAATTTCTATTTGCCTGTTTATCTAAAGGAGCCAAGCTCCACCACCATGGTGGCTCCTTTTCTTCTGCTGGAAGCCTGTCTTGGCTCTTTTTCTTTCTCCTATGTCAAAAGTCGCAGGGTTTCTCAAAACCCAGGTCAAACTTGCCTTCTTAGGCAGTCTCCTGCACTCACCACTGCCAACCTGTCTGCCCCGTCTACCTTCTACACGTGTCCTCCTGGGCTATGACTAACTGTGCATGCCAGACTTCTTACCCCTGAGACCTGTTCACACACACTCCTCTGAGACCAATGCGTTCTCAACAAAGATTTGAACACAAGCCAGACTTTTTTAAAAAAAAATGTTACAACTGAAGTTTGTTGTGATCACCCATACAATCTAACTTAAACAGATCCATGATGTAGGCATTGTCCTCGATTCAGAAACAAGGAACTCAGCATCAGAACACTATAATGAATGTTTTCAGGAATCCCAGGTCTGGACGCATGCACAGATCAGAACTCAAGTGAGATGAGTATGTGGTCTGGGTGCCACACACTACTGTTCTGCACCCAGGGATTCCCTGCCTGGAAGACTGTTTGCCCCCACATCTTAAAAATGGAACAAACTGTGTGTCACATACATTCCATGAATCAACATTAAATGACAATGGCCTCAGAAATAAAAAGGATTCTAAAACAGTGGGAACTAAGAATAAGGGTTGAATATTCTGAAATAAAAACCATAAATTAAAATGCCCCACAATTTTGACTTTTTGCCTCCCACACTTTGGGTTTGATTATTAGTACTTTCCACTAGTAAAACCTGTAATAAGTTTTCTAAAATTCCAAACAAAATCCGAAACGGAAACATTTCTGGTACCAACCAGGCTGGACCAAGAACATTGAGACCAATATTAGAGAACTTTAAATTATCTACCATGAAATTTTCTATACTTACATTCATTTTAATTCCTCAATTGATACAAAATAATCATGTATTCATGGGGTATAGTTTCTACACTTACACTATGACGTAAGAGACATTAGCAACAAATGGCAGTTGATGCCAGAAATAACCCTGTTGGGTCATCATATCTTAGTCCAATAAAGCTAATTTGTATGAAGAAGTAGAGATCTGGGTAGCAATGCACATTTTAAAGTTATTCTCAATTAATCTAATGAAAACACTTCCAGAGTTGAAAACACATGGTTGTCTGAAGGAAACTGGCCCTACTGACTGGCAAAGCATCTCCTGAGAATATCAACTGTCCCTGATTTCTTGAATTCCACTATATACCTTAAAAAGACTGACATGAAATCAATCTGATTATAGATGTTCACACTCTTTACTCATTAATCTATCTGAAAACTGGTAAATATCTTTCCTCACACTCCAGAGATATAGCAGGTTTATAAGAAAATAGAGATTAGTGAGTGAAATGAAGAAAATATGTTTCAGGTCTACTGAGAAAATAATAGTAATACCATTGAAGTAGGCAAGAAATTGTTCATAGCTTTCTTTTTCAAAAGGAATCACAGTATACCTTCAATTTCTATTGAGGCTTAGTCATTTTCTCTGCACATACATGCCAGCACCCACACACACACAATCAGTAAACAGTAGAATTTTTATCTTTTGACAAGAGGATCTTGTTATTCATTTACTGCTTCCTGACAATTTCTACTTCCATAGTAAGTTGTCCTTTGAAAACACACAAAATTTCCAAGCTTTCTCCCAAATTGTAAAAGAGAAAAAGTTTTAAGTTTCAAGAGTTATGCTCTAGAGTAGGAAGGCAGCCACGCCTATCACTGTGTTCACTTTTCAATTCATCCACAAGGACACAGGGGAAGGGAGACGCTGGCTTAAGACAGAAGGCACATGGAAAATGAATCTAAAACCAAGAGTATTAGATCACTGGAGGAAGGGCACCTCTCTGAAATGGCTAAAACACAAGCCAATCAGAATCCACTGTCAAAGGAGCACAGTGTTAGCAGGTGTCCGGAATCCCACCCAGCTCCCAGGAGCCCATCCTCTCCCTCTGGTGAGAATGTTCCATCGCAACCCACCCAATGTTAGGGGTGTGGCCCAGACAAGCAGAGGGCTGTCTGGGAGATTTTGGTTTTGTTGTCCCCAGTGACAACTGTATCCCTCTCTTAGGATGAGCACAAACTCTTCAAGGTAGAAGGAGAAAGTAAATAAAGGGAAGAGATGTAATTCTTGAGCTTCTGCCAGCTTACAGTATTAAAACAAAAACAAAACAAAGAGAATCGGCACCACAGCTTGGCAGGCGGCCATATTTACAGTAAGCTAGCTAGTGTTTTCCCCAACAGAAGAACAAAGGGCTCCATGTGGAGTGGCCTTGTGTGCTTCCAAGCCTGCCCAGGAAGGAATGTGGCCCCCAAGCAAGGAACCCCTTCTCTCTGCCAGCTACACTTGCAGCTCACCCCTTAAATAACCACTTATTTTACTCAGACAAATCCAGCCTGTTAACTTTCTTTATGCTTCTACTTGCCTCTTAGTGAAATTTATAACCCCAGTTTCCAAGAGCAGTGAACCTGAAGCGAGAACCCTGATGGGCAGGGGTGGAGTTCCTTGGTCAGATTTGAGGTGCACCCTTCCATTATGTAGTCAGAAAAATTTAACAGTAAATATACTGAATAGCATCAAGAACGTTGTAGTGCAGCCTAAGTTTTAATATAGCATTTCCAAGGTTAATTCTAGAATTAAAATATATGTTAGAGTTTTATGAAGAACATTAAAATTGACAACAACAGTGTTGTTTTCCATGTTATATTTGGGAAATGTGCTTAAATTAAATAATAATTAGGTATACCTGTGTCTATGATTCTTTATAAATACTTGAGAGTGAAACATTTACAATTAGTGATCAGTTTAGTGTTCTCATTGGTTATAGTGGGAAGGGAGAGAATAAAAGATAAATAAGTATATTATAGAGACTAGTCCATCATTAAAACTATAAGGAGAAAAAACTACAGACAGACTGAAGGCCGACTTGGGGCAGGAAGAAGAGGACAAAATTGTAGGTAAAAATCTGGGAAGGTGAGTCTGGGGTTCATACTTGCAAGGTATGAAGTTATGAACAAGCCTGGGGACTTGGGGAAAAGAGGAAGCTCGGGAATTAAGTGAGCATGTTCAACTGCTGTGAGCTTTGCCCAAAGAGCAGGGACTGCAGAGCGAGCTTTATTTAAAAATAGACTCTGCTTACATACTGAGACAAGGAGCTGGCTGAATGACAGGGCTCTGGCAGCTGGCGTGAATGGCCAAGGCTGGGCCAGTGGAATGAGGGGAGAGGGGCCTCGAGCTCATGCCCTGTCATCACTTCAGAATAGAGAATCTGAACCAGGCTCTCAAGAGTGGACACGCCACAGGCCGAGGGCTGCAGCAAGGGTGAGCAACTAAGGTTTGGTTCTATTTCACACATGATCTTTCCTGGTGACAGATGGGGTCCAAAAGTTCTCTCAAACACAGACAAAGGGCCTTCCAATGCTCAGGACACAGCAGGACAGAGCTATGTGACTGCTTCAGTGTTGTTCAAGGCCGCCCAAAAGTGGACAACAGATATGCCAGATATAGGGAGAAGGGAACAGGGTAGCCAAATGGGAAATCCTCAAAAGTTTCACTCTACATAACTGATGACTCTGCCATAGGGGGTCTCATGAGGTAGACAGAGAAAGAACACTGACGTGAAGCTGGAATGTTCAATTTTCCTCCAACTTGGTACAAACAATTGAAAGACAACAGTAAGAAAATTCTCATATCCATCAGACCAGAAAAAAACTTTAGTCATTAATAGCACTCTTGGCCAGAATAAGAGGACTTCATACACTGCTTGTGTGATATAAACCCCACATGAATGTGTCATCAACTACCAGACAGTAAGAGTGCACACCCGGGCCTGGCCACCTCATTTCCAGGACTGTACTCTTGAGAAATAGTACCTTTGCACGGGGAACAAGTGAAAGAATCTGCTGCATCATGATTTAGGATGTGTCGATGTTAATAGACTATTCCACAATGGCGACAGTGAACTATAAATGACTTTAGAAAAAAAAAGTTCACGAGAAAATATAAAACAAATGGAGCAAAGCAAACATGATACAAAGCAGTACACAATATGCTATATGAATTTTCAAGGCTGAGTCTGGCAAACTTAGAGTCTAGCAGTCAGGAGGCTGAGGCAGGAAACTGAGCAGTTTGAGGTCAGCTGGACTGCACAGAGACATACGGAATGAACTGGAAGACTGGTGGTAGAAAGAGATTGGCATCTAATGAGAAAGGACTTAGAATACAAGTTTATCTCATCTGTAATTATTCGGAAATTGGATAAGGAGTTCAAGGACAGGCTCCCCAGAAAGTGAAATTAACTCTTCAGAAGCTACAAACATCTCATTCAGAGTACACATGTCTTTCTTAAGATCATTTTTACTTAATGATTCAATCTTGGGATGCCAATAAGGTGCTTTTGTTGTTTGTTTTTCTATGACAGCAATCCTCAAACCAAGGTGGCCAGGCCGAGAGGGGAGGAGCCAAACCAACAAGCTCAAGTGGGTGGCTTCCTCACTCCTTTGCCCTGCCACGCCCCTTCCCCTTTTCTCCCACCCACCCTACTGTTGAGTCTGAGGTCCCAGTGGCACACCAACTAAGGCCTCAGGGGATCTGCTAAGCTGAATGTTCAAAGGGTCTGAAAACCATTCTGGTAACAGCCTGGCTTCTATTCAGAAACAAGAGTTGGCACGAGATAACAGATTTATTTTGAAAGAAGAGAAAAAAAGTTATATTTTGAGTATTCTGTATCATCTGCTAAAGAAGCAACTGCTATTTCCCAACGACACCAGAGACAAAGGCAAGGAGCAGAAGCATGGAAGGGCTAAAGCCGTAATTAGAAAATATCTTTTTACACAGAAGGCTAACAAGGAGAAAAATCCTGGGGCCAGCCTTGCACCCCTGTAAGATATTTCTTTCATAATAACGAGGCATCTATTTTTTACCTAATTTGGAAAATGAAAATTGAGGTCTATATGAAAATGGACTTAAACAGTTCCAATGTTTTTTAAAAAGGCATAAAGGAAAGTTAGGTATCTTCTTAAAATACAGTAATTTGGCTCATAAGTACTATTGCTATGCAAATGTATATAGTTATATAAACCTCTATACATTTATAATATTATATTGGTGTTACAAGCTTTACCAAAATTAGGTGTTCAAAGAAACATGAGGATAGCAATACCATTTCAAGAAAGTGATTTAACCTGTCGTGGTGCTGTCGGGAATGACAGAGAGTGAGGCCTTCCAGTGACTCAAATACCACCAGTGTCTCTAAAATACATACTGATTCTAAATAATAATAGCTTGGATAACTTGCTAAAATTTCTAAGTTGTTTCCAAACTATCTTTTTGAATTTTTGCTAGACCAAACTGATAAACTAGCAAGGTATATTCAGAAACATTTCGCCATTAGTTTAAACACAAGAGGCCAGGGCTGAGGAGAGAGCTCAGTGGGTAAAACGCTTGCCTTCCAAGGATGGGGACCTAAGTCTGATACCCATCATCCATGTAAAATAAGGCAGACATGATGCCATGGTGGCACACACTTTAATGCCAGTGGTAGGATTACAGACAGAGACGGTTTGATCCCTAGGGCTCACTGGCCAGCCAGCCTAACCTACTTGGAGAACTCTAGGCCATTGAAAAACTCTGTTTCAAAAAACAGGTAGACATATTTTGAAGAACAACAACTAAGGTTGCCCTCTGGCTTCACATGCACACACAAACAGAAACATTCTCACACATAATAATGTCTACTGTCCCATGTGCTACATGCTGCCAGACTCATGACACTGATGATCTCTGTACAGTAAAAGATGTTTCAAACATTAAGAACTGCAATCAAAATATTCCTATAAATAAGAAATCGAATGTCCACAGTTATGGTTAGGGTCATGTAAGACAACCGTTTACCACTCCGCCCATGACCACCACAGCTCATGCAGGGTACACTCTCATTAGTGTTTACTGATGAGAGTAAACACACAGCACCACGGACTTTGCTTCAAGACCAACAAAGATATTTATGGAGTCCTATTAGCATTTGTACATGTGTGCATTCGATGTTCTGTTCTAACCAATAACCTCTTAAACACCTGTTGGCCTTTGACCTTTGACATATGTTCATGGAAGTTTCTCTATTTAGAATTTTTTTCCTTCAGGACTTTCCTGAACACTGTCACCTACCTAGATCTCATATACATTTCATAGAAATCTGAAGTGACTATTCCCTGCACTGAACAACTAACATACACACAATATGCACAAGCAAATTCACAGGGTAGAGAGAGCAACATGAGATGAGGAGGCACATGTGACCCCAGGATTCTAGGCTGATAGCCACCTCCCTTCCACATAAGCCTTTAAGAAGACATGAGTTGAGTCAAGGAGAACAGTATGAAGCACAGAAACCATAGCAATCCATCCTAGGATCGCTAAATGAGTTAGTTATTATTTATTCATTCATTCGGCATTCAACATTTATTCTGCCTCTTCCAAGTGCCAGCCCCTGAGCTGGGTACTAAGGATAAAAACTAAGATGACAATTGAACATTAACCACACCCGCCAACAGCTGCTCCATCTCTGTATTACCACTTAATCTTCCCACCAGTCCCTACCTCACCCAAGGCATAGAGAAATCAGACTATGAAGCTCCATAGCTTTTCCAAGATCACAAAAGCTCTCAGCAAGCCTATATCAGCATCATTCTGCCAAACTCCAAAGCCACCTGAGCACAATGCCTCCACTTAGCACAGACAGTGAGGAGAACACGCACCGTACGCACACATATTCTGTGTGTGAGCCATTATGTCTCCACATCACATAACGTTAACATACATAATTTGCATGATGTTACATAGTAAATGGGCCAATCTCAGTATTAAAAATGATAATTTCTCCTCTTTAGAAATGCTAGATTAATAATGTTAATCAATTCAGTAGTAGGTTTTTACAGTATCAATTATTTGTAGGCTTCTAACTTTCCACTGTTGATTGATGGATCTATATTAGAAAGAAGAAAAGTCAGGAAGTAACTTTACAGAAGGAAATACGACCTTGGAAATAAAGTGGGATTATGGGTTAAGCAATGAGAGGGTACTGCAACCTCTTCTTTCCAAAAACTGGAGAAAAACAGCTGCCTTGCAAACACCCTTAAGAAGTGGATATGGTAGGGCTGTAGAGGTAGATGACTCATTGCTTAAGAGCATTGACTGATCTTCCAGAGAACCTGGGTTTTATTCCCAGCACCCACACGGTGGCTCGAACCATAACTCCAGTCCCAGGGATCCAACATCCTCTTCCAGGCATCTACAGACATACATACAAACACCCATACATATTAAATAAATAAATAATAAATAAACAAATATGGCTTTGGTCCCAATTTCATCCCAGAAAATACTTTCAAAGGCAATGTACATCCCAACATTGAGGAGTTAGAGCAGGAGGATTTCCAGTTAAAGGGCAGCCTGGGGTACAAAGTGGGTATGTGACAGCTTGGGATAAAAAGTGAGTTCAAGGCCAGCGTGGGATACATAGTCAAATGTTTTCTCAAAAACACAAGAGCTTGGAATATAGCCCAGTGGTTGAGTACATGCCTAGCAAATGGGAGACCCTGTGCAGCAGAGAATAAATTACATGTATATGTATGTATATGTGTGTACATATATGTATTTAATTTATGTGAGATAGAAAGAAAACAATATACAAATTAAACAATATGCAAACACATGCAGAATAATTTGAAAATTAACAAATGATTAAGGCCCTCACAACTTGGTATTTTAATGTCTGACATGTAGGACAGACATTAAAATATGCGCACACTGCATGCTTCTTTCTGCTATAATAAAAGGAGGATGTCATAAGAATTAAAACAATTTTGAGGAGGTTTTCTAGTCTCTTCCTACCTGAGCAAATATGACAAAGCATTAGGAGCCACCGAGAAGAGGAGTGCACTGCACTGACAGGTGTTTTGCCTCCAGGGAAAGCAAGACAACTTGGCCATGGTTTATTTTTTCCTGCATCGCAGCCCGTAGTCCTGGAGACACTCAGTGGCTCTTTTGGAATGATGGTGTACCTTTGCCTTTGATTAATAGTCGCAGGTCTTCTGACATCAAGCATAGAACCTCTGCTTCAATTCTATGAAGTCATAAATGTTAAAAAACATTTGCTTGACTAGGGATTTACTGTGCCAAAAGTACACTAGCATTACCCAAGTGCTAGGTCACCAGGGTTACAACATAGACACTGTAGTTAAAGCTTCACTTCAGAAGGTCTGTGAGTAAGCATCCCTTAAAGTTAAATGACAGCAATTCAAAACTACATACTTACTAATACTTGAGTGATTTTGATGGTCTGTAAAAACCAGGATTCATGGGCAATTTCTCAGAAGGCAAAACAATGCATTATATGTAACTACACTTGAAATCTATCTTTCTATATATTCAAAATATAATTTAAGCCATTTAGGATAAGTAACTCATATTTTCTATCACCAAAGTACTTAAAAATGCACAAATGATATTTTCAGTGCACTAATAAGAAATAAGATTATTTTCATGTCAACATAAAATACAATGTAAAAATTTCATTCCTTATTGTTATATGTGTTTTATACACAATATAAATCTTCATATTTATAACAAAGCATGCTGGATTTTCTTTGTGTGGAATATAATAACTGTATAGTGCTATGTTGGTCTTTTTGGTGGCAGAATTTGGCTGAGAGAGAAATAAAAATACACCATATGGAACAATTAACAGAATAGAAGCTCCTTTACCCCAAATCTATGCACGTGAAACCCACTAATGTTAAGTATATCAACACCACCTGGTCCTGAACTTAATGCTTGTGTCAAGATTCAGTACACATTCTAAGCAAACAAGAGGCTCTATTTGCTAAATTTAATTCCCCAACTGAACACAACAGGTTTTTCCTGCTCTGTGTGATGAAAACTACAGGTGCTTTTCCCATGCGTCTGTCATTGTGTAACCGAAATGTCCTATTTCTCCCCCCTCCTAAGATGCATCATGAATGTAGAGATGGAAATTAGCTGAGTAGAATCCTTCCTTGTATTCTGACATGTTTTACTTCACGAGAAGCATGTCAGTAAGAAGGCTTGCTGGGTAACCCTGTTCTCGAACAGGGGACTAGAGAGTAACAAAGAGAGCTTTACCCCAGATGAGTGTAATTGGCACCCCTCTACTAACGGGAGCAAGTCACTGGTTGCCATTTTGCTACAAACAAAGACAGGCTGTGCTCTTCCATGCTTGTCATACCTGAATGATTCATCTTCTCTCTAGTGATCATGAGCCACTGGGATTTCTCAGTCACCCCTATGCAAGCATGACAGAAGATCTGAAGTCAACAAGCCAACTACAGAGACCCTGCTGGAGGACAGCAGCAGTGAGATCACCAAGACAGGTTCTAAGAACACTACTACCCAAATCAAACAGCAAATGCAGACGAACATGAACTGATCCCACCATCATAAGAGGAATAAATACGATGTATCAGATAAACTAAGCTGCTTAGTGATCTCATTCTTACCAGAAAAATTATCTGTCAGGAAAAACTTCAAGGTCAACCTTGGCAAAAATTAAAAAATAATGAAAATAATGAAAAGCATTCATCCCTAAGGTGGTTTCAGTTTGAAGCAATGCACTGTATATTTTATTAGCTATAACTCATTTAATTATTCATTACACTTCTTCTGATATTCCAGACAGAAACCTCACATTGCTCAGATTTCTATCTGAATCTTTTTTAAAAATTTCCTTTCTTATTCGAGGGCCTTAGAAGCCTAAAGTTCTCTCTCTCTCTAGCACTTTCTTCTGAATCTTAATATATATTAAAATCAGACTCAGAAGAAAAAACAGCCAGAGAGGGAGTGAAAGAAGAAAGAGACCTACAAAGCTCTGAGAAGCCACGCCTTCATACCAGCTGCTTTCCAGACACCCTCTGCTGCCCAGGACACACTGGAGCCCCAAGGCTGCAGAAGGCATGCTAGAACGTAGTCCCTTACCACTTACCAGGCACCATCATTTGAGAGGTTCTGTTGCTAGCTGCTTGGCTTGCTTTCTGATGTATCTTGCTCCTGAACATTCAGCATCCCCCCCCCCCCCCGCCAACCCACAGGTTTAATCATCTGCTGATTTCCAATGGATAGGCATACCAAAAGGTGTGCCCTGATGGAAGGGAGCCCAGGATGGAAAATCTCAGGCAGTTCTTCACTGGAATGCTGATGTCCACACAGGCTGGCTACTAATGGTCATAACACTGACTGTGCCCTAAGTGCCTCATTCCTAGCCCCCAGTATGGCAATTTAAACATTACCAGAGAACCTTGGGTGGTAGCTCTTCTCATTCATATGAACCCCAAGCTTTTCCACCTTCTGTCTATAACTCTGAATATTAAAATCCCAAGCATAATCCAACTAGTATCAAATTAATGGGGCCATTTCCTTGGGTAGCCATGGAAGGAAGCCATGGGTTTTCTCACAGGAAGATATTCCTGATAAATTGTATGCTTCCACTTTTCATGTAGAAAGGCCAGTGATGGCAATAGTGATGGTTCACTCCAACCTCTGTGCTTGACAGGCTGCCTATGTAGGGCTGTCTGAAAGAAGCACTGAAACAATGGCACTCATGCTAGTGGACTAAACCAAGAAGTGTTTCACTTGGAGAGATCACAATCTGTCCGTTCCCTCCTTAGAGAAGGGAGGAGCCCCTTATACAACATGAAGGAAGCAAGTTGGGAGATGGCTTAGTGGATAAACTGCTTGCTACACACGCATGAGGTCTTGAATTTAGACCTCCAGCACCCACTGAAAGTCTTGGCATGGTGACAAGTGTCTCTAATCCCAGCCCTGGGAGGGAGGGAGGGGAGGAGGGAGGGAAGGGGAGGGGGAGGGAGAGATATGCTAGGTAGTCTAGGCAAATAAGCTCCAGGTCTGTAGAGAGAATATCTTGTATCTGTATGGATGGCCTATGGCTTAGGCAGGAAATAGAAAGTGGGACTTCCGGGAGGCAGAAAGAATTCTGGGATAGTGCAAGGCCTGGGAAGGACATATGATTCCTGAGCACAGGTAACCAGTCATGTGACAAGATCTAGATCAGAAAAAAATGGGTTAACTTAGGCTATGGTCTAGTTGGAGAAGAGTCTAGCTATATGGCCAAGGTATTTGTAAATATGCTTTGAGTTTGAGTATTATTTCTGGGAGCATGGGGATGGAAGGAAGAATCAGACCCAACTTCTACAAGGTTCAGTAAAAGTCTCTGTCTAAAAAGATAAGTCAGAAAACTCAACTGAAGAAGACATCCAACCAACATTGACTTCAAGCCTCCACATGTATATCTTCACATATGCGTGTGCACACACACACACACACACACACACAGAGAGAGAGAGAGAGAGAGAGAGAGAGAGAGAGAGAGAGAGAGAGAGAGAGAGAGAGAGAAGGAAGATGGTGAAGCCATTTGCTAAGTATAACAAAGTCAGACAATAAAGATCCAGGGTCAGACCCTCTAACTGGCTGAGCCATCTCTCCAGCACTAGAATTTCTATTGTATTACAAATCTCTATCACTCAGGAATTCCTTGAGATCAGTTTGCAAAGAACAGATATAGAATGCTGACTCTATTTATACCTCCTTTCCCAATAGCAAAATATTTGCTTCCTTCTAAGTCAATGATGTTTTTTATAAATGGACTTCTCTCATTTGTGTCACTTTCCTGGGCCCTTGGCAGAGGAAGTTCTGGCATGTAGTTGACAAGTGGGGAGTCTTTCTGCATACTCAATCTAGATATCCCTCCCCTTCCCTTACTGAGGCAACTCCCATTTTATGTTCACCAGCATTTTCCTGTTAAGAAACTACACATCCCAACCTCTTTTGCAACTATGGTTGGTCAGCATTCTAGAGTTTTATCTCATCAGCCAGAACTGGTAAGATAGAAACAGAAGTTATTATCGGAGTGTCTAAGGGGGCTAGTCAAGCAAACACTCAACTTTCATTCATGTAGAAAGCTTAAAGTAGTTGTCATACACAAATGGCATTATTTCTCATTATCATTTGCCTTGGATGTCATCATAAACATGAAGAAAGGAAAGACAATTGCAATCATGGTAACATTTTTTTTGTTGGCAATGTTCAGCCCAGACGCTGTCAGAAACTTATGAAACACAATCTACTGAGGCTGATAAGAGAAAGGGGCTACTATCTACTTATCAGTGAGTGCACACCATGTGTGTTTTTTTGTGACTGGGTTGCCTCACTCAGGATGATATTTTCTAGTTCCATCCATTTGCCTGAGAATTTCATGAAGTCATTGTTTTTAATAGCTGAGTAGTATTCCATTGTGCAAATGTACAACATTTTCTGTATCCATTCCTCTGTTGAAGGACATCTGGGTTCTTTCCAGCTTCTGGCTATTATAAATAAGGCTGCTATGAATATACTGGAGCATGTTTGAGCTTGGAATACCCAAGATACAATTCCCAGACCATATGAAGCTCAAGAAGAAGGAAGATCAAAGTGCGGATGTTTCAGTCTTGCTTAGAAGGGGGAACAAAATACTCCCGGGAGGTAGAGGGAGGGAGGGACTTGGGAGGAAGAGAGGAGGGTGAGGGGGACAAAGGAGGATCAGGATCAGGTGTGGGAGGAGACAGGGATGACATACAGAAGGTCAGGAATTTGAACAGAGGCGTGTAGCAATGGGTGTTGGTGAACTAGGGGAAGCCACCAGAAAGTCCCAGATGCCAGGAAAGCAAGAGGCTCCCAGGACCCAAGTGGGATGACATTAGCTGAAATGTCCAACAAAGGGGAGGAGAACCTGTAGAGACCATATCCAGAGGTTAGGCAAGGTCCCCGGTTGGGGGATGGGGCAACCCACTCATCTCCAAATTCTTAACCCAGAAGAGCTCCTGTCTAAAGGAAATACAGGGACAAAGTGTGGAGCAGAGACTGAAGGAAATGTCATCCAGAGACTGCCCCACCTGGGATCCATCCCATATACAGACACCAAACCCAGACACTATTGAAGATGCTAAGAAGTGCTCGCTGACAGGAGCCTAATGTAGCTGTTTCCTGAGAGGCTCTGCCAAAGCCCGACAAATATAGAGGAGGATGTTCACAGCCAACCATTGGACTGAGCAGGGGACCCCAATGGAGGAGTCAGAGAAAGGACTGGAGGAGCAGAAGGGGTTTGCAACCCCATAGGAAGAACAACATCAACCAAAAAGACCACCCCTCCAAACTCCCAGGGACTAAACCACCAACCAAAGAGTATACATGGAGGGACCCATGGCTCCAGCCACATATGTAGTAGAGGATGGCCTTGTCAGGCATCAATGGGAGGAGAGGCCCTTGGTCCTATGAAGGCTCGATGCCCCAGTGTGGGGGAATGCTAGGGCAGTAAGGTGGGAGTGAGTGGGTGGGTGGGTGAGAACACTCATAGAGGCAGGGGGAGAGAGGTTGGGAGAGGGGGTTTCTGGGGATAACTTTTGAAATGTAAATAAAGTATCCAATAAAAAAAAAAAAAGAGTGAGGGGCAAATGACCTAAGAGGTAAAAACAATATACAGTATACTGCACTGTATACAATACTGTAAAAACGTGGTCACTTCAACTCATCAAACTGTTAATTCCTGTGGCTATCCCTGAGAATGTAAGCATTATGGCAACTTCTCCCAGAAGAATAAGGCGTGCTATCTTCCCAGAGGGATGAGTATTCTAAATAGCTAATTTGCAGGTCTTCATTATGAAGTTTAAAGCAAATGGTATCTTACAAGTGGTACAAACATCTTAAGCAACTGGCAACCCACTTGCTATCCAATAGTTAGCAAATCACAACCAGAATGTAAACACATCACTGAAAATCTCTCCCACAATGCATTTCACATAGCCATTCTCCATGTGCGGAGATGACCCAACAGCCAGACACGTTCCCATAGTTTTGCCTCCTTTGGAAATTCTAATGTTAAGGTCAGAAAAATGCTTAGTAACTTTCAGGCCGTGGTTGTTTTCTTTACATCCTCTCTGGATAACAGGCAAGTAAAGAGACACACACTATTTTAGGAAAACAATGAAGTGTCAAGAGACTGTATCAGCCTTAGATGCAGCCATGCCCTGGAATTTTAAATTACAATCAAACAAACAAACAAACCAAAAATGTATTCTTAAGAACTACACTTTCCTCACCTCATATAATGTAAAACAACTATCACCAGTACAAATTCCATGGCTTAACTGGATAGAAAATGGAAACATGCTTAGTTAAGCACTGGACTGACATTGGGGGACGTGAATCTGCTCATTTCATGAAATTGCTTATCACGTACTCAATATGTGGTCCAAATACTCCTAAAAGGGTCATAAGTGAGAACAACAGCACAGATGACTGACAAGGGGTGTGTAGGATGCTCTGTAGAGAAGGACAGCTTCCCTGGCTCCTCAGATCATCTGGCCTTATTTAGAGAACATGTGTGATATACATGAATTAAGAAGGACACAAGGGATGGCAGCATTCTAAACATGGGCTTTGTGGGACAAGGCAGCACTCTGGCTTACAAGAGGAAGATCTGTCTGGCTTATAGATACCTAAACAGCAGAGAATGTCAGGGGCTTGGGGGGGAGGGTATGCAGTTGGTAAGTTGGCTCTGTGTGTGTGTGTGTGTGTGTGTGTGTGTGTGTGTGTGTGTGTGTGTGTGCATGTATGTTCATGTGGATATATGCACAAGTGTATGTGGGGGCCAGAAGTCAATATTTTTATGCTCTCTGCCTTTTTCTGAGATAACATGTTCCCCTGAGTCTGAAGTTCACCACTTTGGCTAGGCTGGCTAATACGTCTCCGGTACTGGGCTTAGAGGTGCATGCCTCCTGTGCTGAGCTTTTTCCATGGGTGCTGAGGACTGGAAAAAAGCTCCTGACACGTGTGTGATACACGTTTACCAACTTAGCTGAGCCATTTCCCCAGCCTTATGGTCAGATCTTTGAGACATTTTATGCTTTGGCTTGATGTTTAATGTCATCACTGAGAACACTTTGAGTGTAGTCACTAGTTAGTGTCATCACTTTCACTAAGCTTCACTTCTGTCACCAGAACATGCCACTATGACCTTTACTGAGAAGAAAAACAAAACCTCCCGAGACTCTTCCTCGTCTTCCCATTTCTAAAGCAATCTAACTTGCAACGAACTATAGCCACAAACCTAGGTCACACTATGTGGGATAAACAGAGTGTTTCTACTTCATAGAGCACTCACTTTCTCTGTGGTTGGACAGAAGGTGGCAGGTGCTTCATCATGACTCCCTGGCACACAATCAATAGATGCGTGGCTGTAGGACTGACCAGGTAAGAACACCCACTGCAAGCACACTGTCATCAAGACAGTGGTTGAGTAAATTATCTGCTCCTATCTTTTTAATGTATTATACACTGTATATGTATATGCATATGTATGTATATGTATACACACACACAAGCATACAGAAAGACACACATAACCACACACACAATTACACACACACACACACACACACACACAAACTCTCTCTCATACACACTTTTGACATTCTCACCCATCTCTCCTTTCTTTCCTCAGTTACCTCCTAAGATTACTTCTGTGAAGAAATATGGAACCATTTTATAATTGCAGAAAAAAGCCTCATTTAGAAAATGTCTCAGTTTAATGTTTTTTGTTGTTTTGGTTTTGTGTCTGTTGTGAGACAGGCTCTCAGGTAGCTCATGTTGGCCTCAAATTTGCTATATAACCAACCCTGGCCTCAAATTCTTGATCCTCAAAATTCAGCATCCCAAGTGCTGGGATTACAGGTGTGAGCCACTTTGTCCTGCTCAATTTATATTTTAAGAAAAGAATGTGACTAGAAAGAAATTTAAATTTAAATCACATCCCCTGAATTTTCCTTTACTGAGCTAATATAAACATAACCTGCATTGTCCCCCATTAAACAAGCAATTCACTGAAATCAACAGGACTTACATACATGCTAATTCATTACACTCCAAACTTTAAATTTATACAAGGCATTAAAGATAGAAGATCAAAGAGCAAGGAAAACATTTTTAAATGAGATTTAATCTAAAGAACATCAAGCTGCTGGAAAAAGTCACATTAACACTAAGGCCCTGATTTTTAAAGTCACTACCCTTTACACACAATTCATAAGCATGCAAGGCCGTAGTCTCTTTTGTTGATGGGTAGACAGGAGTGTTATAGAATGATAGACGACGGGTTATAAAGGGGAAGAACCCAACAAGGAAGAAAATGCTTTTGGTGACTCTCAAGTTTCAGGAAGATGTTGGCAATTCTTTTATTATTCAGGGCTGTTTTAGCTTTCTCTCTCTCTCTCTCTCTCTCTCTCTCTCTCTCTCTCTCTCTCTCTCTCTCTCTCAAGGATTGTGTTGGATTTTAATGGGTATTGCATTTAATATGTAGATTACTTTTGGTAGGATGGCCATTTTTAATATATTAATCCTACTAATCCACATGGGAGATCTTTCCATCTTCTGATACCTTCTTTTAAGTTTTTATTATACAAGCCTTTCACTTGCTTGGCTAGAGTTATCCCAAAAGATATATACATATATTTTTCCTAGTTCCCTGATATCTTTCTCAGTCTGTTAGTCATTTGTATATAGGAAGGCTACTGAGTTTTGTATATTAATTTTGTATCCTGCAACTTTGCTGAAAGTGTCCATCTGCTGAAGAAGTTTCATGGTGGAACATTTAGCTCATTTAACTATATAATCACCATCTGTAAATAAAGATACTTTGACATCTTTTTTCCCCATAGTTGCATCTGCTTGACCCTTCAGCCGTCTTACTGCTCTAGCAAAGACTTCAAGTACTATACTCAACAGGTATGGAGAGACTGGACATCCTTGTCTTATTTCTAATTTTAGTGGAAATGTTTTATTTATCTTATGTTTATGGTGATGTTGGCTGTAGGCTTGCTGTAAGCTGACTTTATATGCTGAGGAATGCCCCTTGTGTCCCTAGTCTCTCGAGGGCATTTACCATGAAGGGATGTTGGATTCTGTGAAAGCCCTTTCTATATCTAATGAGAGGACCAGCTATCATTGAAAGACTTTTGTCTTTCAGTCTGTTTATGTGGTGGATTACATTTATTGATTATGCATAATGATCCATCCCTGTATCTCTGGGATAAAGCCAACTTATGATAGATAATCTTTTTGATGTGTTGTTGGATTTGAACCTCAAGTATTTTATTGAGAATTTTTGCACTGATGCTCATAAGGGATATTGGTCTGTGGTTTTCTTTGTGTGGTTTAGGCATCCAGGTAATAGTGGCTTCATAAAAGGAAGTAGGAACCATTGACAAAAGCTGGGAATGGGGCTTAGTTGAGATAGACAGTTTGCCCAGCATGCATGAGGACCTGGATTTGATCCCTAGGCACTGAATGCATTGTGTTGTATCAGACATGTGTAATCCCAGTACTGGGGTGGTGGAAACAGGAGGATGAGCAGGATAATACAGGGCCATCCTTGGCTACATAGTGAGTTGGAGACTAACCTGGGCTAAATGAGACTACAGAAGAAATTGGATAAGGGAAAAGAATTTGACAATGAAATCTGAGAGATCAAAATATGAGAGCTGGTGGTTCTTGCTTGACCTCCCTCCCTTCTTCCCTTTGCTTTGAGATGGGGCTTTACCCATGGAGCCAGGGGTGAATACAGTCATTCCCAAGTGCTGGAATTACAGACTTGAACCACCACACTCCACTGCGTTACACTTCTCCAGTCCTTTTGCATGGAAAAAAATCTTGGGGTGGAATTCTAAACATTCTTAGACAAAAGCATGCTGAAATGGGATTTCAGGTTGGGCCCTGATGTCAGACTGCTTTACAATTGCAATATTCAGGGAAAGCAGTAGGAGGTAACGTAAGCAGGTATTTATGGAGATGAGTGAGACGTGATACCTGTTACCATCAGTGTTGGGATCTCTGAAAAAGAGGACAGGCAGGATGGCTGAGGGATGCAGGACACTGGGAAGAAGGCAACAAGCTCCTGCTCAAATTGCTGCTGTTTGCTGAGTGACCCCAGGACTGAGCGTGCTATATATCAGCTTCCTGGGAACCAAAGGGCATACCACAGCTTGCTGCATAAAAATAAACTCTTAATTTTAAATATGTAAGAAACCACTAAAATAATGTTAGGAACGACAACCTTGAACTAAGATTTTGACAGCACAAGGGAAAAAAAAAATACATGCTTACCAATAAAAGTAAAAAATTATGCCTGCTCATAATGTGGCTTTGAGAGTGAAGTCAGGAATTTATTTTATCTGGTACACCACAGCAATTTGCTATAAAGCTTTATGAAACAGCTAAAGTAATGTTACAGCCAGAAACCAATTGTTGCTAAAATGCGTTCAGTTAAAATGGAAAATATAGGGAAATAAAACACTGTAATTGTCTCTCAACCCACATTGTATATTATGCTGCTAAATTACATACTATTATATTTTCTACATTTTAATATGCTTTCCCATAGAGGAATTGATAACATAAGGAAATGATTCTCTGCTTTTATTTCTGAAGACCTAAATATTATCCCACATGTATTTATAAACCAAACAGGGTCGCAGGCTCTTATTAGACCCCAAGGCTTATAAAGCCCAGTTCAGGAAGCCACAGATGCACCAATGCATGGAAAGAGAACAAAAATTGCCTTCTCTTCTATTTCTTACTTGTTTCACAACTGGAAGCCATATATTTAAAGAAAGCTATAATAATGTGTAAGAGGGGGAAATCAAGGCTTTCTTCATTTTAGAAGATCCTTTAATAGCATATTGTATATGTCTTGCAAATATTGTCTTTGGCCTTGATAATATTTTGTTCAACCTTGTCCATCTACTGAGTAGTTTGGCTCTCCAAAGAGATGAAAAGCTTCCCAAGGCTTGGATCCACATTTAGTGGGGTGTTGACTAGACGACACACACTAGTAGGTAATATGCAGAGCATCTAAAGCAAGGTCAACTTTTTCTTCACTAGAGACATGGCAAAAAATTTTATGTAATAAACCACATAATTAACAGAGCACTAAAAATTTTTATGGATATAGGAAATTTATGTTTGTAAAAAGGAAAAATAATTTCCTAAATGCAAAACAAGCAATTACTATCAAGTGTGTGGTTTCAATAGGAGCAAATATGTGAGATTTTTAAAAACTTGAGAACGGACATGATCCACCAGATGTACATACAGTATTAACTCCTTTCCTTTCTGTCGTGATCAAATACCTGACAAGAAACCATGTCAGGGAGGAGAGGTTAATCTGGGTTTTCAGTTTTAGGGGTTAGGAAGGCCTGGTGGCAGGCAGTTCACAGCAGCAGGAGAGGGAGGGGGCTTGTCATACTGCATTCTTAGGAACTAGAGTAGAAACAGGAAGTAGGCCCTGGACATAAAAATCGCAAGACCCACCTCTAAGAGTCACTTCCTTCAGCAAGACTTCACCTTGTAAAGTCTCCACAACCTCTCCAAATGCTACCACCTTCTGGGGACCAAGTGCCTGTGGGGGATACTTCACATTCAAACCCAGACTTGCACTTAAATACACAGCTTCCAAAATATATTTAAGATGTTCTGACAGAACAGTAAAACATATTTACATATACTAACAGAAACTTGGTTTAGAAGATGTAAGTTGGAATAGAAAGTTTTAAATAGACCATTTTATGACTTTTTAAGGTAATAATACCAGGTTAGGTGTTCTATTAATGGTCTGAGCTACAAGATAAGAAAGATGTTGGAGAGCCCATCAGACCCAAAGGTAGGCAGTGGTGACTGGGACATCTGCACAGTTTTAAGTTAGCTCTCTATAATCAACACCTGCACAATCTCATTCTTGCTTGCTGGTTTGGAGGTTGTTTTGGGCCAGTGAGAAGATATGATAAGGCTGCTCCCCTCACAGCTGTGAGGCAAAATAGGATGGTAAAAGAGAGACCAGGCTATCCCTTTCAAGGGTGAATCCCAAGTCGCCTAATGATTTCCCACTAGGCCCAAACCTCAAGGGTCCCACCACTACTAACAACAGTACCATCCTGGAGATGTAGGCCTTTCAGGGAACAACCCAAACCATGGCAGCTGCCCTGTAGACTTTTCTCACAGTTTCCTACTGCCCTGCAACTACGGGACGGGAGACATGTGTTCCTGCTACCCAGGATCTAGCCCGGAGTAGACTTCTTACTCTAGAAATATGTACTCGACAAAGATGGGAGAATGGGCTGCCTAGATGGGGTGGGGAGGCTAAGGAAAACAACAGCTGACTCATCTAAAACATATGACCTACGTTGGGGGTATAAGATTGTAACCGAGGCTGCCCTCTTCTGACATGTGCATTCTATGTAGTACAGTTTGGTTACTTCCTAGCTTCCTTGAAATGATGTAAAGTTGCACTGCAATCTCAACATAAATGCCACGGTGTCCATAGCTGCTTCTGGAGATAGTCTACGGTCTTTCATGTTTATACCCATCACCCATCTTTGCACAGGTGGAGACTGAGCTGGTATGTGAGTTTACTGTACATGTATCTTCTCTATAACTGTAATAAATGTTAAAATTATTTTTGTATGTGTATTAAATCTGAAAAGAGTAGCATTTTAGGATACAGAATCAGATTTCCCAGCAATTTATAAATTAATTTCTCTGTTGTACTTTTATCCCATACTTTTCTCAGATAAATTAGGAACAGAAATGAAATAATGTGACATAAAAACCAATATTTTCAGCAGAAAAAAATAAGAAAATTCAAAGTACAATCATTTCTCAAATACTTATAAGAATCTTCTAGCTTCATTTTCTTTAGTCCTAAATGATGGGACATACCAGCAGCACTGTGACACTTGGTAAATACATAGGCCTAGTTCTTCTGGATAGTGAGTTGGTTCCAAAATGTCTTAGACCCCAGGCCCTGTATCCCATCAGAGAGATATTCACTTACACATATATGCCCACTGCTGCTCTGCTCACAGTCACAAGGGAATGGAAGCAGTCTAGACACTCATCTGTGAATGAGGAAGGATGAGGAGGTGGTACATATACACAACAGAATTTCATTTAGCTAGAAAGAAACTCATGACATTTCTAGGGAAATGGATGAAATTAAAAAGCACTATATTCAGTGAGGTGACCCAGGCTCAGAAAGTCCTTCTCATATGTGATCCTAGATCACAATGTCTAAATGTGTGCTTATAAGTGTGATGGATGGTAATTCTAGATCATGATGTCTAAATGTGTACATGTATGTTGGGTGGGTGTGGGTGTAGACTATGAAATTAGAAAAGAAATTTCAAGAGGGGAAGGAGATGTCAAAGGAGGTGAGCAACAGGGCAACTAAGCATGAGAGTGGAAAGCCTTTGTGTGTGTGTGTGTGTGTGTGTGTGTGTGTATTGGTGGTGGTAGTGGTGAAGAGCAAGAGGGAAAGAAGAGATGAAGAGAATCAAAGAGAATTAACAAAAACAATGTTTATTTTAATGTTTAAAATCTAATAGTATGTATGATAACATTTAAAAATAATTTTCTAAAAAAAATAGCCTTTTTATTTTAAAGGGTAGGGTTCTGATAGGTTGGATGGTACTGTGTTTGTCTTAAATGCATCAAGCCCTGGGTTTGATCCCAGCACACTCCTGCAATTCTAACATCAGGGGAGACTGAGGCCAAAGGATCAGGAGTTTATGGTCATCCTCAGCTGTACAAGGAGTGTGATGTTGGCATGGGCTACATGAGACTGTCTTAAACAAAATCAACAGAGGAAGTCTTGAGAGCCTGAAGGTGGCTCTGACACACAGCCCAGAAAGATGAGCTTCAGTGGGCTCGGACGCCTTGGAACTGGGTGGACAGTGTGAATAAGTGACCAGACAATCATGGAAACTGTGACAAACTGAACAAGACACACCCCTCCTGAAGCAAGCAGTGTGCCCAGCTCTAGTTCCCTGGGGACAAAGGGATGCAAACCTGGGGCTTTAATTTTGTTCAAAAAAGCAAATCTGTGACTCAAATCTGTGACTGTTGATTTTTGGACTGTTCAGTTAAATTTGTCTAAATATGTCAACGATCCTACTGAGACCTTAATAGTTGGTTTGTAATCTATGGCTTATAAAATCAACAGTATTAACTATTTTGGTTCAGTCCGTACATGTGGGATGGTATAATATTTAAGAAAACTTGAACATGTGTCTCTGTGTGTATGTGTGTACAGGAGAGCAATTTCACGGTTTCTTCAAAGAGTTCACATTAAAATAAATATAAAGGCACTATGTATGCATTCTAAATTGGTATTAATTTTAAGACATAATTTTTTTTAAAGCATAAGACTTAAAAGAATGTTCCACATGGGCTAAGTATTGCCCTCTTCCTATTAGTCATATTTGGTGGGCAGGCAGGGTAGCAGTGAGCTATGCCCCCAAGGAATCCTCACTCTGAACGTTTTGGAAACTTGGCACTCATTAAAGGTCCCAGTCAAGTGAGGAGCATAGCAACGGGAGTGGTAGCCTCAAAACTGTGGCACTGATGAGCCCAGCTTTCATGGATCTGTTTCTCCAAAGAAAAGATGCAGCAAATGGCATGAAGAAAGTGGACAGATCCAGGGATAAGAGAGGACACTGAGCTCCTGAGAGAAGCGAGCTCATGCATGAAGAATCCGCCTCTCACAGAGTGTTTGTGCTCACTATGTATCCTACAGAGTGTTTATGCTCACTATGTGTCCTACTGAAGCATGCTCAGTTAAACATTCCAAAACCCCAACAGGGAGCCAGTGTTTAGGTTGAGGTGTATGAGCCCCAGACAAGGAAGGATGATGGCCACGTGAGCATATCATGGCAACACAAGGTTGACCAGTTGACCCTGGGGGCAGTATTTTTTTTTTTTTTGGCGTAATTGTTTCTTTTATCTCAAGGAATGGACTGATGGTGTGTCATGGTGGATAGCCCAGGAATTAAATACAATAACCTTACTCTCTGTGTACTTGTAAGCAGATGGATGTCGTGGCGACTTAGGCACACTTACCTGTGTTTGCCACACTCCCAGGGAGCTTAAAATAAATTATAATTTGCTCACTCATTAAGAAAAGGTTCAGGCTAGTACAATCTACTAATGAAGACAGGAATATGGTTTGTTTTAGACAGATTTCTGTTCCAAATGTCTAAAACAAAACAGTCTTGAATTTTAAGCAACTTCTCCACCCTCTGGAACACTCGCAATGCCGCCAAAGTTATAACGAACATATCATATGCAATATTTCACGACACATCATATAAATATAAAGCAGTGCAGAAAATAAATCACATATATAAACAGAGACTGAAACGTCATATGTTAGTACTTAGGAGTAAGAAAACTTAAAATGGTTATGCTTTCCCTGGGGTAAGATTTCATTTTATTCATTAAAAGTTCAAGGCAATTTGAGAAAAATTTATATGCAGCCATTCCATATACATCAGATTAATATCAGCTTTGCATAACCAACTATCTCCCGCTAAAGTAACTGAAGCTTAACTTGAAATATTCTTAATTGAAAAAAAAGACTTATTTTCCTTCCACAATCAACTTAGTTGAAGAGAACAATTTCATTAAACTGTGACAAGCATGCACAATTTTTATACAATGATTTGGTATTTTTTCAGCTAAAATGATAATACAGGGACAAAAACGTATGAGTCCCTAGAAATGAGCTCCAATAAAGCTATCTCCTTAAAAAATACCATCGGCACTGAAAGACATTTTAAATTCATAGAGAGATTACGCAACTGCCTGTCTTAAATGCATGCCATAAAGTAGAATGTATTCTTGATTAGCTGGAAACGTAATATACTCTAATAAACATTGAATAATTCTAAAGCAATTTTCAATCTTTTGCCCAACTTCTTCTTGTAAACTAAGTACATCACAAACAAGAGTGTGGCTTTCTTCAGTCCTGACTCTTGTATCTAAAAGACAGCTCATTCTGAACAAGCCACTGTTTCTTCCTTTCATTCTCTAAATGAAAATCTGAGAGTCCTTCTTAGGATAGATTCCAAGATATGTTGGATGAAGTGTAATTAACTTTTAGAAATGTTCTCTGCAGAGTCTGATATCACAGTCTGCCACATGGTCTGTGCTTAGAGTTTCAGCCCAGCTACTGTGCCGGGACACCTCATGGGCTGTGTGGACTTTGTTAGTGGCAGCTGCTTTCACTTACTTTCTTCCTCCCACCCAGGACCTCAGGTTGGGGTTTCTGTGCCTCGTGATTTGCTTCTGTCTATGGCCCACCATCCTGACCACCAAGTTGAATATGGTATCCCTGGAGCAGGGCAGCCTCACTGGCTTGTAGACCTTAGTGAGCCTTGACTTTCAATGGGATCCTATTCCAGACAACCCTGTGTGGGAAGAGTAGGAAAGCTTCTGGAGTTGGGGGTTCTTGGGTTTGTCTGGTTCTACTTTGTGGCCCTCAGTCAGTCACCAGATCTCCACACGGGGAGAAAGCATGCAGAGTATTCCATCTCTCGTGGTGGAATCCCACCAACGTGTACTATTGCTACCGAAAAGAAAAGCAACCTGTGGTGTCATGTGATTTTTTTGTTTTTTGTTTTTTCTTTCCAGTTCTGTGAAGGAGATAGGAATTTGATTGGGGTTACACTTTAATCTGTAAACTACTTTCGGTAGAATGGTCATTTTGATAGTATTAATTATATCAATCTATGAGTAGGGGATGCCTTTCCATTTTCTAGTGTGTTCCTTGGTCTCTTCAGAGATTTGAATTTCTCACTGTAGAGGTCTTTCACCTTCTTTACTGAGCTTATTTTTTGTAATTTTTGTTGAGACTGATTTGAATGTAGTCTTATTATTGAGTGTAGTGTGTCTACGATCTTTCTTCGCATGTTTGTGGTTGCTGCATAGAAAGATATCTGATATTTTTTAAAGTTGATTTTGTATTTTGCTGCTTTGATAAATTTATTGATCATTTCTATAAGTTTTCTGTGAAATTTTGGGCATCTCTTATGTGTAATAATTATATCAAAACAAACAGGGATAAGTTGACTTCTTTTCCTATTTTCGTCCCCTTAATTTTCTTTCTTTCTTTTTTTTTTTTTTAGTATAGAAATAGAGTTCATTTAGGGCATGGGGAGGGGAGTTAAGAGGGTAGTAGAGGCAGAGAAAAGCAAAGAGAGGAAGAGAGTAGAGAAGTAGAGAGGTGGAGGCCGGCCATGACCACGTGGAGAGAGGGGGAAAGGGAACGGGGAGAGGTAAGGGAAGAAAGAGAGAGGCAAGAGAAAGAGATAAGAGCTTAATTTTCTTATCTTATTGAATTGCTCTAGCTAGTGCTTTAAACACTATATGAAAAAGGAGTAGGGATAATGGATATTCCTGTCTAGTTCCCGTTTTAAATGAGTGGTTTCAAGGTTTTACACTTCAGATTATGGTGGCTGTGGTTTTAGCATATCATTGTAGTTTTTATTGTGTTGAAGGATGTTCCCTCCAGTTCTGCTCTCTCTAGGACCTTTATCATGTGAGCATGTTGGATTCTGTCAAAGGCTTTTTTGCATCTATTTAGATGATGTGAATTTTGTCTTTGAGACCATTGATATGATTTCTTGCATTTATTGATGTACATGTGTTGAACTATTCCCGCATCTTCAGGATAAAGCCTACTTGATCATGGCATAGGTTTTTTTATATATACTGTATTCAACTTGCAAATTATTGACTACATTTATTTATATATACTTACTGCCAAATAGGATCATAATCACAGTCACTAGAGATTAGGATTTTGGGCAAAGAATTTTAGTATAGGTATTAACTCATAATGCTTTAAAATTAATTTCTAACAAATATAAAATAGAGTGTTTTTACTTTACTCATGTTTGGCAAATAAAAATGAGCATTAAAATTTATGAGCATTAAAATTTATGGGTAGACATTCTTTTGGTCATAAAATCCTCATATATATAATATAAAATATCAGTTCTATAATCTGGAGTGTAGTGTAGTATGTGTTTCTGTGTAATAATCATTAAAGTGTACAATATCACTTTATATACAACCTGAGATAAGAACCCAAGGAGTAAATAACTACCCTAACTTCATCAATGATTAAATGAGACTTGACCATTCAACATGTGTCCAAAAAATAGAGAAAATAGAAATTATGCTTAGGATGGAGTTTAAGTTCCTGATTAGTTTGCTTGAAAACACTACCTAAATGTTTCCTCTGTGAGAGATGTAAGTCAGTAAACACAGCATGTCTTCTAAGGCCTCTCTTCTAGTAGGGAGACATGTGGTTAAGAAATTCAAGATGACTAGCAACAAAACACACAGGGTGACCAGATAGGCATGTGTACATACCTATGAGGGAAGGGGTTTAGATAGGCGTGTGAAGGGTTATCTGTTGATCCACAGCCTGAGAAAGAGGAAGCAATCATAGAGTCAGGATGCGAACAGTCTAGAAGAGTTCTCAACCTGTGGGTCAGACCCTGGGTTGGGGGTGTCTAATGACCTTTTCACAGTGGTTGCCAAAAACCATTGTAAAGCGTAGCATTTACTTTACAATTTACAACAGTAGCAAAATTACAGTTATGAAGCAGCAAAAGAAAAATATTGTTGAGGTTCAGCACAACTTGAGGAACTGTATTAAAGGTTACAGTATTAGAAAGGGTGAGAGCCACTTTTCCAGAAGAGAATAAGTGTATTTTTAAGATGGCACAGTCATGATTCTGTCAAGCATTTTGGTGTATGGACGTTTCTTACCACTCTGGCAAGCCCATGGTAGCCACTCATCCATACAGTACCCTGGTCTTTGTGTAGCAGCTTCAGTATACTTGCTTGTGTTTCAAACAATGTAGGAGTGCCTTGTGTTCACAGACTGTAGACCTAATGTATGTTCTCCATTTTTGTACAAGCTTCATGATTAGATTAAAACAGCAAGACAACAATAATCTAAATACTGTCATGATTTGATATATTATCATTTAATTTTTACATATCCAGCACTTTTACTGAAACTATATAAAATATTGAGATATTGTATAGATAGCACTTTATAAGCACTTTATAATCATATAAAACATACATTACATATTAGATATTATATAAAATTGGCAATAACACCTTTTAAAAAACAATAGCTTCTAACAAAACAAATATCTTCATTGTGGTAAGTTTTAATCTTTGGAATATTTATGTATATTGGATTTTAAAGGAAGAATACAGAGAAAACACAACGTTCACATGATCTGTAAAATCATAATTATTAAGGTTAATGTAATAATTCACATTTTTTGCAAGCCTGTCTGTTTGAAAGATAGTTCATTATCTCTGACAGATCACACACACACACACACACACACACACACACACACACACTCAGCAGTACAGATCATATTGGATAGATGCATACGTTAGGCATTTTCCAGGGATTTTATTTCTACAAGTTTACCATATGTAAGTCTGGGGACAATGAACCAGGTGTGAGAGTAAGGATATGTCAAATAAAAATTGTGTATATGGCTGGAATATCCCCTCCCCTATGTCCCTGTCTGGGAGAAATTTTTTAATTCATTAAGGTGATATGCTAAACCAAGACATTTCTCAGCTTTCCTTGGCAATAGAAGTGTTCATGCAATGCAACTGAGGCCTATGGTGTGTAGAGAGGCTTACTACGGACTCCTATTAAAGCTCCAATTCTTAAAAATGCAGTCTTATTTAGGTTTGTATTTATGTGATAAACACCACAACCAAAACATGCTGGGGAGGAAAGGGTTTATTTCAGATTATAGTTGTAATTAGTTTCAGAGCAGACACTCAAGGCAGGAACCTAGAGGCAGGAACTGATCAGAAGCCATGAAGGAATGACACTGACTGGCTTACTCCGTCAGCTTCCTTGTACAACTCAGGACTACCTGCCAAGGTATAGCGCCACCCACAGCAGGCTGGCCCTCTGCTTCAGTCTTTAATCAAGAAAATGCAACACGAGCTGCCCATAGGACAATCTGGTGAAGCTGTTTTCTTAACTGAGGCTCCCTCTTCTCAAATGACTCTGGCTTGTGTCAAGTTGACACAGACCTAGGCAGCACAACTGACCCCTTGTCAAGATTAAAATGTATGAAAAGAAGAAATAAACCATCCAACCAAAAACAAACAAACAAACAAACAAAAACAACCAGTAAACTCATAAGAATGTGTAAACATCTCTCGATAATAATCATAAATATAAATTATCTCAACTCAACAAGAATAAGATTCAGATTAGTAGCTTGTATTTAAAAAGTCGATCCAATTATCTGTTGTCTCCAAGAAACATCTCAATGGTAAAGGCACAAATAATAAGTGCTAAAGGAGACACAAGACAGTTCCAGGGTGGAAGAAAACCTACCAAGCAAATGGAAGCTGAGAACAAGAAGGTGTATCTATTCTGATACCTAGTAGAGGAGACTTTAAAGCAAATTAGTCAGAAGAGATAAAGGTGTATTAATAAGGAGAACAATTCATCTAGAAAATATAACAGCTGTAAAAATATACGCATTAAGAATTGGGCTCCCAACTTAATAAAACAAAAACCCATGGATGTAAAGAGTATGACAGGTCCTGACAATAAAACATATGAGTACATTGGAAACCAAAACAGACTTAGAAGGCATACTTGTCCCCACCAAAGATTCAAAACTCACGATTAAGGATGGTAAATAGCAAAGAAATGTATGAGACCCTGCAAGGACAGTATCTGTGTGTCTCTTGGATTAGAAGGAATGCTTTCTTTTTGTGTAGTAAGAGCAATATGAAAATTTCCCTCTCTATAAAATTCTGTGTTTTTTATATATGTGTATGGTACATTGTCATATATGTACATAAACATACATGTGTCTTTTAGTCACATGCTGTCAACAGTATACTCAAAATGATTTTTAAGTTATTCAATAAAAGGGCTTTTTAAATAGTTTAATCCCCCAAAATGACACCATTCAAAAAGTATTCAGGGTAAAATCCAACATTTCCCCTTCCACATTTCCATAAATCTAGTACTGCATATTTTAGGAAATTACTGCTTGAGATCCAAATCATATATTGCATGCTGAAAGTGGGCAAGAGTTCTCTATTCCAGGCGTCCCTCATTTCTGGTACTTTGTTACGATCCACTCTCTCCACTTCCTGGATTAAAACATCTTTATTACAGACTAAAACCTCCTGGTTTCAAATCTTCCATAAGAAAGGGAGGAGACCAAGCCCATGGGAAATAGAAGTGTAGAAAGATGTTTTATTTTCTACTGACAGGGGAGGTGGTGGTAAATATCTACTTTTAGCAGATTGAAGGGCCCACCCCCTTACATAATATTACTTAAGTTTATTTCTGAATATTCTGTAGAATTTTTTCTCATGTTTTGGGAGATACACTTTTCCATGGAGCTGGATATCAATTATAAAAAAAAAATAAAGCTATAAAAGTAAGATAAACTTTTCTTAATGCACTAGTGATTGTAGTAATTTGCACATTTACATATTCTAGATAATATGGAGTGGAAAACAAACACCAGTGTACCTGTTCCAATATTAAAAATATATAATCACTCTTGAATACTTCCTCTGATAATCAGAAGTTTTAAGAACAACTGAGTTCCGCTTATAAAATTTACATTTCAACCAGAATGTATTCATTGATTATACTCTCTGTCTTTCAAATAAGATTCATTTTTTAAAGTTTGGTTTCTCAATCAAGATGGAACTCTGCTTCACAAAGAACCAGAAAACATTTAAAAGCCTGAGCTATCTCAACTCTTAACAGGCGAAATTGCAATGTTGGCAGAAGACTTACTTCAAGGCTCCCAAGGCCTTTCTTCCTACATTATGCTGTGTGGTGTGTTGTCTGTTTGGGTACAGAATGACCAGGGAATGAACGCAAACGGCTATGCACAAGACTGCAAGCAGAGCCCACCATTTTGTGTGTCATTAGTCTGACGCCAGTGCGGTGCCTGGCTCATTTCAAGTAAACGTTTTCTAACACTTAGGATCTACCATCCCACCTAGAAATTCAAATTCATACAACAAACATGGATCCTGATGCATGTTTAAAGGGGAAAATGATAAAATGACATTCAAGCAATATTGGCACACAAGAAAACAGTAAAGAGTGACAAAGTATACTTAGGGGCGTGCTTTGAGCAGCCGTGGAAGTCTACAGAATGGTTTTCATTTTCATTCACAATTTATTTGTAATATTTGCTTGTGAGAATGTTACCTGAAGGATAAAATTATAATCAAATTTAACTGACTTAAAGAAACCAGAAATAAATGCATATACGGAGCCAAATCTTCTAAGCTCATATACTTAAATGCATGTGGGAATCTGACATTTCAAAACTCATGTACTGGATTTTTAGTGAGTTATAACAGCATACCAAGCCACTGAGCAGCTAAATTTCAAGTCGCAGATATTCCTGAGGATTCATTTCTAGTAAAATGGTACTGTTTTGTTTTTTTTTAAATTATCTCTCGTTCATATAGCAACCTTCAAATCCAGAACAGACTTATTTTACTTAAAGACAATTCAGTGGATAGAAATATCAGTGACAATTTGATGCTCAATATGACTATGCACACAAAGGTAGCTTTTCTCTTGGTAACAGCATTAGACGTCATCACTCAGTGATGGGGAGACGTTTCATCATTACTTGCCATGTAAGCATAAACAGTAGTCCTGAACCCCAGCACCCACATAAATGCCCGTCAAGGCAAGAAGGCCTCCTGGGATCCCAGCACTCAGAACATAGCAGTGGGGTCCCCAGAAGAAGCCAGCTGGCAACCTTAGATAAAATTGCCAGTCACCAGCTTCAAGTGAAAGACCCTTCCTCAACATCTTACCCTCTAACGTTCCATGTGCACATGTGTCCGCATGGCCGTGCCCCCGTGCTGACGTGCATACACAAATGCACGGATATGTCTCACACACACAAACAACGCAGACACACGAAAGGAAAAACAATGGTCATTGCCTTTCTCTATTCAGACTTCCGGAGGAACGGCTTGCAGGTCTTTTCCCATCACACATGCATGTGCATGTGTGCACCTGCATGTAAAGCCACTTCCTCTTCTTCCACATATATTCCCAAGCTGGACTAGGAAGGGAGAGTAGGCTTGACCCAGGTCTGCGTACCATCACAACCCTGTCACCTTGTGTTACAGTATACACCCAAGCAAAAACATTAAGAATTCACTTCTGACAATATTAAGTTTTACAATATTTCATTAAAAAAAATACTGACAAGCTCAGGAAGTAGTTACATCTAAGTTTTTACCTATACTGACTAATTCAAGAACTAGTTTACAAAACCTAGTTGCCCAAGTTTTACCTAAATTGACTATTTTTGAACATGATTATACCGAGTTTTACCTATACTGATAGGAACTGGCCTGTTCTTGGCCATGTTAAAAACTTTATACTGATGAATTCTGAGAGACCTTTGGCAATTCATGGTACTTTACAGGGAACAGCTCTCTAGAGGAGGTCTCTGAAGACAGATGGCATGCTCACAGTGCAAGCAGAGCCTAGCACTGTGTGTCAGACAGACTCTGGGCTCCAGAGCAGTTATAGGTAGCCTTTGCACTCTGGACTCAGACGTCTAAAGTTTTGGATGCTGACTTTAGTAGATAAGAGTGAACCACCTTCCAAGGAAGAATGGTTAAGCAATCAGTGATATTAATAATGATGCTGTGATGTACAGACTTCTCGAATAGACCGTGAAGAGTTAGTTATAAGAATATAAAAGGGAAATTCGAAGTCAAAGAGTTTGGAATATCTTATAGAAGAAATGATTAAACTCTGAAGATACGAGGCTGACAGGAAGAATATATAGACATGGGACAAGGTTGTTGCCATGGGGACAAATCAGGCAAGATCCACAATGAGTGAGTATATATCATATATAATGTTGGGGGAAGTTGAATATAGCTGGAGCTAAGTTGTGAGCCAGACGGGAGCCATATTGAAGACCTTGGACTTATAACCCAAAAGACAATGGACAAACATCAAAAATTTAACTTGAGATCCTACAGAGAGTAATTACAAATTATTTTTAAATACTTAACTACTTTTTAAAACTAATGTACAAAGTAAGAGATCTCTGAAGCATTTTCGTTCCTGATCTGTGTTGATTATCTTCTTCCTTCTTCTCCATCCTTCCACCCTCTTGTACCTTTTGAGACCCAGTAGTCTCTTTTCTGTGTCTATGTCCCACGTGAAATACCCAACACTGTATGAAATTCTCAAAAAACTTAAACAATGGGGAAAAGAGGGAGAGAAAAATGTAGTCTAGAAACTAAAATTTGACCATTGACAGATTGAAGGGGATATGAATTTACGTTGCATATCTATCAGATGTACATACCTTAAGAAAATACAGTAAAATTTAAAGCATATGTTTAAATTAAATAACAGTCATCATTTGCCTATCGTTAATATTTATCTAAATCTATGCACTACACTAAGGTTATGTGAGCATTAATCTATTAATCTTGACAAGAAGCTGAGAAATTAAATAGGTTGTAACAACTGGGGAAACTGAGGCCTAGAGAATTTAACATTCTCAATGCCATAGTGCTCACAGTTCTTTAGAGCCAGAATCCAAATGCTAGCCATGCAACTTATTTTTATAATTTACAATTTTATTTATTTTCCCATCTCATTTGTATTTTTTCCTTTTTTCTTTTATTCTCCTATACATTGCATCCTGATCACAGGTTTTCTTCCCTCCACTCCTACAATCCCCGCACCTGTGTCTTCCACCTCTTCCAGATCCATTCTTCCTTCTGATTCCTTAAAAAAAAAAAAAAAAAAAAAAAAGGACAGGGCTCCCAAGGATATTCACCAAACTTGGGCTAATGAGATTCAATAAGACTATGCACAGTTATATCAAGGCTGAACAAGGTACTCAGTAGGAGGAAAGGCTATCAGTTACAGGCAAAAGAGTCAGGGACAGCCTCCACTCCCACTGTTCAGCTTCCCACAGGAACACCAGGTTACACAAGCATAAGCTATGAGCAGTGTGTTCAACCCATACTGGGCCCTTGCTTGCTGCTTCAGTCCCTGTGAGTCCCCATGAGTCTTGTTTAGTTAATTCTATGGGCCGTGTTCTTCTGCTATCCTGGATGACTCTGGCTCCTACAATCTTTCTTTCCCCCTTGCTCTGCCTAGTGTTTGGCTGTGGATCTCTACCTCTGCTCCTATCAGCTGCTGGATGATGCCCTCTGATGACAATTGGGCTAGGCACTGATCTATGACTACAGCTGACCATCATTAGGAATCACTGAGTTGACTTTTTTTTTCTGCCAGTAGTGTTTGGTTTTACCCTGGGTCTCTGGGTTGTCTTGTCTGTGGATTTTGTTCATCCAGGTAGTGTCAGACATGGGCTCCCACTTGTGGCATGGGTCTCAAGTTGGACCAGTCATTGGTTGGCCACTCTCATAATATCCGAGCCACCATTACTCCAGAATATCTTTCAGGCAGGACAGATTGTAGGTTGAAGGTTTTGTGGCTGGGTTGATGTTCCAGTCCCACTGCTAAGAGCCTTGTTTACAAGGCTACAGAAAATGGCCAGTTTGGGATCTGTATCCCCCATTGCTAGGAGACTCCGCTAGAGCTTCTCTCATGGATTCCAGAGAATTTAAATGATGCAATTTCAGTTCCAGCCACAGCCCAGTGCTCAAATCCATAGTCTTATGGGAGAATGGCATCCATAACTCAGGAGAAATATGATCCTCCAACAAGGATGGGAACCTCCATTACATACAGAGGTCATTTGACTATATTTTGTTCAACTGCTGAAAGTTTAAATGAAATCAGTTTATGTCCATAAGCAGCTTACTATGTCATAAAAATGTATCTCCTTTTATGTAGTTTTCCATATTAAAATAATTTTATCATGCCTCCCAAACATAATTAGTTTTGATTTGAGCGGCTTACTTTTGTGAAATTTTATTGATCCATTCATTAAACAGCTTATTCTTCAGATAAAACAGTATTAAAATCTACATAAATTACAAGTGACAGACAAGATTTCACTAGACTTCCTAGTATGCCAAAGAGCTTTCTTCAGACTTCTAGAATATGATTTGCAAGCATATGCACATAATGAATCTAAATGAATGTAAATCACTCAAATCTATCAGAGGTCCCACTTCATTAGGAATACATCCTCCTAAGGAATTAGTTCAACATCTCATTTTTACATCAGTTAGCAGCTCCTTTGACTATTTTAGTCCCCCTGTAGTACTGTAACATGCCACACATTTCTATAAAAAGTCAACATCCTCATGTCATTACTATTTACTAGTCTCATGACATTCCACCTTGACTTCGAACACTGATTTTCTAACTATGTACTTGCAGGTTCACAGTCGTGGAATCCCAGGGACCTGCTAAGAGACCTTTAGCCAAAACTGGCCTGCGTTAAAAGTAGCAATTTGTAGACTAGATTTGCAAAGCAGCAGCAAGCAAGCTTCCCTCCCGGAGTCAGCATCCTCAGCCCATCTCTTCCATATGGGTAGATCAATGCCCTGCTAGAAGAGGAAAAAGGCTCTTTGTTAACTCTCATGCTGATTTGATCTTGAAGGGACTTAAAAATGTGCTTTAAGTTTTAATTTCTCTACATTTATTTCTAATATAAAGATTGTGTGTGTGTGTTTATGTGTGTGTGTGTGTGTGTGTGTGTGTGTGTGTGTGTGTGTGTGCGCGCGCATGCGCACGCCTGTGACATGTAGTTGTGCTGGCCTGTGTAGGTGCCAGAGGTTCATGTTGGCTGTTTTTCTTATGTTTTTTTGAGACCGTTCTCTTCATTGAACCTAGAGTTCACCATTTTGGCTAGGTCAGCTAGACCTAGAGCCCCTGGGATCTTCCTTTTTCTACGTGTCTAGTGTTTGGGTACTGATGTGTGCCACCATACTCAGCTTTTACATGGGTGCTGAGCAGCTGAATTACGGTCCTCACATTTGCAATATGCAAGCATCTTACTCACTGGGATACCTGCTGTCTCCTCAAGTTTTAATTTAAATGCAGAAAGGAGAAGAAAGGGATCGAACCCATCACAGAAAAGCCAAGCCTATGATCAAGACACATGACACGAGCATCTCAAGCCTCCGTCCTCTGCTCTAGTGTGTCTACAGTAGGTTCTGCAACTTCAAGGTCTTATCTGTAGATTCCCAGTTTCTTTTCTCTCCTACCTCATATTACTGTCCCGGAGGGCAGAGATTTGGCTGTATTTCTTTATACTCCACAGCTTCAAACTCAGTGGCATAAATTCACTGAAATAAGGAAGTTGGCTGCAGAAATTTTAAAACTCAAAGAAGACTTTTGGTTTTCTAAAGTATACCAGATAGCGTGTTTTCCTTATAAACAAGCATATCTGCAATTCACAGACAACCATATTGTTGATTAAAAACAATGGTCTGAAAAATACAGGAAAGTTGAAAGACTCACAAAAAAGAAACCCTCCAAAATACCACCAGGCAAAGGAATGAAATAATATTAATACATTTTATAAATTAATATAATGGTTTATTTAATACATAAATCCATTTTATGTGACACCTATGAATATATCTGAGTCTATCTCAGGATGATGCTATACATGTTGTATGCTCTGTCACTCTGTGTTTTAGGAAACGACACTTTCTGCTGCTGAAAAGCACTTACTATAGCTACAGGGACAGGCCAAGTCTCATATGGTAGCTCTGCAGTCGGCTGCTGTTTCCCAGTCTTGCTAATATTGCCCTGCCCTCTGTAAATGTTTGTCCATTTTCCCTTAGGAGGGCTTCCTAGAAGTGGGGATACTGGGTCAAAGGGTAAAAAAACAAGTCTTTTTGTTTAAAAAAAATTATATTGCCACACTGCTTTCCAGAAAAGATATCCTAGTTTCTGCTGTCACTGTGAGCATATGTGGAGCTCTCATTTAGAAAAGTATAATGTATTTTGAAATGTTGTCAATATGGAAAAGCAAGTAATAGAGTTTTGTTGTCTTGTTTTGTACTTTGTTGTTCAAAGAGATAAATCATCTTGGCATGTGCTTATTAGCCATTTCTATTTCTCCTTTCTCTATAAAAATGCTTAGTGTTTTTATTTCGTGAAATTGTTGTGAAGTACTGAGGGGCTGATCAGAAGGGACTAGCCGCCATCTTTAAGGGTGAGCACACACTTCTGCCTTCCTCTACTACATTTATGCCTCATCATCTTTCAGTTTTCCCTTTCAACTTAAAATTTGATTATTTCTTATGTCCCATTTCTCAGATTACAGTAAGCATATCTTAAATGTCTATTTCGAAGAACTAGATACTCTAAAAGTACCCTAAATTATCAGAAAGTCAATTTTCAGATTAGTATTTTAAAAAACCCAAAACTATAATAAAATGTTCAAAAATCAAAGGTGTGCTCCTAAAATTAGAATATATTCTTTATGCTTAAATTTCATGCAAGAATATTTGCTTAGATAGTCCTTTTAATTCTAGTAAGTTTATAATAAAATGGCCCAAGGAAAATAGTAAGTTATGTAGTTTCAAAATCATTTTAACCAGTAATTGCTTTTAGGAGTTTCAATAAAATATTATAAACTCCTCTGTACTAAAATTCCCTATAAATACCAAGGAGTTTGAAATTTTCTCTGTAATCATGTGAACAGGATATTAGGAGTCTAAATAATGTAATGTTACAAGTTCCTTTTGGTCATTTCTTGTTTAGAAATCAACATGAATCCCAGTAACTACCATTCTGCATGATGTTCTCTATAAAACCTAGTAAGTACAAGCCACATAAGTAAATCCTTGAAGAACAACATATTTAAATTTTGATATTTGAATTGCCAAATTCAAAACCATATCCAAACTTTCAGAAAATATGCTACTAATCTCATAGATGCAAATTGCATCTTGTTACAAAATACATGTTGTAATCAAATATTGCCTAGCCTCCTGGATCATGTTACCATCAAAGATGAGTGAGAGACCCACCCTCTTCCAAGTCAGGTTACTGAGCTTCTAGTGAGTGAAACAATACGTGGGGTGGCTAATAAACCTCTGGATACAAATTCACCGATAAAACAAAAAATCCAACAGAAGGCCCTGAGAAACTATATCATCTTTCAAAAGCTATAAATCCAAGATCTGTTATACCCACAGTTTAAAGAAAGCGCCCTTTTAATTGAGCAATAACAGTAGTTCATGGCTTCAAATTTATAGAGACTTAATTTGGGAAGCAGTTAGCACTACTTTCTGGTTTAACTGTAGAAGCTTAAATCAAAGTTTAAGATGCAAAAACAAAGCCATCCATACCAACTGAGTCTTTTGACCTGTCTGCACTGCTGAGATCCTTTGCACTCTAAGTCAAAGCAACAGAGTCTTTCAAATAGTAGTTTTTCCTTAATAGCAATGAGTAAACTTGAACAAACCCAAACCTACACATCAGATCACGAGGGGGAGATAAATGATCTTTCCAAGTGATGAACCCTTGCAGATTGGCCACCCAGCTTTCCTCCTCACCTAACATTTAAGGCGGTACTGATGGGTGTACTCACTCCCAGAGCATTACTATGTCACACACCATTTGGTCAGGAGCAATACTAAAGGTGTGGCACTGGCGGAATCAGAACACATGCAGCCCCAAGGGCATAACTTAAACCAAAGCATATGAGTAAAGCTCAGGTAACCTGCAGGATTCCAGCTCTCAAAGAATTTCCTTACACAAGTTGAAAGACCAACATCTCAGTTATTTGCTATGACCCACCACATGTATTTTGTGGTGGCGGGAGGAGTTTGGTGCCTCCTATTTGGGCTGGTTACTGTCAGGTGGCTTCTCTTTGAGCTAAACAAAGAAATGATGAAAATATTTCCTTCTGAATCCCAAAGTATTTGTATTTAGGGGTACGGAAATCAGTAGAAATCTTTCTAGCTATGACTTCTTGTTGCCTCTTGGGAGAAAAGTCAAACAGGAATGTAGATGCAAGAGTACGTAACAAAGAAGCCTATGGACTTTTTTATTTAGCTTTAGAAGATGCTAACATTTTATGAAATTAATTTAGGTATCTTTTTCAAGCATAAAAATTTTAAAATGATAGATAAGTTGCTATATACCTATTCCTCCCTATACCTACTTCCCTGGGGAAATTAATCCTGGTAATATCCTTGTTTCGTTCTTTTTTATTTCTATTACATGCACACACATAAACAATAAATAGGAATTTGTTATGTGCTTTTTGAATTCCATATAAGTGGTATCACATATTATATAAACCCAGCTAGTCCCTTTTATGCTTCCTTGTTGTTGATACCATGCTATTAAAACCCATCCTCATAACGTTTGGGACAGGGTGGTCCTCTTCTTGTTATCTTCAGTCAGTATCTCCTCACAGGACATTTATATAGACTACCATTTGTATATCCAGAACAAATTCCAAGATGAACTACAAGCGCATGACCTTTCTTTTAGTACCACAGGGACACACATTCCCTTTACAGTACCTTTATCCTGGCACAAGCACATAAGGAACGATGAGCCCTCTTCTCTTCCCTTCCTACTCTCATCCTACATAAAGAACAAGATGCCCTCAGAACAAGGTAAGAAGCCGTAACACTGTAAACTTACCACTGCCCATTTTATCTAGGAAGACAGTATGTGTAGAACGTAAGGTCTGAAGAATGAGTTAGACCTGGGCTGCAATTCTCCACACTGTCATATTTACTAATTGGGCAACCCTGGATAAGCTACTCAGTCTCTCAGATGCCTCAGCTTCAGCCACAGGAAAGCTCAGCAGACCCTCCTAGAGTCTCCAAAGAGGCCAATGAACACAAGGCACAGCCCAGATTCGCTAGCATGATGGGAAAGGTCAAGAAGAGCTGACTGTTCCTGCCTGTGGGTACCACATCTTCCAGCACAGTTATCTGAGATAACTTCTCTCATTACAGGGAGCAGTGAATGGAGTATTCCTTTATCGATAGGAAGCCAATGAATCTCTCTTCTGTGTAATCACTTATTTTTTAAGGATTGAGCATCTTCATTAAAGTGCAGCTCAAACTGGTTAAATTTCAAAAGCTTCAAACTCTATTATAATATATAAAGTGGAAAAGGGATCAATCTGGGATTCTAACTAGACTTTTAAGTGTTCAGAATGGGGCATTCAGACTTGGCACTTCAATGATTTAATGCAGCTTTTATTGGTGATTTACACCGAAGAGAGAACATGAGAGATGTGGAGAAAGACAGTAAAATATACTCCATCCCTTCTCGGGAATGAGAAGGGTCACTTGAGAGCTTTGTAAGATAAAGTCCACTAAATCAACAACCCAACTGCCGGCACCTTCAACTTTATGAGGACGATTTCCTTCCACTTTCTAACAAGGTACAATGTGTGTGTGTGTGTGTGTGTGTGTGTGTGTGTGTGTGTGTGTGTGTGTGTGTGTGACAGCTATGTATCCATATGGATGTGTGCTCATTTGTGTGCCCACATGCACATGCAGAAGTCAAGGGTCTTCCTCATCTGCTCTTCAACCTGGAGCTCCCGAATCAGCTAGGCCAGCTGGCCATCAATTCTAGGAACCCTCATATTCTCTCTAGAGATGGAGTTAAAGAAAAGCACCAGTGTAGGAGCCTTTCACACAGGCGCCAGCCATCCTAACTCAGGTTAACACCCTTGGTGGCAAGCACTTCACTGACTGAGAGAACTCTCCAGCCCCATGTCTGTCACTTCCTCTGTGACTGGATGAACCTTCCTTCTCTGGTCCAATGGTATCACTGTCATCAGCTGGCAAAAGACTACAGAGTGCTTCATTGTCCTTAAGATGACAGATTGAGTGCTCAACTCATCTACATCGCTGCTGCTTTTCCTGCCCATGTGGACTTCTTATTTATCAAAGAAGCTTAAAAGTATAATCTCAATCTGCCCTGAATGACTGTGGTCATCAAAACTAGGAGCTTCTTCTATTTGATACTCCCATATCAGCAAAATATTGTTACAAGTATTTCAACCTCAAACCAAATAAAAATAATCACAACTTCAAACTTTGTCCCATGAAGCATTTACTGGAAGCTTTAAAGAGCTAGGTGGCAGTCACTCTCCGTTAGTCATAGCATGTCACTGCATTCTGTTCTTGGCCCCTTAAATATGACAGGAGTTTTCCCCATTGCTGTAATTGCTCTTTAGGGAACAGTGGTAGCTATGCGTCGTTTCTTAAGGTAACCATATTCTCAGGGACATAATTTTAGGGGGAGGAGAGGCCCCAGTAAAGGGGAATGTCAACGTGGGACTATGGGAGTGGGTGGGCGGGTGGGTGGGAGGTGGAATTCCCTCATAGAGATGGGGGAGGGGGAGGGGATAGGTGGTCTCCAAAGAGGAGACCTAGAAAGAGGAAAACATTGGAAATGTAAATAAAGTATCAAAAAAAATTTTTAAAAAGGGGGGAAAAAAAAGAACATAATTTTATCACCTGCTCCATGCAAAGCTTTGAGACTAACAGAGAGTCAGAATACTAACCAGGAGAATACACTGGGAAGGATTTAGGGTTGGGGCAAGGCATACAAAGCACAAACTGTGAACAAATTCAAAGCAACTGTACAGAGAAAACTCTTATAAGAAGATTAAAGACCATAGCCCAGCAGATCGTATTTGCAACTTTATATATGTCTTCAAAGATCTAATGTACAAATTACTCAGTGAGCATCCCAAATACAAACTGCACTGAAATCTGAAATGGTCTTAAAGTTTTTGAGCACTAATTTCACCTCACATAGAAAATTCCATGCTGTGAAACTTAAATTTTATTTGGGCCTGGGCCCCATCCCCAAATTATCTCATTATGTATGTGTAACATACACACACACAGTATATGTATATGTATATGTATATGTATATGTATATGTATATGTATATGTATATGTATATGTATATGTATATGTATATGTATATGTATATGTATATAAAATGTATTGCAACATCTGGAAAAGTCTACAATCTCAAACACTCCTAGTTCTAAGCTTTTGTTTGCTTTTTTTCAGGACAAGGTTTCACATATCCCAGGCTGGCCTTAAACTTCCTATGGAACTGAGGCAGATCTTGAACCGCCGATCCTCCTGCCCTCTCTTCTGACCGCTGGAGTAACAGGCTGCACCACCCCTCCTGGTTTATGTGGTGCTGGGCAATCAAACCCAGGGGTTCCTGCATGCTAAGTAAGCATTCTACCAACTGAGCAACATCCCCAGTTCTGCTCCCAAGAGTTTCTGACAAGAGATACTCAACCTGCAATGATTTACACAGATCAACAAATAGTGAACAGACTGCAAAAATGTGAGTAGGGACTGAGCATGGTCGAGCATGCTTGCAAGCCCAGTACTTGGGACGCAAAGCAGGGAGTGGGGCAGGTTTCCAGTTAGAGGAAGCCTGGGCTACATAGGAAGATAGAGGACATCCTGAGCTACATAGTGAGACCCTGATTCTAAGCAATAACAAAAGAGGACAAAAGAAAGAAAGAGTGAATTGTGAAGAGGTATAAATAGCAATTTAAAAAAGCCCGATAAACCTATATAAATATACCCAGCCTACTAACATAATAAGATCCGTATTTAAAGTCCAAGTGCCAGGAAGGACATGAGTTATCAGTGCCTCGCACATGCTGCTGAGAAGGTAAGCTGGACCACACACTGGGGGCACCGTGCAAAGTTCCCAAATTCAGGATATATGTGTTTCTTTAGCATCCTGAAATTCTGTTTCTAATGATGTATCCCTAAAGAAGGTCTCACTCGTGTGCATAAGGAGCCATTTACAGAACTGATCTTTATGATACTATGTATGAGCAATAAAACTGGAAACAACATAAACGTCCATTAGTGGGGAGAGAGACAAGCAATAAAATGCCATCGAGCAATGAAATTACAGTGAGCCAGTGGAAATGGATCATTACACAGAGAGCTCAAAAACTGTTAAATACTTTGTGAGCATAATACTGCATTCTACAATTATTAACTGTGTGCATGCACCTACATGTGCAGGACTGAATACAGACAGAGACTGTGCATCACATTCCTGACAGATGTTCCCTCAGCAAAGGTAGAGAGGAAGGGAAAGGGTGGAAGGACCAGAGACTTCATCTGCAGTATTCTGTCTCTGAGAGAAAGAGCTGTCCCGCCTGACAGACAAACATCTGGTAACGCTGACGGAAAATGTGTTGCTTTAGTAATTCGATTTAAAAATAATAAGATAAGAGACAACTAAGACATCATTTGAAAATCCCACGCCACTGTCTCTAGTTGACTTGGTGCTTTCATAAGTCAACAGGTTTGACTTCTTAGTGACAACTGCAGCCTGCCTTGGTTGTCACTGACTTTGAATGATGCCATTCTGAATTTTATGCCACTTTTGGGACACATTCTTGGAAACTAATATCAATAGGTCAAATATAAATACATTAAGTGTTTTTTTGAAAAACAGATGTCATATGTAAAAATGAGAATTTTGGGAAGAAGATTAGTGTATTTCTTTTTTAATTTTTCTTATGAAAAAAATCTGCTATGAAAGTTATCCTTAGCAATAACAGATAAACAAATTATAAGTATATAGCATATATATATTATATATAGTAAGCAGATCACTTCTATAATCACAGACTTAATGAACACAGTATTCAGCCAGAAGACCAACTGCAAAACATGAATTATTAACGATATTAGAATAATTAACAAAATTGTTTTTAAAACAAGTACTTTCTGGTATGTATAAAATGAATTGCGACATATTTTGCAACTGTTTATAATACAAAAGAAAAGATATCAGGCTTGCAGACTGTCCTATGATTCATCCAATACCAGTTATAAAGAAAGCTCCTGTCAGTACCTTACTTAACTTTTCTTCATAAAGCTAATGGATTAGTCTGTGGATGCAACAGAGCTTAAAAAGCAGACAAATGCAAAAGAGAAGAAAAACCGCACAGGATTGTCCCAACTTAAGTGTGTGAAGGCACATTTCGACAGGGGTCTTGGGAATTGAGGAGGCCAAATTTTAGGCCTGGTAAAGTCCTGAAATGGAGGAAAGAAATATCATTAATACAAAGGAGAAATAAATGTGAAAACATGGGATTTTTGTGCAATGTCTTTATTCTGTCCTAACAGCTCTGAGAGTTGTGCCATTACTCTAAGAAATAACAACCTGCATTATAAGGTACCTGCTGTGGTCTCCTCGCCTGTTCAGACCCCTGAAGTCACTGCCCTTTGATTAACTCGCAATAGTATTAATAGCTGCTGCAGCCAGGGGTCCCACAGCCTAGAAGAGTCTAAAGACAGGAGAATGCCAGCAAGAGACAGAGCAAATCAGACTTGTGCAAGCTTCCCACAGGCAGCCTTCCATTGCTGCGCTGGGGAGGCAGGCAACCCTACCATCAAGTCCAAACCAAACTCAACAGCATGCTCACCAGCCCAGCAAACCCTGCTTCTGTGAAAATGGTGGCGCCATCTGGAGGCAAAACAAAACAAAACAAAACAAAAAGCAAGCAAGCAAACAAACAAACAAACAAAAAGAAAAAAAAAAAACTAAAAGATCCCAGTCTTATATGGGAGAGATGTATTACGTTCTAATATGGACTCAGTCTGGTGTTGTTTGAGGAAGTTGTTTTTCTGCAGAACTGATACATTTTCATTACAGAAGTTTTGGTAAATACGAGAAAGAAAAATCAAGAAGGTGCCAACTCTATTACTTAAAGATAAGTACCATGGATTTGAGGTATTTCCTCCCATTAGGAAAAGAAATACCCACCCTTGTTCCAATTTGGGTAAAATACACACACACACACACACACACACACACACACACACACACACCATTCGAATTGTGTAGAGCTGCATATAACATTAAGTAGAAAAATACTTTTTAACGATTGTCTGTATATTTTCTTACATAGAGATGGCTGTGTTTATTCCGTGGGAGGTAAAATCTGGCTCAGTACCAAGGGAAAGAATATTTTAGTAAGGCCTAGTGGTATAAACTTGTGATCTCAGCACTTGGGAGGTTGGGGCAAGGGAACTGTAATCTGGAGGCTAGCCTGGGGTATATGGTGATATTTTGTCTCAAAAACATTAATAGAAGATTAGTTTACTAAGATTTGGTTCAATTCCAAATTGTGGAGTGAAAATGTTGCTTAAATGACATGTGTCTGTCCTTGCATGGGATGATTAGGAACCAGTCCTAGGAGCAAGGTCTTCTAGATACACGAAGACAACGATAAACACACACAAGTGTATGGGGCTTGGTAGATACCTCCTGAGCACAACTGTTTACCCCTACCGCTCTTGTCTGGGATTGTACATCACTGTCTCCATTTGACAGACGAGATGACCAAGGCACAGAAAGTTTAAGTAGCAGGCCCAAGGTCACGGAGCTGGCAAATTGCAAAACTGAGATTCAAACAAGGACATCTGGCTGGAGGGTTCATGCTCTGGGATCACTGCATGACCCCTGTGGTGACACATGTGGCCAAAGTAGTCCACATAGATACTCAACAGTGATGGTCTCAATGTACAACCTACCAACTGCCTTTCCTGACAACCTGATAGATTGAAAATGACATCAGATGGTTGCTTCTGCTGCTATTCCCGTGTTTTCTGCTATGACAGTGCAGAATCATCCTGTACACACTGACTTCTCTGTGTGTCCTGCTCCTATCTCTCCCTGGTTTTCTTACCCTCTCTAGAAGCTTTGCTCTCATGAATTCATAGTAACTCTCGGCATAAAGACATCACCCTAGCCAGCATTTCCCATCTTTGTCTTCGCTCTGGCACATGGGGTTTTTGAATTTTTATAGATTCAAATGGCTCAGTTTGAATGTGTGTACTTCCTTCATGCCCCCATTTAGCAGGCATGCGTACACATATATGAGCATGTGCACATGCATGTGAGTGTTCATGTGTGTGTTTATGGACTGATGTTCCCTTTGAGTCATGGGAAATGACCCATGGATGGGCACGTATTTTGTTTTCAGCACAGTAGAACTGTAGAGACTTACTACTTAAGGTGGCTTGACATATCATATCTTCATGAAGTTTTAATACCACACAGCAACATGGGCTGACTTATTACCATAACATTGCTCAGCCTCAGAAAAAATATCATAAGCTAAGACCCTTCTGTTCTGGTTACAGTCTCATCAAAAATGCCTGGAACCTGAGCCTCTTCCTGCCTTTTACAAACCCACAGTTAAAGCTCCCATGGGTCATCCCTCCACTGTGGTTACAGTACCCCATGCAGCAATAATTCCTCAGCAGGATTTTTATAGAAGATCCAAAGCTCTGTTTCCTTTTTCATTATTCTTAAATTTTGTTGTCAAAAACAGCCATAACTACAGATTTTGATGTCACATGCTTCCTAGCTTATACATAAGAATAGTACTGCATACTGAGTGCTTTTAGCTATATGAGAGACAGAGGGACTGCTGGTGTCTTCATTGACTTGTCAGCTCAGGTTCTCTTCTACCCAGACACAGGTCCTTACAGTCAAAATACCAGACAACAGGGCATAAACAGTGTGATCCATATGTCAAATAACTTCTTAATAATCCTTATACTGAGGCTTCCTAATGGCCCCCAAAGTTCTTGTACCAACACCACTGTCCTTTGTCGTCTGATGGTTTTCCTAAATCATAGCTGAGGCTGGGATTAATCAAAACCTTCATGGTCCATCACAGTGCAAGCCCATCTTACCTAAGCCATAGTCCATCATAAGCAATTCATACTAGCTCCTATTTCCAGGCCAAATATTGATTTTTGTGAATATCACAAAACCAAACAGCTGATGGAGCTGTTTGTTGCACTGTCTACACATACCTGCCCACACAGTGCTTATAAATCACAGTTGCAGAGTACGTGATATGTGTGAATATTAATCCTCATCTGTATCAAGTTAAAAAAGAGTTGAGAAGCCTCTAATCTAAGCTACCTTTGCAATACTCTGTTTTTGAATTCAAAGAATAAGTTCTCAATTACCCCACAAGTTCACAAAGAACTGGAAGGATTCCCTCTCTACATAATGTTAGCTTTGTGGTTGAGTTTATTAAAACTACCCTGCTGATCCTTTGCAGGATGGATCCTCTCAGGTCACGCCCTCACATGAGTAATGATTTAGCTTCTGCTCTTCTCACCTTTTCTTACTCGGCTTAATCTCTAACGTGAAGATCTGTGGTGAGCGTTCCCCATATGCCAAAATGTTACAGACATCGTCATCACAGAACAGCTTCTCATGAGCCACAGCGATGAACAGTATTAATGTCACTCTCTCATAGATACAAAAATTCATTTCTGGGTTAAGTAGTACACCGGGGTCATATGACAAACAAGTGAAAATATACCAGACTTAGAGTTTCTATCCCCAACAATTCTTCCATACATTTACTCTTACACACTCTCCAGTTTCCCAAAGTTATCCTGACTCTTGATTTTATCTTTTCTAAAGAATGCTTTCTCTTAATCTGTCAAAATCTGCAAGCCCCAAGAACCTCCTCTTTCCCAGAAATATCTCTGGTTTATTCACTGTCTAGATCGCCACTGTGTTCACAGATGGAGGTACATGATGTGGCACCAGTGTGGTGCAAAGATCTCTAAGTGCATGCCCAACTCTAGATGTTCTACTGGTAGCTGACCACTGTGGTCCTCTTCTTGTAACATAGTTATACTTGAAGAAGGATCAAGGGGGCTCAGTATTAACCTGAAGCCCATAGAGTACTTAATGAAATGTTTGGTGAAGGGTGGCATTTGCATCTTCAAAAGCCATATGCAAAGTTCCACTGTGTATGTATTTTGTGGTGGTAGATAGGTGTCCACGTGGTCTACATCCGTGTATATTCATGAGGCCAGTTTAATGAGCCTCTTAGAATTGCTAAGTATGCGTGCATCTTGAGGGCGGATCTCTAGTATACTTTTCTTAGAAGACATTCTGGTTACTACTACACTAAGTTTTTTTCATGAGTAATATATTCTGTGAAGGATTATCAAATCTTCTTTCCTTACACCAAAAAAAAAAAAAAAAAAAAAAAAAAAAAAAAAAAAAAAAAAAAAAAAAAAAAAAAAAAAAAAAAAAAAAAAAAAAAAAAGAAAGAAAGAAAAGAAAAAAAGGGCTATGGCCCTTTCTGATCATCAACTTTCTTTTCTACACAGATGACAATATTCCTAGAAACTGCATTTTTTTTTATTGGATATTTACTTTATTTACATTTCAAATATTTTCCCCTTTCCAGGTCTTCCCTTCGGAAACCCCCTAGCCCATGCCCCCTCCCCCTGCCTCTATGAGGGTGCTCCCCCACCCACCCACCCACCCATGTCTTCCCTCCCTAGCATTCCCCTACACTGGGGCATCTAACACCCTCAGGCCCAAGGGCCTCTCCTCCCACTGATGTCCAACAATACCCTTCTTTGCCACCTATGCGGCCAGCACCATGCGTCCCTCCATGTGTATTCTTTGGTTGGTGATCCAGTCTCCGGGAGCACCGGGGGGTCAGGCCAGTTGACATTGGGCTGCAACCCCCCTCAGCTCCTTCAGTCCCTTCTCCAACTCCTCCATCTAGGACCCCACGCTCAGTCCAGTGGTTGACTGCAAGTATCTGCCTCTGTATTTGTCAGGCTCTGCCTGATCCTCTCAGGAGATGGCTCAGTGGTTAAGAGCACTGATTGCTCTTCCAGAGGTCTCAAGTTCAATTCCCAGCAACCACGTGGTGGCTCACAACCATCTGTAATGAGCTCTGATGCCCTCTTCTGGTGTGTCTGAAGACAGCGACGGTGTACCCACATACATGAAATAAATAAACAAATCTTTTTAAAAAATGAAACTGCACTTTACATCAAAGCTTTATTGATGGTGGTGCTTAGAGAAGCAAGCAACGAGGCTAACCTTTCTATATAAATAAGTTATTGTATCTCCGTGTGATATATGTGTGCATAAGTGTATTCAGGTGCATTCCTCATCCCCTCATAGTAGTGGTGTGTAAGTGTGTGCATGTGTGTGACTGCGCCTGTGCTTGTGCATGTATGTGTGAATATTTGTGACTAGAAGTTGGCTGTGGGTATCTTCCTCAGTTGTTTAGGGTTATAGGCGTGTCCCATCATGCAGGTTTATTTGGGGACTGAACTCCCAGGTCCTCACGTTTGCATAGTGAGTACTTTACCCACTAAGCCATCTCTCTGAGCTGAATGTACTAGAACTTAATGACTACTGTGAGATATTAAGAGGGTAGAAACTTACTTGGACTATGAGGCCATTAGGAGGTGACTAAGTTTAAATAAGGTCATCAGGGTAGAGTTCCCACGATTGAATCCTGATGGTTTTATAAGAAGAGGGAGAGAGACCAGAAGGTAAGAGTGCTTATATATGCACACATACCCTTTGTCTTTTCTTGTGTTGTTCTGACCTACCATTAGAAGTAAGAAGGCTACCAACTGATGTGTCAGTCCTACTTTATACCTCAAACCCATGAGTCAAGATAAACTCTTGTGCTTCATAAGTCTGTGGGATTGTATTATAATACAAGATCAATACCTCAGAAATGATGGATAGCTATGTGACAATTTTTTTTACAAATAAATCAGAATTAATTTTTTGCTGTTGCTGTTTCCTCAGACTCTTTAGAGAATCATCTCCTTGTGTTCTCAATCCATGTAGCTGGGCACAGTTAATCAGCCACCACCTGCAAACATACACGGACACACATGGGCATTCACACACACATTATTTCTTCCCAAAGCTGGACATGTAAGCTCAGCCAGCCCAATCGGAGTCTGTCAAGGGAGGAGATGATCCTTGTACCAGAATCAATAAGTAACAAAAATTTCAGGTCAGAGTGCTTCTGGCTAGATTCCCTGACGTAATGTAAAGATAGCAGGTAAACCTATGCCTGTACCTTCTCATACCTGGAATCTAGTCTTAAAGATTTATCCTTGAATTTTTTTCCATTTTGTAAGCCTTGATATTCCCTTCTAACTTAAGAGATGAATTCCTATGCTACCTACAAATAAAGAGTTCTAATTACAGTAAATTACCTTATGATCACAGTATTATATTAATAATGAAGTTGGTATTTCACTGCTAAGTGGCCCATGCCCAGGTTTTTATTATTGGATACCTCTAGAATAAGACCTACCACAGTCTACTTTGCTTTGGGGAGTCAAGTGTGCCTAAATCAGTGCTCCTAAAAAACAAGGAACCCCTCATTCTTCTCTCTGAAAACCACCCTGGACTATGCTATAACTGCATGTGTTTAATAAGTGTTTGTCAACTGGAAGTGGACAGAACCTGTAAATGGCTTTGGATGTACTAGAAACTGTGGGACAGGCAAGTCCCACATGAGTTGCTTCTTCCATGACCTCAGCATATCTTGGTGTCCTTTGTTGTGTGTTGAATTTTATCAATGCAATGCATGCAAGAGTTTGAATGTTATTTTTAACTATGATTTAAAAATGTGGATAGAATTTATCTTTTGGCTATTTTTTTAAGGTTGCTGAACAACCACTGTCACCACCAATCTCCAGAACTCTCTTTGGATATATATTGCTGCTTATGACAGATTCCATAATCTGTTTAGTAAATAGAATTGGTGTTTCCTACAGTTATTTACGGGTGGTGGTAGGTTCTTCTTTTGAAAATATCGGTGTTTTCTGTCTTTAAATAGTCTTTGTTTCTCCTCTTGGGTAAACGCTAGAGAAGGGCACCCTCATAAGACAAATAAATGAACCATTGTGCAATCACAACACACTGTCTAAGAATAGGAGATGAGGAAACCTTTATCATTGTGCTTAATTTGGCATCTTGAAATAACTCAGGACCTGAATGTTTAGTACCAGCTCTGTCTCAGTGGACTGCACCAAAGGACAGACAACTCTCTTCATTTGCCTCAATATTTTTTGTATCCTGTTTCAGGTCTATATTCCTTAAAACCTTCAGAATATTAGAATCTGCTTATTCCTGCTGGAATAAAATTGGCAGGAATTACCTCTTTTTTAAAAAGCACATTTTATCACTGTTATGAAAGTATAGAAGCTGGCCCCTGTTCACAGTGAGACTTCTATTCTTCATTTCTACCAAGCTTAGGTATTGGCAACAAATCCAACCTTCAGAAAAATGCACAGTTCAGGCAATTAATGCTCTGGTGAAAATCCTTAGCCTTTAAAATGCACATTAGCTCCAAAGCAGTGCATCCTTCTGATGGGCATTGAAGCACCGCCCGTGGATCTAAGAGCTGCAGAAATCCCACAGGAGGAGAAGTCGGTGGCATTATGTGTCATGGTGAATGATTGCTGGGTTTCTAACTCCTCCATCCACTACCCCAGGCATCTGTCAATCTTAGTTCCCCTAAAAAACAGTACTTAAGATGGGGGAAAGTGCTATTTTCACCCGAATCATAGCAACCAAGTCTAAAATACAGGGTATATGTCAGCCAAATTGCCATATTTCTTCAACATACAGAAAACTCCAAATCTATTCAAAAGTCTTAAGAGACAACACATATATAATCACCTCCATTAGATATGAAAATGACAAAGGAATAGAGAAAAATCTTTGTACACAATAACTAGTAAATTCTTTTATCATATCTCAACTTTTGGAGAATGAATGCCATTGAATGTAAGCTCCATTCAGATGAACTGTGAAGATCCAGGTAGCATAAACTGGAGAATGGCTGCCTATACCATTTTTATACCTTCATACTGTGTATATCACCACCAGCACCAGCACCAGCACCGGCAGCACCAGCACCAGCAACCACAACAACAGTGGGGTTCCATGTAGCCCAGGCTACCATTGAACTGGCTACAAAGAAAGCATCATAACTATGACCTTTTACCCTTCCTCCACTTTCTGAATGCTAGGGTTACAGACACGAGCTACCATACTTGGTTTGTGCAATGACAGTGATTGAACCCAGGGCTTTGTGTGTGTTAGGCAAGAGCTACCTAGTAAAAGCCCTACTCCACCCCCATTTTTTTTTAAGTTAGTACAAACTTTACCACATGATAGAAGAAAATAATCACATTTCCACTGTTGGAAAGGGGATCTCAATCCAACCAAATGCCAGTGCCTAAGGACATGATAGCTTTTCCCCTGATACCTTGGTACGCTTATCAGAATTCCATATGTCACCATTTGTAATTCAAGTTTGTATTTGGTTTTATCTAACCAGTAGTTCGATATTCCTGTTTCAATTTTCCAGTATTATTTTTCTGGTGGCCTAATGAAAAGTATTTTATTTGAATACTGACACTGAATTTTACCTTCATTCAAACAAGAAAATTATTTAGCTAGTCTGGTGGTTTGAATAACCATGGCCCCTAAAGACTCATATATTTGAACATTTAGACACCAGGGAATGGAACTGTTTGGAAGGAATAGAAGGATTAGGAGGTGTGGCCTTATTGGAGGAAGTATGCCACTGGGGGGTGGGCTTTGAGGTTTCAGAAGACACGCCAGGGTCACGGTCTTCTTTCTGCCCGTGGATCAGGATGTAGCTCTCAGATCTGCTCCAGTGCTCCCTGCTCACATAATAATGGACTAATCCTCTGAAACTATAAGCAAGCCCTCAATAAAACATGTTCTTTTACAAGAGTTGCTTTGGCTATGGTGTCTCTTCACAGCAATAGAACACTGCCTAAGACAGTCTGTTTTATATTAATTCCACAATTTTGCTTGCAAGTTGCTATTGTTCCTGTACCTTGTTTTTTGCATTGTTTCTCTTTCCAATTATCCTTGGAAAACTATTTTTATGTTGACAATAACCAACATGGTTTGATGGTGCAGTAGAAACAGGTTAGGGGGCAGGTAAAAGGGCACTCAGCCATTTATTTCTCTAAACTAAAACTACCACTAAGCTTCTATTCCTTATCCACAACCTGGCCACTGGAGCTCACACCCAGCCTGAATTACCCATATAGCCACCTCACCATTGTGTTCTATCTCCATAGCCAGGCCCTGGTTCCCTTACCAGATTAACCTTTCTACCCTTTCATGCCATTTTTATGTCTATAAAACATGTTTACTTGTATTACATTAAAAAAATGTGTCAGCCAATCCTGTGTGACACCCAAGGGAACCTGTTTAAAAGAGAGGAAGAATTTGTTGTGCTCATGGTTCTTAAGATTTCAGCCATTGTGCTAGGAAGAAGCACATTGGTGAAGAACAGTTGACGTGATGGAGGTCAAAGCAGAGACAAAGAAATAAAAGGGGGCCGAAGGCAGGTGGCACCCTTAAGAACATGCCTCCAGTTACCTTCTTCTAGCTTGTTCCACCTCCAAAGTCTCCAGAACACCCCCCCCCCCATATAGTGCCAATAGTGGGTCCAAAGCCCTTAACACATGAGTTTACAGGGGTGTGTGTCATCCTGTATTCAACCTCTAATAAGGCCCAATACTTCATTCCAGCAGTCCAAAAATTTCTATACTGTAAGTTCTCCAAATACCATTAATCCCCTCCAAGCAGGCTCCGTCTGTGCTATCTGCTCAGTCAGACTGTAGTATTACTTATCCTTGAATACCCTCCCCACTCACCGCCAAATACCAATCTTCAAATGTCAACTGGATCTCACCTCCCATATAAAGAAAGCTTCCTTGACTTTGCTGCCCACACAGAACTCTTCCTTTTCCAATCTTTGGTAACACTTCTTATCAGTGGCACACAACCAAACACATAATTAGGGAACAGGAAAAGGCTATGCACGCTCATTAGAGCCTTCTTCTCCAACTAGGTGGGGATGGTAAGATACATTTGGTTCATTCACATTAAGAACACATGGTTTGGTACCAAATAATTTGAAGATAGCCTATCGTTTCACCTACCCACTGACAATGCAGAATTTTCCATTTGGTGTGTGGACGTGCTGTGTGTGTGTGTGTGTGTGTGTGTGTGTGTGTGTGTAGATGTGCGTGTGTATAGAGGTGCACATGTGTACGTGCATTCATGTGTTTTTAGGGGTACACATGTGCCATTCACTGACAATACAGAATTTTTAAAATAGCTATTTTTCTTAGTCGAGGTCTTCTATCAAAACTCTTACATTCAAATACATGGATTAGGCAGACAATGTGGCTCAACAGGGAAGGATGGCTATCCTCTGAACTGACAACCTGAGTTCAATCCCTAGGACTCACATGAGGGAAGGAGAGAACAGATTCCTGCAGATCATCCCTTGTCCTCTACATGTATGCTAGGGTACATTCAAAGAGCTCAAGCATACGCAAAATTAAAATGTGATAAAACAGTTCACAACACATTGATAACAAAACTCAAGAAAGAAAAGGCAAAGAGAAAAAAAAGAAAAACAACAAGCAACCTAATAAAAATGGGCCCGAGTGAACAGGCTTGATAGACGAGCACATTTGTGATAAAACGCGACCAGATATGCAGTATCATTTACATGTCAGGAAATGTCAGTGTAGGCTACAATAAGATATCAATTAAGACATACAATAAGACATACAGTTATTATAATGTCAAAAGTCAAAACTCCCACTTTCCCAAATGTTGGCAAGGATGCAGTGGACTTTATGCAGCTTATACCCTTATGGTTGGAGTATAAAATGTTAAAACCACGTTGAACACAAAAATAATTAAAGTTGCACCACCTTCTAATATAGCTAACCTGCTTAAGTTACTAAAGAAAGACAAAAATATACATCTACATAAGGATTTGCATATCAACATGTAAACCAACTTTTATGTGTAGCAGATTAATTTCAGCAACAACTGAAATTCTCAGAGACAGCTAAATAGATAAACAGAATGTGGATCAGACATAAATGGAATATTAGCCAGCAATTAAAAGAGCGTGATACTGATGCATGCTTGGATTTCAAGCACATTATAAGTGAATCCAGCCAGATTCAAAAGGCTACTTGAGCTATTATCCCATTTATCTGCTAATCTAGGAGACTGTAACCCCAGTGACAAAATAGTGCAGATACCTGAAGGTAGCCAACAACTGTCTGACTGGACTTGAGGCCCATGCAGTAGGAGGGGATCCATGTCTGGTACTGTAAACCTGGCCAAGAAACCAGGGCTGAAAAGTTCATAGACCCTAGAGGATAACTTATTACTGTCATTTTCCTAAATAAATATAGCTCCTAACTGAATACTAAATATTTACCCCTGACACACACACACACACACACACACACACACACAAACACACACACCCCTCATGGGTAAGTGTAGTTCTCATCACTCACAAAAGAAGCTTACTTTTGCCGCAGACAAAGGCTGCTATAGAGATTCACAACTGATTGAAATACAGAGAATAAGTAACCATGGGTTGCTCAGCCCTAATTGCACCTCTGCAACACAAACCCCATACCTAAGGCTCAGAGAACATTGCAGAAGAAGGGGTAGAAAGACAGTAAGAGACAAGGCCAGGATGCCCACTGTGAGAGAGCATCATTGAGACATGACAGGGTTGCTGCATCCACAAAATTTCAACAATATGGTTGTGTGAACAAGGTCTGCACAATGACCACACCTGTCACTGTGTCAGCACAAATCAGGGAAATGTTACAAGGTCTTATCCATAGTGGCTACAAGAAGAACAAATTCCCTGATAAGGAATCCAATCCCAAGTGGTCAACTCTAAACACAGGCACACAGGCAACACTGAATGGACTTGGTATATAATGTTTGCACGTGTATGTCTGTGTATCTGTGCACGAGTGTGTTTAAGGATAATAATTATCAAAGAGATTATGAAGTTGAAAGGGCTGGAGATGGGAGAAGTTGGAATGGGAGAAGAAGGACTGAAAATGTTGCAAATACAGTGTATTCATATAAAAAATTCCAAAAATAAAGAGTAAATCCAAGGAGTAGGCACACATTAGGGTCATTAAGGCTTGGGAATGAAGGAAGGGGTTAATGAAAGGGGCCACAGGAGGGGACTTGGGTGGGTTAGGCACGTGTCATGCATATTGATTAGGTATTGGTAAATAACTGCTTGCCCAGAAAAACATACAGAATGTCATATCCAAAGAATAATTTTTCTGTTTGATATATTTTTTTTTAAGTAACTTCAAAATAAAGTCCCAGGGCATATGTTACCAATTAGCTCAGAAAACATCATTACCAATTACTCTTTTGTATGAAATGAGAAAAACAAAACCACATTCTCTATTATTTTGTGAACATCTCTAAAATGTGCTGATAGATGCTACAATTTTTTAGCTAAACTCTACAGAATTCTCAGTGTCATTTGACATAATTTCACAACTAAATAATCATCACCGATATTTATTTACCTAGTGATTCTGTACATATACCCACCCTAAGTCTGTCTGCTAGCAAGCTCCTTCCCTCACTCCACCTCCAGCAAGTGCTCTGGACATGGCTAGCCTGGGTCCTGGAGCTCCTGAGGCTTACATTCTAGGCACAGTCCTAGTTAGACAAATGATGTAATGAGTCTTCTCCCAGGGCATGCACCTGGAGGACACTGGGTAGCCACTTTGAATAAAATGGCTGGGAGGGGGATCCTGTGGGTGATGACATCTGCACTGATCCTTAGTGACCAGAAAGAGAGAAACAAAAATCTGGAGGCAGAGGTATTTTAGTAAAGGGCCCTGTAAACAAAGGATGGAGTTTAGATCCTTGGAGCCACAGAGAGTTCAGGGCAGGAAAGAGACAAGGAAGAAACAGATAAATCCAACAGTTTGGGACTGAGAACTAAGACCCTCAAATTTTGTGCTTTATTGTCCTTTTAATGAGAAGCCAGCAGAGGGCTTTGTCTCGGCCACACAACTGATTTACATCTTTAAAACCTCAACCAGGCACTTATTTCTTCTCTTTCAACCATCAGTGTTTCCCATTTACCTTAGTTGACTAAGCAAGTACCCTGGCTCTGTTTCTGTATTTGTAAAATGGGTAATACCAGTTTCCAGCAACCACCAAAGCATATGGCTTCCATCTGCAAGTTAAGCATTTGATGGCTGAGGCCCACTACAGGCTCCTTCCTGGCCTCACCTTCCCTGACAGACACTGCCCTTGTCACCTGCTCTCCTGTCCACTCACCTCCCACCTTTTAATCCCAACAACCCTCTTGCTTTTTTTCAGTTGACCTTGTAGAACCATATCCAAACTCTGCAACGACTGTTTCTTTGTACTATTATCTCTCCCCTCCCCCATTTCTTTCTCCTTTGTCATCCAAACAATGTTTGTCTTTGGGGGACATTAGCATCTCATATTTCTCTTCTTTATTGCTTATTGTTTGATCATGACTGGACTCCTAACTCCACCACCCTAAGGAGTTCCTCCTCAGAACTCCCAACACTCCTGTTCCCACCTCATATTCCTGGTCCTGTAGAGCCGATTGCTAGACCATGGTGCTACTATCTCCTCCCAACAGAGAAGGACAAGGCAACAGAAAGACAGAGGACAGGATTCTATCGCAGCTTGTAGCTAACTACTGTGTATGGTCATAGAACACACATGCAATTTCTCTGGGCATTAACCATGGGATCTACAGCCATGATGGGTTGGGTTTATAATCTTAAAAGCTCTTCGACTTCTTGTTTCCAAGGTTAACAATAATTCTTAGCTTTGGCATTCATGTATCAATTCTGGATTATTCTAAATAATTTCCATCTCCTTTATTATGATATAGTGCTCATATTAGGGGTTCTTTCCAAGTTCCTTGCCAAATGTATCCACCATGACCTTCAGAATAGATACTTCTATAAAGAGGCCTTCACACAGCCTGTTCAACACCCGTACAAGCCATCCACAACCAAAAGAAATGCTAGTAATTAAAACTCAAGTAACCAAGTATCTTAGTCAATGTTCTATTGCTGTGAAGAGATGCCATTTAATTGGAGCTTGCTTAGTTCATTATCAGCACAACGAGAAGCATGGTGGCAGGCAGGCAGACATGATGCTGGAGAAGTAGTTGAGAGTTGGACTTCTGGATCCTCTGAGAGCAGGAAGAAAGAGAGAGCCACTGGGCCTGGCTTGAGCATTTGAGACTATAAAGCCCACCCCCAGTGACTACCTTCCTCCAACAAAGCCATATCTCTTAATCGTTCCACTCCCTAGTAACAAAACATTCAAGGTGAAGTTACAAGTGGTTGTGAGCCATGAAATGTGGGTTCTGGAAACAGAACTCGGGTTTCCTAGTGGGGCAGCAAGTGCTTTTAACCACTGAGCTATTTCTCCAGCCTCTGGACTTTTCATTTCTCCTCATTGTGCAAGATTTTTGTTGACTGTTTAGACAACATATTCTTCCTTTTCTTTAACAATTTGATCCTCAAGTCAACAAGAAAATGGGAATATTGGTAGAGGAGGGAAGCCATGGCTATCTATGGTAGTCTAGAATGGAGCTTCAATACCCAATATGAATGGGGAGTCCAAGCAGAAACAGATGTGCATCTCTGTGTTTACATAGTCCAGTGCCATGTTTGAGGCATCATACAAGGTAATGACATTTCAACAAGGGAGACTGCCCAGGTTTCAGTGCCTCTGCGCGAGCATGCACGCGTGCGTCTGTGTGTGAGTGTGTGTATGTGTGAGTGTGTGTATGTGTGTGTGTGTGTGTGTGTGTGTGTGTGTTTTTCAGAATGTGAAGTAGAGCTACAATCAGAAAAAGAACATATTAAGGAGTTAGGTACTCCTCAACAAGACAGTTAATTCCAAGACTAGAACAAGAAAGTGCAAGATGGACTGAAAGCAAGACAACAAAGTGCTCAAAGAATGACGGAGTCATGGCAAAGGGACATAGAGACCAGCTGTAATGAGCTACTCTGTTTTTTTCAGGACCAGTCTGAACTATCAAACAGGCTAGAATCTATGGCATAAATTAAGAAGCAATGATGCTATGTAAATTTTTTTTTAAAAAATGAGTAGGCAGAGTCTGAGAAACAATGGGATGTCTTGATGCCTTCAAAGGAATTTTGTTTTAAATAGAAGGCCCAGTTATAAAAGGACAGGCATCACTTTACCAGGGGAAGCCTGGAAGATAGAACTTAAAGTTGAGAGTCCTAAGTGTACAGTAGCCAGGTGAGCCAGAACCACAGACACAGCGCCAAGGGTACGGGATTACTTTTGCACCCCTGGGATCTAACTAACCACAATGAAACTACCAAGGAAAACACTCCCAGCCACAGGGACAGGCAGGGAGTCTGTGTAGAAAATACTCTACTAAAGCAAACCTAAACAAATGGGCTTAAAATGCTTTCATCAAAGTGAAGAGAAAAAGCCTACAGAAAGTGGAGGAAAGTTTCCTGACTACATTTCTGAAAGGTTTAATATCCAGACCATATAAGAAAATCTAAAACTTTTAAAAGATGGTAAAAATGATATAATTATAATCTCAAAAATAAGAGAAAAAACTAACCAATAGATTCAAGAAAACATTTCTTAAAGGAGGACATTAAATGGCCAGGAGGTATGTGAAAAATATTAAACAACACTAGAAAAATACACATTGAAATCACCATGTAAGAATAACTATTATCAAAAACTATCGGCAAGGATGTATGAAACTGGATCCTTGAATTTTACAGCCATTACAGAAAGGACTATTGGGTTTTCTTAAAACAAAACAAAATAAAAACAACAATAACAAAAAATAAAACAAAACAAGGAAAACCCCAAAACAGACAAACACAAACAAAAAGCTGCTGGTATAGGATCCAGCAGCCTCAATCCTGGATGCACACAAAGAAAACCAACCCAGTATGTTGAAGAGTCATATGCACTCCTGTGGCCATTTGAGCACTGTGCATGACAGACAAGAAAAGGAGGCAGCTTAAGTGTTCATCAACTCAATAGACAGGTGGGTAAATAATATAGTATGTATACACAATGCAAAGGCTTCTGTTTCAAAAAGCATGCGTGCTGTCAGTCATTGGGGCAACATAGATGGAGCTGGAGATCATTCCGATAAGTGAAATAAACCAGGCTCCTAAAGGCCACTATCAAAAGGGCTCACTCATATGTGGAACCTAAGCGCTGTTTTCCTAACGTTGAGAAGAGACGACCATTGGCTCCCAGAGGCTGGAGAATGTAGGTGAAGGAGAGGGAGGGAAAGAGGCGGGTCAACAGGTTCTGCCTTGAAGATCCACATCTGAGAAGAAGTTCCTGTGCGCTGCTGTGCTGCTGACATAGGGTGCCTGGCTATCCATACTGACTGTGTACCATGCAGACTAGAAAGACAGGGAGAAGAAATTCAGGTGGTTTGCCATAAAAAAGTGATAAGTAGTCTGTATATAGATATGGTTTACTCTAATTACTCAGCACACATGATTCAAACCTCATATCTACAAAATCAATAAGTACAATTTTTTAAAAAGGTCATATGACCTAGAAAAGACTGGGGAACTATCCCAGACCAAAAGAGAAGAAGAGATGTGGCCATCTGGCATAGCACTAAGTTCTGATCTGGGTCCTTTTCCTGAAAGGGTCATCATTTCGACAACTGGTAAAATTGTAACGAGGTCTGCTGGTAGACGCTGGCCATTTACCAGTAACCATTTCTTGGTTTGGATGGCAGGAGTGCAGTTGTACAGAGACAGTTCTTAGTTTCAGGTGTTCTTTTTGACAGACTTCTTGTGTAAATGTTTATAATTCTGAAATTTTTTTTATACAAAATTCAATTTTGGAGCACGGAAGGTAAAATATGTGCTGTGCACGTAAGTGTTGCAGCTCTGAAAAGAAAGGTATCCTGGTAGTCAGCAGCCAAGTAGTACCCCAAAATCACACCGCACAACAAACCCCACCCAAGAAATTTATTGGGAAAGACAGAAGAGGGTGACTGCCTCAACTCTTACAGTTTCTTGTGAGAGGGGAGAGAGCTTTCCAGGGTGGCTTGATCTTGGGGCAAGCCCGGGGGTTAGTGGGATTCTGTTGCCTGGTCTTGGGCTTCTTTTTCCCTTTGGAGGACAGAGCTTGGCTGCCTGCCTCTGAAGGGGTTGGAAACAGCCATTAAGGCCTTTAGAGTAGTCTGGAGGCGGGACCTGGCCAGTACCTCGAGGGGCTTACAGTGCTGCAAGCATTAGGAATTGAATTTGATCCAAAGAACTCATGTTAAAAATAAAAAAGCTTGGCATGGTAGCACTGACTTGTAATCCTAGGACCTAGGAGGTGGAGAGAGTGGATTCCGAGGCTTGCTGCCCTGTGAATCTACTGTAATATGTGATCTTTGGGCACTAAGAGACCACCTCTAAAAACAGTGGATGGTGCCTGAGGAATGGCATTGTTGTTGACCTCTGGTGTCTACATGCATGTACAGACATGCTGTTGTATAATATTGCTCTCAGGTTAGAAACAGTCCATCCTGCAGAGGATTTCCTTTAAGCAGGAAGGTTAACAACTCGAAATAGTGTCAGCAAGTTTCTGAAACTGACCATACTTACTAGGCCCCACCCTGTATGAGTAAGCCATAAAAGCCGAGAGTCTCGGTCATGTGAAGCCAAGTTGAGCTGCAAAGAAGACCCTGAGACCAGACCAACTGCCTGGAAGAGGAAAAGACCAGCTAAACTGCACGAAGAGAGTTAAACCAATCACAGTGCCTTCAAAGGACCCTCTTCTAACAGGTGAGCCAGCCTCAGGCTGTGCTGAGTGCTCCGGGTTCCCAGCTTCATGAGCCGTCTTACCCATCCCAGAGTGGGTTTTGGTAATGAGTCTAGTTTTGAGTCCTTTTCTGCTTCTGAAAGTCAACCGAATAAAATTCATGGTTCAAAAAGTTGGTCTTTGGTGGTATCTGTTCTGTCATGGTTTCCCTATCTGGGGTGAGTAGACTTGTGTTGCATCTCTCCAGGAAACATTTTTCCACACAGCACAGGTGCGCTCTCGCACACACACACACACACACACACACACACACACACACACACACACACTAATTCTGTAAACACACACACACACACACACACACACACACACACACACACACACACACTAATTCTGTAATTTTTCAAACCTGCCCTCTTCTTTCCATTATGGTGAACATCTTGCTCCAGAGAGGCAAGTCCCCAGTCTTCCACAGGGCTGTGATTACTTCTTTAAAGCCTTCCATGCTCCTGCCCAATTAAGGTCACCCCACAATCACTGCACTGCATCCTTCTTCCCTGTTCTTGCCCCAACCTGTAGAACACTTTTCCTTACCTACCACATTGGGTAACTCCTTAGTCTGACTCTCAAGTTCAACTTCATTCTGGTTCCAAATAACCTATGTCTGGCTTCTCCTCCCCACCCACCTCCCAAGCAACACAGCTTGATCTGCCCAGCTCCAGAATTCCCCACACGGGTTAGTATTCACCTCTTACACATTTTCTAAGACTAAGTGAAAATACTCTTTCTGAGGGTCTCTCTCAACTCTCGTTTTCCAGGGTTAGCCCACATCGTCTCCCTCAGCCGGAATACCCAGTCAACTCTGCCCCTTACAAACATCTTTCACTTTATCTCATATTGCAATTTTGTAGAGATTTCTCTCAATAATAACTAAGATATGAGGTGAAGGCACACAGCACTGTGATTCTTCTCAGTGGTTAAGTCATGGCCAATGTTACAAATCCAGACTGTGGCTATCTGAGCCTTGTTACCTGAGGCGTTGAACTTTTCTTTGTTCCAGTTATTGTCTACTTAGCCAATATCCTTCCGTGAATAAAGTCTTCTCTTTCTACAACTAAATACACGATGCCTACCCTTTTCAACACAGAAATCTAGGCTTTGGCCATACCATGAACAATTCTAAATCTGGCGGTTTCTAGGATATCACTTGAGTAACAAATATCTATTTGGAATTACATGTTAACTTCATAAAGAACAAAATAAAATTCTTAAAACCAAAGGGAAGCCTACATCTCACAAGCTTAAAACCAGAAGCTCTCAAGTTTAGAATAAAGATGCATCTCTTGAGAACACTGTCTACTGACTGCACTTTTCTTTTCAAAAATTTCCTTGGTTTTCATTAATAAGTTTTGGATACGTTCATTGAAGTTAATATGTATATTTAAGCATGGTCAAGAAGCCTCATTTTTTATATACTTGAGCTTAGAAAATAAAAGAAAAATGATAAACTATTTAGTAGCAAGATGGAACTTTTATTGTCAGATGAGCAATAGGAAACGAAAGCAATGTCTGAAAGCCAGAAAGGTTATTATTTGGGAGGCAAAATATAATGGCCATCAAAACACTGAAGGAAGCCTAGTGTTGGCCTGAAATTATGGCAATGATATAACATCTGTTCTTACTTTGTCATGCAAGAACAGGAGAGGTTGGGTACACCCAGAATTTCAATACAGCAAAAGGCTTCAAATCTAGAAGTGATAAATCTCCAGGCCCTGGCTCCAGCAGATCACAAGGTTAAAAACTACATTAAGGTGAAATTATTTAATTGATCTAACTGTAATTATGGATTCTAGTTCAATATTCATATTTAAGTATGACACACTTCATAAAGCATTTTAAGTGTGAAAAGGTGGAATTTAGATTGAGACGTTTGTGACGTGAGAAGCGAGACTTAACAGAAATACATTGTCACAGTGCTTTGGACATGAAAGAGCACTTGTTTTGTTTTATGTTGGTTTGTTTTCCCAGTAAAATGATCAACAATTTCTCCAGAAACAGCATACGTAAATGAAAGCGACTGAACTTTCAGGAGAAGCAAGTCTCATTTGAAAGTCATCTCAACAACAATAGACTCGCCTAGAGAAATTGTAGACATGTTAGCCATCTTCAAAGTCAAAACAGTATGTGACACATAGACATGTTAGCCATGTTCAAAGTCAAAACACCACGGGACAAGGAAGGAAAAGCACACTGTATGTGTTCACTCCCAAGGTCCCGGGCAAGGCTGGATGGGTTTACTCTAGTTACCACTGACGTTCACACACACAGCACACCTCCAACAAATCTACTCTGTTTCTGTACTTTGCAGCGTGTAACATTTTTTACATCTCTGCAGCTTATCTGGAAAGTTTACTGATAGGGAAAAACTTGGCACAGACTTCTTGAATTCTGAAGCTTTTGTGTCATCAGAAAAAGTGAATTTAAATAAAAAAAAAAAAGTCAAGGATGATTGACAAATAAAAGCAATGACCTGAGTTGTACTGAATTTTTCTCTTCTTTTATGAGGAAAACTACAAAGTGAGGTAAGCACTTAATTGCTTGTATTGGAACCCACAAGTCTATGCCCTTTGAAACAGTGGACTTTATATTCAAAAGTCTAAGTCAATGTTAGCACTGCATTATGAGACTATCAAAGTGACTATGGTTATCGCCATAAACAGCCAGTGTTGTGTCAACAGAATGACCCACGTGAGCCAGGAATAATGCAAATAAAAAGAACAAGGAATTCATAGCAGATGTTGAATTTATAAAAGGAAATGTTGGATTAAAAAACAGGACCAAAAAATGCCTCAACTTTTCAATGAGAGGTCACCCCCAACTATGCTCAGTTTGACATGGCAAAGATTTTTTCACCCAGATAAGGATATATTTAGAGAGAGAGAGATGTGTGTGTGTAAAACAAAATTAGAGATCAGATCAACATTGTATTCAGAGAAACTCTTTTGATCCTCCAAAGGGAGTCTCTGTCACTTTACTGGACAGACTTCACAGAGAATCAAATTTTACTCCCTCACTTTAAAACAAAGAAACTGAGGCCTGGAGAGATAATGACTCACCTGAGGTCACAGTGTTGTTTGCACTGAGGCTGACAGGAAACTCTAACTCACATGACACGCCAGGTCCAGTGTCCACCCCAAGGCTTTACATTTTGCTTTGTCATAATTTACTTTACAACTTGGAACTCAGTCCCTTCCCTGGGAATGATTAACAAGACATGACTTTCGTCACTGCTCCCACAGAATGCTCACACAGCGAAGACAACATGCACTCCATGGACGGTCCCCTTTTCTGTCAGCCTAAAGAATCTAGATGATAGTCATTTTTCTTATTTGAATAGGATACTCTTTCCAGACAGTACTCAGTACACTAATACAAACTGCATCGCCTTTCAAGTTTCAAAATTTGTGGAGAACCATGGGGCAGACCAGCAATGATCAGCTTCTATGCTAGAAGAACCTCATTCTTGTTCTTAACAGGTAGGAGCAGGGAATCCTGGTGGTGCAGCCTGTTTCCTCAGCATCTGGGAGGCTGAAGTCAGTGAGTCTAAGGCTAGGTTAGATAGCATACAGCTCTCAAACAAAAAAGTACCAAAGACCCAAAATATAATTAAAAAAAAAAACTTTGTTTATGTGAATTAAAACAAAATTAAATTATAAGCAGAAACTGCTATTTAACTCATGGAAAACCATCACATACTAATATAAACATAAGTTTGTGAAAAATAACTTTATTTCTCCAAATGAAAAACTTCAAAGAAGAAGTTGTCCATTTTTCCCTGGCAAGTCTACTGTCTTCCTTTAATATGAGAGCCATAATTTCATATCGCCTCCTGCATCCATCCATTTGTTCCATACATGTAAGAAAACAAAGTATAGCCTCACACGGATTTTCTAGAAACAGGAAAGATGCTTTCCTGGTCTTCTGGAATCCTTGTGGTAGGATTCTTTGGGATCCCAGAGAAAACCCAGCAGTAAGTACTGTCATGGTGTTGGCGAATGGTGAATAGTTATGATGTGGAAACTGAGCCAAGCCTAAGCTCCTCACACACCGCTATGTGAATACCCGTTGGTCCGATTTCCACTCATGATGTATGATTTCATGAACCTCCTTGGAAAGGTCTTGGAAACCCCCAATCATACTCTGAAATTTTTCAATAGGTTTTATCCAGAGAGAAGGAATGTTAGTAAGACCTAGAGACAATGCACATGGCCTTGATTCATCACAATCAATTCTTTAATTCACCCAACATTCCTTGAATGAGATATTATCATCATAAGTAAAAAAGCAATGGGAAAAATCAGATTTTGTCTAAAAAGATACAAAGAAAGAGACCAATGATGGATAAAATTATTATATTGTGTATACCAAAATCTAGAAAAAAGCCTATGTATCCACTGATCCTTGAGCCCGTCTTCTTGAAATGAACAAAACATGGCTGGCCTTCACGAGAGACAGTTGTAAAGACTTATCAACTACAGGACGTCAAGCATCACTAAACAGTTTACAATGAAATGTGGAAAGCTTAATCTTAACTGACACAAACCCAGCAAGCACACAAGCAGAAAGGATTCCCGTGTACTGTGTTCACAGGAGGAAGCACACAGTTTCAATGAGCACAACACAGGCTGAATGCTGTACCCATGAGGTGCCCAAGGATGTGGGCTCCCAGGTAATCAGGAGGGGCCTGAGAGCCAGCGGTGGAATATGGCATCCTGTGCTCTGAAGAACTCTTAAGAATGGAACATTTGCTTCTACAAAAGCAAGAAGAGAAAGGTTGGAGCTACTGATAAGGAAAAAAATCCTCAAGCCAAAAGTGTTTTGCTTTGTGTTTGAAAAAGAAAACAGTAAAAGATATGAGACTGTAGATATGCCTTATATTCTGTTAATAAGATGGACATATTTTTCACAAAATAAAGACTTAAGGAAATGAAGGGAAATATCCACATGTCCTTAGATGCCAAAGGAATAAACTGTAGCCAAAAAAAGTTATACTTTATATATTCCACAAAAGGCTCACTTATCACATCCATGTAATAAAACCAGAACTGAAGCAAAGTCCAATGCAAGTACTCATTACATAAATAAGAACCACCCTTTACACTCACATCTAAAACCTCTTCCTTGTTTTTCTAAACATATCCAACACAGTCTCTGCATCAAGGAAAACCAGGACACATTTTACAGTAAACAGAGTATGTCTTCTTGCAGATCTCATAAGCTATAAATGTACCAAATTCAAAACTATGGTGATATATTTCATTTCCAACATGCAAAAGGTAAGATTGTCCACTAAGTGCCTTTAGATGGCTGAGTCTGTAAAGGTCTTCACAGTTAAGGAAATAATTTATTTGAAAAGGAAACCACAACTTTCATATCATTAGCCTTACCCCTCCCCCTCCCCCCCAAAACGAGGCTTTCCTCTAGAATAGGGAGAGAGAAGGAAACTGGTAAGTAACAGTTTTGGGGTTCTGTTTTATTTCTCACAACTATTGAAGTAATTAGTAAAGAATTTTAATAGGAAAAGGAGAGTAAGACCATGAGGAAGTAATTTGATACAGTCTCAGTGAACCAGAAAACAGAAAAGTGGGGAATGAACACTAGCCTGCTAACATAAATGTAGGAACTGGTAGTAAAAATACACATTTTCCAAACCCCTGAAAGAGACAACAGGGAGATGCCTGTGCATGTGTGTGTGTGTGTTTCTCCAAAGTCAACGCAAACCTATTCTAGAAGATCTTAAGAATATTTTGTTCCTCTTCTTCAGAAAATGGTGCTATATCAATAACCCAAGGACGAGCACCAAATGACCATCCTTAAACAAAAATAAAACGGCGACACCTTGAAATGTGTCTCAATTTCTCCCATCACAAAAATAAAGACAGGTTGTACCAACTTACAAAGCCATGATTTTCAGAGGTAGGGTGGTAAGAAAGGAGATAGGAGAGAAAGGATTACAAAACAAATCAACTTACCTTGACACGTTTTCTGGAATGTACTCTAGGACCGGATACCCATCACTTCTCCTAGATGACAGGTCACCGTGTGGTTTCCATGACTCCACTAATGTATTGACAGGTGGAAAGGAACTCAGGTGTTGGAAAGATTGGTCTCTAGGTGACCGTGATAAAGAGATTGTACCTTGAGCACCAATCCGGTAGTGAAAGGACTGTCCACCCGAATTCACACCAACGATGGCAGAGGATGGGATGCTGGTTTCAGGGTAATAGCTCCCATCCTCTGGTTCTTGCTTAATGCCCACTGGGAATGCGCTGCCCTCACAGCTACCATCAAAGCCGGGCACAGGCGGTCCTAAGATTCCTGATAGGGAGTAATAGTCTTTATCATCCATAAAGGAAAAGTACGAGCCATCCATGAATGGAAATGGGTTGACCGTGGGGTTCCCTTTAAAAGATGCTCCTGAACATGAGTGCTTGCTTGACTCTTGCTTTATTGGTACAGAAAATGGTGAACTGGAGTTGATTTTGCTGTTTCCTCCCAGGCAGGAACTACTGAAAGCCCCATCTGGTTCTGGTTTTATGTACTGGACAATGTTGAGCTGGCCAGTCACACCATTGGAAATGGCCTTCTCGACTTCCTCTGTCTTAGGGAAAGGAACGTCGTGAGCACCTTTCTCGTGGGTGTCTGGACTGGGAACCACATCCTGGATGGCACCGGCTCCAGCAGAAGTGCCCGAAGTGGCATAGCTGAAGGCATTGCTGATGGGGCTGCCGATGGACCCCACTGTGCTGGCTGTCGGGCTAGAGAGTGTGGATCTATTGTTGGTGTTGGAAGGGCTGGAAACAGAGCACCTTGAGTTGTTAAGATTTGCCGGGCTGGACACAGAGGACCGTAGAGGGACATTGTTTGGACTGGAGACTGGAGATTTTACACTGCAGTGACTTGGAGGGCTGGAAATTGGGGATTTCATGCTGCTTAATGGACTTGAAAGAGGGGAGCCCACGTTGCTCGCATGTGCGGGGCTGTGTGACCGTGAGCCTCTATTTTCAACACTGGGGGAGCATGTCAGTGAGGTTCCTTGAGTGATGGGACTGTGCACTGGGAAACTGCCAAAGCTAGCTGTGGAGGAGGACATGGAGTTGATGCCCGCGGGGCTGCATACTGAGGGGCTCTTCTCATGACAGATAATTGGGCTCTTAACGATGGCACGCATGGCCCCACCATTCATGGAGGCCCCAGAGTCAGGGATGAATGACCTCAAAGGCCTGCTCATAGCACTCAGTGTGGAGGACCTGTGACCATTTTCTTTGTAAAACTTCACCAGCTGTTCCATGTTTTGATAAATCTTTGCCGGGCTCAGTCTTCCTGGTTGGTTCTGCTGATCGTAAGTGTACTCGGCATCTCTTACAGAATCCATGTATAAACCCATGGACTCAGCCACCGTGGCTGAAAGTTCCTTGGATTCCAGCTCAGTTTTAATATCTGATGGCAAAATCCCAGACCGACTATTGTCTTGCTGAAGGCAAGGGAGTAATTCGTGTTTTTCTTTGCTGCTTCCTTGAGTACTGTTGTTCGGAATAGCACCGGAAACGCAGCTGACATTGACAATTTCCATGTAGTTGTTCTCATTGGTCCTCTCTGCAGGTCCAAGTGAAGAACGCTCCAAGGTCTGAGACACTTGACTCCAGCGCCTTTCCATATCTAGGCCTTCAGGGAGACTGTGGTAGCCTTTGGTTTCCATAGCTAACAAACAGATTTATATTCAACTGTTAGAGTCAGTAACAGCAGTATTATGCCAAGGCAGTCTAAAATTGCATCGATTGAGCTACAATTTATATTCAAGTTAACATAAACAATATTTCTAGTTGCATTAAAATATAACTTCTTGGGTACTAACATAATATATCACACAAACAGAATATTATCTCTAACTTCTTTAGAAGCCAGAAGAAGGACCAAGTACAATTCTGTGTCTCAATAAAATTCACTATAATAGAGCCTTGACAGTTTGTAAAGAAAATTTACAAATGGCAACATACTTGAATATTAAATAATATTCAATATTATCCCAGGGGTTGATACGGTAGTCCAAGGGAATATGGGTGATTAGACAAAGCCAAAAGCATGGCGACAAAACAACAACAACAACATCATCATCATCAACAACAACAACAAAAATCTAAAAAATTAAAACTAACTTGGGCAAACTTTTCTTAGGATCCACTTCTACACAAGAGTGTGGGCTCCTTCCTCGCTCCTAGGCTCTCACCCATCCCAGTGCTCCTTATATACTAAAACAAAACAAACAAACAACTAACTTTATGACTTCAAAGTCTTGGGAAACTTTGGATCACATGAAAGCTGCCTTCCACATGACCAAATACATGGCCTTATTATAAATGATATGAAAATGCATAAAGTTGTGTTTCCAAATATATGCTTGCCAAAAGAGTAGTCATAGGGAAAGTCATTGACCAACTGCTCCTAAAACAGTAAGACTTTCTTAATTATATATATATATATATTTCTTATATTAATGATGTCAATTCAATTAGTGTAGTGTCACTTCTGTAAAGTCTGAGTATATATAAACTGACTTGGAGGATGGAGCAGAGCTGTTGCCAGACAGGTCAGCAGCATTTGGCTCTTTCTTGTCAGGAAACAATTTTAACAAGCTCCCTGGTCTAGCAACACCTCTGTTCGAGCTGTCCAGCATTTTACTCTCAGCCATAAATGGAGGAAGTTTATGAAGGGCCCCCTGACCATTTAAGCATTTACTCAGAAATATGTCCTCAGCACTTGCTACATCCTGGGCTGAAGAACAGTCATGAATCTGTAGTAAAACACCCCCCCCCCCACCCTCCAAAAAAAACCACCCAATAAAACAACAAGAAAACAAAACAAAGCAACAACAACAAAAAACCAACCAGGCCTCATCTGCATTTTAAAGGAGCCCATGGGGATGTTGTCAATATACATTCATTTCCATCTGCTCTAATCGATAAATTTAGCTCATGAACACATTACAATAGACTATGTATAAATAATCATTATATGCTATATAATTCAGCAAGCCTTTCTGATATATTATTTAACCTTACAAACCAACCTATACAAAAACAAAAATCTGTGAAGAAGCAATATAAGTGACAGACTGTTGCACTGGCTACACAGCTGTGTGGAAGGGCTGGAATTTGACCTCCGCTCTCTTTGTTTACCAGCCTTTCTCAACCTGGGTCTTAAGGATGCTTGCAGGCAGATAATTTTGTTTATTGAGGAAGCTGCTCTATGCACTAGAATATGTTAAACAGGATCTCTGTCTCTTACCCACTAGATGCTGAGATGCTGAGAGTACCACCCTCAAAAAAAAAAAAAAAAAAAGTCTGCAGATTACCAAATGTCCCCAGGAAGCAAAATCACCCCTGGACAACTGTTCTAAGGAAACAGATCACTGTAAAAAAATACTTGACAAAAAATTAATTCAGTCCAGAAAAATCTTATCTGTACATCTTAGTATTAAAAATCATGTCTGCATATATTTTCAAATCTATCTGTCCTGCCAAGTCTGCGGTTCTTCATTTATAAAGCCTACTACAGGCCTTCCTTCCAGCCTCTCTCTGCTTTACCTCCAGCCCTTCTCTCCAGCCCTCTGCTTAGTAAAATAGGACTAGGAAATCCTTTACTATAGAATTTAAATTAGCATTGCAAAACAATATAATGACTTAACTAAATAATTGGTACTACATATCACAAGCCTTTATAATGAAACGTAACGCACAACTTGCCTGAGTATTACAATTGCCCCTGACTTCTCTATATTCTACAGTAGATTTTAAATTATGAGTAGTTAGAAACTATCAGCTTTACCACTGTGTCCCAGATGAAAAGTAAAATGCAAATAAAAATGTTTAACTATTATACTATAATCAATACTCAATTTATGAACCTTAAAACCTACCAATTATGTAGTATGCTTTCACTTAAAGAACATTATTCTATTAATTCTTAATCAAACATCAATTTCTAAAATGTGGAAAATAAATCTAATCACAAAGATTGAGGTAGTTATCTGATAATTTCAGCCAAAAAGAAAAAAAAAGTATGGACAAAAACCAGTAAAAGCGCGCGCGCGCGTGCGCGCGCGCGCGCGCGCGCGCGCGCACACACACACACACACACGAATTGGGACCCAAGTCATTGCTAATAATGGACATTTTTTTACTCTTCTGAAGATTCATTTAGTCAGAGCAATAAATTGGAAAATACAGTTAATATTACATTCTGCTTCCGTTTGTACAGAGACTCTTCTGTTCTTTCCATACCAAAGATAGATGTATACATGTAAGATATATGTGTTTCTGGTCAACTCCATTAACCGTCACAAGAACTAGGTGTGTATTCAGAAGGGAACCCCTTGTGTATATGCAGTCTACTCTTCTTCCCCAAACCACATTCCTCTCCTTCACTCTGCACTGTGAGCTCCCTCCCGAAAGGTCTTCAAGGGAAGTGGTCCCTTTGCTTCCTCATGACAAGGCTTCCACAGGAACCTTCCTCCTGACTCTGACAGATGTAGCCTTCAACCTTCCCTCCATCCTAAGCAACAGGGCTGTCTGCCCTGAGTCTGAAGGGGATCCTCACCTGGACCCTTCTCCAGAACTTCAGCAGCCCAACTGTCTTCTGGGATAGGTGGATACTGCTTTTTATGAGGTCTCACGGTGAAAATCTGGATTCCAAAATCCCTGGGAGATTTTAAAATGCAGAAAGTAGTGTGTTTTTAATCCAGCACCCTAAAATAATTTTACATGTTATTGTTCAGAGGACCTACTAATATCCTGAGGGGCTCTTGTCACTATTGCCTAAATGAGCCATAAGCCAGGTCTACAATCCTCTCTAAAGCTCACAGTAGAACCCTACCTGGAGGCAGCAGGCACCAGCCACAGTTTCTCTCTATAGGGAAACACCTTATCAGCTAACATCAGACAGCTGATCTCAACTTCCCAAGTCCTGGGTCTCCAAACCCTGAATTCTCAAAACATTCTCCTAAAGCCAACTGTATTTTGCCGAGTTACTGATAGGAATATCGAGAAGAATTTGCCAGAGGCTTTGCTGAAATTTAAATTGGCTTTGTTCAAGGTATCTTCATCTGTCAACCTCACCCACCTTTCAAAGGAAACAGTAAAGGTTGGCAACCAACCCAGAATGGTGGGCAGCAGTTGGTACGTGAACACTGTAAACACTGATTTTAAGATCAGATGCCTTTAAAATAGGATTACTGAAATATTTCATGGTGCCTTCTCCTTGGTTATTATTTTTAGTTAGTATTTTTTTATAAGCAAATGGGTTAGGTTAGAAATTTATTTACTGTGCTGTCCAGGAAACTGGGGTTGGCTTTTTAAAGTTGACATAATGACCATGGCTTTGAAGAGTAGTTCAGTCAACCTGAACTTACCAGTGAATACTAAAAATACAACTTGATGAGTATGATCCCCATAAAACTTTATCCTGAGGGTAAAGGGAAAGTTTTTGTTAGCTAAGTATAAAATAAAACAGGGAGTTACATGATTACCTAGCGTAGGGAAATCAGGCCTCTAAGCTTCCCAGTAAACACTATACCAAAGACTCTTGGGCTATTGCGAACCTTTATTTTCATGCAAAAGAAACACAAAAATTTCCACATAGATAAAGGAAAGCACCAACGGGCTTTACATGTATGTGTGTGTGCACACACATGCATGTGCTCGTGTTTACATGTATGTGTGCACAGGACTCACTAATATCCTGAGGGGCACTTGTTCCTATTGTCTTAAATGAGCCATTTGCCAGGTCTACAAACTTCTCTAATCCTCAAATACTATTAGCAAAAAGGAAAGACTAAAACGTTGTTTCATAGTCTGTTAAATTGTCCTATTCCATTAGAAAGTAGTTTCTGTTTTTCCCCAGGAATTATTAAAGATTCTTGGGAATTTGTATCTTTTCTGAAAACTCTCACTTTTAATGCTCCCCATTTTCCTTTCTTAATGGCATCCCCTCCACGCCCCTCCCCCCGCCCCAGAGTTATGTTACTGTCTTCAAGGGGCACAGTAGAGACCCAGCCTTGAGGGCTGCTTTAGAAGGCAGATAACTTCAGGAAACTAGTTTTAGTAGCTCTGCTCTTCAGGACTGTTACCTTCCCCTCTTGTAGATGAGGGATAAACCTGCCAAGGTCACCTAAGAGAGTGGGAGAACCAGTTAGAGCCAAGCACACATGAGTTCTGCTCACTGGCCTGACCCAATGAGCCACATCAGCGCTTCTCTCTCTCTCCCTCTCTCTCTCTCTCTCTCTCTCTCTCTCTCTCTCTCTCTCTCTCTCTCTCTCTCTCTCTCTCTCTCTTCCTTTAACAAAACTACCTCTTCCATAAAGGAAAAGGCTTTGCTTTAGCTTTAGTCGCTCCCCTCCTAAACTTCCGAAGGTATTTCATGACATACATGGTAGGTAGCATGCTATGCTATGATGTCAAACGTGAAATGAAATCTCCAAGACAGGACTACGCAGATGGAGAATGCTGTTATCATTACTATGTAAATATCACCAATAACAGCACCTACAGAGTGAGGACCCGCAATGATGAGATGCCTTTAAAACTCAGAGGCTTTAATGACTCTTCTGCTAGCAAAAGTTTTCCGAACTATGGTATAATAAATAAATAAAGCAGATGGTATGATGAAGCATTATGATTTAAACCTCGTCTTTTAAAAATTCAGCAGGAAAAGCCATGTATCTAAAACCCATCTGGACAAGGATGCCACCAAAAGCAACTTCATCCCTTGTCCGTCCCTGTCCTAAGAATCCCCTAGAGTTTCCCCAAATATAAAGGAACGGGAACACAAGATTTTCCAGACCCCGTTCACACAAGATCTATGGTGATCTAGCTCCTTCAACTGCCCTTATCGGCTACACCTCCCACTCAGACCGAGGAGCTTCCGCAATTGATAGATGAAAGAAACATTATTCAAACGTCCTTTAAAATTTGCAAGAGCAAAACGATCTGAAATTCATTTTTGGGGAAAGGGGAGGGTGGTAGACCGCCCACTGCCAAAGGCGGTTAAAAGCCGCTCTTTAGAGGGCATTTATCCAAAGTGGCCAAACTTTCCCAAAATAGTCCTCAGCCGGCCGGGGTGGGGGGGTGGGGGGGATGAAAAACCAAAACAAAACAACAGGCACACAGAATCATACCGACTGTGCCTCCGGATTACGCAGCGGCTTCTCCCTGCAGAGTACAAGCCACCCTTGCCACGGTCGCACACCGGGCTGGACCGGAGGTGCCCCACTGCGCACCCCTACACACCTGCCTCGGCCAGGGTCTTCCTCTCGCCGTCTACCTGTTGCAGCGCTTGCCACCTCCACGACACCCCTGCTGCGGAGCCCCCCTACATTCAACCACATCCAGGCCAGCGAGTGCCGCTCTCCCTGCAGCGGGAGAGCCCGAGACAGCAGCGCTTGCGCCCAGGTGACTTGCACAGGCTTCCTCTGAGCAGCCTGAAGTTGGCTCTCTTCTCCCGGGCCCAATGACACCCCGGGTGCGCAGGAGCTGAGGGGAGGGGTCAGGGGCAGGGCCAGGGCGGGCCAAGAGGAGGGGGCGGGCGAAAGCCCTGAGGAGGGGAGTGGAAAGCCGGCCCTTTTAAACCGGGTCACATGTCCAGAAAGTTCAGGTCGCTGTCCCGCCCGCAGGAGCCATTTCCATTGGCCAAGAGGGAAACAAGGCTCCACGCTGTGCGGGCCAGGCGCGCTTCTCATTGGGCAATCGGGGCTGTCAGTCACCAGGCGGGCGACATGACTGATACAAAGTTGCTGCGACACAGCCTGGACTCCGCAGCTTCCTTAAAGCCGCAGAGGCGGCGAGTTCCCCTGGTTCCCGGAGGTGGCCCCGACACGGGGCACCCCTGTACACGCTACCCTTTAGCCCACTCTTCTCCTTCGCCCCAAACTTGCTCTCACCTACCCAACTGTCCCCTTGGGGGACCAGGGCAATCCGGAGAGAAGGGGAAAGCCTGGTGACGCGAGAGCAGCCTAGATAGTGTGCCCTCGCTTTCTCCACCTGCAGCGCCAGGTGAGCCGCGGCGGCGCAAACCGCCGCCTCCCACAGCGTCCTCAGGCCTAGGACTGCTTGGGTGGGCGTCCCCGGGACCCCTGAAGCTCTGCTCCCCGCCCCCTCCAGGTCTCAGAGTTACCTCCCCGCCGAGCAGCGGTAATCTCAGCGGTCGGAGAGCCAGAGGATCTCGTTCCCACTCGATTTCAGTTCCCTTGTTTAAGCACGCAGAAAAAGCGGGTGCTTTCAGTGCAGCCAAACCCCTTTAAATACAGTCTTCCTCCCACCCCACCCCCTGCCAAAAAAAAAAAAAAAGTGCCAGGGTCAAGAGCCCAGGCGCCTGATAATTTTGTTACTGTACTTACTACTTTAGTACTGGTTTTTTCCACTAGTTCAATATGCAAGCTTACTATCGAGGAGATTCACTTTATAATGTGTGGAAGGGGTGCACATAATTGGAGCAGGCATATTGGAGGAGGAGGGACACTAAAACTATTTTCTAAGGATCGTTTGTCTGCGCGAAGAAATTTCGACCCCTCTCCTTCGCCCCCACCCTGATTTTCCTCCCGCCCACCCAAGCACTGCACTTGCTAAGCCAAAAGATGGACTCCTTAACTTTAATTTCTAAGGACTTTTAGACTGGTGTGAAGCTCGGCTTTGAACTCTGCTGGCTGGGAGTCAGCACTAGTGACGTACACACCTAAATCTGGTCCCCTGGCCCTTGGCGACCCGCAGGCCGCCGGCGGCAGCTGTGCAGCTTCAGGCTCACCCGCGCTCCCCGCGAACTGAAGCTTCAGAAGGAGGAGGGCACCTTGTGCCCAAAGGCCCCTCCTTTCCTTACAGTAAGCCTCAGGATCCCTGATCCCAAGACCAAGGAGACTGGAACTCTCAGCCCAGCCACTCCCGCAGGACACTCCCCAGAGGCAAAAGGGACTGCAGAGAAGCTGGCAAGCTGGTTGGGACTCCGGACTCAGATGCCCAACAGTCCCTGGCGAGGAGCTGGCCCTGGAGCCCCTACACACACGAACCCCCCGCCGAGTGTCCCAACTTTCCCGGGAGGGTAGCTGTCACGCGCGCTGGGCGAGCACTCTCAGCATCGATCTCTCCCGGGGCCGCGCGCGGGTGGCGAGCTGGAGCGAGGGGAGTCCCGGACCCGGCGGCCCGGGCTCGCCAAGCAGCAGTGGCTGCAGCCCAGCCAGTGGGCAGAACTATTAATTATTAAAGAAATGGACCCGGATCTTTTTACTAAGTTTTTACCTCCTTTAGGGAGGGCTGGTTTTGCCCTGTATCAAAGCTCCTTGCAAAATCTAGGTTAGAACGACGCGGATCAGTCGCCGCGCGCTCGCCAGCCTCCCAGCACCCTTGTCCCGGACTGGCCTGGCGGGCACCTGGCCTACTGCCCGCAGCCCACCTCCTTGAGCCGACCCGCGTCTCTGCCCTCTGTGCTGGCCCTGCCACCCCCGGGCCTCCTGGCGCTCCCAGCCCCCTCCCGCCACTGTCGGTGCAAAGTGACAGGCGCTGCACTCACCTTTTCTAGGACATGGTAGGGAGGCTGGGGCGGGGGAGGGGGGCAGCGAGACTCCCGCCGCCTCCGCCGCTGCCGCCGCCACCAGCAAGTCCAATACCGGCTGATCGGCAATGAGGATGGAGAGGATAGCAATCCCGGCAGTCGCCCTACTGACGGTGGGTAGAGTAATAGAGCGACTGTGCAGATACCCTGTTGGAGGCGGCGAGCCGGCGCGCCGGCGAGCCGGCGGCGGCACTAAATAGCGCTGAGGGGGCTGCGAGCACCCGCCGGTCCCCAGCAGTGGCGGCCGGGCCTGGGGCCGGCGGGTCTCTGGGGCTGCTGGTTCGCCCCGCGGTGACTGTGGAGTCCCGGGAACCCGCCAGTCCAGTGGTAAGATTCAGCGCCCGCAGCGGGGAAGCGCGGCTCTCCGCGCCCTCTCCCAGGGCTGGGGTGGCTGGTGACAGCTCAGGCGGCAGAGCGTGGTGTGTGTGTGTGTGTGTGTGTGTGTGTGTGTGTGTGTGTGTGTGTGTGTGTGTGTGTGTGTGTGTGGTGTTTGTGGGGGCAGTCGCAGGGGGCGCCCGCTACGCCGTGGCCCCCTCCCCGGGTCACACCCTCACTAGCAGTATGAGGCTGCCCAGCGGTCCTGCCACCCGCTGGTGGGAGACAGGGGTGCTGGTGGCGGTCGTCGGAACCCCACCACTGACAGCAAGAAGGCCGAGGGAAAACGGAACCCCAGTGCACGCACCCTCTATGCTTCTCTTCGTGGATCCCCAAAGTCGGCCCTGACCTGGCGCCTGGCCTCAGGTGCAGGTGCCACCGGATAGGGAGCGGAGGGCTGGAAGACCAAGAGCCGGCCAGGAGGGAAAAGTTTCTTTTCTGCGCCTCCGCTGCCCACCCAGTGAGACAGCTCTTGGGTCGCTGCCCTACCCCCACCGTGGGGGGGGGGGGACACCAGGCGGCCGGGTGTCTGCGCACCAGGGCGCGTGGGAAGCGACCGCTAGCGACCCCGCGCTTCGCTAGCGGCCGCCCGGAGCGTTGCGGGCCCAGAAAGGGGCGAGCGGCTGCAACCCTCCCCCGTCGCGCGCCCCCGCGCCGCCCCGCGCGCCCCCGCGCCCTCGCGCCCGCCCGGGCAGACACCTACGCAGATGCGAAAGTGAAAGGCGGGCTCCCTGGCCAGGCGGCGCGGCGCGCGGGCACGCGGCGCTGGGAGGAGGACCGAGCCCGAGCTGTGAGCCTGGAGTCTCTTGTCCCCCTCTCCTTCTCAGTCTCCAGCCTTTGCCAAGTCTTAGCCTCTCACCCCCTTTAAGGCACTCTGGTCACTCCAGCCCAGTGTATGTATGTGCGCGCGCCCGTTTTCAGGCGCACTCGCGAGTGTGCGAGATACCCTCTGCTCAAGATTCTTCCAGTGCACCGTTACACACGCCCCTAGTTGGAAGTCTGCCAGGCGGGGAAGACTAGTGTCACTAGTAGTACACACAACCCTCTTTTCTGCTTTGACACTCCTTCCACGGTTTTCTAAGCCTCTCTCGCCCCTCCCTCTTCCCAATTCCTTCCTATATAGCTGTGAAAGTTGCTGGTCGCCATTCAAAACGGAACTGTCCTGTTAAAATAATCCCTGCCCTTCCTCAACCCCATTCCCACAGTCCCACATCAAGCTTAGTTGCTCCACCACACACAGCGTTGACACTCCTCAGTTCTTTGGTGGCTCAACGCGGCTTTTTGACATGAGGCAAAACAATTTTTTTCTGCTTTTCATTTGTAAAAGTGTCTTCTAGGCTAACTTTTGTGAAGGTATGTCTTAGGCGAGATCAAGAAAATGTTTTATATGATTTATAATAAAGTTTAACCTTATATTTAGTTAACTTAAAAAAGGACAATTTAGAAATATACTGATGTTGGCAGACTGACTGGAAATGCCTCAAAAATAAGATGGATTGATAGTGATGGACTGGTTAAGTGAAGAGAAAGATGGAGATATATATGTGTGTGTATACATATACCTATACATGTACATATACATATATATATAGCATGTGCATGGAGTATAATAATGGAAGAATCAAATTGCCAGCACACAAGAGTTTTCTCCAACTTCCTCGTATGTTTGAAATCTTTTTCATAGTAAAACATTAGATGAAGAAGAGCCACCATTTATTGTAACGGAGATAATGCAAATTCCTTTTCTGAGATTGACATGTTAGGCTTGGATGATTACCTTCCCATTTACAGAGTAAATTTAACACAAAAACTCTTTCCCCATGTGCTCCCACCACTACGTTAATCAATGCTGTTAAATACAGATGGTGTGATAAAAGTATGGTATAAAATGGAGTTATAATAACTGCAACATTTTAGAAATTTAGGAGATATTTCCCCCTATGTTTTTATTTGGCCACTTTGCAAATTTTTATCTGCTCTGCCTTTAGTTTAGTGTTGTTTGGTATTAAGATCTAAGATTATATATATATATATATATATATATATATATATATATATATATATATATATATATATTCTTTTGAAACCCTTTTGGGCCAAACTAGAGGGGTCATGTATGTCTGTTTCTTTTATCCCTGAGGAGAGATTTAGAGGATCTTGCAATTATCCATAGGCAAAGTTTTAGGTTTTTCTATTTTTAAATCTTCATCTGAGTATTAAGTTTCCCCTTGCATAATCTTGCTTTCGGGCACTCTGAGCAGACAACAGCTCTGGAGTTCAATGCCACACCTCCTTATGAAGGACGGTGGGAAGGTGGTATTGCTTTTGAAGGACTAGCCCACCAGTGCCCTATCTGAGGAACCCCATGAGAAGGAGAGAATGCAGGGCTTAGGGTGTTAGGGCCAGAGTCATTCACCAGTAGTGAATCCTGTCAGCTGCAGTATGCGTCTAGCAATGTCATTGCTTTGAAAAAGGTATCTTTTAACCAAATTTGTTCTTCCCAACCCTTTAGATAAGCATATTTGTTCTTTGCAAAAGAGTGGAAATTTCAATTTCTTTTGAAAAAGAGATTAAAATTTAAGACATGGACAATCACAGAGAACTATTACTCTGTCTCCTACATAACTGCCGAATGTCTTAGAGCCTCAAGCAGCCTCAAACATCGCTCTCCCTTCTGACAATGAGAGCACATTCACAAGCTGAACCTGAGGACACCGCCCTCCCCCATCCCATTAGTGTCAAACTCCCTGAGGTTTTGCCACAGTAAAGTGCACAACTCAGCTTTTGCAATTTACATGTGTGACATCACATCCTCTATTATGTAACTTCAGAAACAAAGCCCAATACCTAAGTTTGTGTTGGAAAAATCCTGCCTAGCTCTGTTTTAACTTGAACAGAGCCACCCCTTAATTCCCTGTTTCCAATCCCATTTCTTTAACAGCCAAAAAGGTGCAGGATTTATAAATTGGAAAATCCCTCTCACCCCAAATTGAACATATCTTTCTTTTTATATCTTTATTTGCTGACAAGAAAGTTAAGCACATATAGTTTATTTGTATTAAATAGTTTCTTTTTAAAGATAAAAGTTAAAGCATTTAGTTATAATTAACTTCATTAACCATGCTAGGGTTATCTATCTATCTATCTATCTATCTATCTATCTATCTATCTATCATCGTTTGTTTAAACTTTTCCCCTCCCCTGTCTCTTACCAGCTGTTGGAAAGAGTTGAGAAGGACAGGGAGAGCTAGAGAGAGACAGGGGCAACATCAGAGAGAGGATGACTAGGACAATGGTATCAGATCCAGCGTCTTAGTTTATTGCAGAGCACTCATTACAGTTTATAAACATTGCAAGCAAGGAAGAAATTGCAGACTGGAAGATAAATACAGAACATTATTAGGGATTTTGCTGATTTCCAAAATTGCCCAAACTCAATTTTCTACACTATTTGGAATATTTGTTTCGGCTTTCATTATTCACTAATTTGAATAATTAATGTGAGATTTGTTTACAGATTGATTTATCTGTCTACCTTTATTCCATTTTCAGGCAGTTTAAATGGAAAACTCACAAACTTCCTCTATTTCTATGGCCAGAGTTTGAGATGGGAGAGCACCAAACAGCACACACATCACGATTAGTATGCCATATTATTAGAAGCAAATCAGATTTCATTGGGCCCACACTGAGGTTCTAAATTTAGAAATAATGTACAGTAGTTGAAAGGGGGGGAGGAACTTAGAACAGTATAGTTTAATAAAAAGAAGGACATTTTCAATTTCTCCTCTTTGCTCATATATTCATGGTACAGTGGAGGAAATTCATCACCTTTAAATAACTGTGCTAATCTTACATAAATAACTGCATGGTTGTGTGCTCATTAGGAAGCCAGGCTGTTTTGTGGTATAATGCTGAGTAATGCATGCGTGCACACACACACGTACACACACACACACACACACGTATGCACGTACATACACAATACACGTATATACACATTCATACACAAATACACACTCCACAGCACACACATTGAACACACATACCGCCCACACTACATACATGTATACTTATACTCACACGCCACACAAACAACACACTTATCCACCACACATATACATACACACGTGCACACACACAGATTTGCACTCAAATATGCACACCACAGGCACAAGCACACACACTACACACACATACACTACACATACCACACACACACACAAACACACATACACTACACATACCACACACACACACAAACACACATACCATACATATTATATGTTTCCACATACACACCACATATACACTACAAACATTCACCTCCCCCCACCCCCACACATACACACACTGAAACACATTGGGCAAGAGTGTGAAGCCTGTGTCTCTGTGGAATTAGATGAAAACCCCATTTAGAATTTCTCACCAGGCCGTCACAGGAGCAGTTCGCTTTTCAGTAGTCAGTGTTATATTTTTAGCAGCATTTTAACAGCTGTCAGTAACAAGACAACATTTTGATCAACAATCTTTTTTTATTCTATCAAAGATGATTGCAAAAAGAGTGCCTCAATATTTAAATGTTTAGCCATTGACAAGAAATAATGTCTTATGATAGGAAATGCTACAAACACATAGAGACAGGCATAAGATAACCACATAAAATGAGGCCTATAGATTTTTTTCACTTTGAGTGTTCTTAGGCCTGTGTACAAATAATAAAGGTAACCATTCCTGAAGGTATGGTCCATGTCAGAAAGAGAAACAGCATAATGGGAGGGCCCTAGACTCTTGTCCCACATTTGCAAATGGGTGGAGCCTACTTAAGTGGGCAGAGAACGTGAATAGAACCTTTCCTCAACAGAGTTTAGACAGGGAGGTTACCATATGTCAGATATATGACCCTGCAAACAGCAGACAGAAAACTGTAAGACACTTCATGACAGATGCCATCCTTATCTGTAAAGACAACCATGGTTATCTGTGTATCTGTTTAACTGTGTATGTATGTGGTAACGTCCTACGGGGAATGTCTCACAGAGCAAATGAACCAAATCTCCCATGTGTCATGTGCAGGCTCCCCAAACTGAATGATTTTGGCTACAAGAGAAATAGAGGTAATTGTGTTTTCCTTTATAAGCCTTTATATGTCATCTTAATTAGAGGTCATCTGCTCATGTCAAGTACTTAATCACAGTTGTGAGTTTGTCCCAAAGAAAGCAGCTAAGTGTTTCAACTTCATTTAGGTGGCAGAGTGGAGAAGTATGTATTCTTACACAAATAACATTTTTATTGCATGACATATATGTTTGATAATCCTGTTGGGGTTTCATTACTTCTTTTAATAGGCAGTATTTTTAAATTACATGACAGACTTTTTTCTCTTTTTATCAGTTTTTATTATTTTATTTATTTACATTCCTGTCATTGCTCCTCCTCTTGGTTCCCTCTCTCACAATGCCTCATCCCATCCCCCTCCCCCTTGCCTCTGAGAGAGTGCTCTCCCTCTAACAAGCCTCCCCCTTCCCCCAGGGCCTCAAGTCTCTCAAGGATTAAGTGCATCTTCTCCACTAAAGCCTGACCAGGAAGACCTCTGCTATATTTGTGCCAGGGGCCACGGACCAGCCTGTGTATGCTCCTGGTTGGTGGCTCAGTCTCTGGTTGTTCCCTGGAGTTTGGGTTACTTGAGACTGCTGACCTTCCTATGGGGTCCCTCTCTCCTTCAGCTTCTTCAATCCTTTCCCTAAGTCAACCATAAGGGTCCCAGACTTCAGTTCAGTTGTTGGGTGTAAGTATCTGCTTCTGTGTCAGCTGTTGGTAGGCCTCACAGGGGACAGCCATGCCAGACTCCCATCTGTAAGTACATCATAGCATCAGTAATGCTGTCAGGCCTTGGTGCCCTCCCATGAGATGGATCCCATGTTGGGCCAGTCATTGGACCACCTTTCCTTCAGTCTTTTCTCCATTTTTGTCCCTGCAGTTCTTTTAGACAGGAACAGTTCTGGGTCAGAAATTCTGACTGTGAGTTAGTAATCCTGTCCTTCTGCTATCTACTGAAAGTGGGCTTTTTGAGTTCCCTCTCCCCAATGTTGGGCATTTTGGCTAAGGTCACCCCTTTGAGTCCTTAAAGTCTCTCACCTCCTGGGTCTCTGGTACTTTCTAGAGGGTTCCTGACCCACCCACCCCACCCCCATGATGCTCATCTCCATTCATTCTCTTGGCCCTCTGGGCTTCTCTCCTGTCCCCCATACCCGATCCTGTTCCCCCTTTCCCCTCCCCTCTCCCATTCAGGTCCCTCCCTCCCTCTGACTCCTGTGATTATTTCCTTCCCCCTTCTAAGTGAAACTGAAGCATCCTCACTTGGGCCTTTCTACTTGTTACACTTCTTACAGTATGTGAGTTGTATCCTAAGTATTTTGAACGTTTTGGCTAATATCCACTAATCAATGAGTACATACCATCCATGACATTTTGGGTCTGAGTTACCTGACTCAAGATGATATTTTCTAGTTCCATCCATTTGCCAGCAAAATTCATGATGTCCTCATTTTTAATAGCTGAATCGTATTCCATTGTGTAAATGAACCACATTTTCTGGATCCATTCTTCGGTTGGGGAACATCTGGGTTGTTTCCAGCTTCTGGCTATTACAAATAAGTCTGCTATGAACATGATGGAGCACATGCCCTTTGATATGGTGTGGCATCTTTTGGGTATATACCCAAGAGTGGTATAGCTGGGTCTTTAGGTAGAACTATTTCCAATTTTCTGAGGAACTGCCAGATTGATCTCCAGAGTGGTTGTACCAGCTTGCAGTCCCATGAGCAATGGAGGAGTGTTCCTCTTTCTCCACATTCTCACCAGCCTGTGCTGTCATTTGAGTTTTCGATCTTAGCAATTTTGATTGGTGTGAGGTGGAATCTCAGGGTCATTTTGATTTTCATTTCTCTGATGACTAAAGACTTTGAATATTTCTTTAAGTGCTTCTTGGCCATTCAAGATACTTCTGTGGTGAATTCTCTGTTTAGCTCTGTACCTCATTTTTGAATTGGGTTATTTGTTTTTGGTTTTTTTTTTGGAGGTTAACTTTGTGAGTTCTTTATATATTTTGGATATTAGCCCTCTGTCAGATATAGGGTTAGTGAAGAATTTTTCCCAATCTGTATGTTGCCAATTGTCCTATTGATGGTGTCTTTTGCCTTACAGACACCTTTCAGCTTCATGAAGTCCTATTTATTGATTGTTGATCCTAGAGTTTGAGCCATTAGTGCTCTGTTCAGGAAATTTCCCCCGTGCCAATGAGTTCAAAGCTCTTTCCCCCTTTCTCTTCTATTAGATTCAGATTTTATGTTGAGGTCCTTAATCCACTTGAACTTGAGCTTTGTACAGACTGCTAGTTAGACCAGCACCATTTATTGAAGATGCTTTCTTTTCTCCACTGTATATTTTTGGCTTCTTTGTCAAAGATCAAGTGTCTATGGTGTGTGGGTTTACTTCTGGGTCTTCAGTTCTATTCCACTGATTGACCTGTTTCTGTAACAATATCATGCATTTTGTTTGTTTGTTTGTTATCACTATTGCCTTATAGTACAGCTTGAGGTCAGGGACAGTGATTCCCCTGGAAGTTTTTTATCGTTGAGAATTGTTTGGGCTATTCTGGACTTTTTGTTTTTCCATATGAAGCTGAGAATTGCTCTTTCCATGTCTGTGCAGAATTGTGTTGGAATTTCGAAGGGGACTGCATTGACTCTGAAGACTGCTTTGGTAAGATGGCCATTGTCAGTATGTTAATCCTATCAATCCACGAACGTGGGCGATCTTTCTACATCTGAGGTCTTCTTTGATTTCTTTTTACAGAGATTTGTAGTTCTTGTTATACAGATCTTTCACTTGCTTGGTAAGTGTTACAACAAGATATTTTACACTATTTGTGGCTATTGTGAGGGGTGTTGTTTCCATAATTACTTTCTCAGCCTGTTTATCATTTGTGTAAAGGAGAGCTACTGATTTGAGTTAATTTTATACCTCCTCCTTTGCTGCAGTTGGTTTTTCAGTTGTATGAGTTCTCTTGTGAAATTTTGGGGTTTGCTTATGTGTACTATCATATCATCTGCAAATAGTGATACTTTGACTTCTTTCTTTCCAATTTGTACCCCCTTGATCTCTTTTTGTTGTCTAATTGCTCTGGCTAGAACTTTGAGTACTATATTGAATGGATAGGAAGAGAATAGACAAACTTGTCTTGTCCCGGATTTTAGTGGAATTGCTTCTAGTTTCTCTCCATTTAATTTGATGTTGGCTGTTGGTTTGCCATATATTGCTTTTATTATGTTTAGGTATGTGCCATGAATTCCTGATCACTCCAAGACTTTCAACATGAAGAGCTGTTGTAGTTTGTCAAATACTTTTTCAGCATCTAATGAGATGGTCATGTGGCTTTTCCCCTGGAGTTTGTTTATATAGCGTATTACCTTGATGGATTTTCATATATTGCACCATCCCAGCATCTCCGGGATGAAGCCTACTTGATCATGGTGAATGATTGTTTTGATGTGTTCTTGGATTTCGTTTGCAAGAATTTTATTGAGTATTTTTGATATATTTGAATATCTCACTGATATTCATAAGTGAGATTGGTCTGAAGTTTTCTTTCTTTTTGGGGTCTTTGTGTGGTTTAGGTATCAGAGTAACTGTGCATTCATAGAATGAATTAGGTAGTGTTCCTTCTGTTTCTATTTTGTGGAATAGTTTGAGGAGTATTGGTATTAGCTCTTCTTTGAAGGTCTGGCAGAATTCTGCACTAAAACTATCTGGCTCTGGGCTTTTTTTGGTTGGGAGGGTTTTGATGACTGTTTCTATTTCCTTAGGGGTTATGGGACTATTTAGATAGTTTATATGATCTTGATTTAACCTTGGTACATGGTATCTGTCTAGAAAACCACCCATTTCATCTAGATTTTTCAAGTTTTGTAGAATATAGGCTTTTGTAGTAGATTGTGATGATTTTTTGAATTTCCTCACTTTCTGTTGTTATCTCTCTCTTTTCATTTCTGATTTTGTCAACTTGAATACTGTCTTTGTGCCCTTTAGTTAGTTTGGCTAAAGGTTTATCTATCTTGTTGATTTTCTTAAAGAACCAGCTCTTGGTTTTGTTCATTCTTTGTATTGTTCTCTTTGTTTCTACTTGGTTGATTTCAGCCCTGAGTTTGACTATTTCCTTCCCTCTACGCCTCGTGGGTATATTTGCTTCTTTCGGTTTTAGAGCTTCCAGGTGTGCTGTTAAGGTGCATATATGGAATCTCTCCATTCTCTTTATGAGGGGACTTAGTAGTATGAATTTTCCTCTTAACACTGCTTTCATTGTGTCCCATACGTTTGGGTATTATGTGTCTTTATTTTCATTGAATTCTATAAAATCCTTTATTTCTTTCTTTATTTCTTCCCTGACCAAGTTATCATTGAGCAGAGAGTTGTTTTGTTTCCATGTGTGTGTGAGATTTCTGTTGCTTTTGTTGTTATTGAAGTCTAGCTTTAGTCTATGGTGATCTGATAGAATGCATGGGATTATTTCAATCTTCTTGTATCTGTTTAGGCTTGTTTTGTGTCCAAGTATGTGGTCAATTTTGGAGAAGGTTCCATGAGTTGCTGAGAAGAAGATGTATTCTCTTATTTTGTGGTGAAACATTCTTGGTTCATAATTTCTATTAGTTTCTCTGTATCTCTGTTGAGTTTCTGTTTCAATGACCTGTCCATTGCTGAGAATGGGGTGTGGAAGTCTCCCACTATTATTGTGTAAGGTTCAATGTGTGTTTTGAGCTTTAGAAATGCTTCTTTTCCAAATGCGGGTGCTCTTGGGGCATAGATGTTCATAATTGAGTCTTCTTGGTGGAATTTCCCTTTGATGAATATGAAGTGTCCTTCACCATCTCATCTGATAACTTTTGGTTAAAAGTCTATTTTATTGGGTATTAGAATGGCAACTCCAGCTTGTTTCTTGGGACCATTTGTTTGGAAGACGTTTTTCCAGCCTTTAACTATGAGGTAGTGTCTGTCTTTGTCACTGAGGTGTATTTCTTGTATGCAGCAAAATGCTGGATCCTGTTTCCATATCTAGTCTGTTAGTTTGTGTCTTTTTATTGGAGAGTTGAGTCCCTTGATATTGAGATTATTGTTAGTTCCTGTGATTTTTGTTGCTGGAGGTGGTATTATGTATATATGATTCTCTTCTTTTGAGTTTGTTGTGAAATGTTTAATTTCTTGTGTTTTCTTGGATGTAGTTACTCTCCTGTATTGGAGATTTTGCTCCAATATCCTCTGTTGGATTGGATTAGTAGAAAGATATTGTTTAAATTTGGTTTTGTCATGGAATATCTTGGTTTCTTCATCTATGGTGATTGAAAGTTTTGCTGGGTATAGTATCCTGGACTGGCATTTTTGTTCTCTTAGGGTCTGGATGACATGTGAGAGAATCTTCTGGCTTTTAGAGTCTCTTGAGAAGTCTGGTGTAATTCTAATAGGTCTGCCTTTATATTTTACTTGGCTTTTTCCCTTACAGCTTTTAATAGCCTTCCTTTGTTCTGTGTATTTAGTGTTTTGATTATTATGTGATGATTCATATCTTTTTTCTGATCCAATCTATTTGGTGTTCTGTAGGCTTTTTGTATATTTATGGTCATCTCTTTCTTTAGGTTAGGGAAGTTTTCTTCTATAATTTTATTGAAGATGTTTTCTGGCCCTTGAGCTGGAATTCTGCACCCTCTTCTATTCCTATTATTCTTAGGTTTGATATTTTCATTGTGTCTTGAATTTCCTGGATATTTTGGGTTAGGAACATTTTACACTTTGCATTTTCTTTGACTGATGTGTCAATATTTTCTATGATATCTTCTATGCCTGAGACTCTTGTGTCTCTTGTATTCTGTCTGTAGCTCCTGATCTCTGTCCTAAGTTGTTCATCTCCAGGGTTGCCTCCCTTTGTGTTTTATTTATTTTTTATATTTCCATTTTTAGTTCTTGGACAATTTTATTCAATTCCTTCACCTGCTTGATTATATTTTCCTGTATTTCTTTAAGGGATTTATTTGTTTCCTTTTTTAGGGCTTCTACCATTTTTACCTGTGTTTTCCTGTATTTCTTTAAGAGAGTTCTTTATATCCTCCTTAATGGCCTCTATCATCTTCATGAGATGGGACTTAAGTCATTATCTTGCTTTTTGGGTGTGTTGGGGTATCCAGGACTTGCTGTGGTGGGAGAACTGAGTTCTGTAGCTTATGATCCTTCACTTGCCTCTGGCCATCTGCTTATCTCTGGTGTTAACTGGCCTGGGTGTCTTTTACTAGAGATGGCCTACTTGGAGCAGGCAGTGCTGTCTCTGGTTAGGGTGGGCTTCTTGTCTCTCTTGTTAGAGCAGGCCTCCCATGTCCTTTGTTACTGGGGACCTCCTGGGAGGCAGGCAGGCTTTTTCTCCAGTTACTCTGGGCCTCCTGGGAGGCAGACAGGCTGTGGGGTGTGGGAAGGTATCAGCCCATTGATCTGGCCTGGATGGAGAGGTGGACTAGTAGGAAGGTGGATCCCCACAGGGTGGGTGTCAGCTGGGCTTTTGTTACTGCTGACCTCCTAGGAGGCAAGGAGGCTATGGTGTGTGAGTGGGTATCTGTCCACTGATCTGTCCTAGGTAGGAAGCAGAACAGAAAAGGGTGAGAGTAGGGGAGGTGGGTGCCATGTCAGCTGGGCCCTGTGGTTGTCCCAGCTGGAGTGGGCATTTAGGCAAGATTCTCACCTGTGTCTTTGATTACTGAAGACTTACTGGGAGGCACACAGACTGTAGGTTCGGGCCCAGATTTTTTTTTTAAATGTAATTTTGTAAAAAACAAAACAAAACAAAACAAAACAAAACAACCCTTTAGATATACTCTGTACTTATCTAATGCAAACCATTTTACAGGTAGAGCTCTCTAGGTGATAGTGGTTTTTCAGAGTATTATGTGGTTTTATAAATATTCATGTTTAAAAATAAAATATATGAAGATTTTATGACAGATGTATATGTATATATCATATGCTATATTAATATTTAAACCACAATCTATCTTCAAGTACTTAGTGCTAATAATATCTTATCCCTACCATATTTTTAAATTAAGTAGGAATTTTAAAAGAGGTTTATTTTTAAAATGTGTGCAGTGTTTGTTTACATGTATGTATATGCACCATATATGTCTTATACCTGTAGAGGCCAGAAGAGGGCATCAGATTCCCATGAAACTGGACTTGGGTTTGTGAGCCACATGTGCGTGCTGTAAAACTAACCTGGGTCTTTTGCAAAAACACTGAGTGCTCATAACTGCTAAGGCATTTCTCCAGCCCAATAGGCACATTTTTGCTTTTAACTTAGCTATTTTTAATCTACTTATTATATAGTTCAAATAATTGTCTCTTTCTGACTGTGTATGAAGACAGGTTTATAACTTGAGGTAGAGTTTAATTGATGTTTCTACAGTTTTCATTAGATTTGACTCAAATTTGATGAAACCTTTGTAGTCATAACTTTCTTTCTTTCTTTCTTTCTTTCTTTCTTTCTTTCTTTCTTTCTTTCTTTCTTTCGTAAGGTATTATTTTTGTGGTAAAGCTTACTAAAATAAAAATCATTGTCATGGTTTGAATATACTTGGTCCAGGGAGTGGAACTATTTGGAGGTGTGACCTTTTTGGACCCTCATCCTAGCTGCCTGGATGCCAGTCTTCCACTAATAACCTTCAGGTAAAGATGTAGAACTCTCAGTTCTTCCTGCACCTGAACACTACCATGCTCCTGCCTTGATACTGGACTGAATCTCTAAACCTGTAAGCCAGCTGCAATTAAATGTTGTCCTTATGAGAGTTGCCTTGGTCATGGTGTCTGTTCACAGAAGTAAAACCCTAACTAAGACAGTCATCATTTTTACCTTTCGTGAACAAATAGATTTGGTGGCATTAAGCATATCCACATTCTTATGAGGTCATCACCTCTCTCCCACTGCAGAGTTTGTTTATTTTATAGGATAGAACAACACTAGTTTTCTTTTATTCTGGGGAGTGGTGAACTTCCTATTTACTTCTGTAATAATTGTATCCCCTTGGTAAGAATGGTGTTGACATGAAAAGATTTTTCTTCGTTATGAATTTGAACTCTGAGGTGCTGGAGATGGTTCAGTGGTTAGCAGCATTGGCAGCTTATGCAGAAGACTAGGATTCAGTTACCAGCATCCATACCCTGGTTCCCAACTATCTCAACTCCAGTTCAGGAGGATCGATGTTCTCCTTTTAAGCCCCTGAGGGTACAGCACTCAGACGGTGCACAAGCACACATATAAGCATAGCACTCATACTTAAAACAATAAATCTAAAAAATACATCAAAAAAGAATTTCATTCAAGATAGATGAATTTCTAGATTTTTAATAATCAAAGAACTTCAACAGAAATAACATGAAGCTGCATTTCAAGTGTTAATTCACTGACCTGGAGAACTAAAATAAAAAGAAAGGATTATGTGTAGCACTGTAAGGAAACCCCATGTGCTACTTACCTGAAGACTTCGCAGTGTTATATGCTCCACAGGATAGAAAGAAGCATTGTGAGGAGCTTTGAAAGAAGATCGCACTAAAAAAGGAGATTTTTTTCTCTCCTGGTAGACGGTGACATCCCAGAAACACTAACCACAACAATATAATATAATTATAAATATTATTAATGGGTTGCAAAGATGGCTATTAATACATGGCCATGAAAACTGGAGATGGGTCTCCATCCATCCGATGGCACCTACATCCAGAGACTCTCAAACACCTGTAACTCTAGTTTCAAGAGATCCAAAACCCTTTTCTGGCCTCAGTGTGCACCTGCACACATGTGCTTGTATACACTCATACAAACATATGCACACACATAAATAAAACAAAATATTTAAAATATTAACGTATTTAACTATGAATATTAAGCACAATGTATTTTATACATTTATAAACATTCCATAAAATAGTTCAAACATACAAAACCCACCTCACCACCTTCAACACAGTTGCTATCTTCACATCAGCAGGGATAATACCATATTTACTATAGATTGCAAAGGAAATAGGAAGCTGTTCACAGGAGTGATACACTCCTACTTCATAGAGGTCAAGGTTGGAGAGATGTCTAGTCTTTCACTAGCCACACAGTCAGCTTGTAGAGCAAGTCGGTTTAATTAGTGATTGTTTCTTTTCTTTTCTTTTTCTGAGCTGAGGACCGTACCCAGGGACTTGCTCTTCCTAGGCAAGCACTCTACCACTGAGCTAAATCCCCAACCTCTGGTGATTATTTCTTTAAGTAAGAAAATATACCCCATACAATACATTGTCAGAAACATAATCTTTTAAAGAAAGTAAGAACTTCAGCTGTGTGAGATAAATAAACTTGAAATGCACATAATACTGTTCTATAGAAAGTCAAGAAAGAGAAGCCTTCACCCATACATGGCCATCATAGGGAAAGAAATAGTGTGTTCACTTTTCTGTGCATGTTAGCAGAGGAAATGTATAGGAAGTCACAAGTCCCTCTGTACACCTGACACAATGGCACAGCACAAGGTTAGATCCAGGTAGACTTGTTCTCACTTGGTCAGGAGGAAGATTCCTGATGCTTGGCATCATGCCAGTGTGCATCCTGATGGACTGGAAACTGTACCTGGCTAGCCAGTGCTGACAGACAGACAGACAGACAGACAGACAGACAGACAGACAGACACACACACTGCACATGTGTCTAGATTGCTTAATGTTGAGATGGACTTTGAAAGAAGTTATGTACTTGTTACTCTAAAGGAAATTAGGATTTATACTGATCTGGGGTAGTGAGGGGTCTGCAAACAGAGCAACAGGAGGAAGCTATCAGCTTGCTGTATCATTTCTAAATAATTACTTTCAGAGGAAAAATAATTGGAAGGGGAAAAATGCCCCAACATGGCCTGATAAATAAATGGATCGCTACTTATTTATAGGTTATTGGATATTGGAACTTTGACATATGTCCTTTCACATTTATTTTTTAAAAGTCACCACCTTGAGTCACAGAGTAGGGGTCATATAAAAGAGAAATTCAAGCTCTGAAGAGAGCATCATGGCAGTCATTTGCCTCACGAATGACAAGAGAAGCCAGAATCCAGGCAGGGGCCAGGTGAGATGCAGTCATGGAGCGTATCTTCCTTCTTACCACTTTCATTGTAGCAAGACCCGCTTCCACCAGTTAGGTCCCATCTCTTGATCTTTATCACCCACCAATGATATTCACCAACAGACCAATCATCTGATGAGATCAAAGACTTCAGAATCCAATAATTTACCAATACTTCATCATCTTGCACCTGAGCCCTGAGGCCCAAATCCATAGACCTGAGGGTGTATATAGCTGATTATGTATTTAAGCCACAGTAGAGGTGAAGGCTGGAAACCTTGGGTATAGGATACAGCCTGGGTTTGGATATCGTCTCCAACCACTGTATGACTACTGGTAAACTGTTAAACCTCGGGCTTTAGTGTCATCACATGTAAAATGATGAAACACACCTTACTCACTTCACAGATTTGGGATGGAGATTGGCAACTTATGTAGCAGATGGATTGTAGCAAATAATTCATGTCAGCCTCAATATCTTCACACGTGTTCATTTCTAAACCACCCATTCTTAACCATTCCTCTGTCCACATTCGTTCTCTTTTGTTCTTTTCTTTTTGTAACATACGGTCTCCCCACCCCCATCCCACTCCCATCCCCATACCTCTTCCATCCAGTTCTCTCCTTCTATCTACATATGACATCTATTTTGTTTCCCCTTCTGAGAAAGATTCAAGAACCCTCCCTTGGAGCCTCCTTGTTACTTGGATTCTTTGAGTCTGTTGACTATAGCATGGTTAACCTGTACTGTATGGCTAATATCCACTTATAACTGAGTATATACCATGCATGTTCTTTTGGGTCTCGGTTACCTCACTCAGGATGATATTCTCTAGTTCCCTCCATTTGCCTGCAAAATTCATGATGCCCTTCTTTATAATGGCTGAGTAGTATTCCATTGTGTAGATATACACATTTCTTTATCCATTCTTCAATTGAGAGATATTAAGTTGTTTCCAGTTCCAGACTACTATGAATAAAACTGCTATGAACATAGTTGAGCAAGTGTTTTTGTGGGATGTTGTAAGATCTTTTGGGTATATACCCAAGAGTGGTATAGCTGGGTCTTGAAATAAAACTATTTATTCCAGGCATTTTGAGAAAATGCCAAATTGATTTCTAGAGTGGTTGTACAAGTTTACACTCCCACCAGCAGTGGAGGAGTGTTGCCCTTGCTCCATAACCTCTCTAGCATGTATTGTCCTTTGAGTTTTTGATCTTAGCCTTCCTGATGGGTGTAAGGTGAAATCTCAGAGTTGTTTTGATTTGCATTTCCCTGATGACTAAGAATTTTGAACATTTCTTTTTTTTGATCAAATAATTTATTGTTATAAATCCAACAAAAATGCTTTTTATCTGAAAAATTGGTACTATGGACAATCCTGTAATATTTTTCAGTTAATAAAATTATGATACAAATTGCATATTTTATAGGTACAGTGTAAACATTCAACTCAATATAAAATGATCAAGTAAGAAAAATTAGTATTTTCATATCATTCAATGTTTATTAATTTTTGCTATGGGAAACCCTAAACTCCTAACTTCAAATTACTTATCAAATATGTATTACATTGTTTTGAACTATTGTCACACTACTGCTTTTCCTAAAGAAGAAAAAAAAGTATCCTTAATTCCTCCTGTTGTGGTTTGGTTCCTTGTATCTCGCTCCCTTTCCACCACACTTCCTAGCTTCTAGTACTCATCCAGATCACAGTCTCTACTTTTCAGAAAACAACTTTAAAATTTCAATATACAAAGAAAATATTTAGTATTTGTCTTTCTATGCCTGAATTATTTCAGTAAACATAATGTCTTCCTGTTCTATCCATGTTTTCAGAAGTGACAGGATTTCATTTTTGATGACTGAGTAATATACCATCACATGTGATATTGGCCATATTCACCATTTCCACCCATCTACTTGATAGACAGACCTCAGCTTTACACTTTATCATGCCTATGATGATATTATATATCATAATATATAAAAATAATAAATAATATATAAATATTGTTTATATAGAATATATAATATAATATATAATAAATAAATGATATATATAAATAATATACTAGGAATAGCATCTGCTATTTTGCCATTCCCCTCCCTCCTTTCCTCGCTCTCTCCCCCCCCCGACCTGTGTTTGCTGTTTGCCCATAGGTGCCTGTCCATGTGTATGTCAATGCAATATGTGTGGAGTTCATAGGACAACTTTGAGAGTCAACTCTCTCCACCACGTGGGGGTTGGGAATTAAACTCAGGGCATCAATCTTGGTATCAAATGTCATTAACTACTGAAGAATTGAAACATATTATCATCCTTACATATTTATTTTCTATTTGTCTCAAATACCGTTTTCTCTCCATCTTTTTTTTTTTTATTTATTTATTTTTTTATTTTTATTTATTTTTATTTATTTTTTGATATTTTATTTACATTTCCGATGATTCCCCTTTTCTTTAGAAACCCCGTGTCCCCTCCCCCTCCCCACCTCTGTGAGGGAATTCCTCCTCCCACCTACCCG
>CM052707.1:9041088-9064545 GCA_028551405.1 Uromys caudimaculatus | reverse complement strand
CTAACCAAAGAATACACATCTATTGACCCATGGTTTGGACTACATATGAGGCAGAGGAATCACCTCGATGGCCATCAGGGAGAAAGGAGAGGACTTTGGGCCTGAGGGTGCTAGAGGCCCCAGTAAAGGGGAATGTCAAGGTGGGAATATGGGAATGGGTGGGCGGGTAGGTGGGAGGAGGAATTCCCTCACAGAGGCGTGGAGGGGGTGGGGAAACATTGGAAATGTAAATAAAGTATCAAAAAAAAAAAAAAAAAAGAGTCTGAGGCCAGCATAGGCTGAAAAATAAAACCTTGTTTCAAAAGATTTAGGAATGCCAGCAATGCAAACAAAACAAAAGAAAAAACAAGTCTAGCATTTATATGGAACTGAAGAGGACACTGAACAGTTACATCTGTCTTGAGTCAAAGGGGCTGTGCGTTGAGCAACAAACTATCTGATCTTAAAATGTATTAGAAAACTGTAATTACCAAAACAGCATGGTATTGGCATAAAAAGTCATAAGCCAGGGAAATGAAATAGAGATCAGAAACAGGCCCATACATTTATTGCCAATGGAATTAGGACAAAGATGCCACGAACATTTGATAAGAAAAGATAAGATAATTTATTTACAAAATGATCTTAGGAAGCAGAATATCCACATGGAAACTATAATTAGATTTTTATGTCACATCATAGACAATAGTAACTGAAAATGTACTAAAGATTAAATTTTAAGTCCTAAAGCTGTGAAAGTATTTGAAGAAAACATAGAAGAAAAAAATTTCATGGCACCAATATGGGAAAAAGCAGTTTGGGTAGGACACTGAAAATTCAAGCTGGAAAAGCCTGCACAGATAAATGGCATCACAGTATGTTAGATTGTAGGAAAGGAAAGAATACCCAAGCCTGAAGAGAAATAAAACGAGATTGAAGAAAGCATTTGCAAACCATACAGTGGGTAGGGCTTGCTCTCAAAATACTTAGGAAGTTCAGGCAACTCAATATCAAGGAAATAATTCAATTAAAAATGAACAAATGAACCAAACAGCCACCTGTTCATTATACAAATGAAATGTGTGTGTGTGTGTGTGTGTGTGTGTGTGTGTGTGTGTGTGTGTCTGTGTCTGTGTCTGTGTCTGTGTTCAACATTACTTAACTGTAAAACTATCTGTACTTTTAAGAATGGCAATTATCAAAAAGTCAGAAGATACCAGGAGTTGGTAGAAATAAGTATAAGTGAAATCTTCTTCATGTTTGGATCCAGATTATCTGTCTATCTACCTATCTATCTACCTATCTATCTACCTATCTATCTACCTATCTATCTACCTATCTACCTATCTATCTATCTATCTATCTATCTATCTATCTATCTATCTATCCATCTATCATCTATCTTTTTTGAGATAAATTTTTTTAAAGATTTATTTTATTTATATGAATACACTATAGCTATTTTCATGCACACCAGAAGAGGGCCTCAGATCCCATTACAGATGGTTGTGAGCCACCATGTGGTTGCTCGGAATTGAACTCAGGACCTATAGAAGAGCAGTCAGTGCTCTTAACCACTGAGCCATCTCTTCAGCCCCAAGATAAATTCTTGATAATACATCCCAGGCTGGACTCAAACTTAGGATGCTTCAGTTCCCCAGTGTTGGGATTACAGTCACCACTCTTGGTGGTAATGCATATTGATTAATTCAACTACATGATAGTTTGGATAAGAATTCGTCCCCAACCCAGTCTCATATATTGGAACAATTAAGGACTGGCACTATTTCAAAGAACTAGGAAATGCGGCCTTGTTGAGATAGATGTGGCCTTGGTGGAGGAAGAATGTCACTAGATCCGGTGGCTCTTTCTTCCTGCAACCTGTGAATCTGAATGTAGAACTCTCAGTTCCTTCTCCAGCACCATGTCTGACTGCATGCAGCCATGCTTCTTGCCATGCTGATAATGGACTAAACCTCTAAAACTGTAAACTAGCCCCAATAAAATGTGTTTTTTTTTTTTAAATAAGAGTTTCCATGGTCTTGATGCTTCTTCACAGCAAGAGGACACTGACAAACACAAGTTATTATGAAAAATAATATAGATGTTTCTCAAATATTAAACAGAACCACCATGTGATCTAGCATCCCCCATTCTGAGGATACATCCAAAAGAAATGAAATTCTTATCTTGAAGGGATATTTGTCTGGGGTCATGAGAGTAGGAGACCTGAGCCTGCTCCCCACAAGCTGCAGCACTCTGGAGAGATAGCTCTGCACCTCACTTGGGCAGTGCAGTAGAGCTGGCCCTAGTGTCAGGGAACAGGTGAGCCAGCCAGAAGTGTGAGCAAAGGAAAGCTGGCCTTTCTCTCATTTGCTGTGAGGTGGTGTGGACGAGGAAGAGATGTCCTACCTCCTCAACTCCTCCCTACCTGTGGCAGGAGAGCTGGTCCTGAGGTCATGAGAACTGGAGAACTGGCCCCTTGCCAGCTGCAGCATTGGCAGCTCACTCTAGTTGTATGGATGCAGAAGAACTGACTGGCTAAACTCAGCTACCACCCAGATCTAAATGCAGGGCTTCGAGCTGGCCCATCCCAACATCTACCCCATCAAACCAAACCAGTGACTCATAGCAATGAACATTTATAAGTAAAGATGTTTGGACAAAAGAATATGCCATGTGACATACTGAAGCTTCTTCAATGAGATGGTTTGTCTGTTTTGTTTGGGTTTTGTTTGTCTTTTGTTTTATTTTTGGTTTTTATTTTCTTTTTGGAGGAGGCTGCAAGGGCAGAGGGCTGATATGAAGAGATGAAAAGATGAGGGATTGGGATGCATAATGTGAAACTCACAAAGAATCAAAAAATGTTTTTTAAAGGGGTATCTGCACACCTCTGCAATTCCGGTAAGATTCATAAAAGCTAATACATGGAACCAATTCAAGTCTCCATCAACAGGTAAACTGATCAGAAAAAAGTAGGAGTAGGGGTGCAGCTTAATAGGTAGAATGACTGATTGATACACAAAGAGCCCTGGGTTAAATCCCAAGAACTGCATAGGACTCAATATGGTGGTGCATTCCTGTAACACAGAACTTGGAAGGAAGAGACAAGGGAATCAGGAGTTCAAGGTCATTCTTGTCTATACCGTAAGTTCGAGGCTAAACTAGATTACACACCACCCTGTTTTATGTTTGTCTTGTTTTCAGGAAAGGAAGAACAAGCAGACACACAGCAGAATACTCTTGTGTTTTTACAACATGGATGAACCTGGGTGGGTGGAGCACAGAAAGGAAGAACAAGCAGACACACAGCAGAATACTCTTGTGTTTTTACAACATGGATGAACCTGGGTGGGTGGAGCACAGTGAGAGAAATAAGTCATGAATAAGGAGTACTGTTTGAACCCTCTTGGGAATTCAGAAAACCGGAAGAGTTAAACTCAAGGAAGCAGAGATCAAAATGGCCACTGATTGGGGCTAAGGAGTTGGGGAGCACTGGAGAGATGTTGTTCAAATAATAAAATTTCAGTTACACTATGCTGTTTGACTCTTCCTATGGCGCTCTGAATAAATAGGATATCCTGCTCATCCCAGATAAAACACCAAAGACAGACCAATGTTTTCACCCAAGTCTAACTTGATGAACCACAGGCTTTGTCTGATGAGCAGAAGCATGGATTACTTACCAGAGCATGGGTGACTCTAAAACAACTGCTTCACCAAAGTGTTTCATCTCAGCTTGGTGACAACATTCTCAGCTAAATAGATGGAGTTCTTCCATCAGGTAATATCCCCCCCCATGTATACTCTACAACCTCCCCTACACAGGTAGGGCAGAATCACATACAATTTTGAGGGAGGAGACAAATCTCAGATGAGGATTTAATGATCCACCCTGCCCCTCCTTCCATGAGGGAAGGTCAACTGTACCTATCTTTATCATCAGTTGAGAGAAATAACAACTGATCTGACTGAGATGGTAATGGCTGTTATGTTGGAAGAGTATTCCATAATACATACAAAGAATAAATTGATGAGACCTACTGTATAATATATTGAATATAGTTAATAGTAATATATAGTAGACTTGGAAGTTGTTAAATGAGTGGATTTCAAGTACTTTCAACAACAACAAAAATGTATATTATAATTAGTTCAATTTAGCTATCTACAACTTACACCTATACTGACATAGCACTTTATATACTATAAATATATGTGATTTTATTTGTCAATTAAAACAGGTAATATATGGGGACTGGATAAATGGCTCAGCAGTTAAAAGTACTTGCTGTTAGGACCAGGATTGGTTTCCTAGCACCCAACTTTCTGTAATTCCACTTCCTGGGAATCAGATGCCCTCTTCTGGATTCTGTGAGCACTGTACAGATATGGTGTACAGGCATATATAGAGATAAGCCATCATATACAAAAGCAAAAATAAATCAATCTTTTTAAAAAAGGCAATATGTGATGTTTCTTTATCTCAAACCATCAATATTGTTATAATTTGTTTAGGTGGCTACATCCAATGACCAAATCCATCATAAGTCATAAAACAGATAAATCATTGACTTTTTGAGTTGGAACTGCAAAGTTCATATGATAGGAAAATGTATGGAAGCTTATAGTAGTCAAAACTAAAAATCAATAGTACATGAAGAACCTATTCTATCCCTAGCTGTGCCACATATATAGTCTTTGGTTAGTAAAATGAGGGATTTGATACAGGTGACTTTGTGTTAGAGGACAAATAAAAACATTTAAGGAGACGTGAGAAGGAACGGGTACTTGCAGGGCACAAGGAAACGGATTCTGAGAGATCACGTGAAGAAAGACAGAAGGAATATGTTACTGAGCCAAAGAAGCCAAATGGAAGGAACTGGGGCAAAGCGCTTTTAGAAGCATCGTTTGAGTTTCTGCATTAACCTCTCCAGTCTATCTTGGAGCTAGAACATTGCACATGTGGGGAGCAGGGGACAGTCTGATTGAGGAATGCAGTTAACTGCCTCCTAGGAGCTCTGACAGACAAAACTGATGCCAGGATTTCACTTACCTGGGGCTTACTTAAGATCCCCTTTGCCTCTTTGTGCTGGGGACATAAACAAATACAAGTACAATGATATGTGTGGGGTCTCACTACCCATGTAAAAAGCTGGGTGTGATAGTTCTACTTAAGAATGGTTCCTAAAGGCTCATAGGTCACCAGGGCATGGCACTCTTTGAAAGGATTAAGAGGTGTGGCCTTGTTGGAGAACGTATGTCAAGGTGGGAGTGATTTGAAGATTCATAAGTCTCTTCCAAAGGCAGAGTCTCTCTCTTCGTTCTGCCTGTGGATCCTGATATAGAACTCTCAGCTGCCATGTCTACCTGTGTTCTGCCATGTTCCCAGTTATGAGGACAATGAACTAAAGCTCTGAAGCTGTAAGCAAACCCTGGTTTAAAGGCTTTCCTTTATAGGAATTACCATGATCATGGTGTCTCTTCATAGTCATAGAACCCTAAACTAAGACACTGGGCATTGTGATAGCACTTTTAAACCCAGGGTTCACTGTCCAGCCAACCAAGCCTAATCAGTGAGACCTAGCTCCCAGCTAGTGCCTCTGGTTCAGAAAATGAGGCAGGCAGCTACTGAGAAATGACATCCAAAGCTGACTTATGACCTCTGCATGGGCATGTGCTAACACACACATAGACACACATATACACACACAAACACACACATACACACATACACACAGACAGACACATGTACACACACATACATACACAGACACACAAAGATAGAAACAGACAGACAGACAGACACACACACACACTGGATCCCTGTTTCTTTAGATCTCTGGCTGTGAAAGTTATCCTTGCTTCACAGCTTTTACATTTGGTGATAACTTGTTTCATTCTAAATTCTCTAACTCAGAATTTTTGATAAGCCACTTAGAACCTGATTTATGTATATGTCCATGCTATATAGAGAACAGATTTGCCAAAAAGAAAAATGAATGGCACAAATAAGATCATAAAAGCAGCACTTGAAATGCTTGAAAGAGTAGCTTTCAAAGCCCCTAAATTATGCCAGAACACAATTCAACCAACTGTCCTCATAAATATATTAAAATCATGACTGATCATCTAGAAGGATGGCCCTGTATATTTTCCCTAATATTTCAGAAAGAGAGTTGCAAGGCATTTCCTTTTCAATATGTGAATTATTGCATGGGTTAGGGAAATTGGCTAATAATACATTAGGCTGATTAGATGAATTAGTAAATTAACCAAGGCTGTTACTGTACATATGTAAATCCTCTGATATGGGAATTTTTAATCAACTCCTCAAGGGTACATATTAAAAGTGGGAAGATGGGTACTTGACTACTTATGTAAATGTATTTTTTTTTTAAAAAAACATAACATTAAAAATAAAACCATCCACATTCACAGAGCACTGAAGATCTGGTTGGAGCTCAAAGCTATTTGGTGTCTCTGGCTCTGTCTGGCTTCCCCCATCCCCCACCCTCATTGTCATCCGTCGTAATAGCAGATCCTGTTCGGCAGCTATTGCTACTTCATCCATTCTGGTTTAAGGCTCATTTTTCCTCATTCTTTGCCTCTCTCCTAGTGCTGTCTTATTCTAATGCTTATTTCCTCATTTTCCTCTTAATGCACTGACTATATCAAAGCTCCATGGGCCATCTTGCCGAGAAAGGGAATCTGAGGGAATTGAGATGCCTGACTGGAGTTCAAATCCTCAAGTTCTCGTTAATAACAGCTAAAGACAGTTACTTGACCAGAGTCCCTGGTTAATACTCTGAAGGCGACATCCACCTTGTGTAGATGTGGGAATTCTAGCTGCTATAGCCTGTCATAGTAGCTAAAAAACTTATTTTCTCTGTGTTCCTTTTTACTGAAACCCAGCTTTAAGTCTGAGTCTCTGGGTATTATTCTAACAGTTTCTCTCTCTCTCTCTCTCTCTCTCTCTCTCTCTCTCTCTCTCTCTCTCTCTCTCTCTGTATGTGTGTGTGTGCATGTATGCATGTATATGATTGAACCTATGTGTGCACACATGTGGATGTCAGAGATCAACACTGCGTATTTTTCTCTATCATTCTCTACTTGTTTCTTATTAATTAAATGTGTTCTTAGACAATTTCATACATGTCCACAATGTATAGCGTCCGTTCTCACTCCTGCAGACTCTCACCTTAATACCACTCCACCCACCCCACCTCCAATTTACACTCATGCGTGTGTGTGTATGTGTGTGTGTGTGTGTGTGTATACATATGCATATAAAATTCACTGAGTTTAATCAAGGCAGTCTGTGTGCCAACCTTGGAGCTCTCTGTTGGATCTCCATATTGGCCTAAGTAGGGACTTCATTGCTGTTATTTAACTAAACTGACACAGTATTAAGCTGTTTCCTAAATATCTGTACCTATATCCAAAGATGTTCACAGCCTTAATCACAGAAACCACCCCTTTCAGTAAACAATAATAAATACAGAGTCACAGCTTTTCAAGATGCTGAGAATAAGTGACAGTTGTGGGCTCAGCCCTAAACAAGATATCTACCCCACCTTAACTCAGGGTCTGTCACTGAACATGACCGAAGGACTGGCTGGCCAGTGAGGCTCTGGGACCCTTCTCTCTCAGACGTCCCAGTGGTAGGGTTCCACATACTTGCCACCATGCCAAGACATTTCTGCAGATGCTGTAACCCAAACTCATGTCCTCACATGTGTTTGATGGCTATTATACCAACTAAACCAGCAGCTTGTGCCCTGACAGCCCTCAACTTCTACTTGATGGTTTTGGTGTTATTTAATGAACTCTTCTTTTTTGAAGGAGAGCCGTATCCTTTACTTTCAGACAGTAGCAAACAATAAATCTCTCTTTGGATCCTCATCATTAGAATTTTGAGTAGTTGGGAGGACCAAAAGTTTCTCAATGACCACTGTGGTCTCCATGCTTTTTCCTCTGGGGCATTTGCTCTTAATCCTTGAGAATGCTGAGCTTGGCTGACAATTTTCATCTTCCTTCTCGCATCTGCTGGCATCTTCAGTGACTCTGTGATCAATGCTGATGAGATATCTAATGGCCTGTCCTCCAGCTAACATCTGCTTATATTCTGCTTTACTAATCCCATTTTCCAGGACGAATTTGGAGACATTTGAATCACTTGGAGCTGTCCTTCTGGAAATTTGAATTTAGAATCGACTCTGCCCATAACCTTGTATTCATTCTCTTCTCAAACTTTCATTCCCACAAACCTGTTCTGCCTCACCCCACATTCCCACCTCTAACTCTTTCTAGTCTTTCAGTCTATTAAGGATTCCCCACGTCATCTCTCCATTAACCAGCCATTCATTTGTCTGTCCATCCATTCACCCACATTGTACTTGCCAAGTGTCTTTTGTGTGTCCCCAACAGTCAGTCCATTTTAAATTCCCCTCAATACTTTTCTTCCCTTCGTATTCTCCAGTAAAATGGCTGTTGTATTTACTTGCTCCCCAGTTCTTAGCCTTTTGGCTTTCCTTACATCTAGAGAACACCCTGGTGCTACCCATGCCCGAGCCAGGCCTTCAGCGTAAATCTTATTACTAATCCAGCCCTCTTTCTCTGAACTTCCCTCTGTCTTTAAACTCACATGCTGTCCGAATTCCACTTTCTACCGCAAGCCATCAGGTAGGAACTCTGGATAACCTTCACTGTTCCTGCTGTCATGAAACAGGCTATGTGATCTGAAGGCTGTATGATCTGAAGGTGTTCCCTAACATTCATAGACTGAAATTTAATTGCCTGTGTGAAAGTAAACATGAAGACAAGATCTTTAAAATGCAACCAAGCTCCAAGGACAGTTTTCTTGACTGGAATGAGTGGTCCGATACAGGGGTTGAAAGGGACTATCAGGCTCCCTCTGTCCAGTCTCCCACCACGTAAGCCTGGCAGTAAATTACCGTGTTGGAAGTTGGAAACAGATCTCACCAGATAGTGACTCTAATGGCACCTTAATCTTAGACATCTCAGCTTCCAGAACTTTGGGGAATAATTGTTTTATCATTAAGCTACCCAGTCTCAGGTAGGTTGGTTTGGCATTACTGTTCAACTAAAATAATAAAGAAGGTAGACATTGTTTCCATAAGTATCTTCTTAAGTGTTCTGGTTGCACGTCTTCTGATTTCCACCTTGACTCTTAGATAATTTTAAGCTTCCATTTACCCTTTTCGAGAAACCCTTACCCTTGCCAACAAACGTCCTAAAAGCTTTTGTCTTTACTAGGCCTACTACTCAAGCATCCACACCATTTTCATTAGCTTTAGGTAATTTCTTTCTAAAGATTTATTCTTATTATTTTTTAATTATGTGTTCGTGCATAGGTTTGCACGTGGATTTGTGTATACCAGTGCATGCTAAAGACACTGCATCCATTGGAGTTAGGCAGCTATCTGATGTGGGGACTGGAAATTGAACTCAGGTCTCCTGGAAGAACAACAGGCATTTTTAACCACTGAACCTTCTCTCTAGTCCCAACATTCAGTAATCTTGAGGAAGATATTTTCACCTATTTTCTCTACTAGCTAGCTTCCCTTTCCATGGTTCACATCTGAAAATTCTCCTATATGTAACAAAACTCCCAGAATACCTGATTGTCAGTCTCCAGCGGCAGGCTTCTTGGTACTGGAGATAATTGGTGCCCTTTTGTATTTATTCTTACTAAGTCTACCATTCATCTAGAATTTAGTCAGTATCATTGAATTCCTGGACTTACCCCACATTTCCCCAGTCTTGATCCTTCAGCTCCTCAGTTCTACTTGTACCTGTTATCTGACCTCCGACTCCAACTCCAGCTCCCTGCCAGAACATACTATTGCCGTCTGATGACAGATTTACATGCTCCAGCATATCTTTGGAACAGGCCTCAGTGCCTTATATAGCTGACTATGCTGTAACCCTCCTGGGCTGGCTAGCAGTTCTGGTATCCAGGTTGTATCTGCTCTGACTTGCTCTATAATTTGGGATCTTAAAATCTTTGCTCTCTTTGTACTTCTGAAAATTTCTCTCCCGATGCTCTTATACTCCTCCAACTACTTTTAAGTGTTCTGTAAAGTCTTTTCTCTCTCCTCTTCTCACTTCATACCCTTCTCTTGGCAGAACTTGTTCCACTCCATTGGCTTAAACACCAAGTCTACATTGCCAACTTCCCAATTTATAATTCCAGTTTTGAACTTTTCCCTAAATTTTACGTATGTAATAGGAACTGCCCACTGGGTGGATGGCTTCTCTGTTTGGATCCTATGGTCAACACATTCAGAAGCAAGTTTATCTTTTATGCCCTCCGACTTACATCTTTTATGCTCTCTACCTTAGATAATGTCGCCTATAAATCGAAGCCACTGGGACAGGATGTGGCCTCAAATCCTCACTTGTGTATGTGTTTATAGTGATTGCTTCTGATTGGCTCTTGAATTTTCTCTTGGCCAAACTTTTTCAGCAATATTGTCCCTGGCCACCTCTGATATTCAATATCTCTTTAAAGTTATTTCTCACATTAATTCAGATTTCATCTTCTATCAGAGAGCCTTGTTTATGCTACTCCTTAGCTCTGAAATCTTTGCTGGATTAGTCTGCCTATAGAGTCAAATATCAACTTGTTAACGTGGTCCATAAGTTTCTTCAGATTCTGATTGCATCTCAATTTTTGTCTTAATAGAAACATGACTCTGAGAGCCAGGCTCTTTGTATTTTGTGGCTCTTCCATCTCCTGGAGCTCACAGTGTTTCATTAGATCTTTGTATTTGAGGGCAAGGTGAAAGTGCTAACTGGAAAGCCATATGAGGAGGACTTTATGGCTCATGTCATTGCCCCTAGCTACCCAGTGGCTACAACTCAGCTACATGGTTGAAACTAAGGACAACCAATGTTGAAAACTTTAGCCTAGCTGAGTCAAGGAAGAAAATCAACAGGATTTGGTGGATCAGTGGTGAATGCTCCCCACACTGGTGGTTAGTCTACAGATTGTAAAAGGAACTAGTGAACTGTTACGGAAGAGGTAGATGCCGCAGCAGTACTGTAACAGTGTAGTAGCCTCTTTTATTTTGACAATATTGACAGCATACATTCAGATTTGGTTAGGACACAGCGTTGTTCAACCAAACATTTCCATATGTAACGTTTGCTATCTATAACTCTTATGACCATTATACATTTTTAGAGATTAACCACTATCCAAAGAAGACTAATAGTGTAATGAACATCATTTAATGTATGTTTCCCACAATGATTTTAAATACTATTCAGCATGACTTCATGATGTGGCCAGACGCCAAGGGCATTACTCTAAATTTGTTCATTTAACAGTTTATTTATTTATTTATTTACTTATTTATTTATTTATTTATTTATTTTAGATCAGAGATTCTGTGAAAATGCATTGGAGGGTGTATAGCCCAACTCTAGACTCTTTTCTGACAGAATAATTGATAGGACACTGTAGCTAAGATTCTTTTTTTTAACCTTTAAAATTATGGGTTTTAAATGGATTGAGATCTCAGTCTTCTTGAAATTGTAGTACTCATATCCAGGATTTGTTGCAAAACGCTGGTTTATAGGGGATGGTCTGGTTAACAGGATAATAGCATGGCAGTCAATGGTTAGTTTGAATTTCTAAAGGAGTTATTGTAAATTAAATTGATTTGGTATTAGAAGGAAATCTAAGGGAACCGGCTACCTAAAGCCATATGAAGTTCGCTTTATTGCTGTCTCTATGGTCAGACCAGAGCACAGCAATTATCGGTCCATTTGCATAGGCTGCCCCTCCCTCCCCAGCACTCTTTCTGTGTCACATACCTGTCATGCTGCTAAGTGCTCCACTGCTGAGAGCAGCAAAGGCTTGTTATCTTAATAGTGTCACTCTGCAGGGTGTTACTCTGGTCTTGGGATAGCTAGTCACTTATTGGCAGAAATATTAGGATAGCCTACTAAGGACATTTAGAGACTATGGAAAAGGGGTGCTGGATTAAAAATAAATGTGTGCATTTCTTGATATAGCACAGATGACTTTGTGCCAAAATTTACGTATTTTCCTACCATCCTAACCAGCATCAGTAACTTAGCCTTCTTTCTTTCTTTCTTTCTTTCTTTCTTTCTTTCTTTCTTTCTTTCTTTCTTTCTTTCTTTCTTTCTTCCTTCCTTCCTTCCTTCCTTCCTTCCTTCCTTCCTTCCTTCCTTCTTTCTTTCTTTCTTTCTTTCTTTCTTTCTTTCTTTCCTTCTTTCTTCCTTTCCTTCTTTCTTTCTTTCTTTCTTTCTTTCTTTCTTTCTTTCTTTCTTTCTTTCTTTCTTTTCTTCTCTCTTTCTTTCTCTTTCTTCAGATAACACTCATGAAATGATCAAAGCCATCATGGAATTCACATTGTTCCAGAATTTAACAATTCAACAGTGTCCACTTACTCAATGCAACTTCTCTGTGATGATCCTACAAATAGAGGGGGCTTGGCAAAGGCACCTGTAATCCAGAACCGCAGAACCCAATCTGTCATTTTCTACATGTGCCACACTGATCACACTTCTTAATCTTGCTTGCCCTGATTTGTTAGTTATGAAATGGAAACAATTAAGCAGTTTATTCATTGAAAATTTACTATATGTTAGGTATTATCATAGGACTGGGGAACTTGGTTGTAAACAAAATAAATCCACACTCAGTGAGATTTCATTCATGTAGAAAAAGCAAAGCAAAGACATATCAGGTGAAATTGTTACTGAGCTCTGGCTTGAGCCTGCCCATGGCTCCTCAGTTCTTGTAATCTGTATCAGATACATTCAGCTGAGACACATGGAGTGCAGTGTCAAGTAGAGTGTATTACTAATAACATGAGACACTCAGACATTCTCAGAGATGAGAGTTGGCTATGATCAAAAAGGACCCTTATAGAGGATACCTTTCTCATGGAGTGGGAGTGGGCTATGGCCAGAAAGACCTTGTGTTAGCTCACTGGGCTAGAAATGACTTATAACATTTTCTAAGAGTCTAGAACAGACTTTCCTGAGGTAGGAGTTTTCTGCCCAGGTGATTGACATACCCATTTGGATTAACTCTGAAGGTAAGAGACAAGAAGTTTGTCTTTATTCTTTCTCAGAAAGCCTTGGCTAGAGACGAATGTTATAATCTCTTGGGCAGTTTAGAATGCTATATTTCCACCCAGGGCCAAAGATCCTATGCATTTCCCCCCTAAATGTTAGTTTTATTTATGTGCATGTGTTTGTGTGAATGTATACTCTGCGCGCGCGCGCGCGTGTGTGTGTGTGTGTGTGTGTGTGTGTGTGTGTGTATGTGTGTTTCTGCAAAGGCCAAAAGGAGGTGCCAGATCTCCCAGAGCTGGAGTTACAGGCCATTGTGACCCATTTCACCATGATCTTCTGGAAGAGCAGGAAGAGATCTGGACTGCTAAGCCTTCTTTCTAGCGCAATAACTTATCATCAGAGTCCTGAGGTTTCTGTTCTTGCCTTTACAAGCTGAGGATTGGGAAGGAAGTAATCCATCCTCAAAGATCTCCAACCATGCGAATGTCTGAGTAGCACTTACCAACGAAAGTGCTGTGGAGAAGATCATGACAGAGGCACAGGGATGGGGGACATGTGGGGGCAGATGAGGGTGGGGCTTGTTTGGGTGATATTTTATTAGGGATAATCAAGGAAGTTTCCTGAGTTAGTGATATCTGAGTAAACACCTGAAGGGAGAAAGTTCTAATATATCAGAGGAAAACAATGTTGCAAGAGAAAGAGAAGGCGCCTATGAAGAGACTGGGAGCACAATCATCATTTCCTGTCTCACCGACATGACAGTGTGTAACAAGGATCAAATGAAGCAACGGACAATTTGTGCGTGTTTCCTGTTGAATCTATTTCTTTGCTTTCTTGCTTCATATTTTTATGGCTTAGCATTGCAAAGCAAGCTATTTTATATCTTATTAAAACAGAGAAAGTCAGTGGGGAAGAACTTACAGGGCATCCAGGACTGGCTACAGCTCTAAGGCTCACCAGTCAAAGCAGCCTCACCTGAGCCTTCAAAGAAACTACCTTCCAGAAGATGACTGTGCAAAGGCAATCGGCCAGATGAGAACACAGGGCAAGGATTAGGTTAATGGTGGTTGCCCAGAGAATCTCCTTGGAGCTCTGAGGATTTTGAGATTTCAGTGATTGTCTGATTTTTGTGTAGGAGATGCTCACCTTTCCACAGGGTTGGCCTCCTGCCCCTCCCTCTTTCCTTCTCCTCTGTCTTGTTTTTTCTGCACTTCTGCACGCTAGGTTTGTGATGTCTTGCACCATCTCAAATACGAATGGTTGAGAAAGAGGAACCCGTAGTGTTCACAGAATGCAGCTGAGAACACAGTTCTTAATGTGAAGTTCAAACATGTAACCAGCACAGCAGTAACATTTTATAATTTTCTCAGATGAACAGCAGTGCGGTGCAAGGAGAGAACTTCCTACACCTGACTTCTAATGTTGGAGAATCTCCGGTTCAATTAGCAAAGATGTTCACCCATCTTTTTTGTTTGTTTGTTTGTATAGATGCATGCAACAAATATTCAAAACTGTTTGCACAGTGAAGCAGATTATAGGTAACTAACTTTGGAAACAGAAAGGGGAAATGGGAGGAATCTGTGTATAAAGACAAATGCAGAGAATTATTTTATATAGAGACCAGGTCTCATAATAAGCACCCAGGGATGGTTAGATATATGGCCATTGTGTGTTTTAAATATTATTGATAATCATAAACCCATTTTCCTGGACACTAACTCATATCATGATCTGAGAAGCAGAACTTCTTTTGTAACTGTTGTTGACGACAAGCTTGATGTTCTTTGATTCACTTCTCTATTTGGAATTTTTAGTCCCACATTTGTGATGCTTTCTGAGCATCTGCTCTCTCTGTTACTTTAGTGCCATGGTCTTATCATGCCTGGGAAAAAAGGAAAGCTCAGCCCTGTAGAACACTGGGCCTTTAATAGTTTTAATTGGCAGAAGAAATGGCTTTCTTGTCTGAGTTCTTCCAGGTCTCTTTTCTTGAGGTCACACAAGTGCTACATCTGCTCACTTTCCCCGACATTCCCAGGAGACTCACCATTGTTAAGCTGCAGAAGGCTTATAGCACACCAGGGTGCTAGCTCCAAACTGGAAAGGCCTGATTCAGCATGTCTGGGGTGCTGCACACAATCTGTAGTTCAAAAACTGACTCAGGTGCTGCTGGTGCAGGTGGTCTCAGGACCATGCTGGCAAACACTGCTGCAGCAGATAAATCCGCTCAGAGGGAATGTTGTGAGTGACAAATGACTGCCAGATAGCTTTGCTCTGCAGGAGGCCTGGAGCTTTGTGAATGTGCTGAGAGCTGAGAAAGGGTTCTCACACAGAGTGTTGCATTTCTTTTTTTTAAATTTTTTGTTTGGATTATTTGATATTTTATTTACATTTCAAATGTTTCCATCTTTCCAGGTCTCCCCTTTGGAACCCCCAACCTCCCCCCCCCGCCTCTATGAGGGTGCTCCCCTACCCACCCACCCACTCTCATCTTCCCTCCTTGGCATTCCCCTATACTGGGGCATCTAACACCCTCAGGCCCAAGGGCCTCTCCTACCCCTCCCTGATGGCCAACAAGGTCCTCCTCTGCCACGTAGGTGACCAGCAACATGGGTCCCTCCATGTGTATTCTTTGGTTAGTGATCCAGTCTCCCATGAGCATATGGGGTCAGGCCAGTTGACACTGTTGCTCTCTCCATGGGGCTGCAAACTCCCTCAGCTCCTTCAGTTCCTTCTCCAACTCCTCCATCTGGAACCTTACGCTCAGCCCAACAGTTGCTGTGAAGTGAATCTTGGGTATTCCAAACTTTTGGGCTAATATCTGCTTATCAGTGAGTACATACCGTGTTCATTCTTTTGTGACTAAGCTACCTCACACAGGATGATATTTTCCAGTTCCATCCATTTGCTTGCGAATTTCATGAAGTCATTGTTTTTAATAGCTGAGTAGTATTCCATTGTGTACAAAACGGCAACCAACAGATTGGGAAAAGTTTTTTACCAATCCTATGTCTGATAGAGGGCTAATATCCAATATATACAAAGAACTCAAGAAGTTAGACTCCAGAGATCCAAATAACCCTATCAAAAAATGGGGAACAGAGCTAAACAGAGAATTCTCAACTGAGGAAACTCGAAGGGCTAAGAAGCACCTAAAGAAATGCTCAACATCCTTAGTCATCAGAGAAATGCAAATCCCTGAGATTCCACCTCACACCAGTCAGAATGGTTAAGATCAAAAACTCAGGTGATAGCAGATGCTGGTGAGGATGTGGAGAAAGAGGAACACTCCTCCACTGTTGGTGGGACTGCAAGCTGGTACAACCACTCTATAAATCAGTTTGGCGGACCCTCAGAAAAATGAACATAATACTACCCAAGGACCCAGCTATACCACTCCTGGGCGTATACCCAGAAGAAGCTCCAACATGTAATAAAGACGCATGCTCCACTATGTTCATAGCAGCCATATTTATAATAGCCAGAAGCTGGAAACAACCCAGATGTCCCTCAACAGAGGAATGGATACAGAAAATGTGGTACATTTAAACAATGATTTACTACTCAGCTATTAAAAACAATGACTTCATGGGTGTTACATTTCAATACAGAACTGTGAGTTTCTCAGGTTAGAAGGAGCTGCAGCCGGCATGAGGGAAATGACATGGATTAAACAGAGTTAGAGTTAAAGACAGATGCCTTCCCAGGCAGATCTGTGCTTAAAGGAGGATCGATAGTTAATGAGACTGTTCTGGTTACTATAACAATGTGGCAAGATGCCCCCAAACTTAATAGCTTTAAAGAAAACCAATCTTACAGCATCATGGATTAGGAACTTGAGTAGGGAATATTTAGGCTCATGTCTGGACCTCACTTGCGGGGGGGGGGGGATCAAAGGTTTGGAATGACTGTGGATGGACACTAGAGTCCTTTAGCAGGTTGTTTCATTAGAGTCTTGACACCTGGCTGTACCGATTTGAAGGCTGGAGCAGCAACTGGAATGCATTATGGAAAGCCACTCCAAGCTTCCTAACAGAGCGGCCTCACAGTAGTTGGATGTTTTACATGGAAGCCCTGAACTCCAATGGAGTTCCAGAGAACAAGACAGAAAGCACATTGGAGACTTTATCCCAGGCACCATGTTCTGTCTGTTGAAGTTGTTACAGGGTCATCTGATTCATGTAGAAAGAGGTTAAATGTCACTTCCTGGGACAGTAGCAAAGTCACGTAGAAGAACCCCATGGTGTGAGGAGTATGACTACACTTTTCTTTGAAACATAAAATTTGTCATCATGATAATGGAAATGACCCAAGAATTTAGGTAGCTAGAAAGGAAGTGGGAATAAAATCTGTAACTTAGTTGTGGTAAGCTTATTTAATGCAAGATCATAGAGCAAGGAAAATCGTTGAACTACCGCTGTAACGGTAACACAGAGCTTAGAAATGCTGGGTGTTGCTGAAACTGCGTGTTGCTAAGTCATCATTGTACATGTCTACTTTATCAACTTTGAACTCATTAAGCATCATATATGTGAAACAGAAGGCGCACTTCAGGGTAGTGGTGTTCTCTGGAGAATATGGGTGACGAGACAAAGGAACAGATCTGGACACTGTATGATCCTTGGCTTTAACAAAGCTTGGCTCTAAGAGGTGAACGGTCTGTGAGGGCTCAGCCCACTCTATTCACTCAATGTGATTTTATGAATGTTGACTGATTGATATTATCCTTCAACAGATAGAAACTGAGAGACAACATTAAACATGAAAGCATCAAGTGAATGAAGAATACAGTTGCGGTTCCTTCAGTAACAAAAGTTCTCTAAGAGAGTACATTGGTTATGAAAGCCTATGACCCAGAAATGGAAGCTGGGTCTCTGTAAGGAAAACACAGCTTAGGAGGGAGCTAAAGGACACACAGAGACAGAGGAGCACATGCGCAAAGCTGGTTTTAAAGACAGGCAGAGCCTAATCTTTTTCGAGCTATTGAATGAATATGGAAATCCATGTTGTGAGTAGCTAGTGATAAGTCTTGACAGGAACAGAAGGCTTTGATCACAAAAAGCATCATGAACTGTTTGTACTCATTGGGATTCTTGGTTGCAAGGGCTGGAAGTGTGTCTCTATGCACTCTGGTGAAAAAAACGATTTACATTATACATTTGTAGCAATATAGAGGGCCAAATGATAAGTGTGGGACTAACTCACAGAGACAGCTGAACTTAATACCGTCAACCCTATCTCATCTTGGTTCAGCTTTTGCATCTGTCTTCTCTCCACAGACACCTCTGCTTCTAGGAGTCACACATACAACATGACCACTGACCTCCTCATTCGATGTCTTCAAATCCAGAGGAAGAGATCTGTGAGTTATGATTAGAATAAAAACCCAGCTGTCCTGGAGGCCACAGCAATGAAAGGAAGCAACAACAGCTTTAAAAGATACACATGTCTGTCTCTGCATTTGGACTAGTACTAGCCCCTAAAAGTAACTAGGTGCTGTACTAGCTACTCTTCTTATTGTGGCTATGAAGGACCTGATAAAACCATCTTATGGAAAGAATCTTGGCTTAGAGTGCCAGGCTACAGTCTATCATGATGGGGACAGCACGGCAATGGGAGCCTGGGGCAGCTGGTTCCACAGCATCTGCGGTCAGGGAGCCAAGAACTGTAGCCCACAGGATGGCACCACCCATGTTGAGAGTGATGTTTTCTACCTCAGTTAATGTGATCATTTCAGCAAGGAAGCTGTCTTAAATTGTCCTTAGTGTACATAGTCTTTATTTATCAAGCTCAGGCATTCTATTTGACATTTCTATCTCACCATATCAGCCCCCCCAATCAAAGATAGAATTCACTCTTTCAATTTCCCAGGTCAAACCTGAGCCCATTTCGTGATTTCTGCTTAATGTCCACAACTGACTTGAGACCTCCTTAAAATGTATGCTGTCGTTTTTGCTTTACTCTCTACACGACGGGTAAGGGGGACCTTTGTTTAGAAAGAATAAAGAATTACATGTTCAAAATTAAACATAGAAATTAAATTTTATTTGTATTGGAGGAAAAAGGAATGAAAGCTGCCAGAGACCACAAACGTTAGAAATTCCATAAAATTACCGGTGTGGTTTTATTACCTCACTGTCCAACACACTGCAGCCTTCCTTTTTGTAAGCCAAGCATTATGTAATATTTTCTGTAGAAAAACTAGAAAGACAACCAAGTCACTTTCTGCTCCAACATGGTGAGCTGACATTTGAAAAATATTAATAGTTTTGAAAAGTTGTAGCATCATAGCTCATTGTTGGTAATGTCATGTAAATTGCTCTCAATTTTTTTCATAAATAAACTACTTTAGATCTACTGTAAGATGGGACTAAAAGCTTGTGTTGTTTAAATCTAGGCACTCTGGTGGATTTTATTTTCTATAATTTCAAAAAAAGAAACAGAATATGATATATGTATTATTGCAATGTAGTATTATAGTTATAATGTGATTGGTGCTCTGTTAAATACATTCCTGACAAAATCTCTATTCTGATTAAATGAAAACTGGATCCTTTACTTTCAGTTTGATATATCTCATAGAGGATTTTTATGCAGTTTATTCCAGCTCCATGAATTTCAAAAAACATTTCTCTCCTACTTTTAATCACCTTTGCAGCCTTGGCATGATATGCCCAGTGGACCAAAGTCTTCATGTAAGTTGGCACTAGGGCAAAACAGTATTTTTAAAACCATTTCCCCCCTCCCCTCCTCCTCCTCCTCCTCCTCCTCCTCCTCCTCCTCCTCCTCCTCCTCCTCCTCCTCCTCCTCCTTCTCTTCTTCTTCCTCTTCCTCCTCTTCCTCCTCCTCCTTCTCCACCTCATTTTCCTTTCCTTCTCCTATGTTGACCTTGAACTCCTGGCATTCATTCTGCTTCAGCTTCTCAAACACTTAAATTATAGGTATGAGCTACCATAACCAGCTTAAAGTATTTTTATGTAGATAAAGATGACAATGACTTAACTACAGAAGGAGGTGACTGAAAAACTGCATAAATGTATCCTCTCTAAACCCAAAACAAATGTTCTCCAGCTCATATTTCCTCTAGTAAGATACTCAAGTGTCCACTGCCATGGCAGAGTGCAAGAAAGAATGTAGAGGAGGGAAGAGGCTGTGATCCTAAGCAATTAATATTTTACTCTTCAAATCTGATAAAAACTCTTGTAATAAAGATAGTTTCACCTAGAGGCCTTTCCATATGCTGACAGCCCTGATTGCCAGCTGATGGGCCTTTGGAAGGTCACTGAATCATGGGAGTGCTATTTTAATTTTATTAATTGATTAGTTAATAATCAATTAACTTTATTAATTGATTAATCTGCTGATGAACTTCTGCCAGAGTGGGATAGTAGGAGATGGGGCTTGATTCCAAGAAGTAGATCACTGGAGGTGTGCTTTTGAAGGAGTTATCTTGTCCCAGAGCCTTTGTTTCTGTCTCTCTGATTCTTGGCTGCTATAAAATGAATGGCATCCCTCTCCACCCCTTTCTGCCATGCCATATGGCCTTTTGTGCATGGGTCTAGAAACAACAGAGCCAACCAACCATAGTCTGCAAATATGAAACAAGATCCATCCTTTTTACTTTAAAACATTCCTCTTAGGAATTTTGTCACAGCAAGAGAACCACATGACAATGGAAAGGTTTTCCCAAGGTCTTCCTGAGACCTTGGCATGGGCCCCTGCAAATATCATTAGCTCATAGTAAATTCATTTCTTCCTACAGCTCTAGTTTTAGGCTGTAGCTCTTTTTGCTCAGACTTGCAGTAACTTCCTAATGAATTTCTCTGAATCAAGTCCAACCTTTTAATCAGGTTGCATAATCGGAAGAATATTTTCTAAATCACTTTTCCTATGACCTCCTCTGCTTAAAGTCACAGGACATCTACAGGATTAAGTTGAACTCTCATAGTCTGATGTTATGGATCTCTGTATCTTTAATTCTTACTTTCTAATATTTTTAATTTTGTGCCTCCCTAGGACCAATAAATACAATTCAAATAATCATTGGGGTGCTATTTGGTTACAGAAATTGCTTCTAAAGGTTAATATGTTGTTTTAAACGTTATAACAGCTATTAATGACTTACTCATGAAAGAATGGGTAAGGTTGGAAATAACACAGGCATGGGGTTTAGCTTAGTGCTACAGCACATGCCTAACGTGCCCAGGTCTTGATCCAAGCCAGTCAAACATCCGGATGGAAGTGTATTTGTCTCACTCCCTTCCCCTGCTTGTCCTGGACAACTAGATGCCTATAGCTTAGTCCGTGCATGGAAGCTGCTGAAAGCTGTTGGTTAACCCATCCTGTCAGTGAGGCTATTGCAATTCCCTCCTCAATCAGGAGCCCTTCTCCCCACTGAGCACCTATTATGGTGTTTATCTTTGGGGCACTTGTATTTTGCACTTACATCCACTATCTGTCTCCTACCTCTAACTCTATCACGATTGCATACTCTGTAGAGGAAGAGAAAATGGCTGATGTGCGTATGTACCCCTGGAAATAGATAGCCAGTAAGGCTTCTTACACAATTTAATACATAAAATTCATAATTCTAGTGTGGATTATATAGGGTCCCAAAAGACAAAGGCAGAAAGAGGGGAAAATAGGTTGCATAGTAATAAGCTGCACACCCAGAAGAAGAGGGAAATATCACCCTTCTTTATTACCCCCTCTTTTTATACTGCACTATTATTTTATCAAGGCCAGGAGTGCTGCCACTGGAGTTTGGGTTGAAGTTGTTTGTTTGCTTAGCTTTTTCAAAACCTACATTAATATGGGTTCTTAAACGCTTCAATGCTTAAATGCTCCCTTCTAGCCTGTCAATCAAAGGTGGGGGAGCAAGAAGGTTAATAGGAAAATGGATAATGTGGACCCGTTTAGAAGTAGTTCTTTGGGGGTGATTCCAAACATGAGTACATGAATCAATGGCAGTGGCTCAATGCAGAAGAAATCATGAGGCTCCACTGAATCGGCACAAGTCTGTGGGAGCAGCAGAAAACAACCGGAATACCACAAGAAGTTCTTTGGTGCTTTTTTCCCTATGAAGTCACAGAAAGTGAAGAACAGTGAAGACAAGCAAAGCTTTGCAAGGTGAACCAATGCAAGGGCATCATTCACTGTCTGTTGGGTTATACTCATACTTTTCCAAGCATCATACATCCTCTCAAGTGTCTGCCTCAGCAAAACATTCTCTCGTGTGTCTGCTTTAGCAAAACATCCTCTCACATGTCCATTTCAGCAAAATATCCTCTCATAAGACAGCTTCCAGGAAAGCATCACATGACATAACTGAATCTCCAAAGAAACCAGAAATTTCCACTTTAGCTGTACTCTAATGTGCAGACATGGGTTGACAAGACTTGGAAACACTACAACAGCATCAGAGCCACTTAGCACTGACTGACATTGATGCTTTTCCCAAAGTAGCACTCTTAGGGGGACTGACACCCCAGCAGCCTTCACATCCATGACAGGACAAGAGAGCTGGCTTCCTGGAGGTCAGAACACATTACTGGAGAATTTGAACTTGCTAGAATCATCCTGACACTTGTCCTTTAGAAAGCTGTATGTTTAGCTTCTCATCTTGCTTATTGTTGGAGTCTAGTTTTGGTTAGAAGTTATAAGTTCCATTTTGTAGTTTCACTTTTTGATTTCAGATTTTTATTATATACCACTGACATGTATGCTTATATATGTAGATGGACATACCATATATATGGTATCATCTATCTATCTATCTATCTATCTATCTATCTATCTATCTATCTATCACCTATGAAGAAAGCATGATATAATGTTCACTCTTCCACTTATAAAGCTTTAAAATTGAAGTTGCTTGGTCAATCTTGTTTTGTGTCCCAAGCATTAACTTTTCATCTCAATCCTGGGTAATTCTGAAACAATTTTTCCAAATGCCATTATTTCATTCTTTATTTCTTTGAAAAATGTGATAAGTTTTTGACAAAAGAAATTTTGTGAAGGGAAAATTTAGAAATAATACTTTGAGTATGACAATTGAAAGAATTATGACATTTGATTTGTATTTTAACTTCAGAAAAATGTTATGAAAAGTTTTTCTTCAGTATAAAAATTCCAAATGTGGAAATCCTGAGTAAGACCAGAGGAAGGTGAAATTAATATTGTTATCTTGTTCAAACTTTAGGAACTACCTGGCAAGAAAAAGTGAAATACACAACTACTTTGCATGCCCGTTGTACTTACCACCAGAAAACATTTTCAACTATGTTTACCTAACTCATGTGTTTGTATTATGTTAATTGGATTATTCCCTTCTCCTCTCTCTCTCTCTCTCTCTCTCTCTCTCTCTCTCTCTCTCTCTCTCTCTCTCTCTCTCTCTCTCTC
>CM052707.1:9022874-9040988 GCA_028551405.1 Uromys caudimaculatus | reverse complement strand
ACTATTGTTATTCCCAAGTGTTTTTGCATGGCTTTGGTGAAAATTAGGACAATACAATCCTGTGAAACAGAGAAGAGTATGTTAGTGGTCAAAGTGTCCATCCTGTACACAGGCTTCCCTCAATGTCAGTCTTCTTGCTGTGACAAAGACCACTGTTTATTTTGACACTTTGTAAAGAACTGGCGGGCAGAGCCAATGAGCACAGTAAGGCATAGCCATCTCAAAGATGCTCACAGAGCCTAGAATGAAACTCTCCAGTTCTTTCTTCCTAGGTTATGGCATCTCTCTTTGTTTCTTAGAAGGGCATTCATCTGCTCTCCTGGTTGCTCTAATGGGACAGTTGCACATTTTCATGGATTGTCCAGCCCTCATCTGCCATCTTTGCTGTATGAAGATGTCACATAGCCTGTCACATAGCTGTTACTAAATTGAGGCACTTTTGATATCCTGACCTTTGTAATAGTAATAAATATTACTGATAGAAAAGAGGAATGCACTTTGAAAGCACACTGAGAAGATGCCCTGCAGATGGCCAAATCATGAGGAGAAAGGTAAGTACTATAAGTAGAGCAACACAATGGGAGAACACTTGTTTAGTGCATACACACTGTTCTGGCTTCCATGCAAACAATCAGAAAACATAATAGAAAACCATTCCTATTAGCTTGTGCCCCAAACTAAACAGGACACTTATTTACGCACAGAAGTTTGCCTGGTCAACAATATCAAGAACCCATCTAAATAAATAAATAAATAAATAAATAAACAAACAAATAAGAAATCAAAAGGAAGTTAAATTTGCTTCTAAATCTAAATAGTGCAGATGTGTGGTTTATGAGTCTGGGATAGCAGTAATCTCTACCATTCTTCTGCTCCTGCACCCTTATGGAAGGATGGCTCAGGGTACCAGACTTCTGATCTCAGCACAACTCCAACCCAGCCATTAGCACAGGACTGAGAGCAGCTGACTGGAGCCAGTGATCTGTGCAGATGTTCTGTCCACAGAAGGTTTTCAAGATTGTAGTGGATCTGAAAGAAGGTAAGGGTGCCCAAGTGATACCCAGCATGCATTTCCCAAAGTCCAATTAAATCTATTTTAGAGAATTAACAAATGTAGCATTTCTTATGATTGAGTAAAATTAATGTCTAACTTAACATGTAATTATATGATGCATATATATAATATATACATAAAATTATGATTTAATATTAATATCAATAATAAAATTATGCTGGAGTAAAAGTCACAACTCTGATGTATACTTTGCCTAATTTGCTTTCCCAGATATTTTGAAATAGTCATCAGAAATATTAAAAGGAGCTCATCAAATTGTTACAAGACTGACATTAGAGGTTAAAAAATGCTTTGAGACCATAAGTGGTTTTTAATTTACACATTTATGTTATCAAAATATCAAATGGAAAACCAATTGGAAAAAAGTGGGTTTCTTTCAATGGAATAGGATTTTGAACCCTCTCCAGATGCACTGGACTACATCTGTTCTCTTTCCCTGAACCAAAATTCATAAATGACTTTATTTAGTTATTCATGTATCTATTTATTGGCTTATTGGTGTGATAGGTGTTGGTACTGTGGTATCATGCATACTGTGCACCACTACCATTAAGCTGTGACCTCAGCAAATGATTATTTAGGGACAGGACTTTTAAAGAGGTAACTACTGTTAAAGAAGGCAAAGGGTGGGGCCCTTGTCCAGCATGACTAACACCATCATAGAAGGAGGACCCAGAGAGTTCCAGACATGGAGTAAATTTTACTGTGTATCCATAAGTTCATTCAGTCCACTGTCATATTATCTGGCATTTGGGGTTGATTTTAAACTTAGTATACAACATAAGAAGTCAATTTTATCACTTCCAATTGTCTACTGTCTATGAGGGAAAATATATTAGTAGCATTTGGCTTCTAGCTATGTTAAAATCCTAGCAAATATCAGGAGTCTAAATACCTAGACATTTCTAGATATCTATGCTAGTGTGCATAGGGAATAAGAAACAAATATTTTCAACTGGTTAATTCTCACCTGACCCAATTATCATATAATTGTATAATATTAAAAAGCTTTCTCGTTGTTTAAGAATGAATGATAGTAAAGGCAAATAGTGCTTACATTTCTTTCATTGATCAATGTGGTAGTATGATTATTTGATTTGAAAGAGTTAGGTCATTGTGCATGTATCTTTTGCTAGTTATTTCTGATGACATTCTCTAGGTGTAGCTATGCTTTCTCAAAGACAGGAGCTCAGGGTCAATCTGGCTGTATAGAATCCCCTTACGCAGGTAAACCACGTTCTTCCCATTCATTTCATTGTGATGGACATTCAGGCTTAGTCCATCTACTGGCCCCAGTGAGCAATGGTACAATGTAGAGGACAGGGAGGGTATCTCTTTGACGCACTGACTTCATTGCCTTTGAAGATATACCCACTTGTGGGGTTTCTAGATCCTATGGTGGTTCTGTGTGCAGTTTTTAAAAATATTTTATTGGTTATCTTATTTATTTACATCTCAAATGTTACCCATGTGCAGTTTTTAATAGAAACCTACATACTGTTCTCTGGACCAGCTATCATACTTTTGTTTTGTTTTTCTTCTAAATGGGGGGAGGGTTGGCACAAGTTATCTCTACATAGCCCTGGCTGTCCTGGATCTCATTAGGTAATTCATGCTGTGAGTCCTCTTACTCACAGAGATGCACCTGCCTCCCAAGTGCTGGTATTAGATGTGCGTGCCACCATGCACAGAAAAATATACATTTCTTGTGATAAAGTACAAGTGTCCCCTTTCCTTCCATCCCTTTGCTCCACATAATTTCCTATTATTTCTTATTCCTTTTTTTTTTTTTTTGTAATAGCCATTCTTCACTGGTGCTATCTCACTGTGGTTTACATTTGTCTTTCCTTAGATATGAATGATATGGAGCATTATTCATGTACATTTTTTTGTCCATTTGTGCTTTTTCTCATAATGAATATCTGTTCAGATTGCTTGCTCATTAGTATCAAATAAGGTGTATTTTTATGTGATGAAGTAATTTTAGTTTGTTATGTGTTCTGCGTTTTGTCCCCTTTTCAAATACATAGTTTGCAAATGTTTCCTCTCCTTTTGAAAGCTGTCTGTGGATTGCGTTCTTTGATACTACAAATCATTTGTTACAGTACTTTTGCTGCAGAGTCATTTGTTACAGAATCAGTTCTTACAGTATCATTTGTTACAGAATCAGTTCTTACAGTATCATTTGTTACAGAATCAGTTCTTACAGTATCATTTGTTTATTTTTGTATGTTTTGCACCTGTGCACTTTGTACCAAATCTAAATACCACCGTCTAGGCCAATGTTCTAATGCATTTCCCTGTTTTCTACTAGTAGTCTTACAGTAAGAGATCTTACGGTTAAGTCATCAACCCATTTTGAGTTGGTATTTGTACCAGTTGAGAGATTTCTAAGGCTCTAGAATCCTTCTTTGGCACGTGGTTGTCCAATCCTTCAATGTCATTTACTGAGGATGTCCCCACTTCTCACTGTTGCGCTTGGTCCTCTGTGAGAAGCTTGATAGGTGCACACACATAGCATTGTCCCTGGGTTCTTTCTTCTGTCGCATTATCTGTGCCTTGAATTGTGCTGATGTCATGGTATTTTGATTTTGTAGTGTTGTATATTTTAATAAGTCTGATATTTTGCTTTGTTTCTTTTTACTTAAGATTGCTTTAACTATCCAGAACTTTTTACGGTTCCACATATGTTTTGACATTGATTTTTATTTATTAATTCTGTGGACAAGGACATTAATATTTTTCTGTAGATTGCTTTAGATATTTTAACAATCTTAATTATTTTCATTCATGAATGTGGGATAGCCTCCCTTTTGTTTGTATCCCTTCCAATTTCTTTCATCAGTATTTTGTCATTTTTATTATAAAACACCTCTTTGGTTACATTTACTACAAGGTATTTAATTATCATAGCTATTCTCAATGGGATTGTTTGGTTTAATTTCTTTTCAGACATCTCTCTATTAGCATACAGAAATACTATTGATTTTTGTATGTTTATTTTGTGTGCAGAGGTTGAGTTGGTGGTGTCTTTGGGGCTTTGTGCATATGAGATAATCTCCTCAGCAAACAAAGGCAGTTCTCAGCCTCCTACTTAAATTGGATGTCAGTATGGCTCAGAGGGAAAATGTCCACACATACTCATGCATTTGCACACTTAGTCCCTAGCCTTTGGTAATGCCTGGGGAAGGTGTAGAAGCTTTAGCAGGTGGAACATGATGTGGAAGTGTATCAAGGCACCTTGAAGATTATAGCCTAGTTCTGCTTCTGGCTCAGGCTCTTTTCCTGAATATGAAGATGCTGAAGCCATTTGCCACCAGGCCTTCTAGCCATGATATACTGGTTCCCTTAAACTGTGAACCTAACTATTTCTTCCCTTAAATTGCTTCCTGTCAGGTTTTGGTCATAAGAACAAGAAATGTAACTGGTATAGATGTCCCTTATTTCTTTCTCTTCAATACTTTCTTGGACTCTTAGTACTATGTTGAATAAAAGTGGCAAAATTGGGAATTTCCATCTTTTTCATGATCTTAGGAGAAAAGTCCCGTTTTCCCCACTGAACATGATTATAGCTATGAGTTTGTTATGGATGGCCTTTATTATGCTGAAGTAATGTGCTGGGATATTTTGTAATGGTGGAATGTTGAATTTCATTAAACTTCTTTTCTACATCTATTAAAATGATAGTAAGATTTTGTGTTTGCTTATATTACTGTGATGTATCACATTTATTGATTTGTTTATGCTTAATTAATCTTGCATCCCTGGGATAATCTACTTGATTACACAAAACATGCTTTTTAATGTGCCATTGAATTTAGCTTTCTATTATTTTGTGGAGGATTTTCACATCAATGTTCATCAATGAAATTGACCTGTGTATTGTTTTTTTTCTTGATATTAAGAAGGAAAGAACTCACATAAATTCAGAGATAGGAATATATGGTCTTGTGGATGATGATTCAGGGGTACTACACATCATTAGAGGTGACTATGGACAACTGCACACATACAAACTACTAGAATTGACCCATAAAGAAAGAGAAAACCTAGACACACTCAAAACACACAATGGAATTGAACATCAATAAATTCTTCAATTATAGAAAAGTCCCATGACCAGATATCTTAATTGTAGAATTCTAGCCGATATTTAAGAAAGCAATAGGAACAAGTATCAAAATATTTAAACAGTAGGCCAGGGCTATATTAATCTTACTACAGTTATTTAGTTATTTAGCTATTTGTTTGTTTATTTCATGAGCTCTTTCTTCACTCTCTTGACTTGGTATTATCTTCATAAAAATTCATTCAAATCTGCTACTCACTATGACTCTTGGTGGAAATAACTATTGTAGCCTATCTAGTATATTAGTTTTGTCTATACTGTGAATCACATATATTTTCAGGGATAGTAAATGCTGATCTTTCAACAGTCCTCTCATTTTTAAGAAGGTGGGTATAATGAGGTGGCAATTTGACCTCAGAAGAAGCAAAGGAATTCTGTCATGGCTATGTCTGTAACTCCTGGTTTCCTTTCTCCATTCAACAAAGACGGTGCTACTCAGCTCTGAACTATTTAATAATATCGGTATGCCACAAATAATGAAGCACATTTAAGAAAGAATATGTTATATGACTCAGATTTGAAACCAATAATTGTATTGTTCTGTATTAGAGAAAAGTCTACCATCCTCAACTTCCTATGTGAACAAACGCCCATTGCTCTCCAGTTTTTATGTGAAGCCATACTGCCCTTGAAACAATCATAGGTTCACGATGGGTTGAAGAAAGAAGTGGTGGAGACATGATGTGTTCTGCAGCACAGTGCAAACTTACCTACTTGTCTTAGACTGAAGCAGTTGCAGAAGTGTAGTTACTGCTGTTGCAACATGGAGCTGCTGTTTGATAGAGCAAGGTTAAGGGCACATGCCCCCTTACAGGGTTGCATGCCAGTTGTGTCAATGGGCAAGTTTCACCCTCTGGCTCCTGTGTGTTTGAATCAGTCTCCTCTGGCCCTGGGAGCTTCTACCTGGAAAGACCAGGAACCACAGTAGTGTATGCTTCCACAAGTCTGTTTCATTTGGCGGGTCAAAGGCAGTTTAGAGGTATAAAATGTAGCAGCTGGCCTTAAAACGGGGGGGAAATGCTGATTTATAATTTTCCAGGAAGTGCTAATCCTAATATTTCAATGATGTACATGTCAGGTAACCTTTAAAATATCAATGAGGTCAATGATATGTTCTTTGGTAACCAAGCAGCTCTCTACAGTGTACACTTTAAAATTATGGAGTCAACAGAGAGGAAAGATTGTTATCATTTAAGTAGAATTACAATTGCAGTTCAGAATTCAGAGACTGAAAGTTGAAACCAACCTGGCACATGTGTCCTGTTTTACCTGATAGAGATTTAAAATGTACAGAAGATGAGTTTAAATAAACTTCCACAGAAATTCAGTTGCCAAGGAGTGTTAAAGGTGGGTATTTAGATTTCTTGGCTCAATTATTCTGTCTGCCTTTGTAACTTATTTGCTTTTCCAGATATATGGGGTATAGTATGTATGTATTATGCTTTTTGCCCTGGAAAACCATGTCATTTCCAGAATCATAGGCTAGATGATATCAATTGAATAGTTAAAAGCTACAGAGCACAATTTCTATTATTGATATAAATGTGTGGGTCACTTACTATAAAGCTTCCTGGATACTTTTGGTTATGACATACCGAAATATTCTTTCATTTGCATAGCAAGCTAGAATGAATGGAAGATATCTGACAAGGAAATTCATAGGTCCCCAAGTTCTCTTCCCTTTTCTCCAGAAGCCTGAAGACCAAGAACATCGCTCTTACTCATTTCCTATCCACGACCACACGGCTGATTTATTCCAAGCTGGCTTCATAGCTCTTCCCAACAGTACATTAACTGACCCCAGCACTCATTCCTCACCATCCATCACCACAGCTTAGAGTAGAAGGGGACCTATGAGAATGGCCATTCAATTCACAGATGTGGCAATGAAGGAAGGCAGCAGTGCCATGGTGGACTAGGTTAGTGCTACTTCAGCAGACTGCAACCTTGGGCACTACACAACCACTCATAGCCTCCATGGCTTCACCTACAGAACATGGAGAATTATTACTCCATTGATTTACTATTTCAGGATGAAAGATAATGAACATGAACTGCCCATCTAGCACAATAATGGCACATAATTGGCTGCTAATTTATTAGGTAACTTGCTTTGTTTATAAAACAAGATGTAGAGCGTTTAAACGTATCTTTACATAACTCTCATGTATGTATGCTGCCTAATTCACTGGCTGTCTCTGAGCCCTAAGAACATTTTGACCCCTTACATCTAAGTACTTGAGCCTTTGCGTGTTTCCACACAACCAGTAGTCATTTGTAGTGAGTCTGTTGAAAAAAAGGGCTTCTTTTCCATCAGTACTAAAAAATAAACAAACAAACAAAAATAACAACGACAACAACAACAACAACAAACCAACGAGTATTCCTAGAACACTTTTCATGCCAGAGCTCATTCTGAGAGCTGGAAGCTGTGTGTAACATCAGGACTTGTGAGGTCAAGGTTTTCATCATGATCTATATATGGGGAAGGAAACCTTCCTCGATGCTAAGTTCGAACAACAGACGTGGTTCTGAGAACTACTGTGCCTGTCCCTCCTTGTGCTTTCCCGGGCATCTCACTGCTATGGCTTGGACCAATTGAAGTGAATGGGCTCTTGGTTTGGATCTCTTGGTCATGGATGATTTGGAAGAAGAGGTAAGACACACACCAGTGGTGGAGAAGGCAGTTAAGAAGCATCACGGAGGCAGTCACAGGAACAAACCGCAACTCTGGGAACCGAGAAGGCTTCTCCAGATGTTTCCCGGCTATCCAGGATGATTTTAATTTGCTAAGAGAACAGTGTGATCCGAGGCCTCTGGAAAGTGGCAGGATGCCACCTCACAGCGTCACACTTTGCCTCAGCACAGAAGCTTCTCTTTGATAAGGTGAGGGAGTATTTTACTAAGCATTGTTTAGCGCTAAATTAAATCTTAAAAATGGAAAGGTTACATAAAAAATTGGTACAGTCCAGTTTAACCATTGCTATGACAATCTAAATAGAGTAAGATCCCTGAGCTGTGAAAGGAAAACTCACTCCCTGTCCGGACCGTGGAGCTGGTCTTCTGTCCAAGACAGAGCAGCTGCAGTTACCATGGGTCCATCCCTTGTTTATATTGTTTTAAAAGTTTCTTTATTGCTATAAGGTGATTTTGTAAAGCTGACTTGGAGACGCTGTCACTAATATTTTCTGCAGATACCAATTAAGGACTTTAAAGCATGACATAAAATTGGGAGCTTCTATAATGTTAGTTATATTTCCTAGCAATAGCATGATGAAACAAGTGGACTATGGAGAAACAGAACTCTAGGGACAGCTGGAAATTCAGACATTATTCTCCTAACATCTTCATTTTGAGAGAGATCTAGGTACAGAGATGAAGTAACTTGCCTCATCTGACATATTAATTGGTAATAAAGCTAGAAACAAAACCATTAAAAAAATGTCATTGGTATTTTTAGTTTACTGTATGTCTGTTAGCTGAGAGTTGAGGCATTTCTCCAGGGCTCCACATTACAGTGACACAGAAGTGTAAGATGCTACAGTAAATTACCCTTGTGGTGACTGTGAGACCTGGAAGGAACTTCTTTAAGCAGTGGTTCTCTGTGGAGGGGGAAGGCGGTGGCTGGCCAGCACTGTCTGCTTTAAAACCTGTGGTCACAGATTCATTCTGAGATCCCACTCACTAAAAGAGCCTCTCTGCACTGATGCTTTAGGTTTTTATAAATCTCCTTTCCAGTCAAACAGTCTTCTGAGAGGCTCCACCCAGCAGTTGACCAAAAACAGATGCAGAAACCCATAGCTAAACATTGGACAGAACTTGGGAAGTCCTGTAGAAGAGTTAGGGCAAAGATTGAGGGTCCCGGAGAGAATAGAAACTCCACACAAAGACCAGCGGTATCAACTAACCTGAACCCTCAGGGCTCCCAGAGGGTGAACCACCAACAAAAGAGCATACATGGACTGGACCTAGGCCCCTTCCCCACATATGTTGCAGATGTGCAGCTCCGTCTTCATGGGTCTCCCAATAAGTAGAGCGGGGGCTCTCAGGGAACCTGTTGCCTGCCTGAGAATTCTGTTCCTCTAACTGCGCTGCCTTATCTGGCCTCAGTGGGAAAAGTTGTGCCTAGTCCGGCGGTGACTTACTGTGCCAGGGCGGGTTGGTATTCAGGGGTCCTACCCCTACTCAGAGGAGAAAGGGAAAAGGGGATGGGAGGAAGCAACATGTGAAGGGGGGGGGTGGAAGGTGAGGGGAGCTGCAAGCAAATGTAAAGTGAATAAATAAAAAGACTTTAAAAAGAAATGCATTTAAACTGTAGAGAGTTTCCAACCCCTCTTGCTGTATGTGTGTTTCTCTCTGAGTGTGTATACACACAAACAAGTGTCCTACCAGTGAGCCACATACATCCTTAGCTCCAGAGAAGCTGGAAAACCATCAATTAAAATCAGTATTAGGAAAAGATTATATGTTTAAGAAAACATATATTGAATTATACCAAAATCAATATGAAATTAAGGATCAAAGCTGACCTCATTCAATCTGGCTCCAAATACTTACAAGCAGGAATTTATATAGGCCTTATTTCTTGTGAATGATACTTTTTGATCTTTTAAAAAATCAGTTTCTTCCCTAGCTATATTTCCCATTTATGAAAATTGCAACTAATTCTTGATCTAGGTTTTTGTTTTAAACTTATGTTAGTAGAATAATGTATGTAAAAACAAATACTACAAAAATGATCTTCATTTGTTGGTTATGTAGTGTATTGAAATATTATTTTGCTGTACTTTGTGTGTGTGCTCATATGCACAGCTGTCAACACTGTGGCGAGTGAAGAGAGTGCTGTGGGCAAGTCCCATCTTTTTAAAGGCGGAGCTGAAGCACAGTTCTCTGTGGTCATCTCATATCATCTGCTTCTCCTGACCCTGCTGGCAATCTTTTTTTTGTTTGTTTGTTTGTTTGTTTGAGACAGGGTTTCTCTGTATAGCCCTGGCTGTCCTGGAACTCACTTTGTAGACCAGGCTGGCCTTGAACTCAGAAATCCACCTGTCTCTGCCTCCCAAGTGCTGGGATTAAAGGCATATGCCACCACTGCCCGGCTCCTGCTGGCAATCTTTCCACCACACTCATATGCTAAGTACATAAAGATGTCTCTGCTATTCATGAGGACACTTCAGAGATGAGACACGAGATGTGACAAGATGGGAAGAAGGGGATCAGTGGGGGAAGGAAAAGGAGCACAGTGGAGTGAATATGGTCAAAAGTATATTATATGCATGTATAAAACTGTCATAATGAAATCCATTATTATGTAATATATATATATATATATATATATATATATATCAATAAAAACTTAATAAAAGGAGCAGTTTAAGTATTCAGTGATTCACTATCCATTCCACAGGTATCTGTGGCTATTTTATTACATGTAGTCATCATGTGTTGTTATTGGGGCTGGATCTTGTCTTTGATGCACAAGATCATCAAAGAGCCCCTAACCTTGCAGAGATTTGTCATTGTCTGTGGTAGTGTTACTATTCTGGAAGGGAGAAAAACAAATATCTGTTATTTATTCTCTCTCTCTCTCTCTCTCTCATTGATAAATTAGTTTCACTAAGCTTTCGAGGAGTGGCACTTGACTTGTCTTCAGTCCTTGCCCCTTCCCTTGCTTCGGCCTTGCTGTATTCTACAGAGAATTCTACTGATGTTACAGTTCAGACTTCAACACTGGATTCTCTGGGACACTGTGTTCTCATTTTGTTTATTTACTTGTTTTGACTATAATAATTCATTTACTATTTGCTTTTGTCTCAGTGTTTTGCTTCAGGGACTATCTTTAAATTTTTTTTTAAACCAGAGGGTAGTCACAAACAAGAGAGTAGATACATTATACAGTCAGTGTGCTATATCACACGCGTCACATACAAACACAACGGCAGATGTGGGAGGAGTGAGGAGGCTCGGACCTGGACAGGTGTTGTACTACGTGTAGATGACTTTGCCTCTTTTTTTTTCCCCTTTCAGGTTGTCAGATGCTTATTTTACAAAAATAAAAATTAAAAACTATGAAATAAAATTCCACGATTCTCTTTTGGTTCATAAGTGGTATAAACATGTTTCTTTCAGAGACATTCTTGCCATCTGTTATCACGTGGGCAAGAGATGTCCCTAGAGGTTCTAGGCTTAGTTACCAAGATGCTATTCTTACGAAGTTGCAGAGTCTTTCCGAAATGGGGCCTGTGGTAGGTTGCTGGCCATTGGGATAGCACCCTAAGTGGGCTATGGGCTCTCGTCTGCTCCTTCCCCTTGCTTGGTTCTCTGGTCTGTGGCATAAGCAGTTTCTCTCCCCATACACTTCTGCCATTGCCCAAGTAATCACACTAACATCACAGATTCCAAATGAACTAAATAAACCTTTTTTAAAATATAAGTTAACTATCCCAGGCATTTTGTTATAGTAACCTAAAACTAAGTGAGCATAAAAGACAGATCATTCTTACTCACGGTGTACTAATTGTCGGATGGATCCCTATATGCCTGGGCTCACTGAGTCCCCTCTTTGCTGTCATTGTTTATTATTACATAGGACTTGGTTAAACTGAGTGAAAAAATGCTTAAGGATATTTCCATTGTTACAACAAAGCCATTTAGAATACTGGTGTCATAGAGCAGGAATTGTATTTTTCAGGTGTTAAAATAATTTTTAAATTCATTTTTCCTTTCCCAGCCCCTGCTTCCAGAATGATGACTCTGAGACTAATTATTTATTATAAAATGCCTAGGCTATAAGCTTTGGCTCATTCCCTGACTAGCTTATAACTTATTATAACTTATTTAACCCAATCAAACTCTTCTGTGTCTACCACTTGGATAGTTACTTCTCCTTCAGTTCTGGTGCCTCTCTCTCTGAGTGTCTCCCTGAGTCCAGCTACCTGCTGGTTTGCGTCTGTGTCCTCCTTCTGTCTTTTGAAAGCCTCCCTGTAGCTCCTTTTATTCCTGTGCTACTTCTCAGAATCCTCACTCTTCCTGCCAGTGTCTCACCTCCTATTTCCTGTCTCAGCTCATTGGCCATCAGCTTTTTTATTGACGGGTGGTGCTTATAAGAGATTCTCTCTACATTCAGGAATTGAGTTTTTATAATCAATACTTCTAATGTGTTAATTGGTCAACAGAATTAAGCATTTTTGATGAATAATTCATTTACTTTGGGAAATGTGAGCTAACTAATAAGTACACTTAGGCATATAACTAATAATTAAATCTGTGTTTCTTTACCAAATATGATTTAAAAATTTTAAAAGTGTAATTAAGCTCCTTATTGCCTTGAGTAGTAACTATTGATGCTCCTCGCAGTGACTCTACCTGCTCTCCCTTCTGACTTACTCACATTAAATATTGTTACCTTTGAGCCCATTCATCATTGTCATTTCTTTGCTGATCCTAACCTAGCTTAGCTGCTCCTATACCAATGACTCTCAACGTGAAGAGAATTGTAGTTAATTTCCACATTTCCTGAGAGTGAAATGTCCACCACTCAATTCAGTTAGTTCTTAGAAACAGAAAAGTCTGCGTCACCATGGAATGTTCAGTTTAAAGGAGGCTTTGGATAACTAGACTTGCCCTGATTGTCCTTGGAAAAGAGCATGTGAAGGAGAAGACATGAATGCTAATGAAGCCCAGATGAGTTTCCCATTGTTCTGGACTTGTAGGTCTTATGTAAAATATATGACTGACAGGGACTTAAGAGCTTGCTGTTCCAAACAAAGCCCCACTCTGTGTGTTGACATCACTGTGCGAAAGTATGCCAGCTGAAGTGCCAACCAAAGCAACTTTAAGCCCGGTTGACGTTGCCTTGATAAATATGATTAGGTATTTCCCAAGATTCAGGTGCTAATAGTCATTGCTAACAGATTTAGAAATTCCTATCACCTGAGATGACTTGCCTTTGTTTTTAAATTTGCTTTCATGTGATGTTTGCATATTGCACACATGACTGTCCTTTGGACAGCATCAGTTGTCTCTTTCTTGTGGTTAACTCAACTCTTCCTATTATTGTTTCTCTATTTATTGGGATTTACTTATAGCCACGTCTGTGGGAAAGTTGGGAAGATTCACATTCAGGTTTTGATGAAAGGAAAAATCATTTAAATGATACACAAGAACCCAAGCCTCTGATTTCTGGCTGGAAGTTTTTCTTTCAACTTTATCTGGGCAAGGACTACAGAGTATCACCATTACTTTAAAACAGGTGACTCACACTATGCGTATTTCCAGGTTGGAAGGTTATTTCCTCTTGCGTTTCTTCCCATGCATGTGAGTTCACAGGAAATGTCATATTCCTGTCTGCTTCTGCTGAAAGTATGGGTGGAGTCAGGAATTCTAGGCAGATGGGTTTCTCTTCTCCAGAAGTGTGTGTGTATGTTCTATGCTTTCTAAGTTTACACATACACACACACACACACACACACACACACACACACACACATGCACACACACTGCATCTGTCTGGTGTTTATTGAAGAATAAAAACTAAGAATGGGGAAAGCTAAAGTAGAAAACCTGAGTACCAACTAAGCAGGAGCCACTGAACAACACAAGAAACATCTCTAAGCGTAGAGTGCTTTCCTCACGGGAGCAGTAATGATAGTAACTCCTGTCCGACTTATTGTATACTGTTCATGTGTGTATGTAAAGGTGATTTGAATCCATGATTATTAAATGTGATATTTTCTTTTACTTGCCTGGTCCTGAAGTCACATCAGGTGCTAAAGAAAAACATAATTCAATCTACAGGGATATTTGTTTTAATTTATAATATCAACAGCACTGGAGCGGGGCAGGGGGAGAAACTCCATTTGGGTGAAAATCATGCACAGCAGCATTTTTGAGTGAGAGATTAAAAAAAAAAAAACAGAAAACTGTCATTGAAGGAGTAATTGCATAGGGCAGGAAGAGTGAGCTGCAGGAAATGCCTGAATATGTATGCTGCCACAGCACCTGTATGTTTATTTAGTCTTTGTGGCCACACGAGCAAGTCCAGCTTTGAGCCTTGCTCCCACTTTGCTACAATGTGACACCTTGGAGCGGAAGTTCTCAACTGTGGGTCGTGACCCCTTTGAGAGTCAAAGAGCTTTACACAGGGGTGGCCTATGACTTTCAGAAAACACAGATATTTATATTAAGACTCATAACAGTAGCAAAATTACATGTATACATTAGCAACAAAAATAATTTTATGGTTGGGGGTCACCGCCTCATGAGGAACTGTATGAAAGGGCTGCAGCATTAGGAAGGTTGCAAACCACTAACTTAGAGAATCTCAACACGAAACTGCAGCAAATTTGCAGTTTAGATCTTCTTTTATCGGTAAATCCACAGTCTGGAGTGACCGCAGTCACATCTAACGGAGTCAGTTATGTGCATGGACTCATCTCTGAAGACCAGTAGCTGTGTCTATGCTTGGGATGGCACACACCACACTCGATGATTTAGTGGTGATGCAATGGTGACCTCTCCTGAAACACCCATCAGTCTTGGTGTTCAGTCACGTCCACAGCCATTCAGCTTGGCTTTCTGTCTTCAGCTCAAGACCTAATGTGTGCTTTCGGGCATGTCTGGATGACTATAATCAGAGTGTATCGGACTATAGACTACAGATTTCATTATCATGTCTTACTTAGATCAACCCAAGTACTACTACAGAAATAGGTCACCGGTATTTCTTTAGAGCTCAGCTCCAAATGCTCAAATGGGTGCCTCTTTATGTCTCCATGGGAGCTGATTGATGTGAAAATATGCTTGGCAGCTAGAGGTTATGCTTTCGCACCCAGGACCTCTGGGTTGTATATTATGTATATATCTGAGGCTTGAGACAGGGCAAAATTATTATGTGTTTTGATTTTAAAGAACAATTGATTTTTATTTTATGAATGTGGGTCTTTTGCCTGTATGTATGTATGTATGTATGTATGTATGTATGTATGTATGTATGTGTGTGCTCCATGTGAACATGGCATCCATATAAGCCGGAAGAGGGCATTCAATTCCTTGGGTTTAGAGTTACAAACCATTGTGAACCACCATGTGGGGTCTGAGACTAGAACCCAGGGTCTCTGGGAGAGCAGCCTTAACTACCGAGACATCTCTCTTGCCCTAATTACTGGTATTTTTATACTTCCAAACCACCACCTCTAAAATCAAAACTATGTTCATGTTACTCATTTACTGTTGCTGTAATAAAATACCACAACGAATGCAACTTTAAAAGAGAAAAGATGATTTTAGTTTGTAGTTCTAGAATTGAGTCCATGATCGTAGGGAAGGGGTGGCAGCTGGGGTGTGAAGAAAACGTTCTCCCTCGGCAGCTGCTTCCTAGAAGCGAACAACTGTTTTCACTCTGGAAGGAAAAGGTTAGCTGGGTGAGGTCTTATCCTTAGGGCTCCTCTCTGTAGCTCCAGTTGCTCTCCAGTGGCACTGATCTCCTTGCAGGATGCAGCCTCCTCTTTAGCACACGGAACTGGCTCCATCTCAGCCATCCTCATACGCATTTCCTTTCTGTTTGTTTGTTTGTTTGTTTGTTTGTTTGTTTGTTTTTGGTTTTTCAAGACAGGGTTTCTCTGTGTAGCCCTGGCTGTCCTGGAACTCACTCTGTAGACCAGGCTGGCCTCGAACTCAGAAATCCACCTGCCTCTGCCTCCCAAGTGCTGGGATTAAAGGCGTGCACCACGACTGCTCTGCCTGCATTTCCTTTCTGAACTGCACCATTTTTATGTCTTTCTGCCTTTCTTGTTGCCTTTTGCCATTGCAGATTTACAAAAGTGTTACCAGCAATAACCATACCACAGATGCTGTCTTGAAATTTCCTCTTCCAAAGAAATTAGTCTATTACTTTTGAATTTAGCCTCATGTGACTTCTCAGGACATAGGCAGAATACATACATCTAGATTATTTGTCAAAATATCACAGGAGTGACTTCTAGCCCAGTTTGCTAATAGGTCCTTGTTCCTCCTCCGACTCCTGGAACCTGATAAATTGGAATCGTTCAGTGGTACTCTCTTCCAGGGTCCTGCAAGAGTAGCCTGTTAAGCCATGCTTGTAGCATTCAGTGGCTTTTCTACTCCAATATTCCAAAGTTTCCCAAATTGCTCTGAAAAAACAAAAACAAAAACAAGCAAACAACAACAAAACCAAGGTCAGGCTTTTCATGTCAACAGCCTACTTCCAGTTTCAATCTCTATATTAGCTATTTTTCTACTGAAGCGATAAAATACCATGATCAGAAGCAACGGAAGGAATGAAGGTTGATTATGATTTATAATTCCAGGATTGAGTCTATGATGGGGTGAGAGGAGGCTGTGGCTAAAGAAACAGGAAGAAGAGAGATCCCATTTTCATTCACACACAGGAAACAAAAATAACAGGAAGTGGAGTGAGACTACAAACTCTCAAAGCCAGTGATGTACTTCCTCCAACAAAGCTCCACGTACTAGAGGTCCCACACCCTCCCCAAACACCACCACCAACTGGAGAACAAGTGCTCAAACACAGGAACCTATGGGGGACACTTATTATTCAAACTACAGCACTTTTGTTTTGAATGTAGGCAGTTCTGCTATAAATGTGCCAAGATCCAGAATGTATTTGTGGTGTTTTTTATTTATCTGATTATTTAATTGATAGGAACTGAAGTCCTTTAGAAATTAGTGGGCCAGCAGAAAGCAATAGGATTCTGGCAGTGTGTTGGTAGATAGTCTGGTAATCATGGATCCCCTTGTTGAAAAGGCAGTGGTGATTATGCCTATGACATGTTACTCATGCTTACATTTCTGAGAACCACAAATTCAGATCCAATTACACTTGCCTAACTTTTATATAGTTGGTTTAAATCATACATATCTTCAAACTGAACATTTCTAGTCAGAAAATTTGCACAATCCCTGAAGATGACTGTTTCATCTGTGAATATCCTGTGAAGGCAGTAGGAAGATTCAGAAAGGCTATCTGCCACCTTAGTATCATGGTTAGAGTTTCTGGAATACCGCTAAATATATTATGAAGGATTCTGTACAAGTAAACTTCACATGTAGACATTTTGAAGAATATGGCTTAATGATGGCACTAAATATGGGCAAGAAAAATGTTCATGGCTGTGAACACAAATGCCTTAAACAGCACTTGCATTCTCCACTTTCTGCCTGTCTTTGTACAAGGCTAATGTTTTTCAATGGACTTAATTACATTTTCAGAAATATGCATTCATACTGACTTACCTTTTCAGGACCATAAAATTATATTTTTCGGAATAAGGTTAATCTCTTTTATTCTTTGTGTATTTTTCTTCCAGAAGTCCACATTAAATATGGATTGAATGTGATAAGAAATCATATTTAGCTACTTTACAAGTTTTTAAAATTCCAAGCGATTTAAATATACAATACAATCTAAGTTAATTAAACTATTGTATCTTCAGTGCAATCAATTTCTATGAAGTCATTAAAACTCATATTATAAAACATTTTAAGTGGCAGAGAAAATAAAACAATGTAATACACAAGAGAAGGATTGTCAGAAAGTAGCAAAAATTGAAAACTATACATGTACATTTGAATAGAGAAGAATACACAATGAGATGCTGTAACTGAAATCAGGGATAGATGATTTTCTTTAGATTTGGATATAGCCTCAATTTCCTAATTTTCTTTAGATTTGCATATTATTTTTCATTAGGTTATACATACTTGTTTGCATAAAATAGGCTTCAGTCTTTATTTATTTTTATTTATTTATTTATTTATTTATTTATTTATTTATTTATTGATATTTTATTTACATTTCCGATGATTCCCCTTTTCTTTAGAAACCCCGTGTCCCCTCCCCCTCCCCGCCTCTGTGAGGGAATTCCTCCTC
>CM052707.1:8933010-9022374 GCA_028551405.1 Uromys caudimaculatus | reverse complement strand
GGGATCCAGGGGGGTTTTTAGGCCCACCTACCTCGGTCCCTGAATCTCGCGGGTTTGGGGCAGTACCTGGTGAGCTGTGGGGCGTGTCTTTGGCCCTCTGCTGGGTCTTGCGATCTCCGGCGAGGGATCTTTGTCCCGGCGCTGATTAGCTGTGGGGCCCTGTGGCCCAAGCTGAGGTTTCCGGCCGTCGCCGCGGCTTCAGTCTTTATATACACATTTTATAATTCTATATTGTTAGCAGGCATGACAGAGAGGGAGTCAGTGACTGAGGCACTGAGGCACTATGAACAGAGCAAGCACACTCTTGGGAGTGCACAGCACAATATAGTGGTTTTAGCTATGAGAGATCCAACTAGACCCCATTACAACAATACATTTATTCATAACACCAAATTTTCTAAATTGCCTTGTTCAAATAGATGGTCACCTTGTGTCACCACTAGGAAACTCCTTGAGGGGCATTTGTAGGTAACTAGTCAATTAGATTTACTGTCTGGAAAGCCACTGTGAATTACATGGTAAGAAAATGAATGAGTAGAGGACTGTGGGCAGAAAATCTGCTTATATTCACCCTTGAAGACTGTGGCAGCCAGGAAAATAGTAATAGGAGTCGAGACAAAAGAGGAAACTGAATAAAAGAGTAGGTTTACACATTGTCATGAGAGACATTTTAGACATTTGGAGATAGTGACTGTTCTTTTGATACTATATATATCAAAAGAAAGTTTTAGAATGGCATTATCCAAAAGGAGATTTCATATTGATAAAAATGTTGCATAGTTGTGTTTTCTAATATGATAATCTTTGAACACTTATTGCTAATAAGAACTTCAAATCAAGTTTAAGTGATATTAAGTCTTAACTGAATTTAAAATTAGAATGGCCAAATGTATCTGGTGGCTTTTGTGTAGGATAGTGCAGTGTTAGGTTTTTATCTGCTTACTATATCGAGAGTTCTACGGTGGCCATTTGGTTTCCTGAGAATGTTAGGTACTGTTTTTTTGGGTGCATCAGCCAGGAGAGCATATGTGTTGAGGAGAGGGAAATCTGTGTGTAGACTGATGGAGAAGATGACTATTGGTCTAAGAAAGGGAAATCTCTAGCAGATGGAATTGGTTGAGTCAACAAAAGGACCAAGGGTGTCAAAGATGAAACTAGGATTAGCAGTGACTGTAACCTTCAATCTGCAGGTGATTCCCAAGCAAGACTGAGGCAGTTTAAAAAGGTTCAAGTGAGATTGTGGAAGCACAGAGACTTTGGAGTGGAACAGAGCACTCAGTGAGTTACATAGTCTATAAAGATGAGCCATGGAAACGCAGGTCCAGTCTTCCCCTGCTAGGAGGCCCAAATACTTATGGAATCACTTAGTTGCTTTCATAAAAATTAGTGGCTTCTGCCAGTCAGAAAGGAAACTGGTATAAGGAACAGGATTTTTTTTCACCTTTGATGATATCGACAGGACCTGGAGGCCAACTTCAGTGAAGGGCCAAAGATGAAAGAAAGATGGTAACCCAGAACAGAAAGACAGAATCAAAGTACTCTCTGCCCTTATCATCCCTAACTAAGAATGATTACCAAAGCAAAACTCAGTTGAAAGTTTGTTTCAGAAACATTTGAACTGGAAGAATGCAAATAGATCCTTGTTCATCTGCTTGAGAGGGCATCACTATGTGTAATGGCTGGTTTTGTGTCAACTTGACACAAGCTGGAGTTATCACAGGGAAAGGAGCTTCAGTTGAGAAAATGCCCCCATGAGATCCAGCTGTAAGGCATTTTCTCAATTAGTGATCAAGGGCGGAGGGCCCCTTGTGGGTGGTGCCATCTGTGGGCTGGTAGTCTTGAGTTCTATAAGAAAGCAGGCTGAGCAAGCCAGGAGAAGCAAGCAAACCAATAAGGAACATCCCTCCAGCCTCTGCATCAGCTCCTGATCCCTGACCTGCTTGAGTTCCAGTCCTGACTTCCTCTGGTGATGAACAGCAACGTGGAAGCGTAAGCCGAATAAACCATTTCCTCTCCAACTTGCTTCTTGGTCATGATGTTTGTGCAGGAATAGAAACCCTGACTAAGACACTATGAGTTAGAAGAATGAGCAGCTGAGCTGGTATCCATCCAGGAGACATGGATTCTAGTGGTACTTTCATTGTTAGTGAACTGTGTGACCTCAGTATGTATGTTACTCACCTTGTCTCCCACAGATTCTTGTAAAACTAGGTTAGGATTGAAGTTTACATTTTAAAGCTTTATAGCTCAATTAGCAGGAAAGTCAGCTTGAAATATCTAACAGACCAAACAAAATGTAGATTCTTAGAACTAATGCTCATTTTTATTTTAACCCACACCATGATATTTAACTTTCTGTTTCAATGAAATACTTTAAATGACTCCTGTGTCTGTTAGGAGCCATCTAGGAGAAGCTAAAAACTAAAATTGCCAAAGTTAATGACGGGATGGCTCCTTTAGGCAAGGCTGGGGAAAATTTCATTTTAGGAAAGACTTTTGTTATCAATATGCTTTTTTTTTATTATTAAATATATATAACAGTCACTAGGTATTATCCTACCCTTTTGAGCAGACGTTTGCAGAATAAGAAAGGTATACTATCTTGTAGTGATGCTATATAGACAAATAGATGATTTCTTAATACTTGATGATGATCCTATAAGAATTCCTAAAATTATATTAGTAATTATGAAGTTCTTTTATAATAGGACTGCTATTAAGTCATCTCTAATAATCAAAAATTGCAATGGGAACTCTGCAAGTCTTCAAGTGTCATGAGTTAATTGCTTCTGAGATAGCAAGCAGGCATCTACAACTCAGAGCACATTCTAAGAGGTTGTAAAACATTGCAGTAATTTCAACCCCAATAATCTCGTATAAAAAACACACAATCTAGTTTTTATATTTATAATTGATAAGCCTAGATTGGGTAGAACTAGCACTCTACTAACTTATTCCCTAGCTATGAGATGCTTTTATACTTTCAGTTTCTCCTGGCCATGTGGTTCTGCTCCATTTTGGCTTCTTCCTCCCCTCTTCCATCCTCTCTCCTTCCCTTCTCATTCTCCCTCTCTACCTGCCCCTACTGCCCAATCATAGGCTCTAGTCCTTATTGAACAGTAAATGGGAAGAAGGTTTACATGAGATCACCTGAGTATGTGATTTACTGCTCACTGGTGGCCAGTCCTCTTGAGGAAGCAGAATTAACATCAGAATTCAAACAGCATCAGGACAACCCACAACAGTAAAACCATTAACCAAAGGTCATAAAAATGAAACTAAAGACTTACTATATAGGTGCAAGGACAGAAGATAAAATATTGAATGGGTTTATCTGTACAAAACTTCTCTAATAACTTAGTCACAAAAGTTATGTTTTTTCATTCTCTATGAACCTGTAGAGCTAGTGACAGATGATGAATGTTTAGCCAGATAATTGTAAACTTTTAGAACTTAGAAATAAAGACTAAAATCACTTTTCAACATGTCCCCTTTTTTTCCTGTGATTTCGCCCAGCAGGCTGGGGGTTAGAGCGGTGCAGTTCCTGTGGAGATAGAACAAAGGCTACTTTACTTGATCTCCTGCTGTTTTCTGATGAGGTGCTAAACAGTTTCTCACCTTAAAGGAACTAAGACAGGTCAGCTATAGTAGCAAAGTGACTTAGACTTAAGATAGGTAAATGTTTTATTATTAAATAGCAACCCTAAATATCTTGTCCCTGTGTTCCTCCCTGGTGACTTAGCTTTAAGAGAGAAGCATAAAGAAAGAAGGATAGCCAGGGCATGGCCCCCGGCAGGTGTCTATGTTAAACACAGACCTTTGCGTCAAGTGGAGATAGTCTGAGTTATGAAAACGTTTCAAAATTCAATATACATATTTTATGTTATTAAAGAACCACACATAATAATGATGTTTCTAGGTGAAAATCTTAATGGCAAGCTTCCATTCAAAGAAACTGTTTAAAGCTTCTAAGTGCTGCCCGGAGGCATAGAGGTATGGGTTGTTATGCAGTACTTCCAAACTTTGGTTTCAGTCTTATTTATGAAAGACAGAAGAAATGACTAAATGAAAGAAGTAAAGGAGGATGAATATTAAGTTTCTCCAAAGATTCAGATTCAATAGGACACACATATACATACATTTGTAGGAATACATACACATACATATACACACATACACACATGCATAAATACATATACACATATACACACATGGACATACACATACACGTATATACACACGTGCACACATATATACACATGCTCGTAGGCATACACATATACACATGCATACGATACATATACACATATATACACATATACATAATACGCACACACACACACACACACACACACACACACACACACACACACACACACAGAGGGGGCGGAGGAGGAGATTTACTATAGACGTTGGCAGGTGATTATAGAGGCCAGAGCACCACTGGTCTACTGTTTGCCAGCTGGAGAACCAGGAAAGCAGGGAGTGTAACTAGTTTCGGTGGGTGCTCTGCGGGTCAGCACAGCCAAACTCAAGACAGCAGAATGCAGAAATCTGCTACCTAAAAGCAAGCAAGATGGATGTCTCGGCTCCAGACAGCAAAATCTTACATTTTCCATCTTTCATTCTCCTAGCCTCGTAACAGACTAATGATACCACTTCCATTGCTGAGCGTAGGACTTAAGAGCGAGCACAATGAACTTGCAGGAAGGAGAGCATGAAAGAGAGATGGAGGGAGGAGAGGAAAAAAAGAAGGGAGGGGGGAGCAAAGAAGAAATGAAGATGGAAAGAACAAAGAGAAAAAGAGAAAGAGAGGAAGTAATGAAGCTCAATATTTCACTTTGGTGAAGTAGCAAAAATGTGTTAATGTTTCTTCATTAGTATCCATGTGACCCCAGCAAGCAATTACATACTACTATTTTAAAAGTTCCTCCTAACTCTACAGTATTTCAACACTGATGATGCAACTCATATGGCTGGGACAGAGTTTATATCACTTAGAAAACAGTATGTGTTGATTTCTGAGGTTCATGTTACCTTCAAAGGTTGTGAGGATGTCCCTGGTCTGGGCTGCTGCCTGAGGCCATGTTGATGTCTGAGCGCTGTGCTGAGCTGCCCTTCCCCCCACCTGTGGCGGGAGTGCTCACCCTCACCTGGCAGTACAGGAGAGTTGACCCCAATGGTGATGAGCTGGGGCTCATCAACTCAGCTATGCCCAGGCACAGAGCCAGGGCTGTGAATTGGCTTACTTCAACATCTGTCCCACCTGTGAGCAGCTAGAGTGCATGAAGGGGCCAGTCCTGCAGAACCAAAGGTGTAGGATCTCCCTGACACAGGGCAGCAACAGGATATCTGAGAGGAGTCCCAGTGAAAACCCAGAACTGATGGTGTCACAGAAGCCAGAGATCTTGAACCAGACCAATGACTCACAGCAATGAACATTTGAAAGCTGTTTGGACAAGAGGGATAAACTGCTTGACACATTGTCACACACTACAGCTTCCATGGTTAAGTGTTTATATTTATTTATTTATTCATTTATTTTCTTTAAAGGGAAAGTTACAAGGGTGGAGGGTGGATATGGAAAGACTGGGAAATAAGTGGGATTGGGGTGCATGATGTGAAATTCAGAGAATCAATAAAAGAGGACAGCAACATTATACATTGCCTTTCTGCTTGTTTTAGTTCCTGAAAACTATCTGCTGCCAGTTTGGGGCAAGAAGACACACACACACACACACACACACACACACACACACACACACACACACACACACACACACACACAGAGCTAGTTAAAACTTCCCAAAGATGGAGAAGGCTCATCTAGAACCAGGAGGGGAAAGTCTTGAGGGTTCACCTTACCTCCTCTCTGTGCTACCTTGCCCTGCCTAGTCATGTGAGGAAGAGCCACCCATGTCTGCCACAGATAAAGGCACACCTCTCCTCTAAAGGATGAACAAGTGGGAAGTCTCAGAAACATTCCTAGAGATATGTATGTGATTAATTAAGACTCCACTAACTTCATATTCTCTTACCTTTCTGTTGTTTCCCTCCCTCTTTTCCTCTCTCTGTACCCCTCCTTCCCTGCTTCCCTCCATCCCTCTCTTAAGGATGGGGGATTGTGTCAACTTCTTTTAGCTCTAGGACCCCATCTAGTCCAGACCTGTGGATGCTGCCTCAGTCTGTTTGAGTTCATATATGATCCTGTTGATTTGGAGGGCCGTGTTTCCTTGTGTCTTCCATCTCTTCTGTCTCTTACACTTGTTTCTTGTCTCCCACAGAGTTTCTTGAACCCTAGAGGTTGGGAGTATTGCAGGAAATATTAAAAAACAACTGACACGTTCCCAGTTCCCATGCTTGAGCTGGCAACTCTCAGTCCTGAAGCAGTCCTCCCAGGCTACTCTGCCTGCCAACTCTCTGGAGGGGCAGGAGCTTCTGAGTTCCCTTGGCTGCCATTCCAGCCCCACACAACAACCGAAAACCCATACCAATACCCATTTACCTGGTAGAAACAAAACTCAAGAAGCTTATAATTATAAGTCAGATTTATGTATCAATAAATTCTCAATTCACAAGATGCCAATATAATAATTTCAGAACCAATTGATAATGATAAAAGCTGCCCACCTAGATTAGACAAATTATCCTAATTAGTCTATCCTTTATGATATCATAACTACCTGTGACTATTTAAAGCCACACTGGTTCAGGTTCTTCTTCCTGTCTGTCTGCTTCCATTTTAGCTTTTTTCCTTTCCTGAGATGCTGTCTGTCTCTGCAACTTTTAGCTCCATCTCCCTTTTCCTTGTCCAATCACAGGTCTCCTGTTGCACTAATATTTTAATGTGATTAGACAGGGAAAATCCTGTCACATATCACCCTTTCTGTTTAAATAAAATCCTTTTCTTTCAAAATATAGGTTGAGCACAACTACTACCATTTTGTAATTTATAAGGTATAAGATAGATCTAATACCCAGTCCATCATTTTTGTCATTAAGCTAGAACAATGTCATCTGTCCTAACTAAAAGACTTATGTCCTGGCTTTAGATTGTATGCCATCTGAAAACCATCCTCTCAAATCTGTTCTCTCAATGTAAATAGCTGGGGTTTGCTATGAGACTATAAGTCCTTAACCCTGTAAGAAATCCAAGACCAAGTAATATTAACTGAAAATATATAGGAAGCCTAAAACAGCTTCCAGAACTGAGATAAATTGTAGAGACAGCTGCCTACCTATACAGCCCCAGTAAGTCAGGAAGTTGGAGCATTCATCTGTCTTCAGCCTTTTGGCCCAGGATCATCTGACAGACCTTAGAGAAACAGGAATTTAAGGACTAGCCCATTCTGTGTCTCGGCAGAACTAAGCTGTCCTAACCTGTAAATTGTATCCTTTTTCTGGACAGTATTATGTCTGTAGATGAAATGAGGCAATTCTTGCCTAGTGGCTGTCTTGCCACAACTGGAGCAACTCCATAGATGCTCAATTTCTTCTTTGAATCCAAGAAAGGGAAAGCTGTCAGGAGTAGACTTGTCTCAACAACTAGTGAATAAATAACATTAAATGTCACATTCTGTGGATTTCTAATGTTTTTGAAAACCAACTATCTATGTAAAGTAATCTGGACTGTTCTCCACTAACTACTCTCAGCTATTTCTAATTAAAATATCTGAAAACACCCTAACAATAAACTCAGAGCCATGAATTTGCTATTTAGCTCTTAACTCACAGGCTTAATCATCTCAGATCAGTTTATAAAAACAGTTATAGAAGGACTGTGTCTAAGCCCTGTACTTTTAAAATTTTTGTATCAATAGAAGAAATTTATACCAATGAAAACCTTGATTTTGCATCAAATAAATTCTGTACCAAAATAAGAAATTATGACTTCAACTTAGTAACAATTATAAAGATTTCTACAAATAAAGATTATGGCTATACAATCAATTCTAGCTATTTCCTTCCTGTTCCAATTGACCATTTCTAAATTCCCTAGAAAGACAACCTACAATAACCACCTCCAGCCCCAAAGCCCAGAGAACTGGGACAATGACTCTTCATAACTGAATATGAATATGGGCATTGAGATATTTTTGAAGGGGTGAGGGTAGGGAAAATAGCGGAGTTGGTTAGCCTTAAGAAGGCCACATTAACGACTGATTTAGTCTCTGATGCCTGTGTTTTGACTGGATCCAATGAAAGTCCCAGACATCAGGAGTTCAAGCAGGTCAGTTCAGCATGTAGATGATAAGGCTCACCAAGGCTGTATATTCTGAAATATACAAATCTCAAAACAAAATTTTAGCATCATCAAGATAACTTTTTTGTGTTTGTTTATTTGTTTGATTTTCTAGAATCTAGTTCTCTGGGCATCTACCTCTACCAAATCTGATCCATATTACTCTTGCTGGTGTATAGACACCGAACACCTTTTCTAAAAAATGCAAAGACAAAATCTTTTCCCCAAATCAGCATATCTTTGAGTCAGTAATCAGAAAACCCTTTATTTAGACATCTCTCCCAGAGGATAATATAACCACAAAACTCAAAATCATACCCATTTTGAAAATTAAAACAATCCAAAACAAATGAAGTAAACTAAAATACTATATGTGCCTATTATTAGGCCTTAACTATTTTGCCAAGCAGGATAATAACCCAAGATTCCCATGGAGCCCATGTTAGACAGAATTTGAGTATCCTGTAAGGCATAATAGAGCAATACATCTTTGTTGTTATAACAGCTATCTTTTGATCTCTCTACCTGGACCCACAGACATTGATAATTAATACCTGTTCAAAGCAAGCAATGATTATCACTGCACTCTCTACTTGGAGTCTGTGATTAATATTCCCTATCCTAGTTCTGAACCGCGGGCAAAATTCCCCATGTGATTTGAACAAAATCTATATATAAATCTTTCCTAAAAGCAAATACTCCCAATTTTATAAATTTACAGTTCAACCCATCTCTGCCCTCTTCTGACTCAGAGCAGCCTTCAATTCCCCACAGCAGGGGACCTCACAGCCTGCTTTGTTTCAATTCCTGCACTTGAGTCTTCCTGACTCAACGCTACCCAGCTATTCTCTAAATAAAATAAAATAAAATAAAATAAAATAAAATAAAATAAAATAAAATAAAATAAAATAAAATAAAATAAAACTCTAACTTTCAGGCTAATAAACTTAAATTTCTAGTGGATTCTTGCCTAACACATTGTTTTGCCACCTGTTTCAGGAAATATTAAAAAATGACCTGCATGTTCCGGTGCTTGAGCCAGCAACTCTCGACCCTGGAGTGGTCCTGCCAGGCTACTCTCTGCCTGCCAACTCTCTGGCAGGACCAGAGCTCCCAAGTTCCTTTGCTGCCACTCCAACCCCATGCAATGACCAAAAACCCCATGGTCAGCCACCACAACACCCATTTATCCAGTAGAAACAAAACTCTAGAAACTTATCATTAACAAGTCAGATTTTTGTAACAGTAAATTCTCAATTCACAAGAAGCCAATATAATAATTTCAGAACCAATTGATAATGATAAAAGCTGCCCACCTAGATTAGACAAATTATCCCAATTATTCTATCCTTTATGATATCATAACTACTTGTGGCTATTTAAAACCACACTGGTTCAGGTTCTTCTTCCTGTCCGTCTGTTTTCATCTTGGCTTTTTTCCTCTCCCGAGACATTGTCTGTCTCAGCAACTTTTAGCTCCATCTCCCTTTTCCTTGTCCAATCACAGGTCTCCTGTTGCACTAATATTTTAATGTGATTGGACAGGGAAAATCCTGTCATAGAGGAAGACTATTGAAGACATACCTTTTAGGATTGAATATTCCAAGGTCTCCCACTCTCTGCATATTTCTGCCTGTGGGTCTCCGCATCTATTTTTATCCATTTCAGGAGGAAGCTTTGCTGATGATGGTTGAGCAAGGCGCTGAACTATGAGTCTAATAGGATATTGTTAGGAGTCATTTTATGGTCACATTTCTTTAGCTGAACAGTAATATTTGTTTTTCTCCAAGGTCCTTGAGCTATCCAGCTTCAGGTTCGTGGTCACCCAAGTAGTGTTGGGTATGTTCCATCTCAAGGAATAGGCCTTAAATCAAATAGTGATTGGTTACTCCCACACGCTTTGTGCCACTATTGCAGTGGTGTATTTTTTAGGCAGGTCATCATGGTCAATCAAAGCATTTGCATGTGGGTTGGTATTTAACTTTCTTTTTTGGTAGTGAGTATAGTACCTTCCAGTACCATGAACACTAGTCTGTAGAGATGCAGGCTCTAGATAGGTACCAGCTCAATGTCTCCATGTTCAGTGAGTTATGTACGTATTGTCTTCAGCAATAGTGCCTTATAATCAGTTTGTGATGAGCAATCAATAGCTTTTATAGTTGCTTGGGTTGTTTGGAAGTTCCCATGGGACTCCCGTTAGCCAAGATCTTTATTAGATATAATATGTCCCCAGTACTGAAAGATTCCTTTGGTGACAGATGTTCAGTTGGGGCTCTATTTCCCCCATTATTTCATGATTCCATATATATATTCACAGGACAGAACAGTGATCACAGAACCTGTCAGGACATTGTTCAGAGAATAAGTTAAGACGTGGCCGTGGTCACGGAACAGGACAGTGGTTACAGGATCCATACAGTGTTCATAGGACAGAATTTGGTCAGAGTACTGGACTATGGTCACAGGGCAGGACAATGGTCACAGGAAAGTACATTGAATATAAGAAAGTGGTTACAGGATTGTGGTCACCGAGCAGACAGTAGTTCTAGGACAGGACAATGAATGTAGGTCTGTTGTCACAGAACACACGCACGCACACACACACACACACACACACACACACACACATACACACACACATACACGTGTGTATGTAAGCTTTTAGTATATTGGGTTTCCAAATGACCTCTCAGATAGCTCTTTGTTTTAACTGCTCTTCCTATATTCCCTCTCACTTCCTGTTTGGTCCTTCTGTTTTAGTCCCCTGTCCCTGTCTGTTTATAGCTTCTTATTCTATTTCTGCTTTCTAGGGAAATACATCCCTTCCCCTAGCCATTTACACTCTACCTAACCTCTGTAGTTATGTAGATTGTGCCTTGGTTATCATAAACTTAACAGCAAACATATATGTGTGTGTGTGTGTGTGTGTGTGTGTGTGTGTGTGTGTGTGTGTATATATATTGCCATATTTTATGACTTAATTCACAATCCCAGGAATGATCCAAGTATGATGTATGATGGCCTCTAAGCAAGCACTCTCCACTGAACTGTTCTATATCTCTTAATTTATTTATATTTTAAGTTTCTATTCCTCTCTCTCTCTCTCTCTCTCTCTCTCTCTCTCTCTCTCTCTCAACCTGACAAATCCTTTTCTCTTCATTCTTCTGGAGTATTTGTTCCTTCTTTAGCATTTCACGTACTGCTTCTTGCCTTATAAGTAACTGTCTAAATATCTTCCTCTAGTCTCATATCCGCATTGCACTCTTGAATTTCTAACCCCTTCTGGTATATTCTAACATGCAGTCAGAGCAACATGAAGTGAAAGCCTTGTTACCACTAAGAAAAGTTCATTGAAAAGTCACCAATAGATTTTTTTAGCTGTGAAGACATCCACTTTTCGGAATTTGCTTTTGTTGCATGACAGAAAGAGAAAGCTGATATTTCATTTAGTGAATGATGATCCATAGTTCCGAAAGATGGTGCATTAGTCATTTGTCACTATAATGAAATACTGGAGACAGTGAACTTTTAAAAGAGAAAAGGTTCATTTCACTCACTGGATCCAAGTTCTGCACTGGATCAGTTCTAGTGGAAACCTCATGGTGGATGCCAGATGGTAGGAGCCAGAGCAAATCATCCCATCTCAAACCAAGAAGCAAAAGATGGAAATGGCCAGTTGTTAGAAAACTATATGGGAAACATTTTAAGAGATTCTTAAAACAATAGAGCACCATAATAGGAAGGCAAAGACTTCCTAAATTGGACATAAAAATCTATAATCATTGAAGATTGCTAAGATGGGCTCTACTAAGATTAACACATTTATTCACTAAAAGTTAACCTAAGGAGCAAAAATTATTAAATTATAGATTACAACATAAAAATCATGAAAACAACACAGGTGTTTTATTCTAGACATTTTTGCTGTGACAAACTGTAAAGAAGTTGAGCGAAGAAGTGTTTACTTTGGTTCAGATGTCTAGGCTTTCTGGTCCTATGGTTGTAGACCTGAGGTAAGGCTCCTCATTTGATAGCAGACAGGAAACAGGGAAAAGGAGGGGCCAGGACAAGATAATGGGCAATGCCTGCATTAGCCTACTTCCCTCTGTCAGGCCCTGTCTCCCAAAGTTTCTAGCACCTTCCAAAATAGCTCCATCAGCTGGGGACCCAAGCTTTAGCACAGGAGTCTTAGGGACACATCTCATATTCATATAGAACATGCCCACGGGACCCAGACTAAGGATAAGCCCTATAAGATGCATCTTGCATGCCCAGTTGCTGCTCACTGTGTCTCTTGTTGATCATTGTGTCCTCAAGTTACCTTCCTCCTCTCCCCATTGCTCAATGTTATTCATCCTTCTGAAGGCTGTGTGCTTTTCCCCTGTATGCCTTTATACTTCCATGGGACATTTGACTCAAATAACATTGTTATACTAGTGCCCCAGCCAGGGGGTGATAACCCACTCAATTGGGCCAGTGGAGGACAGTTGTCAGAGGGATATTTTTCAGATATGTGGTATAGAACACAAATGTGAAAGGTTCAAAACAGAGTGGGGCCCAAGAATGAGCGCTTTGATATTCTCTTACCACCCTGTATCTTAAGAGTGAGAAGAGATGCTCAAAGAATGAATGCAGTGAGAAGATCTTCTGCATGGTCCTTTCATCCAGGAGGCCTGGCAAGGAGGAAGTTAAGAAAATGGACTGTGGTCTCACACTCCTGTCTTGTGATACTTCTCATTGGCAAAGGCAGGCTACAATAAAGAAAGCAGGTAAGCCAGGGGATACAGAGATAGAGCTTAGCTGTCAGAGTGAGAGTCCCTGGGGAAGGTAGGAGGTGCCAGGGGGCTGCCAGCTCCCTCACCTACTTGGTGCCATACTTGCTTTTCTGCATGCTTTATCTTTGTGTTAAATTCACCGTATCTCAATATATCCACACACTGATTGCTTCTCCCTATAGCTTTCCTGAACTTGTTATGAACTCAGTATTTTACTAATATTCATTTTTTCCTTTCTTTCTAGAGAAATATTGATTGGAGATGCTCTCTATTCTTGTCAGTCAGGCTTTGGTTAAGGCTTTTAGGTGAAAATCACAGAATTCACCTCTACCGTTTAAAGCTGAAAGTGAAGTTTGTTGGAGGGTTGTATTCCAAAGTCTCTGATAACCAGAGTCTCAATCTTCCTGCAGCCAGGAAGCTTTGCCAGCTTCTTAGAGGTCTGGATGCTGAGTCTAGGCGCTGAAGTTTTCAGGGACCAACAGGAGCAGGACCACTGTCACAGCAGCCTCCCAAGGCTCACTGTCTATTGTCTTTGCCAGCACTGACTCAACACTATGCCCCATTCATCATATACTGCATCTTCTTTAAAACGTATGGCTTGCAGGAGTCCATTGGAGAGGTTCAGCTTCTGAAGCTGTTTCATAGCCTCAAAGGAAGCTAGTGGAACAATCTTTAGCTTTTACCTGGGAGGCACAAATTCTCCAACATAGGTAAGGTTTTCAAAATCTTGGTCCATTTTGTTTTGTTATAACCAAATGCCTGAGGCTGGGTACTTTATAAGAAAAAAAGTGTGATTGTCTTATAATTCTGGTAAGTGGAAATACAAATGGCAAGGCATCTGATACGTGGTGTCAGATGAGGAACTCTGGCTAGGTCACAACATGACAGAGAAGTAGAGCTACATATGTATAGAATGGTTGCATGTTTGCACATGAAGACAAAATAATATGGGGGAGTTAAGTTCACTCTTTAAACAATCATCTCACTCAGAAACTATTAACACATGGGACTTGGTCCATTCTGGAGCTACAACTTTCATCTATCCATGAGAGCAGTGGCCCCTGATCTTCCACAAGGCTTCACCACTTAAAGGCACCACAACTCCACTAGCATCACACTGAGGACCAAGCTTTTTTAGTATGTGAACATGTAGGGGACAGATTATGTCCAGAGGACAGTGCTACCCATACCCTGGAGGCATCATTTTATGCTAATTCTTATTTTAATGTCTCAGTGTTGAACCCATGGACAAGGTCCCAAGCCGGGATCCCTCACCTGAGAACTGTCGAAGGCAACTGCAGGCCTCAGATGACCCCTGCTCAGATGGTATTAGTGGTGCCATAAACTGCTGTTGATCTCGATCTCTTTAATTAGTCTGGTGATTTTGCTGAAATAGCACAAAATCCCTCCTTGCTGCTGATTATGTCATATTTTCATTTCATCATTTGACCTCATTTCTTTATTAGAGTTTAGAGCATATTTGGGGTATATATTTTTCCTATTTTAAAAATTGTAACTTTAAAACATTTGCTATTTTATTTTTTTAAATTTTTAAAATTTTTTACAAATATCAGCATGTACTGTCTGCTGTCCAGACAGGATAAGAAACAGTTTATGCAATAGCAATTACTCTATCTCTAGGGCCATGTTTATATTATGTTAAGAAGTTTTATAGTATTCTTTCTTCTCCAACTTTTTATGCAATATACAAGCTGAAATCTGAGAATAACACATTCACACAAATGGTTAATGTAGTAGCTAACTCTTTTGAATATGAGTTTGGAAATTTGATAAGCCTGCTTTCAGACACGAAGTGGGTAGGTAGGATGCTGTAGAAAGACGTCGTTGTGGTAGGGAAATATTAGTGATGTTGAGTTGTTGATGAGTGGGAGGCAGTGTGAGACCCTACATCTCACTCTGAGAATGGTGGTATGTGGGGGAATGTATATTTAAAACAGATGAAAACCTTGGCAGAATAAACATGGAGCCATAGGCTGCTCTGAGGTCTGGGCAGTATAATACCATGTCTGAGCACGCAGAAAGAAAGTGAAGGAACCATTTACTTGTTTTTATTGGCAACAGTGAAAAACCACCATGAGTTTTGCTCTATTGACAATTAAGGAGGCCCAGGAAATTCAGACAGTGGAGTGGAAATTGAGTCAGCCAACAGTCCAGCATCGGACAGCGGTTTCCAGAATGCTGCCTGGAGGACTAAAATGGAGCACACAGTAATCTGACACCAAAATATACATACTATCTGTGTCCAGAGGTAGGAGGAGAAACATGCTTCCCTACAAGAAAAGCTGTACTGTGACAGCAACTGTGTGTATTGTTATATTTCCACATTTAGAACAATGCCTGGTGCTTCCAGAAATAAGCTGTTAATTAGCGGAATAAATGATTTCTTGGTTTTGTCAGTTCCCTCCACTAATGGCATTTAACTTCAAATGAGGAAGTGAGAGAGTGAGGACCTGAATCAGCTAGTGTACGTGTGTTGTTTTGAGACTGGGCAGTGTGAAGAACACATGGCAACAGGCTGTGCATGCAGGCAACGTTGAAGAATGTCCTGATTTAAGGTAGGTCTACAAACTCTTAAATGTGCTTAAATCTGCATACATATTTATTAAAGGCAAGCAATTTTTGCTTACAATTAAAGACTGAGACACACATCATTGAGAAAAAATGATTAAAATGTTCCAAATGACTTTATTGTCTTTCTCCTCAGTAGTTTCCCTTTTATTTATTTTTATTTTAATGTTTTTATTTGAAATAGAACTACATCATTTTCTCTTTTCTTTTCTCCGTCTAGCCCCACTTAGGTTTCCTTTCTTAAATTCTTTCCATGTATGTGCGTGCAAACACACACACACACACACACACACACACACACACACACACACACACACACATACACACACACACACCACAAATAGAATTGCCAGAGTTTGATTTTGTTGGTGGCATGATTTCAAGGCCAACCACTCTACACTGAACAGCCAGTATGAGTTGACTGGGATAAGAACAGGGTAAGCATTATCATAATCTCAGTATTTTCTGGTCCCCTAAGAGGGAGACTCATCATCTCTTAGTTGATGAACAACTGAGTGCTCCAGTATTTCTAAGGTCCTCTGCCTTTCTCTAGTAATTCTTCTTTGGACTCCTTTCTAGGGTCTATGCATGCCCTCATCCATGTTCAATATATTTTAATGATGCCTAATACACTTTTGCAGCTTGTATCTGTGTCCTGAGTGACAGAATTTTCTTCTTGATGATACAGCAAAGATATCCCACGTAGATAATCTTAACTCAGTCTGGGAAAATCTGAACTCATTTCATTTTGCGTAGACATAGTTTTCCTGTTGTAGATTACTAAGAAGTCATACTGACACCTGCTTCATAGTCGGAGCATGGTGTTACTGTTGGCTTGGTCTCCCATCTTTCCTCCTTCCCATCATCACCAGGTCTGTAACATTTGCAATGTTAACATTCCTGGGTTTCAGGTCTTCTTTTTCTACTGCATCTTTCTCAATCTGAATCTTTACCTTCTGATTTAATCAGAATCTTCCCACTTTCCTCAAATGCCCTTCTATATAACTAGGGTGGTTGTTATGTAGCCTGAATCCATTATGTCATTCAATAGCCCCCACCAGTAAATCCCGACAGCTTTCAGGAGATGGACATTCTTATCTTGGGTACAAGTCATTCCAATGCCTGGCTTCTGTGCTCTGGCCAGAAGAAACAACTTTCTCAAATGGATCATGACATTTCTTACCTGATTGTACAAACTGACCCCCTCTCCTTATTTCCTCTCTACTCCTGGACCTTCACCCAGAAAAATCTACTTGTTCTGTAGCAATTACTTGACAGGGCATCCTTTTGAGAAGTTTTAATAAGCAAATACTGGTCAACTTTCTCCAGAGGGCAGAACAATAGAATGACTGTATATGATCTATAACTGAAAGGGCATTTACTAGATCAGATTGCAGACGATGGGTAGTCCCCCAGTGGCCACCTGTAGGCTGCAGAATCAGAGGACTCAGTATTTACTTAGTTGAAAAAGTTGGAAGTTCCAGAACAAGAGAGCCAAGCATATATCTCTAGTCTAAGACTTAATGATGGGAAGTACCCCAGAGAGTGGTTGGAATGAAAGACTAACAAAGGTGGAGTCTGCTCTCCATGAGTGATGGCAGTGGCCATAGATGCAGTTGCTCGTAAGGACCATGCTCTTCTCATGGGTTTCCCCCTTCTTCCCTTTTTGTTCCTTCTAGGCTGTTAGCCCATTGGATAATGGTACCAACTTCAGGGTGTGTCTGCCCACAGAAACCCAGTGTTAGTATTTGTGTGGATGAATTAGAAATGTCAATTTAATAGAAATGATTTTATTTTTCAAAAAAATCATTTTAAACTGCTTGGACTATATACAAGTAAACACTTCTAGTACCTGACCATGTTAAATGGCAGTATTGCTTTTTTTTTTTTTTTTTTTTTTGGGTTTTTGAGACAGGGTTTCTCTGTGTAGCCTTGGCTGTCCTGGAACTCACTTTGTAGACCAGGCTGGCCTCAAACTCAGAAATCCACCTGCCGCTGCCTCCCAAGTGCTGGGATTAAAGGCATGCACCACCACTGCCTGGTGCATTTTTACATCTTAAATTTATTATTATTATTATTGTTGTTGTTGTTGTTGTTAATGTGTATGAGTTCATGTGTGTGCATATATGCATGCTGAAACATGCATGTGGAGGTCAGAGGACAATTTACAGGAATCATTTTTTTCTTCCATCATGTGGTCCCACAGGATGGAGCTCAGATCATATGACTCAGTGGAAGACACCCTGATGAGCTATCTCTTTTGCTTAATAACAGAATGATTGACATTAGTAAATTGAACTTGATCCTATGCATTTATAGCCAGTTGGGTGTGGCTCTTACTAGCTTCTCATTCTGGAGTGGTCTTCTTTGAAGGAGAGATAATAATTATTAATAATAATTATTACAGATGGAATTTGCTAATTTTGTGCCATTGCGATACATCAAATTCAGTACTAAGACTTTTTTATGGCAGGTATGTATGAGGTTATAACAGTGGCTGTATATTTTAAAAATATTCCCTCAGCAAAGAGAACAGCTGAGCTGTCAACACGGGCTTGCGTCTTTGCCTTCCCAGCATGGCAGCTCATACTCAGCTTCCTGTTCTTTCCAACAGTCCATTTCCTCGTCATTCAACCTGAGCCCCTGACAGCTCGCTTTTCCCTTTCAGCTCAGGCGATTATTTTTCTTTCTATTTCACAAGAAAGTGAAGCCATTAGACCAAAATATGTTCAACTTCTTGATATGAAATGGACAAGCTTGTCAGAAAGCAGACCTCTGACTTTCTCATTCCTTCCATGACGTTGGTGGAGTCCTCCCTCTGTGAGGGCTGACCAGGCATCTTGTTCTAAACCCTCTTCTCTCACTTTCTGTAGACCTTAGCATCTTTCTCCAGCATTTAATCACATTCTTCACCTCCTTTAACAGTTATTTTATGAACTCAAACAACTCAGTGGGTGAATCTCTCAAGCAAATAAATAAAAACTGGATAAAGAATCCAAAAGATACTTGTCAAAAAGCAGAACAAAATAAAACAAAACAAAGAACAACAACAACAAAAAGGGATACACATAGACAACAGGCATTTGTAACAAATTTCACCATCATGACCATCAAGAAAACACAAATCAATCTACCATGAAATGGCCCCACACCCATTAGAATGGCTATTATCAAAAATACAAAAGGCAGATGTCAGCAAGGACATGGAGCAATGAAGACCCTTGAACACTGTTGGCAGGAATGGAAGTTAACACAGCATTATAGAAGACAGCATTGAGGTTTCTCAGTAACACAAAAACAGAAACACAATATGATTCAACAACTCTACTGATGGTATAAATCTGCAGGAAACAAAATTGCTATATTGGAGAGTTGTCTATGCAGTATCATTTACAATAGCCAAGATATGAAGTCTACCTAACACCTACCAGAAGATGAATATAGAACACAGACATACGGACACACATACACAACACATACACACACCACACAGATACACAGAGATACATATGACACACACAACACACACATATGATACACAGACACATACACATGCATATAGACATAGAAACACAAACAGACACACAAACATGACACACACATACATGATACACAGACACATATATATAGACACAGATGCACAGACACACACACATGACATACACATATGACACACACACACACAGATACAGAAACAGACATATATGCATCCCCACATATACATACACACAAACGTATTCATGAGGATATGATTCAAGCATAAGTGGGATGAATGGATCTGGAAGATATTATGCCAAATAAATAAGGCAGGCACAGGAGAAAGCATAGCGCGTGATCCCAAGTGTATGTGTGGGGTGGTGCAGGCCCAGAGGTACAAAGTTTCAGAGTTTCAGTTATGATGAGTAAGGTCTGCGGCATATTCTATGGTTTGTGATTACAGTTAATATTATTATATTGTTTTATATGTTGAAATTGGCTGGAGATGATAACTATTCTTATCACAGTGGGCTAGAGAGATGACCAGCTGTTAAGTGTGTACAGTTGTTGCAAAACACCCAAGTGAGATCCACAGAACGCACTCTCCATGACATCACCTGCAAACTCTTCCGTTCAGTTCCAGGGAATCAGACGCTCTCTGTTGGTCTCTGTGGGCAATGCACTCACACGCGCATTCCCCTCTGCACCCCACAATTAACAGACAATAAATCTTTACAACATTGCTTTCATCTCAGAAGAGTGACAGAAAGGGCAGTGTGCCTTCGTTAGCTTGACTGTAGGTTTCTCTTGCATTTTTAGAACACCATGACTGGAAGCAATTTGGGGAGGAAAATATTTATTTTAGCTTACAGTTGTAGTCCATTATTAAGGGAAGTCAAGGTAGGAACTCAAACCAGAGCTGATGCAGAGACTACGGAGGAGTGCTACTTAATGGATCCTTCCTCTTGGCTTGCTCAGCTTGCTTTCTTATTCAACTCAGGGCCAGTGGTGGTTTCATCCACAATTGGCTGGGTCCTCTCATATAAATCATTAACCAAGAAAGTGTCCCATAGACCTAACTGCCTAAAGGCAAATCTGATGGTAGCATTTTCTCAGTTGAGGCTCCCTCATTCCTTACTGAGTCAAGTTGGGAAAAAAACTAGCCAGCATAATGGTGTTAATCATCTTATATGCATAATAAAACATGAACTTGTATACTATAAGCATATACATTTAAATTTGTAATTATATCTCTAATGTTATAAATAAGAACTATAGGCTACAAAAGTATGACCTATTGAAAAATGACAAAAGATAAAAATTCCTCCATTACAGAGGTCAGTCTGATATTTACATTGTTTCCTCTTTTTACTTGTGCCTACATTTCTGGAACAAAGAACACTCACCCATTGTCTCTACTTCTTGTCTTGTCTTATCCCCTCTGTGGTCTATGACCAATTCTGGTCTGGGTTCTGATCCATTTCTTATCTTACCCTTGTCAAATTACCACAATATCTTTGACTCTACATTCAATGGGTATGTTGAAGTTTTAATGTTAATGTCTTTTAAAAAATCATTTTCATTTCTTAAAAATTTTAAAGACTTACTTTTATTTTATGTACATAGGTGTTTTGTGTGCATGCATGTCCATGCACTACCTGCACACATTGTCTGTGGAGTTAAGGAAGGGTAATCAGATACTGTGGAACTAGAAAGCAGACAATTATTATTAGCCGCCATGTGGGTACTTGGAACTAAACCCAGGTTGTCTACAAGAGCAACAAGTGCTTTTAACCAATGAGCAATTTTGCAGCCTCTGTTATTGTTTTCCTCAAAAATGTCTAAAATTTTAAAAGTATTTTTAATTAAGTATTTGTCTGTGTGAGCACGTGTAAGGGCCTGAAGATGGCAGAGGTATCAGACATCCCTGAAACTGGCATCAGTATCCCCGAGTTACTAGAAATTTAAGTTGCCTGTTGTGGGTGCTGGGAGTTGAACATGAGTCCCTTGGAGGACCAGTATCTGCTCTTTATCCCTCAGCCAGTTCTCCATCTCACCTGTAATTGTCTTCTTAAGTATTCAACATCCAATTCTTATTAACAGAACAAGATTATTCAATAAGTAGATGAAGCAGATACTTGTGGCTCTTCCCAAACCAAAGAACCCCTCTGTAGTGGGCTGGCCTAATGCTGCTTGTATTCTAATGCTAATTTGGGCCCCCAAAGCTGTTTGCCCAAAGAGGTGAGAGAGGTGTAAGATACTGTGTGACCCTGCCCCCAGTTAATTGTGATTAGTTAATAAAGATGCCAACAGCCAGTAGTTGGGGAGAAGAGAAACAGGTGGAGTTGAGTTTTGGTGGGCTTAGAGGAAAAAGAGGGAGGGAAGAGCAGAAAGGAGACACCATGGACCAGGAAGAACATGCTGGAGGGAGAAGGAGAGCCTCAGTGGGAGAGCTGAGCCATACAAATGGGGCCATGTTGCCTGGTCAATTGGAATTAAGAGCAGCCTAGATGGAACATAGAAAGTAGTAATGAGTAACTTGGAGTTATCAGTAGGAAAGTTGACTCTAACAGCATGGAGGGTAGGCAGTTACCCAGCTATTGTCCTGCCTAAGGCATATTTAAAAATATAAAGGCTGTATGTGTGTGTCTTCCATCCAGGGACATAAATGGTCTAAGATGGGTGGAAACTCCACACTAGATTAATACTACTTATTACAACACCTCTCCATAAGTATAGTCAGGTAGAGGCAACTTAATCCATCAGCAAAAAGTGAAGGAGCTATAAAGTCATGGCATGACACAACTGTAACTTAATCTTTTAGTTCACTCTTAAGTAAGGAAGCCCAAATGGAAAGTCTACATGCATTATGATTCCAAGTATGTGCCGATCTAGAAAAACCAAAACTGACAGAGACACTAAAAAAATCAGTGATTTCCAGAGGCTGGTGGCTGGAGAGAGTGAGTAGATGGAGAACGTGGATTTGGTGACCGTGAAAATACTTGATCAAACACTGGAATAATGTATCATGATGTGCACTTGTCCAGTTGTACAACATAAGCAACCAAGTGTAAACCTTGGACTCTGGGCAACACTGAGGGGTCAGCACAGGTGTCAGCATCATAGCAAACATTTTACTTGGGTGTCGGATGTTGACAGAGAAGAAGGTTATTTACATGTAGAAATGGAGTATATGAAAATTTTTCTACTTTATACTTTGTTTTGCTGTGTACCTAGAACAGCTCTAAGAAAAAAGTCATTTTGTTTTTAAAAAATGAGACCTTACCTCAAACAACCAAAACCAAAGCAAGCAAGCAGACACATCTCTCTCTATTCTGTATTAGCTGTATGCTTTTCAGATGGAACTCCCATTTCTTTATTCCCCACTAACTTATTTATTTATTCATTCAGTTTACATCCCATCAAAGCCCCACCCTTCCTCCCAGTTCCTCCTTCATATCTCTTTTCCCTCCATCTCCTCCTCCTTTTCTCCTCAGAGAGGGGAGGCTCACCATGGGTACCAATCCAACCTGGCACATGAAGTTACAGCAGGACTATGCAAATCCTATCCAGCTGAGCCAGACAAGGTAGCCCAGCTAGAAGAAAGGGATCCAAAGGCAGGCAACAGAGTCAGAGACAGCCCCTGCTCCAATTGTTAGGGGTCCCACACGAAGACCAAGCTTCTCATGTGTAGGGGTTTAGGTCTAGCCCCTGCATGCTCTTTGGCTGGTGGTTCAGTCTCTGTGAGCCCTCATGGGCCCAGATGAGTTGACTCTGTCGTTCTTCTTGCCGTGTTTCTGACCCTCTGACCCCAATTCCTCTCCCCCCTTTCCATATGACTCTCTGAGCTCTTCCTATTGTTTGGCTGTGGGTTTTTGCATCTGCTTCCATCTGTTGCTGGGTGAAGTCTTTCAGAGGACATTATGCTAGACTCCTGTCTGCAAACATAGCAGAGTACCATTAATAGTGTCAGTGGTTGGCTCTCTCCCATAGGATGAATCTCAAGTTGGAACAGTCATTGGTTAATCATCCCCTCAATCTCTGCTTCATCTTTATCCCTACAAATCTTGTAGGTAGGACAAATTTTGAGTTGAAGATTTTGTGGTGGATTAGTGCCCCCTCCATCTACTGGGAGTCCTGCCTGGCTACAGGAGGTAGCCACTTCAGGCTCAATATTTGCAGATGCTAAGAGTCTCAGCTAGGGTCACCCTCATAGATTCCTGGAAGCCTCCCCTGTCCCAGATCTTCTAGTCCTTCCAGAGATGTGCCCTCCCATTTCTTTTCTCTCTCCCAGCTCTTTCCTCAACCCCATGATCTGTTCTCTCCATTGTTTCTTTGAACTAGTCAGGTCTACTTCACTCCTTGTTTGGGCTCACATCTTGCCCCTACCAGGGCTTCCCTTTTGCTTTTCCCATCCTGTCACTACACTCTTTGTTGCAGTATTTCTCTGTGTAGGCCTCTCATCTGGCAGTTCACCTCACTACAGCAAAGAAAGAAGGAAAAAAAAAATCCAAGAACTAAATAAATTGAGTCAGAATGAGCCTCTGTGGTTAATAGCACTTGTTGGAACCACATTTGGTTCCCAGCACCCACATGGCAGTTCACAAACATCTCTAACTCAGATTCTAGAGTATCTGAAGCATCTGTCTGGCCTCCAAAGGCTCTAGGCACACGAACAGAACACCCACATTAATGTGGGCACCGATATATAAAAGTAAGTATTTAAAACAGCTACAGGTCTAACTTTCCCCATTTAACAAGAACAAGATGTATAAATCTAAATACATTTGGCATTCATGTAGTCAACTCATAGGCTTTGATGTAAATACATCCCCTAATGTAGAATCATTTTATAATATTTATTATTTTTATATTATTTTGTGACAATTATGCTAAAAAAGCCTACTCATTGTCTGGAATTCTAATGGAGTGAGCCATCTATTTTCATGACAACTAAGCTATTACTGTAAAAGATTCCTAATAAAATACTCTGCAGGGGGGAGAAGGACAGCTTTATTCATGTGGGTATATGAAAGCATACACTTTATGAAAACAACAAATACACACAAACTAGGCTGGGAACAGAAACAGCCATGTCCAAAATAGCAACTCAGAAAACCCTCAACACTAATACCCATAGAAGGGAAAGAAATACAAATAACCCAGCAAAACAGAACGTAACCTAGTACATTTCCAGGAAATAGTAAACCTCTTTCTATAATAACCTTAAATGTAAAAGGCTTTAAACTGCCTCTAGAAAGAGATAGAGTGGATTAAAAAGCAAGGATCAACTATATGTTGTCTTCAAGAAACACACTATCAACAAAGATACCCAAAAGCTTAATATCCAAAGATAGAAACCAACCAACCAAGCAAATGGAAAATGCAAACAAGCAGGTGTAGCTAGCTTTACATCAGACAAAATAAACCTAAAAACTAATTAGAAGAGATAAAATGGGGCACTACATATTACCAAAAGGAACAATAAATCAAGAACATATAACAACTCTAAACATTCATGCATGGAATATCAGAGCCCCTAAGTTCATAAAAAAAAAAAAAACAAAAAACAAAAAACAAAAAACTAAAAGACAAAAAAGGCCAAATAGGTTCTGACACAACAATAGTGGGTGAGTTCAACATTCCACTCTTATCTATACAGGTTTCCAAATTAAAAACAAGTTAAGAAACTTCAAATCACACCCTAATGTGCACTTAATATATACATCAGAAAATTCCATATACCAGGTAGAAAATATACATTTTTTCCTTAGTAGCATGAGGAAGCTTCTCCCAAACTGATCATATAATAGTATACAAATAGAATCTTACCATTAACAAAAGATTGCAATGTGTGCTTGTGTCCCATCAGAGCTCAGTGCAGTGAGTCTAGAAAATACCAATGTGAGAAGCCATGGAAACCATAAAGCTTTTGGAGACTAAACAATACACGTTAAAATGAACAGTAGTGTGCCATTAAGATACCAGAAAGGAAAACATTTAAATTTCTAGAGACAAATGATCATAGAAACACAATCTATTAGAACCCCTGAGACACTGTCAAGGCAGTTCATAGTGATAAGTGCTCGTATTAAAAATATCTGAGAGATCTGTAAACAGCCTAATGATGCGTCTGAGGTATTTGGTTGGGAGGACCATGTTTTTATCTGGCCACCCTATTAGCTCAAATAATTAGGTACTAGAATAACTTGTTTAAATCCAGGCTTCTCTCTTGAGTAAAGTTCTGCTGCAGAAATATCCCCCTTCCCTGGTAAAATATTCCATGTCACTGCTTGCACAAAACCTTCTGCTCTCTACCATGATAAAAAGGATTTAGAGTGTCAGGAGGAAATATTTCTGTGTGTATTTTATTTACTTTTCTTCTGAAGTGGTGTTATTTACATGTGATTTACATACTACTCAGTTCACCAGCTTAAAGCATACACTTTAGCTCAGAGTCTGATTGCACTACTCTTACTGTAACCTAAATTTAGCACATTTTCTTTTCTATTTTCAAGTTTCCATTGAATCTCTGTGAGTTTTACACCACTCATCCCAGTTCCACACATCTCCCTGTCCCCTCAAATCTGTCCTTTACCCTTGCAACCTCCCTCCTAAATCACACACACACACACACACACACACACACACACACACACACACACCCCTAAAGCATAAAAACTATCTCATTGTGGAAGCTGTAGTGTGTCACAGCGCGTCCCACAATGTATCCCTCTGTCCACACGTCTTCACTTGCGAATGTTCATTGCACTGAGTCACCCGGGACTCCTCCCAGTTATCCTGTTGTTGCCTTGTGTCATGGAGATCCTGCAGTTTTGGATCAGTAGGACTGGCCCTTTCACGTGTCCCAGTTATTCAAAGATGATAGAGATTTGGGGTGGAGTGCACTTAGAGCCCTGGATCTAGGCCAGGCTGACAGCCGAGCTGGTCAGCTAGCTGGCTCTAATTTATCTCTACCACGAGGGTGAGCTCTCCAGCACTGCTCCTGCTGGGTCACCCAATGCCATTGCCTTCAGGGCCAGTTGCACTCTGACGCTCAGGTGAGATGCAGGGCCTGCTCTCCCAAGTGTTACAGTCGGGGGAGGGGGCAGCTCTCCTGACTACTGCATGTGGGGCAAGGAGAAAGGCATCACCCTACACTCATGCCACGTTCTGGAAGACAAGTGACAGGGCCAGTTCTCCTGTGCTCTTACCCTCAGGGCTGGCTCACCTGTCCTGCTCTACCAGGGCCAGCCCCTCTGTGCTGCTCAGGTGAGGTGCAGGGCCCAGTCACTCAAGTGCTGCAGCCGGCAAGGGAGAGAGCCAGCTCACCTGCATTCATGACCCTGGAGCCAGTTCTCCTAATTGCTGAAGGAGGTGACAGTGGTGGTGGTGTGGCATCACCCCTGCAAACATGCCATTTCACGGCAGATGAGTTGTGAGTGGCAGGGCTGGCTCACCAGTGCCCCTCGAGCAGGGCCAGCCCTACTTTAGTATGTTGTCATTCTCATATCTATTACCAGTCATATGCCACTTACCCATATCCTGAGGCACTCATTGACACCTGTGTCTCCCTGGGTTAGTTTATCCTGAAGATTTTATATAAATAAGATGATAAAAATATATGGTTTTATGACACGCCTTTCCCCTTTAGCATACTATTCTTAAGGCTTGTGTTTCATACTGTAGGACATAACAAGAGTTCATTCCTTTTTTAGTAATGAGCAATATTTCATTGCACTGATCACCTGATGGTGACAGAAGAAGTTTCCTTTAGTTTTGTGTACTATTAACGTTTTAAAATAGATTTTTAAAAAATACACTAATTCATTGTCTTTGGTCATTTCTAGAAAAAAAAAGAGAAAAACATTTTCCACTTTCTGTCTCTGGGAGCTGGAGTTTTGTTCTTTTGTCCACACTTGACTCCACCCCTATATTCACGGGATTCTCCTATCTCCTCTGTGTAGCTGGGGCTACAGGTAGATGCTGTTGTATCAGCCTCTCTAATTTTACCATTCCATTGTATACTGAGTGTAGTGATTGGTTCTTGCAGATTTGGTCAGGCTGTGCCAGTTTTAGATGTCTTGGGAATTCTAAACTTAAGGCTCCATGGTATAGCAGGTTGCACTGGAGGAAATTCCTTATGCAGTACAAGATTTGATAGACTGGAGTTGATTATACAATCTGACTGGCACACATGTATGAAATTGTAGGGGGGCCTTTAGTTTCATGGTTATATATTGTTTTTATGTAATTCATTCTGATCTGGCCCACAGAGAAGTATATCAAGAACAACCAATCAAAAGGCAAGGCCAAAATGTAGCAAGTTACTAGGAGGCTTATATCATTCTTGATAGTGAGATAGCATTTTGAAATCAAATCATTTCACTTAAAGAAGGCAAGTCTATGGATGTCAACAACAAACATAGGGCTGACCTGAAGCACCAATTACTCTGTGATAAGTCAAATGCTGTGTTTACAGTAACCTCCAAAGTTAAGTAGAAATGTCCTGTACTCACGATATCAAAACATGAGCTTCCCTGCCCTTCCTTCCTTTATGAGAGGACAGTTTGAACATTTCTTAATGGCGCCATAGTGTTTTGGGGTATTTTTGGACAAATAGTTGTGAAGACATGGTGAAACTTAGGCTTTGTGATGATATGTGATTATTTCAAGATGTAAGCAAATGTTGAAATGAGATGAACATATCTATACTGTTTGAAGAGTCTCATGATATCTCAGGCTTGCCTCAACGCCACGACAGCACCTGGGAGTGATCTTGAGTGTCTGATCCTCCGGCCTCCATCTACTCGAGTGCTAGGATTGTGGGTGTGTGCAGCTACGCCCTGTCTCTGTGGTGCTGGTGATCAACTCCAAGGCTTTGATCGCTCAGGCAAGTGCCTGGCGCACTCAGCTACATCCTGGCCCTATTCGTTTTCACTTGAAAATGATACATATTAACAGTCATTTGAAAGTATCAAAGCAAGAAACGACAGTCTTTAGACTGTCCCCTCCTAAATCGATGTCCCTACGCCATCCATATCTATCTTTCTCAATATTCTTAACATTCATGCTTGAAAACTAAACTCCTAGGGAGCAGGATAAACCACTCAAACCCATTAAATTAGGTATCCATTGTTATCAGAAATTACTGACTATTCATTATCCGGAATTGCAATGCTACATTTTAGTGAGTCTAAACTTTTGTTGATTCTTTACCATGAAGGAAGAAGAAAAAAAGCTAATCAATTGCAATAAATTTTAGAATATATTGTGAATTTAGACATGAAAAAGTAAGGAAAATGTGCATTTTAACATATGTGGAAAGAAAGAGCACAGTTGGAAGTCCCTGTGTGTTCACAGACAGCAGCCATGCACAGTTTAGAAGGCAGTGAGGACTGTATTTAGTTACAAACCAAAGCACTGCATTCATGGGTAGCTCCACTAACTGGTGTGGGCTGTTTGTTAATCAGCTCCCATCTGTGTCACATTCTATGGAAATTGCTTGTCTTCCCTCCCCAGTGTAGCACTGTATAAAGGCAACTGCACATACTCAGAGCTTAGATGGGTTCTGGGGACTGGGACTGGTCCTCATGCTTGTGGGACAAATGATTTGACAACCGCTCCATCTCCCCAGCCCACCCTCCAGTTCGCTGACTTATACTTGGCACAGCAAGGAATATTCATTTTCTAACTGAATTAATGATTAAATGAGTATTTTATTCTCACACATTTGTCATAGAGTACAATTCAAAATCATGCTCTCTCCTATAAGAAGGGATTAGGTGATTCTCTGCAAATGCCAACCAACTGTGTAAGCGCTCAGTCTATCAAGTCTAGGGGCTTGGTTTCTAGTCAGTGCTTCAGTGTGGCCAGAGTGGCAGTATTTTGAAAGATTCTTATTGCACACATCTCTCTCTCTCTCTCTCTCTCTCTCTCTCTCTCTCTCTCTCTCTCTCTCTCTCTCTCTCTCTCTCTCTCTGTGTGTGTGTGTGTGTGTGTGTAGGGGGAGGGAGCAAACGGGAGAGAGAGGAGAGAGAGACAGAAAGACAGAGAGAGAATGCACATATATGAATTTGTTTGGAAGTGGTAGCTTGGATTTGCTGCATCTTGATGGAAGCCTCAGTGTACACTGCTGAATATGTCAGCATTCACCAGGATACAGCTTGAGACTACTGAGCAATGGCATGTGATAGAAATAGCGACAGTGCCCCACCCCTGCATTCTTACTGCATGCTAGGCAATCTTCTCAGAACTTCATCTAAACACACTTACGGTTTTATCAGGCTCAGTGAGAACCAGGGACTGCACAGTGCAGGGTGGACAGAACACTAAAGCCTGGCTCCAGAGTGCATCTTCTTAACTTACTCTTGTCATGTAAAATAGAGACTTCTGATCCTAACAGAACAAAATAAATAAAAATAATAAAACAGGGAGTGTGGTTCGAACTGGATCAAAGCATAGATTATTAAAAACTGATGCTTCTGATTACAATTGATTTCTCCTTTTCATGAAGATAATTAATTTGGAGACAGATGGGAGAGTTCAGCTGCGGAAGGAAAGTGCTAAGGTATACAACCTACATGAGGACGAAGGCAAGCTTACTGAAGAGTAACCTGCCAAAAATACTTACAAAAATATGTCAGCAAGACAGCAGGCAATGGCCATCATATTGTCCGCAAGACAGCCACCAACCCGGGAGATGGAGAACAGGACAGCCAGACAGATGACAGGGGACAAACTCTTTTGACTTTTATAGAAAGAAGTCTTGCACACAGAGACAGAGATAGATAACAGAGCTATAATTAGGTAGACAGGCTATTGTAAGTTGTAGATTATGGTTAGCATTTAAAACCACAATGAATTAACTAATTAATATCAAATAATATTTTAGGGAGAAATATGGTGAACATTAGCAATACAGTTTTAAGGTAATATCAAGGACTTATATTTTTGCTCAAGTATGACAAATGATTTCTGAGGAGCCCCAGAAAAGCATTATATAACATGATTGGCAAACCAGTGTCTGACAAACAATGGTAAAACAGATTTGGGGTTGACCATTTGAACCTGCACAACTTCATAAGCATTGCAGAGCAACAAAATATCTGATTATAGATCCCAATTCAGATGAAAAGAATGCAGTTGCTTAACAAAAATCAACCATTCATTCATTCAATCAATCAATTAAGCCATGGTAAATTCATAATTCCACATTGGGCAGAGTAGTGAAAGTAGCAACTTGGGTGAGGGATAAAGTTTCTGGACCTGGAAGAAAGGGAGCAGAGCAGATGATGGGAAATGTTCCAGGCTTTGCCAGTGTGACCTGCAAGAGGAGGCCTCCTGCCAAGCAGCTCCCTGTTGGTGCTTACTGCACCGTGGACGTGTCCCTTTGCTGTTAGCCAGGGCTGCAGGGAGCTGCTTTTAAGGCTGTGCCCTACCGCTATGACAGGTGCACAGAACATTAAGGCTCTGCGGAGCCGTGTGTGTGAACCAAGAATCACACTACTCACTATGTTTCTAGGTCTCTTTCTATGACTGAATCTGAATTTGGAGATGCCACCATATGAGTGCTGGGAATTGAACCTGGGTCCTTTACAAAAGCCGCAAGCACTTTCTCTATGTATATTTCTAAAAGTCTATCAATCAGTCAGTAGAGCAATAAGGCTGTCTTAGCCTTTCCCTCCTGGTGCTTAGGAAATGGTGTCTGTCCTTTACTGTGGCATCTTTTAAAGGTCCTATCTTGTGTCTTCCCTATCTGAAGCTCCTCCTGTATCTTTAACACTTTGTTCTATTGTTGAGAACATGTGAATGTTTTTACTTTGAAATGTTAAAAATCACCATTCTCAATTGAAAATAATAAATGCCCAATACTCTTGATTAATTAAAATTACTATCTAAATTAGAGAGAAAACATAAAAATAGCTGGTATATCTAAAATATGCATTGTATTTGATGCAGTAAAAGTAGATGCAGGCAACTTTCTCCTTTGTTTTGAATTAAATAGTCGCTGGTGCCTGTTTATCTGTGTTTTTACACCAAATGGTAGGTTGTTGGAATTCTTACTGCATGATTTCCCCCTCGTATTAGTAAAAATCATTTTGAGCGAAAAACTGCTTCTCTCAATATAGGTTAATTATTTCTGAGGAGTTGGCAGATAAAACAGATGACAAGGATATGATTGCTTGTATTTGGCTTCTAGCATACTTAACATGGGGAACCGAGATAATTAGAATACAAAGAATCCCTTTGCAGTTAGTAGGATGGGAACCCGGAAGCAGCTGCAGAAGACCAGTTCAAGGGAGTTCTGTGGACTGACCGAGTGATACACTCATTTCTTAGGCAGTAGGTAATCATGGTTTTTTTCCTGCCCTGTTTTTATCTTTTATATTCAAGTTACATGCACAGGCTCATGTGACATACAACTTTACTTCTAAAGTGTTTGCTGATGGACGATGCAAATAATTTTATTCTAAATATATACTTGATGATATGAATTCAAATTTAATTCACTGGTGTGCAACCTTGTGTGTGATAGCTGGGACCAGAAATTGTCAAATGGTATATCAAAAAGGTAAATTAGCATTTGCTCAGTGAACCTGACATGACAGATGGATAGGAGGAGGGCTGCTACCCTGAGGAGAGACTAAATATATTATAATTTGGATGTATATACAAACTCGGTAAAGATTTGCTAAAAGGATTTTAACGCCAAACCTGCTTTCCACACTCATAAGAATTATTTCGCGCCCCCATAACTCATTTCATTGTATGCTTCCTCAAACTGCACTGAGAGCGTCCACACATGGGAATTATCCTACAGGGGTTTGCATACTGAGACCTCATCAATCTAAAGACATCATGCTACAGAATTATTCTATTGCTAGTAGTGGCAATAATAAAAATATCCATAGTAGTATAGCTCAGAGTCACTGAGCACATACATAGCAGGCAATGGCATAGTGTCTCACATGTACTCTGCCCTCCCAGACTCACACAGCCTTGCCACACAGCCATCTTTAAACAGCTGACTAGTGAATCAAGTGAACAACATTTGCTCTTGGACACCACAGGGACTTAGCACGTGACTGCCACATGGGACAGATTTAACTGAGCTGGTTGAGAGATGGACAGATAGTGTGGGAAGGAGAGAATGTTCTAGACTTAGGGAGAATCTCTGCAACCAGTAGTCAAGGTAGGGAAGTATGGTCAAGATGGAAGCTGAGACCGTGCATCAGTAGGAAGGTAACGGTGGGGAAGGGGAGGTGAACACTAAGACGAAGGGCCTTGGGCACTGCTCAAGCAGCTTGACACTGTGAAATTCAGGGAGAGCCAACGAAGATACAGAATACTATATTATATAAAAACAGTTTTGGAAGACGTAGATGGTAACAGCGGAAAGTGGATTGGAGGGATGAAAACCAGAGCTGGAGAGAATGGCTGGGAGACCTTGCATTTGCTTAGGAAGTAAGATGTGCCTTTGGCCATAGCAAGCGTGGAAGATCCAGTTAATGGATTTGCTTACTCCATTTTCTCTGAGAGGAGGAGTAAAAGATGATGCTGAGCCAGATATGGCACGCTCCTATAATTCCATCACTGAAGAGCTCAAGGCCAGCTTGGGCTACAGTGGAGAAACCTGCCACAGACAGACTGATACACATAGACGTAGACTGGATGTCCTATCTCCACGGTCTGGATGACCTACAGATGAGGACCTGCTTATGGGATGTAGGTGAGCAGGCACCCTATGCTGAGTTCTGGAACATAAAATCAACAGAAGTGGCTGTGGTTTTGAATTCATCATTCTAGAGCAGAAAACAGGTTTGCAGAGATAAAACAATCCTGTCTTTATGCCACATTGAGTGAGGCAGGTAAAAAGTCAAGGAGAAAGCAGACTTTGGAAAGCAGCTCCAAAGCCACTTGACCTTTGAGATCATGCTTGTAGTGGACAGGTAGATTAATACTTTTTTTTATTTTTATTTTTATTTATTTGCACTAACTTTGAATTTGACAGAGAAAATTATACACAGTTGTGTGTATGTTTCACCATTCATGTGTATTGTGGAAGCTAACTCAACTGCTTATAACTCCTGTGGTTGTCATAAGAACACTTCAGGCCTACTCCAAGTATGTTCAAGCATTAAATGACTCACATAAGCTATGTGCATCACACTGAGCAATAGATTTTTCATATTTTTCTTCCCCTCTGCTGAAATTCTGCATCATTTCTTCTACATTAGTGGTGGAGGGAGGTGTGAAGACTGGTCAGGCTGGCAGAGGTGTAGATCACATGGTTTTACTAGCTTTATTTGCATGTCTAGTCAGTGGTTTGCATGCTGATAGTTTGTAAGTAGGCTAGATTGTCTAGAAAAAGAAAACCCTCATGTTTTCTGGCTGTCAATAATTACATGGAGAGTAAGTAGAGGAGAAGAACATGGACTTTTTAGGGATTCTCCATATTCCCAAACCAAAGAAGGAAAATAATGTAAGAAGCCCAGGTTTATTTAAGAATCTGGCTCAAAGCAGTTCTTCCTGAGTGAGCTGGAGACTATACAGATGCTGGAATATAATCATACATATATTTAGTTTTTGAAGAAAACCTTCTTGTTCAGAGTAACTTGGGTTTTGCTTATTCATTATGTTTTTATGACTCTTAACCTAAATATCTTGATTATTACTCTTGTAATACTTATAAACTTCAGAGTCAAATTATTTTATATACCAATAATTATACCAGGAGGGCTTAAAGGATCAGTGTTTGCTAACAAACTCTACTCTGTCAGTCCCAATCAACAAAAAACACAGAGAGCAACTCTGCAGAGCATCCATAAAAGAGGCTGTTTTAGAGGCTGGTGAGGTGGCTGAGAAGGTTCAGGTGTTTGCTCCCTAGCCTGATGACCTGAGTTTGATCCCTGATCTCCATGGTGGAAGGGGAGAACCATCTTCCATGTCTGTCTTCTAACGTCTACACTCACATTATGGCATATGTGAGCATATGCACACGTGCATGTTAATTTCTGTGGTAAGGAGCCGTGAAGCCTGTCCAGTTCAGCTAGAGACAACGGGCAAGTGTGGGGGTGGAAGTATAAATGAACCGAAATCAAAGGGGGCTAAAAGTTCAGTTTCACAGCTGCACACCCTTGGAGTGTTCCATGGCCAGCACATACAGAGCCCTTCCATCACCAGAGCATCCTATTAGACAGAGCAGGTATAAGCTATAAACCCATCAAAAGCACATCCTGCTATCACAGCCAGACGTGGGTGCCATAGATAGATAATAATCTCATTTTAAAGACCAGAACAATATTTCACAAAGGCCTCTGGTTGCTAAATCTTGTTACAATGGGACTTATTTGCTTCACAGGCTGGGGTTAAGTTTTGATAGTATAAGTCATTTTTACAAATAGTTATAAGCTCCTGTCTAAGCAGCTATGGATGAGAATCTGAGGCAGAGGAAACAGCCAAAGAAAGATCTTTGGGGAACCTTAAAATGCCAGCCCCTGGATGAGACAGAGAATGCCTAGGTGCTCCTCCCTTCAAACTGTCACTTGTGCACAGTGTCCTAATTTTGCATAGATAATGAAAACTGTGAGTGCTGAAGGTGAGTCTGCCTGGGAGCCTGAAGGCTCACATCTTACTGCAGCCAAGCAGTGGTGAATGAGAGGAAAGAACACGGAGCAGAAGAAATGATAGGAGATGTACAGTGAAGAACATCCAGTATTGTCTATGTGTGTAGTGTGTGTGTGCACGTGTACATCATGATACACATGCGGAGATCTGAACGTGACCTTCAAAGAGTCAGTTCTTCCCTCCTACAGTATAGGTTCTGGGAATCAAGCTGACATCATCAGTATTGGCGGTGAGTACCTTAGCCAGCTGAGCTGTACAGCTGGCCCCCATCCATGTTTTAAAGCAGAGATTTTCTGTTGTGTGGTAACAGGGTGAGGATCTCAGGGATGAACATGATTGTGACACCTATTACCTTAGTTCTCTTGAAGCAAAACCTGACATGGGCAGTGATATGGACCGCATCCTTGAAAGGTGCCCTCAGCACATTGAGGAATAAGGCTGTGATGCCGCTGGAGTAAAACGTGGTATGCTCTCGAAACTGCTGCTGTGTGCCTGGTCTTAGGTTTGGCTAAGAAATCCCACAGCACATCTCCTGAAGAACTGTTGGCAAATGGCAGGGAGGGGTTCAGTGGGAGGTGAGAGGGATTAGAGAGGATGATAGGGGACTATATGCTCAACTTTGTGTGTGTGTGTGTGTGTGTGTGTGTGTGTGTGTGTGTGTGTGTGTGTGTGTGGTGAAAGTGTGAATAAATTATAAATAACTAAACAGGAAAAAAATTGGTTGTTATCTACCTGGTATTGACGATCACCTTGGGCTCTAACTTTCCATTTCTAGACCACATTTCCATTGGCTCACCAGTGCCCCAAAGACCTAGTACAGAATGCCAGAAGAGGAGACGCTGCTCATGTGGTTATGCACTGCCAGTGTGTCCTGAGCCTGAGTCACAGTACCAGAGACGGCAGCTCCCATTAACTGAGTGATGCAGGTGGCAGCTGTGCTGAGATGAAGCACGTGGACACCGTGAGGTGGGTCTGACACATCTGCATATCATGGAACACACATGGATTAGAGGTCTTAGTAACATGCTCAGACCTAAATATATCAAATGCCAAAGATTACAAGGGGCAGATATTGTCTTTGCACCCTGGCCTGTGCTGCATCCATGCATATCTCAACTGTCCCTCACTCCTCAACAGCTTGAAACTCTGTCTGCTACTGGTACATCTCCCTCAATACCCAGCATCCCACTTACACTTTGCAAACATACAAGTCGCATAACTGCTGAGCCTCCACCATCTCTGCAGTCTGCAGAACAGCTCCAGCAGGGTTCAGCCACCCCATGATCCTTTGCAGTAAACTCCCTTCCCAGGTCCCACGCTTTCACAGTCACTAGATATTTTGTTTCCTTATAGTTTTGCCTTTACACGTATGTAGTATAAATGGAAGAATCTCATGTAATAGCCTTTAAACTTGACTTTCTTTTTTTCAATGATGCATTCTAGAATCTCTCAAGTTGTTATGGGTATCAATACTTGGTTGTTTCTATTAATTAGTAACACTTTATTGCATGGCCACACTACAGTCTATTTGTTCATGCCCTCGTTGTGGGACATTTGGGCACTTTCCAGTTCTTGGTAATTACAAAGGAGAGCTGCCATAAGCATTTACACACAGGCTTTATATAAATATAAGTTTTCATTTCACTTATGTAAATACCCAGGAGTCAGATTACCAACTCATTCTGTTTACGTTTTTAAGGAGCTGCCAGGCTGCTTTTGAAACCTATGCTGTTTTGCTCTCACCCTTGATGTCTGAGATGCTGGAGATTTTGAACAGCATTTAAGTTTTAGCCCCTCTAATGGTGTTTAGTTATATCTCATTGTATTTTGAATGTGTTACCCTACAGGAGCATGGTGCTTAGAACTTTTGTGTATTTACTTGCTGTGTGCATATCTTCTGTGGTGACAAATATGCCTATTTATTAGATTATTTACAGTTACATTAATAAAAAATGAGAGCTTTGTTTTTTAACCTGAGTGTAAAATACGTTCTCCTCATGTGTGCCTAGTCATTCTTTTAGTCATGTCTTTTAAAAGCAGTTTGCGTGGAACCCACTTGTACTGCCTCTCCTCCTATGGCACAGTCCCATCCTGTGGCACGGTCCCCTCCTGTGGCACAGTTCCCTCCAATGGACAGTCCCCTCCAATGGACAGTCCCTCTTATGGCCAATACTCTATGTGTCATGCCTAATAAGTCCCTGGTATTTGAATTTCCTAAAGATTTTCTCCTAAGATTTTTATAGTTCTATATGTAGTTACATAATCCACTGTGAGTTGTGTTTTATGTTGGATCACAAGGTAAAAACCATAACATTCCCTTTATTATTTAGACATGTAATTGCTTCAGCACTATTCGGTCAAAAGAGCATATTTTTGCCATTGAATGAAAGTCATCCAACCACATTATGTGAGTTTATTTCTGGGTCTCCTCCGATCCATTCAGACATGCGCTCATCACTTTTCTAGGACCCCAGCTGTGTAAAGCTGTGTGAGGTTCCTCTTACAGCTTTGTTAAGGAAATCTAGAAAGAAGATATTGTTACTTTTCTAGATTGTTCCCCTCTCAAAATTATTTTTCCTATTTTCCTGAGTTTTGCCTCTTGAAACAGGTTGGTGATTTTTAACAAACACCACCACCACCACCACCACCACCACCACCACAACAACAACAACAATCTTCCGTATGGGTTTGAGCTGGAATTTTCTCAAATCTATGGAGTATACATTTGTACAATGTTTCCCTTATTTGATCACTGGTAGTCAGATAGACATTCTGAGCATAATGAAACAAAGAAAGAGGTATTTAGTAAAATATGGCGTCTAAGATTCTGCAACAGAAATCTCTAAGACAAAGCTACCTGGCATGGTTGGCTAGCACCAAGAAACATTGCAGACTGATCTGTAGAAAACAGTGATTATTAAAACGTTTTTGAATCTTATCTGAGCCTCCTCTAACTTTGTTAGGCCTCCAGTGTGACTAAAGTATGTATAACTTCCAAGTGTAATTCACATTTCCTTTGTGGGTTTTTTAAGAATCCATCCAGTGAGTTAAAAATTATCACTTCTTCAAATAACAGTTTTAAAGTGTAGAAGATTGTGTTTCCAATGCCTCCTAATATCAGGGATTTCATAGGGAAAAAAAAATCTAATTTGTTATTATTTTTGCTCTTAAGATTCAGAATGGACAGAGAGAAGATTGACTTCCAGTCTCTGACAAGATTACTTGATCTGCCTAGTTTTGAAAACCAAGTCCATCTAATTACAGGAAAGTTCTCGAATGTCTTTGTATATAGGTTTTAATAGCTGAAAAACACATAAGAAGTCTTTCTGATAGCAGAGGTGCCTGCCCGCAACACTGGTAACTGAGAATTTGCTGCCTTACTTCTCTGTCAGTTTGCTTTGGGTTGTTCATGTCCCACTCAACTTTCCAAACTCTGCTACTTTCCAGCTCAGACGCTAACCTTCCACCGCCTAACTGTGGCTTCTTGGCAGAGTGACAACCTTGTAGAAGCAGGACGTCGGACCAGTCCAGATTAAACTAGCTTGATCTGAGAAGTAAGCCAGCACAAAACAGTGAGATGCTCATTAATTTTAATTAACAGTTCCAAACAGAGTTGCACAGCAAGGTCATTTTCCATAAATGAATTATTAGAGATGATATAAGGGACCAGCTTCTCCAAGCAGGGCTTTTAAGCTCCAGGAGTTGGCAGTGCTTGCCTCTGAGAAGGTGTCTTTCCAAGTTAGTTCACTTGCACAAGGCTGAGAAGAATATTCCCTGAAAGTCCTAAGTCAATAGGATAGGTGCACTCCTTGTTCTCCCATTTACCGATGATTTGGTTTGCAAGTTCAAAGGCCTTCAGAAAATAAGAAATTATATTTTTCTTTGCTGTGATCAGAAAAATAAAAGCAGATTTTGAAGTCATTTTTCTCTCTAAATTAAAAGTATCTTAGAACTTCCAAGGAACTCTGAGTGTGACCTTTCTAGATGTCCAATGATATTTCATGAACTCTTATTTAGCTGAAACATACTGTCATGTTTGTCATAAATCAGAGCCCTAAGTTCTTTCTCTTCTTGTGTCTTTCATGAATCTTAATTTGTTTCAGCTGCAAATGGTGATGTTTCTATGAAAATTTGGAATGAAATACAGAGAACAATGGTTTTTAAGCGTCAGATACCTCAGTTTTGTTGAAATACTATTCAAGGATTCAATGAATATTACCAATAAAATCAGGGGCTGAAAATCAGACATGGGCATGTACATATAAGTATACTAGACTGTCAGCTGACCAGACTCCTCCGTAGTCCGTTAGAGGATATTTATACATTCCAAGCAGATATCTAAATGAATATAATACATGTGACTATTTTAACTTTGTCTGGCATTCCAATGTTCTGGCTAAGATATGAAAGCCCTTAGTTTAAAAGGGTATCTAAAAAACTCAGTCTGATTTGAAATTACTCTAAGTTTTTTTTTTGTGAAAAATCAAAACACTGCCAAAAGCAGCTGAAGCTGCTGACTCAGCAGCCTGAGTCTGAAGGAGACAGAGCCCGAAGCTGTAGGGGCTGAACTCAGCATATGGTATCTGATTACTATTAATCTGGAGACCAGGCCATCAGCAAATTGAGAGAAGAATCTCTTATTGCAGCCATGTGTCAAGCTTTAGAGTTTTTCATTGCTCTCTTCCTTCTGGACTCCATGTTACTGTCAGAGAGTGACAATGGCCTCTATGGTGAATGGATCACCCATGCAGGTGCTTCATATAGGCTCCCACCAGCAAGTTTTCAAATTTCAAATTATCACTGGCACAAATACACATACCGAAACTGCAATATAACATGTTGGCATACAATTTCATACGTCAAATGTCCACTAAATGCATATTGTATACTAAATGCTTCCTTTATTTATTCATCTGTTTTACATGTGTATATATAACATTAGCCTATTCTTCTCCTCTTTCAGTTCATGTTTAATTTACAAAACAATTTCCAGGTGTTTTGAAGTGGCCTATTCCAAGAGGAAGGAGATGTTGTGCACAATTAGGTTGGCTCTCATGGCTGCTCTCCTGATGTGTGTGCAGGTGATTCTATTGGGTCTGGACTCTAACTTCACTGAATGCAATATTTTAGGTTTGCTTTTGAATTACATTGATATATACATGTGTGAGGAGAAACAAATAGTTTATTACCCTGTTTCAGTGATTACTTAGAAGACAGACAAAGTTTTATTAAGAACAAAATAACCACTGACCAGTTAATGTGGTTTAAGTAAATGACAACAAATAAATTTGTCTCAATATGTTCAGAGGACCCTGAATTTGATCAAATTTGATCAAATTGATCCAGTTTCATTTGCACATGATGTATTGCAACTCTATAATATGTGAATGTTCTCTGATGCCTATTACCCAATATTTCCAATTCACATTCATTTCAATCTTCTATTAGAACAGTCATGATGCATATCTGATCAGATTCTTGAGAGGAGGCAAACTGTTTCTGCAGTTCATAGCAATCAACTCGATACTTGGCATGCTTCCGGAAAGCCTCACATGACTAACTGCTAAGCACGAGGGTAAGGTGGCATGGGCTGAGGTAGGATGTGTTCCAGACAGCATAAGGGATGACTCTTGGGGGATCTGTTAAAGACAAGTGTACAGAAATTTTAGTCCAGCAACAGGACTACTCTGGCAAGGAGTCACATCCAAAGACCTAGGTCTGTGTGATCTGGCTGGAAGACAAACATGCCCTTAGTACACATCTTTAATCCCAAACAATGAGGTCTGATTGAGGGGCAGAAAAAGTGACATCAGAGAAAGAGAGATAGAGATAGGATACACAAAGGGAAGACAGCATATATAAGAGCAGAGAGAGAGGGTGGTGGAGGTGGAGGTGATGGTGGTAGTGTGGTTTAGTGTGTGCATGACAGTTTTATTGGGACAGTTTTAGAGACAGTTTACAGAGAAAACAAGCTAGACACAGGTGAAGACAGAATGAGCCAGGGAATGAGAAGGAGCCCGAAGATTTGAACGGATTGCCAGAGTTAGTATGAGGCCAGGCAGAGCAATTCAGTCAGAAGCCATGAGAAGCTGGATTGAATCAATCATCTTGGAGAATTAGATTTTACAAAGGCTAGAAGCTTCCAGGCCTAAGCCTAGGGATAGTTAGAACAGAGAAAGAAATGCTCTAAGCTTAGCCTAAGTTGTGTATTTGCACAGCTCGGGTATGACTCTCACCTCTTCCCTTCATCAAAGGAAGTAAAATAGACATTTACAGACAAGGCCAGCTTCTCCTTCAAAACTTCCACATAAACACTGCACCAGTGCTTTCGGTTGCTACTGTCTTTGGCAAATTTAGAACTTCTGACACATACTGTGAATTTGCAAACATAATTTTTCCCTTTTCATTTCTTTCTATATTAAACTGTGACCTTTGAAACTACACACATGTTAAAGAAAGACCCATGCAAAATTCATCATTCTATTGATTCCAGGTCTCTCCTAAGCTAGCAGGTGCTTTCTCCCATGGGACAAGTAAATAACAAATCCATCAGACTTAGAAATACATCTGTGTACATGAGACAGAGAGAGAATGGAAAAGGAAAAGAACCGATCTGGCAACCTATGGTGTGAAAATATTGCTGCATATGGAAAACTTAATTGTTTGTTGCATTAAACAGAAGAGATCTGATGAAAGCTGAACTGATTCAGTGAAAGGAAAATTAAATATATTCAGCCAGAATTTAGCTGCTATGAAGAAGAAAATATGCCACAGAGGATGTAGATGGCCAATGTGAGACAGTGATCTATAAAAAACAAAACTTCTCTAGGAAATAGATTAGACCAAGATCCACATCCAAATAAACAGAGAAACAGCTTTTAGAAAATGTGTAACCCCAGCCTCAAAATCTATGAGAGCCAGTGACTTGCAGGCCAGCTTAGAGAAAATGGAAGCACATGGACATGGTCTTGTTAAGTTTTCTTAAAGAGTTTAGCATTGCAGCACAGGAAAGTTTGTATTCTTTACGTACTTGGTTTTAAATTTGTGTGTGTGCATCCGTGTACATGTGTATTTGCATGTGCATGTGTGTGCATGTATGTGCATGTGTATGCATGAGTGAGTATGTGTGTGAGCAGGTTGGCTTGTGTGTGTGTGCATGTAAGTTTGCATGTGCTTATGTGTTTGTGTGTAGGTGGTGTGTGTGTGCGCAGGTTGGTGTGTGTGTGTGTGTTTATGTGTGTGTACGTGTATGTTTGTCTATGCTTGGAAGCTGGGAGCTGACTCAGATGCCATTCACTATTTTATCTATCTATCTATCTATCTATCTATCTATCTATCTATCTATCTACCTATCTATCTATCAATCAATCTATCATCTATTATCTGTCTGTCTGTCTGTCTGTCCAGAATCCCTCACAGAATCTGGAGCTTACTGATTGGCTAGACCAACTAGGCAGTGAGCCCCCAGGATCCCTTTCTTTCTTATAATTGTAAGGTATCCTGCCACACTTGAGGTGTCACATGAGTGCTGGGGATCTGACTTTAGGGTCTCATGCTTTCAAAGCAAATAATTTATGCAGTGAGGCATTTTTCCAGTCTTGTGTTTTGCTTTTATCAACAGTTCAATGCAAATAATAAATGTACCTTCGTATGGTTGTTAGGATTAAATGAATTAACACATTTAGAATACTTAGGAGAGTTCTGGACATAGTGGGCAAAATGTAATTTAATTCCTTCTGCTGCTTCTTTCTCTCATTTTTTATGTCTTCCCTTACTCTTCCATGTAGCCTCCCCTTCCCACCCCTGCTCATTATCTTCTGCCTCATTCTGCCCATTCTTGTTTTTATTTCAGACAAGACCTTTGAGAGGATTTTATACTCAGCTAAGTCATTAGTTTGTAGAAACAGCAGTAGTTGTTCTTTGATAGCTATAAATTCAAAATATGCTCTCCAAGCAAGTTAGATGAGAATTTGGAAACATAGATTGTGTCAAAGAATTCAATTCTGGACAAAAGAAATAGTGGATATAAACTTCCACTGGTTTAAACTATTAGTAAGAATATCTAGTCTACTGTAGACAGAATATGGTAAATGTATTCAATTATGATAAATTAAATTTATATTGTCTATTATAATTTGCTTAAGATTATTTATTCAACCTAAAAGTAGTTTAGCCTAAGATTATTAGACTAATAATTAGGCAAGTAATTTACAACAATAATTTAAAAAGTATCATTTGGGTTACAAATGTTGCCTTTCCTTTAAAATAGGTATCATCTATGCTATAAAATATTGTGGGGCCATTTGGCCTTAATATCCCAAATTAAATTAATCCTTAGAAATTCTAGTTAGAAACCAAGTATCAAGCTTTGTTGCCCATCTATGGTAGCTAAAAAAAATTAGTAATTTTCCTTAAAGTTCTGTTTTTTAAATATAGTTCAAAGACTATCATCTTTGGAAAACAACATTAGTCATATCAGGAATAAATATAAGCTTTTTTCTTCCCATAATAAAATAAACAAACAACAAGGGGAAAAAGCTTTTCCTAACCCCAAACAAACCCTACCCAAACTCAAACCAAACCAAACAAAAATAACAAGCAAATAGTTTAAAATAACAAACCAAATACACATAAAAGCATCACCAACAATTAACTGAGCCAAAAAGGTCTACATTAGTTAAATGATCTAATGATAAGAGAAAATGTGTGGCTATTAATGTCCTTAACTGAGAGATACACGTGACTGGGACCAGGGAAAGGGAATGCAAAGGAGCTTCTAACCAAGAGTCAGTAATGCAAGCAGAGGACAGAGAAGAGTCTAAGGTCAGGCTGTCAAATGTTATTAGGAGTGTTATTTTAATAAAAAAAATGCTAAAATAAATAATGGAGATAAAAATCTTTAAAAAATTCTCATATGCAAAATAATCACTAGCAGAGAAGATGAAAGCTTGGACATTCAAAGACAGATTTTAAAAATTTTGTTAGTTTGAGAGATTTTTAATTACTATGATAGACCAATTACAACAGATGTATTATCAGGCACATGATTAATTTCTATGTAATTAATAATAAAATAAAATAAAACTAGATGAGATGCTTTTTGATATCAAGTGAGAAAACGTTTTAAAAAATGTAATAACTAGTGTTAGCAAGAACTTTTGAATTAGATCTTCTCACAGCTAGCAAGTGTGGCAATGGGAACAATTTATGAGAAAATATTGTTTACATGTTTAAAAATGTTAGCATTGGAGTATTTTTACCTCTTGAAGAAAGGGTGGAGGTGGAGGGAAATCTGGGTTTATGCACATTGAAGGACAGTTACTGACACAAGGGGAATCATATTTATTCTTATAAAGCAAAATTATTAGTCAAAATTTGATAGAATAGTCTACATTCCAATAATATTTTATTACTAAATAAAAGAACTATATAGAAAAATTTGTATGTATAGAATTATAGTGAAATAGAGACTGCTACCTGGAGATATAAAAACATTTTCATGCTCTCTGTGCATGCTGTAATCTTGATATCAGAGTTCTATTAATTGTAAAGATAAAAAGTATTAGCTATGTGTGATGGTGTACACTTTTGATCCCAGCACCTGGGAGAAGACACGAGGTTGAGGAAGGAGTTCAAGGTTAATGTGGGTTACAAAGTCTGTGGCAAGCCAATGGAAAGAAAGAAACAGAACATGAAAAAGCAAACAACAGCGGGTCTGGGTTTAGTCAAAGAGGATGCTTCTAACCCTCAAGAGACTAGACCTCAGGGAGTTTAGCTGTCTGGTGGGGTGGGGGTTGGGATGGGAACATCATGGAGGCAGGAGGGCGGGGAGGAGGTATGGGATGTGGAACAGTTGGAGGTTGGAGGGTGGACCCGGAAGGGAATAAAATCTGGAGTTTTAAATAAATAAATAAATAAATAAATAAATAAATAAATAAATAAATAAATAAATAAATAAATAAATAAAAGAAACCGCAAGTAAAAAAAAAGCCAACAACAGTACACACACACACACACACACATATACACAGAGACACACACACAGAGACACAGACAGACACACAGAGACACAGACAGGCACACACACACACACAGAGACACAGAGAAACAGACAGACAGACACAGAGACACAGACATACATACATATACACACACACACACACACACACACACACACACACACACACACACACACACAATCATTAAGAAGAGCTCAAAGGGAGCTGCCAAAATAGAAAAGAGCTGCTCTTTTGTTTTTTTCTAAGACAGAATTAACATCTACAATCAAATATGTAGCCAGGTGTGCTATTGCAACCCTGGAATCACAGGTACCCTTACCCTTTAGAGTGTAACTGGAAAATTCAAACTTCAGACAAATAGTTGTGAGTTCCTCTGATAAATTAACAAACACTAGCATTTGTAAAGAGTCCTATAGATTAGGAAACACTACCAGTCATTAGCTTATTCAAAAGTTGCAATCATCTGAACTAGATAGTATCATTAATATCAATCTAGAGGTGACAAGATCCTGCCTGGGGGTAAATGAAATTCCAAGTTCTTTCTGCAACTCCCACATTAGCCAGTTTCTATAACATTGATTTGCCACAGTGTATGCTTGGAGGTCAGAAGACACTTTGTGGTTGTCAGTTGTCTTTTCCCATCATGTGACTTCCAGGGACTGAATTCACGTTATCAGACTGGTGGCACGTGCCCTTGTCTGAGCCATCTTTCCAGCCCATTAGTCCATTGCAACTTAAAGGTAGAAAGATGTATTTTGGTTTGTGCTCATTGTTCCATAGTCTTGGCTCAGTTCATCTAGACAGGGAAAACATGGCAGGTCAGGGCAGGCCACATCACTTGCAGTCAGAAAACAGAGAAAGGAAGACAAGGCAGGACCAGAATGAGATACAGACCCTCACAGTGAGGCAGCGCCTCCCCAGGTTTTCATCACTTCTCAAATGGCATTATCAACTGGGTACCGAGCACTCAGCATGGGAGGCTGTGAAAGGCATTTCACATTCCAGCTATAAAAACCCACCTGCACAGTTAATGCACCAGCATACCTGAATTATAACCCAGTGACCTTTCAAAAGCACCACCTCCTCTTGAATTAGGTTCCTCAGATCCCCAGATACTGTCATTGCATCAGGACAACCTGTGTGGGGTGGAAGGAGAGTTTATTTCCTAGAGCCAGCTATCACAAAAGCAAACCCATGAAACAAAAAGTCTTCATCATTTTCTCTTCATTGAATTGACAGTTGTGAGGTCTCTTAAAAATTAGTATTTGTGACCCTAATGTGTATCCCCAGTCTGCAAATCACTTTGGATGGTTCCTCTGTTACCCAATCCAATGTTAAAATTATTATGGACTTTGATCAACATGTCAAAATCATTCAGTCGTTAATGGAAAAGTCCCTCAGTAGCAAGCCTGAATATATTCAGCGCTTTGTCTGGGCCAGAAGTCAATCAGAATGCAATCATTCATTAAGACTCTTGCAAAAATTTGCTATCACACAGGGCCAACATTCATCAAGTGAAGGGCCAGAGGCAGATCTCGCAGAGACGGAGTGAAAGTCAGCTTATCCCAGCTGTAGCCCGGCGACAGCCTGTTCCCAGTCATGCTCTGGAGGAGATCCTAAAATGCAATCTCTTTGAGGTCACTCTCCTCAGGAAAACAAACAATAACATTTTAGGTTCCAGCCTGTTTCTCCTATCAGAATATCAGGAATATGAAGACTATGCTCTGTTCACTCAAGAAGTCAAAGAAGCAAGAGCCAAAGATTTCACAGCTACTGCCACATTCCTGGCTGTTTCTCTGTCTCCCGTCCTTCAGTTGCCCGAAATTCCATAGCCTCATATGTAATACATAAAGTCAGATATATAAAGTGCATTTGATAATTTCTTTGGTCACTGTGACAAAACTATCCAAGACAAGCAACTTAAAGTAGGAGAAGTGTATTTTGGATTTTGGCTCTGGGTTTCAGAGGTCTTAGTCCATGGCTTCTCAGCTCTTTTGCCTTCAGCCTGTGCTGAGGCATTGCAGCAGAGTAGGAAGTATGTGTGTGTGTGTGTGGGGGAGGAGTGTTGGGGGGGATAAAGTTTCTCACAGTAGCCAGAAAGTAAAAAGACAGCAGGAAGTGCCCTACTATTTTAACATTCCTTTCAGAGGCATGACAGCACTAATCTAACTTCCCTATGGGCCCCATCTTCTACGGATCCAATCAAATCCAACACATGAGACTTTGGGGCTACCCCAGACCCAAAGTATACTACTATAATCTGGGCATGGTAGGGGTGCTATAATCTCAGTTCTTGGGAGGTGGAGGCAGAAGGGTCAAGGGTTCAAGGTCATCTTTAGTTACATAACAAATTTATGTGTAGCCTGATCTGCACGAGAGACTGTCAGAAAGAATATAATTATAGTTGTCATCACAACAATTAATAATAATAATAATAATAATAATAATAATAATAATAATAATATACTGCCAACGATAAGCTGACAAAATCAGCCTCTGTGATGAGGAAGTAGTAGCTGTGGGACAAAGGTGAAAATTGTAGTTAAGATTAGACTATTTCTTTTCCTTTGGAATTTGAATATTGAATGATGATTTCACAGTAAGGTAGAGCTAAACTTTGGAAGCAAAGATAGCAATCAAGCACATGAACTAACCCCGAGACTTTCTGAGTTCAAAGTCACATGAGTCTCATTAGATGATGTAATTGATCAGTACTTTTCAGTCGAATCTAAAATTGATATTTGAAATTTCTCTGTAATTATGGAGACATTCAGAACAACTACCAAAAATCAAATAGTGCTTTCCCACCTGGTGTTTTTGACTAGTAGAAAGAAACTTTAGGAGAGTCTCGACTATAGTAACATTCGTCCTCAGTTTATGGTGTGTGTCTGTGTGCGTGTGCGTGTGCGTGTGTGCGTGTGCATGTGCGTGTGCGTGTGTGTGTGTGTGTGTGTGTGTGTATGTGTGTGTGTGTGTGCATGTGTGTGGATGCAGGCACAAATATATACCATGATGTTGAATTATAAAGACACATTTCCTAACTTACTGTTACCTACAATCAAATGTAAATGTGGAATAGTTTCTTATAAGTTAGAATTGTGTTAACATGATCATGTAAACACTATTGTCAACTTGCTAACAAGTTCATATCTGATTTGTTTAATTTAGTAGGCATTACACTCTGCAGTGAGGCACAGTCTATTCTGTTTCCTCCTTCTCTGAAGCCCAGGGCGTGCAAGCCTGCAATTCTGGTACGCTTGACTCCATGGATGAGGAATTGGAGCCTTGCTTCAGGGCTAGGCTCAGGGTTACCGTATGACACATGGCCAAGGGTTACTGAGCAACAGAGTTTTGTTTTCCCGGCTCTGTACTTGTTGGGCTGTGCTAGGAGCATGCTGCATACTTGATCTGTGGTGTGTCCTAAATCTGTTTAAGGAGGGCTGCTGCCAGCAGCCAAGACTTGGCAAGACAGACCTTAGGTTACACGTCTCTTCTGTTATAGGGTGAAGGATAATTCCTCTTCCATCATAAAGACAAGTTTTACTGATACAGTAGTTTTCCCGCTGGCCACCACCTGTTCAAAAATCTCTAGCCATTGGCTCCTGTCCTATGCTCCTGCTGGTGTATGGAGTCAATCTCTAAAGAGTTTGCCTGAGAGTAGCCGAGAGAGGACAGCAGCGGTGACATTTGACATTTGTGCTGGCACGTGTGCCATTCACTGGAGGCATATTTAAAAGTGTAATGCAGGAAGCTGCTTATGGTTCAACCCTCATGTGACCATGAGCTTCTGATACTGCTCTACTAAGCCAGTGGCACACACATCTCGAATTATCTCTGTTTGCTACACCCTTCACAACTGGAGTTCTACAAGCTAAGATTAGGGATCTGTGCTTGAAAAGAATGACAAAATAGAACTTTATATTACCTACAAAAAATTACTTTCACATGAACAGAAACCTGTGACATAAATGGGAAATGGTGTCTTTTTATAGCTTCGCAAGTATTGGAAGGCTCTTGTGGCATCCCTGGCCTTCCACACACAGACATAGCAACAGCTGGGTACACTGCTTTCTCTTTTACTTTATCAACTTCTGTTCTTTCCTAATTTTTCTTTAGTGATTAATTTTTTTTTTTACCAAGACATTTCAGTATACCAAGTTTCATTAGAAAATGTTAATGTTTTTCCAGTAAAACTTAAAAATACAATAAATTTAGAATTTGTAAGGGCTGTGTTATGGAAAGTGATAGAAAGCAATACTCCCAGCATCCTATGAAAAATGTTCTATGAAACTCTGAAAGTGTACAACTGCGTTGTTGCTGGAAAATATTTGTCAACTGACTCTGAGGGTCTTGAGGGGTTGGGGAGGAAAGGGTGTCTTGACTTGTAGGGACTACAGATTTACATGACTTAAATATTCTCACCATGACTGATTTGAATCTATCAACGCTGTGTCACCGAATTCAAAGTTGGGAAGAATTACACACCAGCTTTGCAGAATGGCTTGGCACATAGGAGTTTTGTGAAGAAAGTGTTCATAGTTTGAAGAAAATTGAGTGAAATCATAGTTGAATGAAGTTAAATGTGTGAGAATATTCACAGCCATTAAAACAGTGATTTACACAATTATCATTCGAAAACTTTAATTTCACTAGTTCTCTGATAAATATAAAGCACATCTTCTTTGAGATTCCATCTTACCACAGTCAGATTTTCAGTCATTAAGAAAACAAACACCAACAGATCCTATTTAGGATATGAATGAAGGGGTATATTGCTGTTAAGACTGTAAATTAGTTCAGTCTCCATGGAAATCAGTGTGGAGGTTTCTCAGAAACTAAATCTAGATCTTCTCCATGACTCAGCCGTTACACTGGGCACACCTATCTGTGAGGTGCCAGTCCGAGTCAACATATCACAGACATTTGCAGAGTAATGTCTATTGAAGCTCTGTTCAAAACGGCTAAGTTATGGAACAAATGTTGGGGCCCAAGAACAGAAGAATACGTAAGGAAAACACACACTAGAATTTTCCATCCACAAAAGCACTGAATTTATGTCATTTGCAGGAAAATAGATGCAACTGGAGACAATCATAGTAAGAGAATTAAGCCAGTCTCAGAAAGACAAATATACTTTCTGTATTTGTGGTTCCTACATTCTCTAAAATCACTATAGAAAATGAGAGTAGCAATGACAAATGGGATTGGGGGACATAAAAACATGAGGATATACAGTAATGGGGCTGGTGGATATGCTTAGCATGTAATATATACTCATACAAAACCCTTAAAGAATAGAAATTTGTTTTTTAAGATTGATTTTCATGAATTTTATGACTAAACATTTTAATTGGAACACACATATGTTTTGTGATATGTCTGTGTTCTAGAAAGCTCATTTATGGGGAAGGGGAGCAGGTAGAATCTTACTATGTAGCCCTGAAAGGCCTGGTACTTGCTATATCAACCAAATTGGCCTCTAACCTATAGAGATCTGCCTAACTTTGCCTACTGTGATGGCTATTCTTGGTTGTTGACTGTCTTAGTCAGGGTTTCTATTCCTGCACCAAACACCATGACCAAGAAGCAAGTTGGGGAGGAAAGGGTTTATTCAGCTTACATTTCCTTGTTGCTGTTCATCACCAAAGGAAATCAGAACGGGAACTCAAGCAGGTCAGAAAACAGGAGCTGATGCAGAGGCCATGGACGGATGTTTCTTACTGGCTTGCTTCCCCTGGCTTGCTCAGCTTGCTCTCTTATAGAACCCAAGACTACCAGCCCAGGGATGGCACCACTCACAAGGGGCCCTCCCCCCTTGATCAATAACTGAGAAAATGCCTTACACCTGGATCTCATGGAGACATTTCCTCTCCTGAAACTCCTTTCTCTGTGATAATTCCAGCTAGTGTCAAGTTGACACACAAAACCAGCCAGTACATTGACTATATCTGGAATAAACTACAATTCAGAAATGGAGGACACACTAGTGATTGGATCTTGAAAAGGAAGATATATGCCTTTAATTCGGATCTTGGGGGTTGGGGAGGCACACATTTAAACTGAGCCATAGATTCTGCCTGAAGTCTATAAAAGGACAGTGGAAAAAGGAAGGGTTCATTGTTCTTTGCCTGCCTGGCCTCACCTTGATAGCACATTCATTCCTTCACTGGCACTGGAGCCTACTTCTTCAGGATATACAGAAGATAAGCTGAGACACCCAGCCTTGTGGGACTGAGCAAGTACTAGATTCTTAGACTTTATGTTCAGAGCCAGCCATTTTTTTTTTTTTTGATTAGTTGAACGGCACCTGTAAGTCATTCTAATAAATTCAAACACACACACACACACACACACACACACACACACACACACACACACACACAAACACACACACACACACCCCATAGGTTCTGTGACTCTAGAGTACCTGACTACTCCTGCAAGTGCTGAGGTTAATGGAGCTGACTATGCCCATCCCAAATCAGAATTTCAAACGTGCTCATGTCATTGTCTTAGCTTTTGTGTTCTATATTTTAACTTTTTTAGTTCTTTGAAGTTAAAACAGTGATATTCAACTCAAAGTAATGTCCACAATACAGTGGAATTAAAAGAAGTTTAATTCTTCCCTTTTATTCCATGTACTTTGATCAATACTAAAGTTTAAGTGTATGTGACTTTAAACATTTATTACACAAATATATGTATATAACAAATATACAACACATACAATTAATACATAACGAATATAGTACACATATCTCCCAGTTTCCCTCATAATATATAACTTTGAGAAAATGGCTTCGGCTCAGTAAGTTACCTGCTGTGATGCCTGTTGACTCCTGTCCAGGATTCCAAAAGCTAAAAAAGAGAACTACAAGTTACCTTCTGACCTCCACAACGCACTGTGGCATGTCTGTGCCCACACCACTCAGCCACCACACTTACACACACACACACACACACACACACACACACACACACACACACACACACGCACACACCCTTACACATTTACATACACAATAAACAAATACATAGATAAGTCATGTATAAATAAGCAAACAAATGTAGAAATAGTTTGAATCATAGTAACAGAAAACTGCATACAGATGTGGGACTGAGTGCTGTGTGGCCCAGACAAAGTTTTAATATACTGGAAGGACTTTAAGGACATAAATTACTGCACTGTCTGAGTCTCCCTTATTCAGTAGCTTGTTCTGAGGTCTCACAAGTTCCTGAGTAAGACAGAAGCTACACTGGGACTAGTTTTGGATAACCCATGGCTTAGTGAATTGTGAACAACCTGAATATGCTTCTAATCACAATGTGTATTAGTATATGCGCGCGCGCGCGCGCGTGTGTGTGTGTGTGTGTGTGTGTGTGTGTGTGAGCTTATGCATATGAGTGTGCACATGTGTGCTTGGGTAGAAATAGGGCTTTGCTGGTACTCTAGAAGACCTTCCTATGGTCAGTTTCAATAAGTCATTCTGAGGAAACTCACTCCTGACCTTTATGTTAATCACACATTTTTGACCCTAGTAAACACACTTCAAGATCATAGACTAATCTTGATTATTTTCCTGCAATTTTCAAAGTGTCTTTGGGTAACCCTGGAATTTGACTTGCAGAGTTTCTGTAATGGATTCTGTAGTGGCTATTTCTGATTGTCAACTTGACTATATCTGGAGTGAATTACAATCCAGAACTAGAAGGCTCACCTGTGATCTGGATCTTGAGTCTGGAAGACACAAGTTTCAGGTGTGGTGGTGCGCACACCTCTGATCTGGGCCACACCTGCTGCTGGAGATCTACATAAGGACATTGGAAGGAGGAAGATTCAATCTTCTTCGCCTGAGAACCTTGTGGGACTAAGTGACTGCTAGATCCTCGGTTTTCATTCACAGCTACTGCTGACCATCGTTGGGGAGTTTGACTACAGACTGTAAGTCATTAACAAATCCCCTTACTATATAGAGACTACCTATAAGTTCTGTGACTCTAGAGACCCCTGACTAATACAGGTTCCTTATTGCTTCTCATTGCTGGTACACTTTAACACACTCACTTGCCCTTTATATTTCCTTCAAGGTACAACTGGATTCAAAGATGTAATCAGGCCTGCACTCTCCTGTACGCAGGAGCATACAAGGTAATTATTTTCAGAAGGAGCAATGTAATGTCCATGTTTACTCTATTGTAAAATTATGTTTAACAAAGTGAAATTTATGTACACTTAAGTTCATCAATTTCAAATATGGCATTTTATGAGTTTTGAGAAATAAATGCAGTCAAGAAACTTATCACAATGATATAAATATTTCCATGATGCCCAAAGCTCTGTATGTCATTTGCAGTCAGACTCCTTTGCCTGCCTACTAGAAACCACTAATTTTCTTTTATCACCATAGTTTTGCCTTTTCTAGAATTTTAAGCAATTGAAATTGTGTTATAGCATCTTTTGTTTTCTGATTCTTTCATGTTTGAGAATCACCTGTGCCTCTGTGTGCACTGGTTATATATATATATATATATATATATATATATATATATATATATACATACATACACATGTATGTGGGTATGTGGGTATGTATTTATCTATATATCCCGGGTTTCCCTTAAACTCACAATTCTGCTCCAGTCTCCTGAGGGCTAGGAATGTAGGCATGCACCACCATACTTACGTCTTCTTTCATGGTTGAGTGGTGTTCTATAATATGGATTTGTTATGGTTTGTTAATCCATTCAACAGTTGATGGAGATTTGGGTTACTTCAAGCTTGGGCCAATCTGGATAAAACTCCTGAATATAGATGATGACTGATCAATTTATTAAAACAGCCGAATACTTACAATTTCTCTCTTCCTAACATGGATTCCTTTCCAGGTTCTGACAGCTGTTCATGCAGCAAGAATTTCAAGTCATTTCATTTTGTACTATAGTCACAGTTTATGTTTGTGTTCTGGTCTGTTAGCCTCTCAGTTTGCCATTTTCCAAAGTATTAGCCTTAAAAGTAGTTGTGTTTTATTATTTCTCCTTCACTTATAATTTTATTTAAACTTTGAATACATTTTTCTGAAAGATAAAACTCTGCATCTACTACTTAATGACCCAGGGGTAAACTGGAAAGGCAGGATTAATGACTCATTCTTTCTTCTAACTTATTTAATTTTTAAGATAATGAATTAGTTTTTAGACACCCACAGGTGGTTAATTAATCTTTTAAGATACATAGTTGTGATGAATGGTTAATTCTCATATTAGTCTGTTTTGCATATTCCAACAAAATAGCCAACATGTATAAAAGTATCACAAGCAACTATGAATACAGATATATAAATTCTCAGCTAGCATATCAAATACCACGTGCCTGCAAATTTATACAAATTTAATGGACCTTATCCAAGGTTTGCAAGATTCAAAATGAACAAAACATACTGATGCAATCCATTGCACACACAGGCTAAAGAAAAGGCCTGGGATCATGTTATATCAAAAGACAGAGAAAACCCACTTGACAGAACTCAATACCCAGTCACAATAAAATACCCAGTCAGCAAAACTAGAAGAACTGTAGATATTCTCCAACTTGGTTATGATCATCTATAAAGTTACCAGCAGCTGACAGCAGACTTGGCAAGGAACTAAAATCACTCCTGCAAACCCGCAGTCAAGCCTGAACGTTCCTTCTAGCTGCTGCTTCTCAGCGATGCACGGGACAACCTAATAAGAAAAGGAAAAATTAATTACGATGTTAACATTTCCATCTTTGTATAGTGCTATCTTCAAGATGAGTCCTTTGTAAACCCTAAGCATTAAAAATAAAACAAGTTCTTTGTCTTCTGGGTTGACACACTATTATATACTCCTGTTCATTTCCTTTCCGTGACTGGAATCAGTTATGTTACCGGAAGTATGTTCGCTGCCCTCTATTTTTGTTTCATGATCATGAGCTCGCTATTCTAGCATTGGTCACAGTGGAAGCTCACTGTTTTAGGACAGACACTATTTCTAGTTTGTTTCAGCATACAGTTACTGCATATGTGCTCACAGTGTGTGCTGTTAGTGGCACTTTTAATTCAAATCAGAACTATGGAGATTTTATTAAACCTAGTCTGTCTTAAATTGTGATAGTATTTCAGAGTTATTTGAAGTATTACAATTAAAATCTGTTATTATTTCATTCCAGTTTACACATAAATAATTTTATAACACAGTTAATATAATCACTGAAGATATTTATGTATGAAACACTATAATCTCTTTCAATATTTTTTAAAAATTACTTCGATATGTATTTATGTATTTACTTCTTGCCATAAGTCCATAATTGGCAATGCCTCTGCTTATTTTGATTACTTTAGGGTGCTTTTCTGGTTGATCTCTCAAGGACTCAGAGGATAAAATTCTCCGATTCGTTCATGGTCATAACTGATGATGCTTTTCTTATCAAGAATAAAATTTAGTAAATAGAAAAAACTTGGTTCACATTTTCTTTTCTTTTCATGAATTCCTTAAGCATGCCGACTCTGTTTCTTTGGATGTAGATAATACTAGTGGGAATGCACCTTTTTTTGTATTCTGTAAGTTATGGGCTCATTTCTCTAATCATTAGAGCTCTGTATTTTTACCTCTGTAGTATATCGATTTAAGTAAAATGTCTTGATGTATTCTGAATCTACATTCTCATGTGCACGTTGTCTCCCACTATCTAGTTGCGGAAGCTTTAAAAATTATTTTAGTGATGTTTTCCTCAAAATTTAACTTTGTTGACTCACTTTCCTTTTTAGATCCTGCTGTCTAAACTTTGGATTGTTTTTTCATCTTAATTATTATATTTTTGAATACTTTTATTTCTTTTTTTGTTGTTGTTTTTTGTTTTTGTTTTTTTGAAACAGGGTTTCTCTGTGTGGCCCTGGCTGTCCTGGAACTCACTCTGTAGACCAGGCTGGCCTCGAACTCAGAAATCCACCTGCCTCTGCCTCCCAAGTGCTGGGATTAAAGGCGTGTGCCACCACTGCCCGGCTTCTTTTATTTCTTTTGATTTAAAAAAATGCTTCCATCGCTCCATTATTTAACTTTTAAGACAATATTTGTTAATTTACTCTCTGTTCTTTCTTTGTTAATCTTGGGTCTTAGAAATATATAATTTCTTTTTAAATTTCAAGTTAGAATCATTTTTGTAAATGTCTTGTAAATACAATTTATACTTTATTACAAAAAAAAAAAAAAAAAAAAAAAGCCCAGTATTTTTGCAGCTTGTTTAGGACTGCAATTTATTTAGAAATTAATTAGCTTTATCAACTTGAGAAAGTCTGACATTTGCAAGATACCATCTTTACATCCAAGAATTTGCTACTAATTAAAAACCATTCAAGTCTCAATTTTAAAATTTTGTGTGTAAATAAACAAATATAGAACTACTTGTTTCTTTTTACACAAACTCATTTTTTTCATGTAGTTGGTCAAAATAGAAAATTTACTTTCCATTCTCCAAGAAGTTTTGCAGAATATATTCTATGAGTAAAATAAAGAATAAATAGAATATAATAATAAAAACACTGTGACAATTTGAAAATTCCTTTGCAAATCAAAGCTGAACATTGAATACATAGTTCCAGGCACCTAGGCTGTTGTTGGGTAGGTGTTCTTCAAAGACTCATTTACTGAAGGTTTTACCAGTCCATGCCACTAAGGATAGATAGTTGGATGACTAGGAGGTGGGTCCAATTGGAGGAAGTTATGTCACTGGAGGTGTTCTCTGAAAGAATTTAATGGGACTCTGACAATTTGTTTCTCTTTGTTTCTCAGATGCAAGGAAAAGAACAATATTCACTCTACACACTGTAGCCATGGCATGATGCTTACTACCCTTGCAGCTGAAGGTTTAACCAATCATGGACTGGAATCTTTGAGCTGGGGAGCCAAAATGAGCCTTTCTTTCCTATAAGTTGATTGATTATTTTGGGATTTTGTTCCTATAATAGAAAGCTGGCACCATACTCAAGAATCTTATACTAGCTATAAACCTGTGTACAGTTACGTACCAAAATACAATTTAGGAGCTTGAAATATTTCTATAAGTAATTTCCCAAACTTGAAACAGCCCAAATACTTTTAATGATTAATTGAATAAATACATTCTAGTATATTCAAACCTACCTGTTTGATATTCATACAACAATGAGAACAAAGAAGCAATCATTATGTAGAAATATTGTTGGCTTTCACAGATATAGCACAAGAAAAGAGACCAGATAGGGCAGTGTACAAGTGATGTCAAGTCACATATAAAAACTCAGCAAAAGAAATCTACAAAATGTCGTGGGAGTGGTCACATTAGAGGAAGCATCCACTGAGAAGATATGAAACTATGGCTCTCTGCTGCTTTATGTGTTAAGTTTATGAAGAAGTTGTGAGGTTTATATTTATGATCTATGCACTTGTTTGTATGCATCTCACAACCAAATAACAAAGTCAATTAGAAATATGTCCAGGATATATTGCTAAATGTACTTATTCCCTAAAAAAAAAAAAAAAACCCCAAAACCAAACCAAAGCAAACAAACAAAAAAGCAAGCCAAAAAAGTGACTCTAAACCTCATACAACCAAAGTAACACTTCTATCAATTTCAGTAAACAAATATTCTCCACAGATGGAATAGCAGGTTTTGTTCTTTATTCTTCATTATTTTTCATAATTGGAAGGAGTTTTGACAAATATCTTGGGAATATTTACAGTGTTGAGAAAAGCAGAATATTAATGCAGAGGAGGAAGTAGATGGTTCTGCTGCTTCTTTTACATTCACGTGGTTGACCTGGGGCCCATAGAGTGGTTTTCTATTGCTTTGCATAGTTTATAGTTGTAAGGAGTAGTGCTTGCTCCATTCAATCCAGTTAGTTTCCAGTTTTCTCACAAATCAGAGTGGCCTTTGACCCCATAATTCCTCCTGGATTTTTCTCATGTCTTGGTGAACCTGTCCTCTCACTAGACTGCCCATGGCTGCCTACAGTCAGTATACACCTGCTCTCAACACCCTAGACTTTATGAAATGCGGAAGTTCAAAAACCTTTAGATTGTTCTTGTCCATTAAAGAAAATTTCAGGTCAAGGAGACAGTGGCTTGTTTTCATAATTTTAAAAAATTCATTGAAATATTGAAACATATAGAAATCTGAAACAATATATAAAGACTTCCTGTGTATTCTGCTAATTCTTCCTATTAGCATTTTAGGATATTTCTAACTTATTCCTTCCTTTGCTCTCTTCTTAATTTCTGTATTCTTGCTAACCATGGCACATTTGTTTCATAAAGTCCCTTTAAACATTGTCTTAGTAAATACTTAGTAAATTTCCTAAGGGAAATGGCAGGTTAAGTTCCCACATGCCTCTACATTTCTCCAGTTGATCAATGCAGTTTGGATTAATGAGTTTCTCTTTTTTAAAGTACCATATGTAAAATGTGTTGGTGAGTTCAGTGCTGTTCTTGGAGTTTGGTTTATTATTATACTTCAAGTCTTTATTTCAATCTTCTCTATATCGATGGCAACAATCTCCAGGAAAAATTTTGATTGATTAATATTTTATATATATTATACAAATGTATGGTGCATTCATGTACTATCTTTCATATGGAGATCCAATGACAACTTGGAGTTTTTTCATTCCATGATGGGTTCTTTGGGTCAAACTCAGATGGTCAGACCTGGCCACAATTGCCTTAACCCACTGAGCCATCTCCACGGTTCCTAGTAAAGCAGTTTTCACCCAAAACACAATAAAGCAAAACAACAAAACACACACACACACACACATATACCTCTCCCTCACCAAATCAATCTGACTTGTTATTTCTAATAGTATAATTACAGGTGACTTTTTTTTTTTTCAATGTGGTATTCTATTTTGTCCTTTACTGATTTTTCACTTGCTTTGGGTTAAGAAAAAAATCTATAAAAATGTGCAGTGGATTCATTGACATAAAACTCATGGCCTGCAGCAACACTCTTCATTCTTGGGGAAAGGTTTTCTAAAATATGTTTTTTCCCCATAAGGGGCATCTCGGCCTTAGGATAAAAAGTCAGCACTCTGGCACCAAGCTTCAGGACAGGTTCCCCCCTCCCCTTTGATTTTATTCGAGACAGGTTTCTCTTTGTAGCCCTGGCTGCCCTGGAACTTACTCTGTAGACCAGACTTGCCTTGAACTCAGAGATCTACATGCCTCTGCCTTCCAAGTGCTGGGATTAAAGAAGTGCACTACTATGCTTCAGTACATTGTAGACAGGAAAATCACCAATGAAAAGAGGAGAGATGTGGAAACAAGACCCTAAGTAGGCTACGAAAGGACATGTGCTCATATTAGAAGATCTGAAACAGAGAGGCAAGGGCAGCTTGTTGAGCCTCAGCTGGCAAGAGGCACATTCAGCAAATCACAGTTTCAACAAGCTGAGCATGTCTGCAAATGACTGCCAAAGCACCACAAGTATTGATTTTATATTTGCAAATCAATGTTAGTGAGTAAATGAACTAGCAATTAAGGCATACATGTTCCTTGAATTAAAGTAGGTTTATGTACAAATAAACCTGTCAAAAGTTGAAAAATTTGTAATTTAAAAAGTACATTTAATATGCTAAATGTCTTCATCCCAGCCTGCCTTACAGGTCTTCATGCCTCTTACACTAATCTACAATTTTATAAAAATCATTTAATACAAATCTTATTTTATAGTTCAACACTGAGCATCTCATGTAATTTGATGAGCATCTGTGTCCACAAAACCATTGAGAGCAGTCCATTACGAGTGTGGTTAATCACGACTGCATGGCTGGCTATGTTCTGTGGTTCACAGTTGCTGCCTAGCATAGTGAATGAGGGTTCATCTCTAGATTGCTACCTTAAGACAAGATAAAACTCTGGATTTAAAGCATAGTTTTTACCGAGTACTCACTGTCATACTAATCAATCCATTGAAAGTTATGTGGCGCATATGTAGGTGTACATGGTATGTACATGTGCACACACATACATTTTGGAACTTTGAGAGAAGACTCTAGACACCATTTAGTCCTGCACGCTTTAGTGCCTATTTGTTAAAGCTAAGACATCATTTTTTATAACCACACTATAATATTGACCACCAAATTCACCTTGATGCTATTATTGCAGCTAGAAATTTTATTAGCATTTTACCATTTACTCCACAAATTATTATTATATTTCAAGGTGTAATCCAGAAATGAATTCTCCCATCTGTCAGTCTCTTTAATCTACCGACAATTCCAAAATAGCGATTAACCTTTTGCTGGTGCTGCTTTAAAGGTTTTAAACCATCAAGACTATAAATAAGTGGAAAATTATAACAAACAAATAAACTACAGAACAAAGCAAAGCCTGGAGGAGCAGGGAGGAGGAGAGAATATTCTTGAAACATTTCTAGATTCTCAGGATGAAATTACGCAGAAGAAACTCAGAAAAGCAAGGCAAGAATGGTGCCTCAGCCTGCTCCATTAACTCCATGCCCTTATTTCATATTTAACTTCATATTTATATACTGAGACATATTGAGGATGAGACAAATTTAGTATTTGTGTAGATCACAAAACTAGTAGTGGTGGGTTTAGGATTCAAGGTAGGTTGGTAAGGTACAGGAAGCAAATGCTCTTTAAATATTTATTCTGCTACTTTTAAGATTTTACCAAGGGTTACATTAAAAAAAAAATCCCATGAAGTATATAATTGCTATATTATCCTTATTTTTATGTCATGTTCTGTCTCTCTGTCTGTCTCTGTCTCACTATGTCTGTTTTGTCTCACTATGTCTGTTTGCCTCTTTCTCTCTTTTATACACACACACACACACACACACACACACACACACACACACACACACACATACAGCAAGAAAAATAGAATGGGCTTTAACAAAATAATTGTAAGCCAAAAGAAAACCATTGGAACCATTCTACCAGGAGTTGGTCTTCAGGCAAGCTAATGATTGCTTTTACTATCCGCATCTCCTTTGGGTATTCATTTAATTTAATTGTTAATCTTCACTTTTATTATCCCTGAAAAGCAGTATTTAAAAAAGCTATTGGAAGAGTCTCCTTTAAAGTTGGAGATATATGGATTTGATTAGGCTCTGTTCTTGGACACAATGGAAAGGGATCTACCCTGGGAGAGAAGTGTAATTTTAGAGACTATAATTTCTACCCAGGTAGTCTGTCTTTCTAGGTAGAATATTTGTCCCAAAGGCCTAGTGAATCCTCTGCATGGTCAGCTGCACATGGGATACCCAGTGGCACTGAACTCACTCATGGAAGACAGCCATGGGCAGCATCTTCAATTTTCCTGTCCTCATTTGAAATCATAGAATCAGAAATATAGAGCTGAATGGAATTAAGAAAATATTCATACAGCTGGGAAATATCCCTCAGTGGTTGAGTGGCTGACAAGAGTGTGCTGAAATTCAAGGTTTAGTCTCTAGTAGTGGCAAATCAATCAATCAATCAATCAATCAACCAGAAAACAAATACTCTTAAGAGCACTCTAATCCTTGGTGGTGGAGGGAGAATTTTTCCACTATTAAAACAGAATTTTTAAAATACCTAATATCCAGTGAACTATTATCAGATGTTGGGTATATTTCATAGCTTCATTTTTACAATGTTCTGAGGCAAATAATCACAACTCACAGGTCACAGATGGTGACAGTGAGGCTCAGGACCTTGTTGTGAGTCACAAAGCTAATCAGTGATTAGCTGAAACCAAAATGTATCTGTTCATTTCATCAGGTCCCTTAGAGTATCTAGTGATAATACTGTTATTCCTTCTAAGGGATGTCTTGGGGACATATTGATAATTTTTCATAAATACAGTGAGCCTGAGAAAACTCGTACATTTTGTGAAATCAACTCGTGCTACTTTTCCTTTTCCCACTTTTTTTACAATTTAAGTTTTTTGCCCACAATATATTTTGATCAAGTTTTCCCCCTCTCTCTACTCCTCCCAGACCCTTTCTGCTTCCTTTACTCAGCCCAACTTTACCCTCTCTGCCTCTATCTCTCTGTGTCTCCATGTCTGTCTCCATGTCTGTCTGTCTGTCTGTCTTCCCTCTCTCCTTCCTCCCTCTCTCCTTTTCTCCACTGTGTGTATGTTTCAAAATAAACCCTCAAAAATAAAGATGAAAACAAACAAAAAGCCTATAAGATTAAAAAGAAAGTCAAAACAAAACAATAAGTCTACAAAAATCAAAGCAAAATAAAACAAACAACAAAGACCCTACTGGAGGTTTTGTTTGGTTGTTTGCTTTTAACTTCTTCTGGACATGGGCTGCACCTTGAATGTGGTTGATATATCCATGGGGAAAACTGATTTTTGCTTTGCTAAGAGGTATCAATTGCAAACTGTAGCAGGTTTGGCCTAATGCTGCTTGTGTTATAATGTTAATTTTGGTCCCCAAAACTGCTTACACAAGCTTCTGCATGTAAGACCCTGAGGGACCACGCCCCCACTTGGTTCCGATTGATAAATACAGTTGCTGGCAGCCAATGGCTTGGCAGGGCAGACAGAGGTGGGACTTTTAGGATTCCCAGGCTTGGGATAGAGAGGAAGGAGGAAGAAGGAGATCTACCATAAGGAGAGAGCTGTGCCTGAGAAGAGTGGGGGACATGGAGGCATAGCCAGCACGTGAAGGAGCTGGGAGAGTGTGGCCTAGTTGGACAGCCCTCTGGGTCCAGGGCAAGGTAGAATGTAGAATGTAGGATTGTCAGGATATATATATATCATATATAACATTGCTATGACAAATAGCTTTTTCCCCCCATGTGTGGGATCCTGTGTCCACTTTCTTTTTTATCACCGGGACTTCTCTTGCTTGAGCCTGTACAAGGCCGTGTGCATGTTGCCCTAGTCTTTGTGAGTTCAGATGCGCATTGGTCCTGTTGTGTCTAGAAGACACTGTTTTCTCGGAATCATACATCCCTTCCGGCTCTTTCAGACTTCTCATCTCTTCTTCCCATAGATCTCTGAGCCTTGAGGAGAGGGGTTTGATGAAGACATCTGATTTATGTCAGAGTGCTCCAAAGTCTCTCATTCTCTTTACGTTGCTCACCTGTAAGTCTCTGTGTAAATTCTTGTCAACTGCATTGAGAAGCTTCTCTGATGAGGCGTGACAGTGATACACTGATCTATGGGTATAGAAATATTTCATCAGTGGTAATTTTCCTGTTATGTTTCTTTAGCAGAATAGTAGTACTAGCTGGTCTTTCCCTGAGCCAATGACCTATCTAGTGTCAGGTTCCTGACCACGTTACAGTGTCATGCATGTACTCCATCTCACAAAGTGGACTTTAAACCCACCTCGAAAGCGGTTGGGCTCTCCCACATTTGTGCCACTATTGTACCAGTGTATCTTTTGGTTGGGTGGCTACTGGAGGTGAGGTTTGTCCTGGTAGTGATGAGTACCTGTGTCATCCTATAGTGTCCCCAGTACCTTCCGGCTCATGATTGTCACTCAGTAGTGTTGAAGTTTCTAGTTGGGTCCCAGCTTTACTTTTCTGTGTTTTAATTTAAGCCAGTTATGTCTTTAGTAGTAGGGCCTTACCATCATGCTTTGGGAGCAACCAACAGTCTTGGCAATAGCTTGTGATGTTTGGGGTGAGGTCCATGGGACCAACAAGTTGCAGCCTATTCCTGGCACTGAAGGTTTTACTTGATAGATGTCTAGCTGGGGCAATATGACCTCCATTTCAAGGCAGCTTCCTTTAGGTTTCTTTCCTATATATGTGTATTTATGGAAGCTTCTATGTCAGTAGGTTTCCATACGGTCTTTCAGAAGGCCTTTAGTGTTAGTCGTCCTTGCCCATAGTCCATCCTGTACCCTGCTGTTCCATCTCGTTCCTCATTCCATCCTTCTCTTTCTCTCTTTTTAGATGATACTCTGTTATATTTCCCTTCCTTGGGAGAGCCTTTCCTCCGTATTTGTCCCTTATTAGATTCCCACCTCTGTGATTAGTCAGATTGTAGCTCGCATACAGAAAGCTTAAAAACATAATAGAGAAAATACGCAATATGTATATTTCTGGATTTCCTCACTCAGGTTGATTTTTTCTGGTTCCATCATCTTACCAGAAATTTCATTTTTCTTAATAGATGAATAATGTTTCATTATCTACTCATTTGTGGAATTAATACCGAGGCTGTTTCCAATTTCTGTCTACTATGAATAGAGCAGCAATGAACATGGTTGAACAAATGTCTCTGTAGTTCAATATAGAGCCCTTTGGGTATATGCCCAAGAGTAGTATAGCTGGAACTTGAGGAAGATTAATTCTTAGCTTCCCGAGGAACTTCAACACTGATTTTTTTCCATAGTGGCTACTGTGCCAGTTTTCACTCCCACCAGCAGTAAATAAGTGTTCTCCTTTCCTTGAGCCCTCACTGGTATATGCTGTCATTTGTTTTATTGCTCTTGGCCATTAAAACTGGAGTAAGAGGAAATCCGGAAGTAATTTTCATTACCCTGATTCCAGCTAACATTTTAACTAGCCGTTTTATATATCGGCTCCTGTGTTATGTCATCTCTGTGCCTTTGAAGATTTATTTCCACAATTTATACTTAAATTTTCTCAGATTCAATAGATAAATGTATCTTTGTAAATGTGAAAGATGCAAAACTGCTAACACAGACATGTTGGAGGAGACGTTCACAGTTTTCTAAGAGAGTGTTAGTGTTGGTGACTGATTCATGGAGATGGCGTTTCTTTTTAGTCAATGCAAACTTGTATGGGATCGGTACTTTGTTAGAGAGAGCTACATTTGTGAAAATGTATTATGTATTCATGCTTAACTGCTCACTGTCTCACTACTCTCAACAGGTTAACAAAATTGCCACAGAAAGATGAAAACAGCACATTTGAGCATGTAAGAATGCCTGTTTCCCAAAGTACCAAGCAAGAAAGTTATTATTACAAAATTTGCTATGCAGAAGTTTAAGCATGCTTTGCTGAAAGGTTTTCATTATCATGTAGCTCAGAGATTTGAAAGGAATATAAAATGTACTAACAGAAGACCTAAGTCTGAGTAAGATAATCACGATAGCTCAATTGTATGTTGAAACCAACTAGCAGTCTCGAAACTTACATCATCCTGTAGGAGAACTTCAGGGAGCTGAAGAGTTTGCAATGCTTTTATGCTCAGAAATGGAAACATAGAAAAGTTCTCTTCTAAATCAAAATGACAGAAGATTATTGCATGTCAAGAGGAAATCTGCATCTAAGCTCCATGTGCTTGGCATTTATAGAATGATACTAAACAAGAAATATTTGACCAATTTCTTACACATTTCTAGATACTATTAGTCTACTCATGTAAAAATTATGGGAACTTAGGAAACACAACAGGAATAACTACTAATCTATTTTATGGCCGAATTTGTAAGTTCAAAGGCAAACACACACACACACACACACATACACACACACACACATACACACACACACACAATGATACACACAGTTGTTTCTCTGTAATCTAATGCCTAATTAATCAGTAAAATGGGATAGAGAGAAGGAGAATGTGACAAGACCATAAGGGTAAGCTATTGTCCTTTCAAAGAAAAGATGCACTGCATGTGACCTGTGTAAGTAAGAGCTGAGACAATTATTTAGGCAAATAATTAAGTGCATCCTAAAATCAGAAGCTGCAATGATGAGTTGCAGTCAAGCAATACTGAGCATATGTGTTGTGATTGGGGGTGCCACCTTGGAAAACATACAGCACTTCATCCACTTGAACTCCGTGAAGGCGTAGATCACTTGATAAAACCCTTATATAGCACCTTTTAAACCTCCATTTCCTTGTAAAAAAATACAGCACTTATTCTCATTTATTTTGATTACTCTAGAGTATCTTGACCACAGAATGCAAATTTCAGAGGTTTGCTGCTATACTAATATTTCTTAATCTAGCCACTGTGATTGACGGCATATATTTATATCAAATATGCATTTAGAACCTAAGCAGGTAATCACAGAGTGTGTTCAGGGAGGTCTACCTGGCCCATTAACCACCCCGTTATCAGAGGACTCTGTTACCCTATAACCAATCAGTCAATGTCTTCCCTAAGCCTTCAGCAAGCAGGTATAAGAATGGAGCCATTTTTTTTTTTTGTCACAAATCTACAATAAGCATTGTTGACAGAAAAAATATTTTAAAAACCACACCCACTAAAAATTTAAGCTGCATAACATATAACTTCCATTCACAGATCATTCAGATAGAGAATCAAAAAATTTTTACAAATTTAAACAATGCTTTCATGTTAATAGTCTAGCAATGAGATTGTGGAGAAAGAAATCATGAATCCAAATCTACACAGCAAACATGCAGAGAGCTTGTATTTAACCAAGGAAATAAAAACTCTTTGCAATGAATATTACAAATTGCTGATGCAAGTAACTGAAGACTACACATACAAAGTGAGCCAAGACCTTCCATGTTCATGGAGAAATAATATTGTTAGTGTCCATTCTACTCAAAATGAGCCATAGATTGCAAGTAAACCACATAAATTATTAATATTTTCACAGAAACTATAAAAATTAATCTTAAATTCATATGGAACTACAAAGATCCCCCAATAATCAGTAATATCTTAGTCAAGGGACTGGAGAGATGGCTTAGTAGTTAACAGCACTGGCTGCTCTTACAAAGCATGTGGATTTAATTGCCAGAACCCACATGGTGACCAATCACCATGTATAACTCCAATTCTAGGGGATCTTTCATTAAGTAAGAACTGATTCTGGCCTCCACTACCAGTGTACACATGTGGTGCACAGACATACATGTAGGCAAAACATCCATACGCATAAAATGAAAATTAATAGTAAATATATTTTCTTAAAAAATGATCTTGAGCAAAAGACTAAAGATGGAAGCATCATAATACTTGATTTAAAGAAACAATGTCTACCCAGAAAGGCCACACCAGTCTGGTACTGTCAAACAAACAGACACACAGGAAAATAAAACATGACAGAGTCATAGCAACAAACACCCATGCCCATAGCTCACTGATCTTGAGAAAGATGCTAAAAATTTACACTAAAGAAACCTTAATTAATGGTAATTGGAAAACTGGCTTTCCATTTGAAGGAAACTGAAATTAGGCACCTACCTTCACCTGTCCAAGATCAACTCAAAATGGACTAAACACCTAACAATACTGTAGGACACAGAATGAAAGCTCTGGGGAAACAGTTCAAGACATTGATCCAGGCAAGGATATAGAACACTAAATACAAATTGACAAAGGACACTAATTCCAGCTCAAAATTTCTATATATTAAAGAAAGTAATGAACAAAGACACAACCTACAGAAGAGAGAAAAGATTCAGTATTTGCTGATAAAATAGTCATGCCCAGATATATAAGGAATATAAGAACTCACTACAAAAGCACAGAGCAATATAACTAATGGTAAGTAAATATTCTGAATAGACATTTCTTAGAGTCAAATATTCAATAAATAGGTGAAAAACTCAAAGACATCAGGAAAAGGCAAATGATGGTTGGCTGAGGTATCATCGCATGCCAATTAGAATGGCTGTTCTCTAGAAAGGGGGAAACATTGGAAATGTAAATAAAGTATCAAAAAATAAAAAAAAGAATGGCTGTTCTCAAAGTAACTTAATGCTACAAGGATGAGAAGATTAATTCTCACATACCATTGCGAGGAACATAAATCAATACAACCATTCATGGTGATAGCATGGATCTCCTCAAAACACTGAAAATAGATCTACCATATGAAGCAACATCCCATATCCGGGTATCCACCCAGAGGAAATGAAGACAGCACACACGAATATATACCTTCAGTGGAATATTATTCTTCAATGAAGAATAATAAAACATGGTTGTTTTCAGCAAAATTGATAGATGTGGAAACATTATGTTAAATGAGCCAGACAGAAAAATGTATTTCAAGTTTTCTCTCAAAAGTGGAAGTTAAAAAACCAAACAAAAGAAAACCCAAATCCCTTGACATCAACTTGGCTGTACAGAAGGGGTTACTAAAGGTTGTGAAGATCTGTTTGGGTGAATGAAGTGATTTCCTGCCTGACTGTGTGCTGAATGGATCAGTCTAACACTGCACTGAACGTAGTGAGTACAATAAATACATGTCAACTAAAAACTCCGATCGCAGCAGGTCATGCGTAGTTTACATGCTATGTAGAACAATAGGATAGCATGTTTGAAAATGAAATTAAAATATACAATACATGATAGTAATACCCATAAAACAGCAGTAATTGAATCAGTGTGGTCATGGAAAGGTTGCTAGGTATGGTGGTGTATGTCTGTTACTCCAGCACTTGGAAAACTATGGCAGGAGGATTGTGAATTTGATACTAGCCTGTATAACACAGCAAGACCCTAATCAAGACTCCACCTTAGCAAAGCAAAACCCAGAGAAAGCAAGCCTCAGCCTGAGAGGACACATTCGTAGCAAATATGTCAAAGAAAGGCTTGAATCTATACTATAAATAGAGAAAAAATACAAGTCATGAAGAGAAAGCCACATAACCTGATTACAAGAAGAGTAATCTATGAATAATAGTATTTAATAAAACTGTCTTCATCACTTAAATAAAACTAAGAAAAAAATCAGCATCATTACCAATCAAGGAAATATAAATAAAAATAAAATGAGATCCAGTTCACAATTAGCAGAATGTAATTAAGACTGGTGTCTGGCTTCACTCTCCTACTGTGAAGGAAACCGGGCTTCAGTCATTCCGGTGGGAATAAATACTAGTACAATTTTCTTTTAATTACCCATTTTGAATTATTTAAATATTATGTATTCTTTATGACTCTGTGATTCTTAGCATATGTAAATACATATGACATATGATTGCATATGTTTTCTAAAAGCTATAGAAAACACAATTGCAATGGTTTTTCAATAGTTCCAAACAAAAACCAAGTGATATGGTAAATGACAGAACATTCTTTTTTATTAACTTATTTATTAATTCACTTTATATCCCAATATTAATCACCCTATTCACCCAGTCCCCCCTCACACATCTTCCCCATTCCCTTCCACTTTTCCCCTGAGAAGGGGGAGTCTGATAGAACATTCTTATTTACAAACAGTGAAACATTTGTACCACTTTAGTTTTCTACATTATACCTTACTTCATACATGTAACAGTGAATGAAGTACACAGCAATGACCTTACTATACAAGCCATTTATCTGAACTTACAGCAGCTGAAGTTTATCTCAGGTGTTGGAAGGCTGTGGGATAGACTGAGCCTCCTTTTGAGTGTGGTGAGGTAACAATCCATCTTGTTTGCAAAAAGTGTGTTGGGGTATGATATATATTTTGTCTGCTACTCTGGAAATAATATGTTTATGCTAAATGCCATGTAGCTGTACATGTAAGATTTATAGACTTTACTATATATGAGTCAACTTAAATGTTAAAAACATGAAATTTACAGAATAGGTTATTCAAATAAATGTCCAATAAACATTGGAAGTGATAATAAAATTTGCAATAAAGGAAATTCATGTCAAAGTAACAAAAACCATTGTATCACACACAAGTGACTACCAAAACATCAGAAAGCAAGTGACAAACTATCTTTAAAAATATTGATTATTACATCTTAAGATGTAATTTGGTAAGTTATTTTTAAACACACACACACACACACACACACACACACACACACACACACACACACACACACTTTACCAAAGGTAGCAGAACAAGGATGTCACTGTATGTGTTTGCTTTCATGTTGCTGTGACCAAAATAGCTTAGAGAAAAAGTTAGGGAAATAGATATTGACACTGATTCCTGGTGTCAGAGAGCTCAACCCATAGTTTACTCTCTTGGGCACTTGGGCTCAAGCCATGGTGTGCCAGCTTCATCACTTTGGGCTGGAAGGAAGGTTGAACATCATTCCAGCTCAAGGAGGTACAGGAAGTTCTTCATCCTTGGCAACAGGCTGTAAAGGAAAGAAGACAGAATATCCAGCGGAAGATGTAGCCCTCGTGGGTATTTCCTCACTGACCAACTTCCTTCCACTATGTCCCATCACCTTCTTTTAACCCGATCCAACAAAACCATCATATTATAAATCAATTAAGGCATCAATCAACTGATTAGATCAGAGCCTTCTGGATGTGAGCAGTTCTCCAAAGTCCAGCTGGCAGCCAAGTCCCCAGGACATGATTGTGACCTTTAATATTCAAGCAATAATATTCATTTATATAAACAGAAGTTCATATGTAATGGCATATCTACAAGTCATTCTTTCCAGTGTTGTTTGTGGGGTTAGAATTAGAAACAACATTAACTCACAAGTAGAATTTTGAAGAATCAAAGACCCGTAAATAAACCCATAAACCTACTGACACTTGATTTTTAACAAAGAGGCTAAAACCATACAATGGAAAAAAGAAAGCATCTTCAACAAATGGTGCTGGTCTAACTGGAGGTCTGCATGTAGAAAAAAGCAAGTAGATTCATATTTATTACCCTGCACAAAATTTAAGTCAAAGTGGATTAAGGGTCTCAGCATAAATCTGGAAATACTAAATCTAATGGAAGAGGAAGTGGGGAATAGTAGCATTCTTGACATCACAATTTTATCCAGAAAACATTCTTGCTTGCAGTTTCAGTTTAAATTATTGGGAATGCTGTTATTGGGTAAAAGTGGATATTTTGATAACTTTGGAGCTTAACACTAGTTTTATTCCCCAAAATAGAAAATAATATACTAATATAAGAAATGTGCATACTTAATTTTTAAATTCTATTGCTTTCTACCTTTAAAAAATAAATGAGTTGATAAGGGAGGTGTGATTTATTGCTTTGATGGTGTTTATTTATTTGATTTTGAGATAGCATTGCTGTTTCATTTCTGTTAGTATCTTTTGACTGCACTTCCCATTGGGTTTAGGCATTGTTCTTTATAAATCGATATTCAAAATTCATTTTCAATATATAATATTTTGAGAACACATAGTAGCTTTTGAGGAGTGAGATTATGTGTATTTGTGTAGATGGAGTTCTGTCTGGACACTCACGGTTGCAGACAAAAAGACACTACTAGACAACAAAGGGTTAAGGGGAATATCAGAAGAAATGGCATGAACTAAGTGTCTATCTTGTGTTGTATCATCTGATGTCACAGGGATGTACCATCACTTTCATTGAATAGCCTATTTTATAATATTTTGGTTCTTATTTTTCTCCTCATTGAATCTCTGTGTTATAGAGACTAGCATCACCCTACAATTCAGTAGTTAGCACGTATTGGGCAGTGAATTTCTAATGTATGAATCAATCAACTAATCTCAAATGTAAGTAACGGGTCAAGTCAGTGCTGTTGATAAGTAATGACTGTCATCAGTAGTTATAATTACAAGTATTAGAAGAAATGGGCATACTTGATCCCTTATTGTCTATGAAAATTACAGAAGGAATTTCAATCGAATATCTATGTACACAGATAATTAGTAACTAGTCTTCATTGAATATTTTGCTATTTTCTATGACAGACCTTTTTGAACTTTTTAGACAGTAAATTTACTTTTATTTTGTTCTTCATCTTTATTTTTCTATCATATAATACATCCCAATTGTAGCCTCCCCTCCTCCTAGTCCTCAATCTCCCAACCCCCTCCCCCTTTCTCCAGATTCACTGTTCTATTTCCCTTGAGAAAAGAACAGACTTCCCATCTATTTCAAGTGATCATGGTACAAGATGTAATAAGACTAGGCATAGACCCTCATACCAAGGTTGGGTAGGAGGAGGAAAAAGGGTCCCACAAACAGGTAAAAGAGGCAGAGACATCCCCACTTTCACTGTTAGAAGTACACCAAAAACCCCAAGCTAAGCAACCACAACATGTTTGCAGGGGTTCTTGCCCATGGAGGCTCTGCTGTTGCCACTTCAGTCTCTGTGAACCCCTATGAGCCCTGCTTAGTTGATTATGTGGGCCATGGTCTCCTGGTGTCCTTGAACACTCTAGCTCCTAAAACACATCCTACCTCTCTTTGGCAGGGTTCCTCTTTGCCTAGTGTTTGTCTATGGGTCGCTACATCTGCTCTGATGTTGATGGATGATCCCCCTCTGATGACAACTGAACTGGATGATACCTCACTGATGACAATTGACCTAGACATTGATCTATGAATATAGCAGAATGTTGTTAGGAATCGTTGAGTTGACCTTTACCTCATCCTGTTGTGTTTCATTCTACTCTAAGTCTCTGAGCTGTCCAGCTTCTGGATCCTGGCCATCTAGGCAGTATAGAACATTCTAATGGGTAATAAGCAAAAAGAAAAATAAATGTATAAATTACATATGTTATTTTTGAACATGCCATGTGATTTTAATTGAAAATCATATAAAGTAAGTGATTTAATGTGTCATAGTAATATATTCTATTAACTTATTTAGGTTTATATATTTTAGTGACTTTTAGACTCATCTCTATTATGGCTACCTACTTAGCAATTAGGCCCTAGTTTAAGAGACAAACATTTCAGGTGGTTTCATTGCTCTTGGTTACCCTTCAGAGCTTGAAGGTAAGATCCAGTTGCAGAAGATACTATATACTGAGTCATAGATTATGGATAAATCTGACTGGTATTAACCTGGAAGGCCAGTCCTTGCTTAGTAGCTTTCACAGCATGTGAAAGTGCTATGTATATTACCAGAAGAGAAAAAAGTAATTATCACTGTACCCATCTGTGAATGTTGAAAATTACAACAATGACTTATAATGCAAACTATGCCTTCTGGTGCAATAGTGGCACAAATGGTTGGGAATAACCATCCACTTTCTGATTGGATTTAAGGTCTGCTCCATGACATAGAACCAACACATGGTACTATCAACAAAGCCAAGAACCCATGCCTAGGTAGGTCATAGACCCCAAGGGAGAATCTACTATTACTATACTGCTAAATGAATATAACAATAAAATGATTCCTAATGACTTATCACTATACCTATTGATAACTTAACGCGTAACAGTGAAATTTCTCCTTGTAGTCAATGGCAATTAACATAGAAACCTACAACTGGTCAACATACAGAGAATAGGAGGCTTCAGAGCGCTCAGTTCTAAGAAGGATGTCTATATCACATCCATCCCCTTAAGAATCATGGATATCCATGAAAGAGTGTCTCTGCGAAGCATATTACATGTAACTTCAGAGGCCCCGAACTTTGTTGTTGTTGCTTTACAGAATGACATCACAGACTTCCTCTTGGATTATTTTGACCAAAAAGGAAGTTTGAGTTCTCTACTTCTCTACTGTGTCTTTTCTCTGTCTGTAGTTTGTGGCTGCTGGTTTGTCTGCCATCTGTGCTTGATCGGTGTGCTGTCTGTCCCTCTGTCCACTTAACAACAGCAGATTACACATTTTTCTCATGAGCAATAAGACATTTAAACGGAATGACATTATAGAAAAAGAAGATTTAACCAGTAGAATTAATCTAGAGATCAGTAGCAGAAAGAAAACTTAAATGAGTGAATTCATATAAGCATACACCTTACCAAGAATGAGCAAGAAAGAAATGGGGGTAGTTGAGTAGACAAATGGCTATAATCAGCAAGGAGATAAATTGGAATAACTTTCTCAACAAGAAGAACAAAAGCTCAAGACACAAGCTTATTTGTTAATTAAACCAGAAATTGAAAAAAATAATATTTTTCAAATTTTTTAGATATTTGATGAGAAGAGATAATTCCAAAAACATTGTATGAAGCCAGCGTTACTAAGATAGCAAAGTCTAATGAAGACACTACAGCAGAAGAGATCTTGGAAACAAATGCCAAGATAAACATATTGACATAAAATTCTCAATAAGATTTACTAAAGTGAATATTAAAGTATATTAAAGGATTATGTACTATGATTAACTGGGGTTTATATCTGAGATGCATGGATGGTTCAATATAAAAACTAATGTGATATACTATACTTACATTGAAAATTGAAATATGATTACTTCAATAGATTCAGGAAAATTCAGAGAACAATCAGTATCTTTTTAATGATAAAAAATCCCAACCCTCTCAAAAAGATGAAAATTATTTCAACATTATAAGGCTCATGATTTGAATATATATAATAGTGAAAACTGCAAAGATCAGGAACAAGACAAGGTGTCCAGTCTCACCACTTCAATTCTATATGATAATGAAAGTCTTAGGTATAGCAAATAGCAAATAAAAACAGGAGCATAAATAAGATGGAGTCAAGTAAAATGATCCTTATTCGTTAACTATACAATATGAAGCAAAAGCCAAAGATGCCAAAATGGAAAGACAACAAACAAACAAACAAAACCCAAACAAACAAACAACAGCAAACAAACAAACAAACAAAACCCAAAAAATACCCCACCAAAATCTCAGTGCAGATACAATATAAAATCAGCATTAAAAACTAGTCACACTTCTATATATTAACAACAAATTATTGCCATTTATAGTAGCACCAAAATGAACAAATTGCTTAGATGTAAATTTCAGTAAGGAAATTAAAAACGTATGGTCTTGTTCCAGTTTGCTTTTGGATGTTGGGATAAGACATGGGACAAAAGCAACGTGGAAAGGAGAGGTTTTGTTTCAGCTTCATATACAGTGTGTTATGAGGGAAGCCAAGGCACGAACTCAAGCAAGGTAAGAACCTGGAGGCAGGAGCCATAGCAGACTCCATGGAGGACCGATGAGAGGTGTTTACAAGCTTCCTCTCATGGCTTGCTCAGTCTCCTTTCTTGGACAGCTCAGGTCCATTTTCTCAAGGATGACACCACCTACTGTGGTCAGGGCCTTCAAATATCAGTCAGTAAACAGAAAATTAGCCACAGATATGCATGCGGACTGGTCTGATGAAAGTAACTTCTCAATTTCTCAACCTTTCTCCAAGGACTCAGTTTGTCAATGTCCAATTGCTGTAAGGCAGCCTTTGGAAAGATTACGATACTATGCATTGAAGATTTTCAGGTTATTTTGTGTTTTGCTTTTCTATAAACTGGTAAGACTGACCATGGACCAGTATTTGCTAACCATCCCCGACACTATGCTCCTAACATCCCAGAAGATAGCAAACTATTAACATCTGTAAGGAAAATAGAAACAGATGACTCCAAGAAGAAATGGAATACAATGTAAAGCCTTGCCATATTTTTGAGACACTCTGGATTTAGCAGCACTCCAAAGCCCCTCTTGGCAGGCAGTAAACTCATATAGTTCTTTTAGAGAAAAGGCATTAGTAACCCATTGAGCAAGGAGACAATCATAAGAAATAACTAGCTCTGAAGTTGTTTCTAAATGTATAAATATAGAGCCTCCTTCTATGGGGAAAGATGGTTGGACAGAGGAAGACTTTTAGCCTTACACATAACTCCATTAGTACAGCTATCTGTGAATGCAAATTATAACAATACCATATATATGTATATATATATATGCGATAACATATTTGTTGAATGTTGAAGTATGAAGGGCTTTGAGAGCTGAGATGGGACTTTTGTGCATCACATATATCACGAAATGAGGAACAGATGATCTGAGACTGAACAGTTGTCGAAAGGATCTCTCTGGGCTGAAATATTTATTTTTCTTTCCCCAGCTGCCTCCCCTTTGACAGAGTATCATTCTTGCCAAAGTCTACAGTATGAAACCATGCAAAGTTTTTGACAAAATCACCTAAAATTGTTACCATAAATTATTACCTCCTACATAGTCTTTCTCTGCAGCATGCAATTAATCAAGGAAACAACTTATTCTTTCTAATTAAGGAACTGGCTTGAGATGTTTTATCTTAGGTGTGAAAAGGGGTGTTGACTTCTGGGGGATAAATGCATGGTCGCCCTATACAGTATACTGTACTTTCGCGTCTGTGTCCACACTGTAGCATTTGATTCCAAGAAAGGGAAGCCCTCTTATTTAGGCCAAGTGAGAATTCAGAGTTGTAAAAATTCCAGATTGTGAAAATTGTCTTGAAGAAAATCTTGAGAATTCACAAGGCAGTTTTTAGGATACTATGAGGAACTAACTTTCTATCTTTATTTTTCAGAGCATGCTGAGAGTCCCATTAACGAGCTAATATTTCTTAGGTTTTTTTTTATAATGTGTTATGGTAAATTTATCCTTAGCTCCTCCACCTTCATGGTGCAAAATTCACCTGATTAGGCATTCTTTTGTCCATTTATTCTTCCATCCATATGTCCATCCATTCATTTTCAACTCACAATACATGCTTGTTGAGGACTTAATCAACTGTGTGTAGTACATGATCCTGACATGTCAAACAGGAGAGGTAATTTCTGGCATGGAAGCCTATACAGCACTGGAGATGCACACAATACCATTTACGTCATTTTCCTAATACTTACATGAGGACTGAGCAAGGGGGTCATATCAGAATAAAACTAAGCAATGCTCCACGTTGAGATCTCTTAGGTTCCATCTCACATGGGATCACAGTGCTCCAACTTTCTCCTCAGAGTACACACACACTCTGTCCCACTCACGTAAGGACTTTGTGTTCCTTGCACATTTGTTCATTGTGTCATTGTAATTGCTTGTCTAGATGAGCTCATTCATGCTATCCCACTGGTACTGAACAAGCAAATTCCAAATCTTTCAGGGAAATATTCTTTTTCTTCTTATTTTCTCCCTCTGTCCCTCCCTTCCTCCCACCCTCCCTCCATCTCTTCCTCCCTCTCTTGCTAATTCTAAAGTAACTTGGGGATTTTTTATAATTCTCTTCCCCCCTCTGCATTTGTATATGGAGAAGCAGCATTGCTATCCCAGGAATGTGGAGATTTGGGCCACTATACTCTAGACCTTAAAGAAAACACAATCATACTTTGCAAGCAGTGTTTGAAGATCGGAACTGGCTTCACTCTTCTATAATATATTTTCAGAATTACCCCTTTAAACTATGAAAAGAATCGTACCACTCCTGTGTTTAAAAGCAGCTATCAATTCTCCATAGCCCTTTAGAAGAAGTGTCACATTTTGAACCTGGCAGTTAAGGTCCTTCAAGATCTGGCTTCTGCTTAACCTTCTGGTGGCACCTTGCAAACCTTCCAAAGCTTTCTGATTCACGTAAAATTCCTTGGACCCATGTGTGGTCACACATGTAAGTCTTTGCATAGCTGTGTTTTTTCCCTCTGAAATACATCCATTTCCATATTCTACCTGTAACCTTCTGTCTTAGTTACTGTTCTATTGTCATGACAAAACACTATCACAGTGTGACAAAGTAACTTAAAGCATTTAATTATTTAGACGGGGGCTTGCAGTGTTGGGTTAGTCTATGATGGTGCTGGGAAGCAGCATGGTGGCAGTTAAGCAGGCGTGGCACTGGAGTATCTGAGGACTTACATCTAATTTGCATTTGTAGGTGGAGGGAGGCACAGAGAGACACTGAGAGAAACTGGGCCCTGGCCTCGGCTTTTGAAACCACAAAGCTCACCCAACGAGGCCACACCTCCCAATTATTCCTAAACAGTTCACCAACTGGGAAACAAACACTAAAATATGTGAGCCTATGGAAATTATATTCAAACTACCATGCCTCCTTTTCCTCTTCCAGGTCTTAGCTTTGGTGTCACTTTCTTTAAGGAGCTTTCCTGGTCCTATAATTCCATTTCTTAAATGGAGTCCTGTAAGTTTTTGGCATGTCTGTTGTAGATTTGGTATAATGCTTATATTATGTTAATTGGGTTCCCAAAATTACAAGAGAATCCACATGTAAGATGCTGAGGGTACCTGCCCCCAGTTGGTTCTGATTAGTAAATAAAGTGGCTGGGCAGGGAGACAAATGCAGGACTTTAGTATTTACAGGCAAGGGGACCAAGAGAGGAAGGAGGATTAAGAACCACCATGTCAGGAGATGAGTAAGGCCCAGGCCTGAGAGGTACAGAAGAGAGAGCATGACAATCATGTAAGAGCTGAGAAGAGCGGCCCCAGGGAGTTCCCATATTGGGTCTAGGACAACAAAGATGGAATATAGATTTTAGTAAGTAATAACTCAGGAGTATCAGAAGGGAGGTGTTAGCCAAGTGGAGGTTTGGGAGTGGCCCAACCATTGAACTGTTTAAGACATATTAAAAAATAAAGCTCTCTCTGTGTGTCTTTCAGTTGGGAACCCAGAACATTGGGGTGGGTAGTGAGGAATGCGTGCTGCCAGTGACGACTTGAGTAACATTAATTGCTTACAGATGCACATGTCTGCTAATGAAGCATGCTGGGTACCTTTCCATGCTCATATGCAATAGGTGTGAACAGTAGGTTACCATATCCAGTAAATGCTTGTTTAGTTAGGGAGGTTGAGTTCAATTGCTGTAATTTCCCTCAGAAAATGCAGAGGCTGGATAGTTACAATTATGATTCACCATGTGGTCAACTAGCACATAGGATCCGGAGAGAAGCAAGTGATGACTGCTGCCTTTTATCTCCATCCACTGTGCACAGCCTAATCTTTCTTTCTTTTCCTTCCTTCCCTCCCTCCTTCCCCTTTCTCTCTTTGTTTGTTTCTTTGTTTCCTTCCTTCCTTCCTTCCTTCCTTCCTTCCTTCCTTCCTTCCTTCCTTCCTTCCTTCCTTCTTTGTTGTTTTTGTTTTTGAGACAAGGTTTCTGTTTCCTAGCTGTCCTAGAACTAGCTCTATAGACCAGGCTGATTTTGAACTCATGGAGATCTGCCTGCCCCTGCCTCCCAGCTGCCGGGATAAAAAGAATGTGTCACCACTCCCAGTCTCCAATTTTTATTATTAATTTTATTTGAAGCATAGTTTCTGTAATCATAGAGAGTATAGATCTATAACCTCATTTACTAAGAGGTACATTGCAATGAAATGCTTAGGGCCTAAGTTAGCCTAAACATTTTTCTATTTAGGTTTTTTTTTTGGGGGGGGGTTATGTCTCAAGACACTAACAAACTATAATTTAACCTACGGATGACTTTCTCAGTAGCTGGGCCAACAGTGACCATGACCTTGGGGATCATGTCAATCCTGAAGGATACTGAGATTCTAAAAACTATTGTTAAGTTAACCAATGGATCCAGGGTCAGTGAACCAGCCTCCCTAAAAGTGAGTACTTGTTGAGGATGTGTGTGATTCACAAACCAGAACAAACCATCTCTCTCTGTGTCTCTGTCTCTGTCTCTGTCTCTCTCTCTCTCTCTCTCTCCCCATGTGTGTGCATGCATACACACGTGTGTATATACATGTGCACTTCTGTGTTAGGGGAAATGATTTTCATTACTGTAAATTGGATTTTAATGCAAATTTAACCACATGCTGTACTCACAGTTTGGAGGAGTAGGGACTTCTAAATTATATAATTAAAACATGGTTAATATTCTTTTTTTATAATCATCAACAATTTGCACATTTGAATGGAATAATCTCAGAAAACTGTAGGGAAGAGGGTCTTCAGATATTACAAAGAGACTCCTCAGTGGAAGAGGTAAATTTACTTGGTTCCTTAGAAAGTTCAGAGGGGATGATTCTGTGGCTCCTTTAGTTTCTAGAATCTTTGACTTCCTTGGATTGAAGTCTGTCAGTTCCTTCTGTAATCGTCCATGCTGGAGCAATTTGAATTCCTTATTTCCCTTGTCATCTTCACTCAAAGCGACAACATTGTTGAGTGTGCTATAATAAACAAAGCAGGCTTTTAGCTATCAGCACTGATGTACTAGGCAAAAGAGGAGGTTAGGAATAAGTAAAATCCAACGTGTTCTCCAGAGATTATCATAGTTACTAATAATTATTTACTTTTTAACTCAACAACCATTGAAGAGCTGCCAACAGTAAGGAGCTGCTTTGAGTTTCTTGGCTTTTTTCTTTACTAACTTATTGCTGGTTGAGGTGAGAATGATCACTCAGAGGTCCAAAGCAGAATGAGACAGTGAGGGATGGAGGAGCCATGGATGCTGATACATGGATGCTGATGGAAGCTCCATTTGTGCATTTACAAAAGCCTCTGGAGTTTGGCTTATTAATCTGTTTTCTTTAATTGTCCTATGACTTTATTTAGCATTTACAAGTTGCACACGCAGTGACATTTGGATGTGCAGCCTCTTAAACCCTGGTCTTCACTGAGCGACGGTAAGAGTCATTTTGAGCTTAATGTTGAAGAATGACATAAGGACTAGGTGCTACAAAGAAACTTAAGTTGCCATTTTTTATGTGTGTGAAAATGGGACAATAAAATGATAGTTGCTCCCAAGTAATTAAAAATGTAGCCAATTAAAACCGTGCAAATTTACATAAAATGGAAGAACCTCAAAGTTTGCATTTCCTGGCTGGCAGGATTAAACTTCCAAAGAAAGTGTGAATTAATGTGAATGCTGGCATGGCCTCCCTGAAATCCTTTTCTACTTTTACCACAAAGAAGAGAATATAGAAAAGTAAAAATACGTGATGCCAGGCCAGTCCCCATTGCTTTTGTCATTTGTCCAAGGAATTCAGCATGCTTAGGGACCTCAGAAAATGAGGCTAGTCCCAGGTAGCACATATGAGGTACCAAAGGCAGCTTATAAAAGATCTAACTGCTGACAAGCCCATGACTTGAAAACTTGGTTCTCAGGAATGTTACCTTATAAACCAGAGTTCTAGGCAGTTCAATGTACAGACATTCCTAACTTCCAGTGACTTACTTTGTAATTTTTTTTTTACTTTATGTCAGAACGAAATGATAACCCATTTAGTAGAAACTGCACTCCAGATTTTGAATCGCGATCTTTTCCTGTCTAATGACATGTGGTATGAAACTGTCTTGTGAGGGTGGGCAGTGGTGGTAGGCTGTGTCTTTCAGTCAGCTATGACATACTGAAGGGAAAGAACCAGTACTGTACAGTGCTGCAAGCTGTGGCAGACAAGAATGGAAGTGTATTAAAGACATTTTTAACTTATGCTTTCAACTTATGATACTAAAAACACATTATAAATCAATCAGTATCTGTCTTTGTTTATGTATACATTATGCATATATATATGTATGTGTGTATCTTCATAGGCATATGTGAGTATTACTATGCACACATGTTCAAATGTACATTTGCACACATTTTCAGGTGTGGATATGTAGTACAGAGTCAATGTCGTGTGACATACCATGGACTTAACATTCCCTGGTAGGAAATTTCTGACTAATTCTCTTTCCAAAGGCTTCCATGTTTCCATCCAAGAGGCCTACATCTCTATAATCTACAGAAGTCTTCTTGGAACAGCTGGCTTGTTCCTCTGGCCCAGTGGACAGTCTGCATGTATCTCCTGTTTGTCTTTGCTCCATTGGGAATCAAGTGTTATGAAAGAAGTTATGTTAGTTACTTTTGTGTCCTGTGACTCAAATACCTGACAAAATAACCTAAGTTAGGAAAGATGTGTTTCGGTGGCACTTAGGAAATCTCAGTCCATCACAACAGGAAAGACAGGCATAGTGGCTCAATGTGTGGCAGGAGGCACGTGCATGCAGAAACCGTACACAGGAAGGGAGGTAAGACAACAGAGGACAGGCTGGAACTAGGCACAGCTATGACCATCAAAGGCTGGGTCCTAGCCTATTTTTGACAGCCAGGCATTGACTCTTATGGGTTCTACAATCTCCCAAAATAGAACCACCCACTGGGAGAAAACTGTTCAACACCCGAGCCTGTGAGGGACAGGTCGGTTTTCAACAGCGGTTGTCCTTACTAATGGAGATCTCACACTCACAGCCCTGCACTGGTAAAGGCAAGTGTCTACAGGGTTGCAAGGTCAAATGTGTGCAAATTCATCTGACTTGGACCTTGAAAACCTCAATACTAGGTTTATGGTCCCAACTGATGGTATAAGCAAATTAAGACATTTGGCTTCCTGATGGATAGCTACTAGTGTTTCTGTGGCGATGAGCATCAGGAGCATCACTTGGAGGGTCACCCCTCCTCAGCATCGTTGCTTGTCATTCTCCCTAAGCCCTCAGGAGCCTTGCTTCCCTTTGCTATTACTACGTGCTCATTCACCAGACTATCGCACTGGCATTAAATATTTTTTAACCAACAAATGCAAACTCCTCTACTTTACTTTTATGAAGATTCATGTAAGACACAATTTCCCTCAAATGTTTTGCATTTTAAAAGCTGAAATCATCTGTCAGAAATAAATGTCTATCTGCTAAATCAAAGACATAGAAAAATACCGTGCTTGAAAACTGTGTTTCCATAAGAACATGAATTACAGTGACCCAGAAAACGTGTCCTGCAGTGTAAACTCTCGATTCAGTTTTAAATCACTTTTCATTTCTCTAGCCCACTCGCTCCAGATAAAAATGCAGTTATTATTTTTCTTCATAGATGAATATCACTTATGAAAGCCCAAGTTTTATGGCTCAGCCATGTTGGAAGTCTCATTACTTTACATTTTTCTTAGAGGCTTTATAATCCGTAAGAATCATGTCCTCCTGTTGGGTTCCTGAGGGGGCATGGCGAATAAGATGGGAGAGACGGATGTACATTATGGGTTAGCATCAGTACAATTAAGCAGAAGTTGATCTGAAGTTCAGACCTGGCATACTCTGAGAGGTCTGGAGGGAACATAATATACTGGAGCTTTTTCCCAGTGCCTGAAATGTTCAAGCCCTTAAGTTCTTACTACAAGGGTATTTGTGGTAGTCCAAGTCTGGGAAACTGTGGTCTTGGCTGAGAAGATTCTCTGCATCTGGTTACAGTGTGTTGGAGCAAATCTCGAAGAAGTTGGCAGCCATAAGTCATTTGCTGATGGTACTTTCTACATCTGTATCTTCATTTGTCCTTTGGAGGAGGGTCTGACTATCACACCACTGTGTCCACAGTGAAATAGGCTATCATAGCAGGTTCTAAGTATGAACCTCATGTTTGCTCTAGCTATACTTCTGAACTGGAATAACATTGGCTTGCTAACTCTTGGATGTCATATTAAACGCTCTACTGTGCATTATAGGCTATTTGGCTGAATATTCATGGCCTTTACCCACCAGCTGCCAGTGGTAGTCTTCCTGATGATTCTTCAGCTTGTGACAATCACAAATGTCTGCAGATTTTGGCAAGTGTCTCCCAGAAGACAAAAAGCGTCCTTGGATAAAAACTATTGTGTTATGAGGACAAATGGCAAAAGTATAGTTTTGCTTTCAAAAATTAAATTAATGATATGATTTAACAAGGAATATAAAATATCTATCTTTTGTATTATAGAGATTCATTCCCAAGTACAGTATGGTTTCAAAAGAAAGGCTGACAAATGGGTTAGGAGGAAAGGAATTCTGGGCTTAGAGCTAGAAGTTAGTGAGCGAGCATTAAATTAAATCACGTTATGGTTATGTGTGAATAGATATGATACTGCTGGCCATCTCTTCCTTTGCTTCCCTGTCTCAACTCTGATATGTCTGTGGCTCAGGCAGTTAACAATCTAGGTGAGGATATTGCATAAAAGGACTATCTAACTAGTTTAGTGACTGAAGAATAAAAGAAGACATGATCTCAAGTTTTGAAATAGCTGCTTTTACTCCCCCCACAGATCCCCAGCTCTAGACGTGGACGACAGTACTGCTCATCTAGCTCCCCACTCAGCAACTGGTGTGAACGTGATGTTGGTATCTTACATGCTTTTTTAGGTTGATATTTATTTTCTGTCAAGTATGGAAATCAAGTATGTGAAAACAAAGTTTAGGTGTGTGTAAATGACAGGCATTACATTTCCACAAACGGTTTCTTCATGTGAACGAGGAACAGACAGGTAGCTATATAGAATGTATAAGGTGGGTTTCCCATAATGCTATGAGCTGGAAACTGAAATATTCTCCCCAAAAGAAGGGACGATATTTTGCTCTGTCTGAGAAATTCACACTTAAGATGTCTACATGAAATAAATCAGTACATGTCCCAATTTGGAGCAGTAGAGTAACTGGCAGATTAAGGCAAGGAAAAATAAGTTAAGCAAGAAAAAATAACTATGAAGATTTTTTATTTTGTAGAAAAATATACTTTAATTTTAGAAATTAAAAATGATTAATGCTAAAATTTGAAGTTTTATATATTTATAAATAATTCATACTGCTTTTTAATGTTTGTTCTTTCACAATTTTTGGCAGACACTTTTCTCCTTAGTGAATTCTGGGCTTTATTAGTATTATGAGATCTGCATTAATATAATTAAGTCTGCAGGTATTTTGAGGTCCTTGTTCAAAACCTCTAGCCCACTGCAAACATTCGTACTGCAAGTGTTTTTCCAAATAAGAATCTGGGTTACTACTATGTGACACCTTAGTCAAACTTCTTTTTCCATTGGAAAGGACAATTGGATTAAGTCAACGTTGGAACTCAACAGACATTAGTTTAACTCAGAGCAATAAACACAGCTTCTACTGATTGTCTATTGCAGAGGCACTGAGCAAGTTAACTGGGTGGATAAATCACCAGCCAGTACTTCCAGCTTTGCTGGCCAAATCAGCAATGTATGCCCTCTTCTTAGAAGCACTAGAGAGGTCTCCTTTTCCCTCTACCGAGTGAACACTTATGACTGCAGCCAGTGTAGTTATATTGATTGAAGTTGTGATGGCAAAGTGTATCAGAAGCTTTTTTCTGAAAAGCTGTGTTCATTTCAACACTGTTCTTGCCCCATGACCTTCTTTACAGGTAGGGCAACATTCAAGGAAGTCTTTTCAAAGCAGAGTTGATCCATCAGTGTGAATGTGTCCTGGCCTCCCAGATATAGGAAGAGAGGCTGAATACAGGATGTGGGAAGGTCACAGATGACTGAGGGAAGAAATAGAAAATAGGGACATGGATAAAACCCCAAGAAAGGCTTCTAGGTCTTTCCACCTTTGCTAAGGGTATTGGGAACTCTGTTTCCAGATTCCCTCTTGAGACCTCTGTGTGGACCTCTCATTGTTGACAAGATTGCCTGATGGTGAAGATCAATGGCTGCTATTAGAGTGCTATGTCTTAGCAAGTATTGGAGACATAAATACTGACTTGTATGAGAACACCGTGCTCACCTGAGTATTTTATTAGTACATTTTCAGAGAATGTCTTTTTTCAGAGCCAGACAGGGACCATATTTTCAGTTCAACACACATTATTAGTCACTCCAAAGAGTACAAAGATCAGTCACAGGAGAGAGCCCTTAAAGAGAGAATGGAGGAAGGAAGAAACACCCACAAGATTTACCCAGATAAGGGCAGAGGTAATTCTCCTTTCTCCTTTCTTTCTTTAAGGACCATCTTTAGAAATACACTTTCTAAATATGATAGTAGTCAGAAACTGTGATCTGTGCATCTTTACTACAAGCCATGGACAGCATCATCTTTTCTTAGTCTTCATATAATTCTTGGAAAGTAGACATCACAGAAGATTCAGAGTTGGGCACACCCATCTCTGCCATGAGTCAATGCCGTGAGTGATCCCTTCTTTCTGAGACGAACCCTGCCTGACAAGTGCATCAAGGATCTCAGGTCTTAGATCTAGTGTACCTTTCCAATACGTGCCAAATTACAATGAAAAAATATAAGTATTGAGTTTATCAAAATGCTTACTATATTAAATTTTATTGTTTTATGTTGTTTATATTATATTTATATTATTTTCTCTCCTCCAGGAAATGTAAGCCTAGTGATCATGAAATTGGATATAGGATAGCAGATTCTTATCTGACTGTTTGAGGGGAGCGAATCCTGTGCTCTGAGGAAGGAAAGAGTTTCCACCAGATCATGTGCTTGTGTGAGAACCCTGCATCATTAATACATTGTTATTTATTGTAAATCTTATATAATAATATTTGCCTTAAAATATTGTTTACTTTGTCAAATATAGAGTGAGGTTGGGGAAAGCTGTTTTATGCTTTGCACTTAAGTGGCTCTTTAGAATTTTTGCTCAGCAGCATATTGCTGGTTTTCTGAGAAAACAAATATATATATAAACAGGAGATCTCAAACTGGATAAAAAAGCAAACCTGAGGGTGGGGAGATGACTCAGTCAGCAAAGTGTCTGCTGCTCAAGCAGGAGGACCTGAGCGTTGACCCCTTGCATCCATGTACAAAATCATCCATGGGTAGTCCATGGGTCTAGAGAAGCACAGCAGCCCAGAGCTCAGTACAGTGGAATACATGAGCACAGGGTTTACTGGGAGAGGCTCCGTTTCAAACTACAAGATGAGAGTGACAGAGGAGGACCGCATTGCCAGCCTGTCACCTCTGCACATCCACACGTGCATGCATAGGTGCACATACAAACACAGACACACAGCACAGAATGAAAGATGGATGTGGTGGTGGTCTCCTTGCGTTCAGTGTCCTAAATGCTGCATGTTCATTAACTGATGGAAAAGTGATATCAATAAATGAAAGAAGAATGAAAAACTGGTGAGGTAAATATTATTTGCCAAAGAAACCTTTGTTTTTATTTTTAACAATGTGTTTTAACTCCAATTAGCTCTTTGCAGCATGTTGCTAAGTAGAATGCTTAATACAACAACTTGGGTTTTTGTTTTCCCTGAGGACATTGCAGAAGTGTATTTGGGCTGGGTCATCATTTCCTTTACAGTGTAATCTGTACTGATTTATTCAGATCTTTGCCATTCAAAGTGCATCTGTGATCCAGTAACAAAAGTATCTCCAGGGAGCATTGTAGAACATTAAAAAAATTTGACCTAGAAAATCTGTTATCTTAAACTGAGTCAGAGACAAATGAGTTTATGCTTCATGGATCTATCTCAAATTGTGAGTTACTGAAGATAAAATAAATCAGCTTTTTTCAACCTCCTTATTTGTTTACATGACACATCATTGTGTTTGCGGGTGCACATGTGTGCAGGTAAACCTTCTCATGTATGCCTACAGAAGCCAGCAGGCAACCTGGAGTGTCACTCCTCAGACACTGCCCATCTCAGTTGTTTGTTTGTTTTGTTTTAAGACAGAATCTCTCACTGTTCTGGAGCTCATTGTAAGTTACCGGTTCTTGAAGATCGACTTCAGGCATGCGCTATTATGCCTGGCTTTAAAAGATAATGTGGCTTCTGGGGCTTGAACTCAGGTTCTTATAATGTGAGGCAAGTACTTTATCTGCTAAGCTTGTTGTCCCATCCAGTTTTAGTTCATCATCATCTGGGTCATCCATCTTAGAGAGAAACATATTGACATTATATTATATACTTTTTGATTATTTTAGCAAAGTTGATTGATAGGCTCTGAGTTTTGACGTCTTGGCATTTCATGTGTCTGGAATATTATCTCCTTTTTTGTCATTGTTAAATAATTTCCTCCAGCCCTAGGTAGAAATCTGCATTCAATGCTTTGTTCCCTGAATTAGCAACTCTAGATAGACTTCTGTATGAATCTAGTGGACACCTGGCCACTATTGGACTAGCAGAAACTCCTCACATGCTGTATGAAGTATTCAAAGACCAAGGGCAGCTTTTGGTTCATACAGGCAGGAATGTAGAGTAGTGGAAAACACTTTTTAGTTGCCAGTTTATACATTCTCATGTTCCCCACATTTACCTCTGTCTCTGTCTCTCTCTCTGTCTCTCACTCTCTCTCTGTTTCTGCCTCTGTCTCTGTCTCTGTCTCTGTCTCTCTCTCTCTCTCTCTCTCTTTGAGTGTGTGTGTGTGTGTGTGTGTGTGTGTGTGTGTGTGTGTGTTCTGGAAAACAGCTTTAAGTAGTTCAAGCCTGTATGAGCCAACAACATCAAGATAAAATAAAAATGTTACAAGTCACATTTATCTGAACTCCTTTAAGAAATTGATATATTGATAAATATTAGAATCACTGTTTTCTTTTTAAGGTTGTATAGTGCACCTTTAAAAAATATGACATAATTAATCCTACTTATAAATCCCCGTAATTAAGGAAAGCTACTTTTTGTGAAGGAATATTTTTGATAATTATTTTTATATGATTCACCAATTATTGCAGAATTGGACTATAAATTTTCCAAAGGTAGCATTTTATCTGTTATGTTCACTGTTATGTCCAGCAGCCTCTGGAACAGTACTTTAAATGTGGCATATCATAAGTAGCTTTTGCCTGAATGAATGAATGAGCCTAAAATAACAAGATGCCTTAAGAATTCATTTAAACAGTTGAAACTCATTCCTTATTAGTAGCATTTTGCTAAAAGTGTGTTTGAGTTACAAGATTCTCCCTGGAAACAAGATCTATTTAAAGCCTTATCTAAATAAGAAATAATAGAAGCCAAGGCTAACTGTGAATTTTGAAAGCACTGTCTTGGATTAGCCTCTGCAATCCACAGTTTACCTGTGGCTCACTGATTACGTAGTTTTTCACTGTCATGGGATCACAGGCAAGGTGATTTCTATTAGGTAGTATCCTCTTTTGTTCCTTGATTGATTTATTTATTTTGCCTTATAATGTTGGACTACAAAGATGCCATTCAGAAAGATTTCTTTCCTACCTTTCACTTTTCACCCATCTGGTCAAGCATGGAAGCCATTTTTATCCTTTAATCTTGGCTCTAAGGTTCTGCTCTCCATTGTGGCTGTCTTCTACGTTTATAGGACATGTTCATAATGGCCAACTTATGTTCCTTCATTTCCCCTGGGGAAGGAAGTACCATGCTGATAGCAGTGTGTGTAGGTGACCAGGCAGGCAGGTGGAGTGACATTTTCCCTCTTTAGAGAGTCTTGGGCTCAGGATAACTTCCCTTCTCTCCATTTCCCATCAAGAGGTCTCACAAGAAACCAGATTTTTCTACCATCCAGCTGAATTTCAGTTTTAAAATGTTATAAAACATTACTTTGACATGAATTTTCAAGATTTGTTTTATTTTTATCACATGTGTCATATGTGTATGCAGATGTTTGTCTAGTTCAGAAGTTACTGGATGCCCTGGAGCTGAGTTATAAAGAGTTGTGAGATACCTGACTTGGGTGTTGAGGACTGAACTTGGGACCTCAGGAAGATCGGCAAGCACTCTTAACCACTGAGCCATCTTTTCAGCCCTAAAATTTAATTTAATAATATTAAATGTAAAACTAACTCAGTTTTTGTATACTTGACTTTTTTCTCAATTTATAGTTAACAACTCCCATTATTTTCTCATTGTAGATTAATAATCTTACCATTGTGTCTATTTGAAGCCCCATGGGACAATACATTTTATTCAGAAACTATGAACTGAGGATTAACTTTTGTAAGCTCATAAATTAAGAACTGTAATACATACATAGATGAATATATTAATAAATTTTTAAAAAGTACTTAGTGAATTATACACTCAACTCTTAATGAAAAGAAACACATGTAGTATTAGTATTAGTAAGGGCACATTCTAAAGCAAAGTAAATGAGCAGAAACAATGTCATAGATGGGCAAATAGACAAGGGACTCCAAGGGTGAGCTGTAATTCTGTCATTTCCAAGTTGTAAGATATCAACCGATTACTTTACTTTTTGATATATGATTTTTAAAATCATCTGTGATAAGACAGACATAGAGGTAGATATCATACCACTGAATGGGAGAGGAAGAAGGAAGAAGGTGGAGGAGGAGGAAGAGGAGGAGAAGGAGGAGGAGGAGGAGGAGGAGGAGCAGGAGC
>CM052707.1:8875934-8932910 GCA_028551405.1 Uromys caudimaculatus | reverse complement strand
AGAAGGAGAAGGAGAAGGAGAAGGAGAAGGAGAAGGAGAAGGAGAAGGAGAAGGAGAAGGAGAAGGAGAAGGAGAAGGAGAAGGAGAAGGAGAAGGAGAAGGAGAAGGAGAAGGAGAAGGAGAAGGAGAAGAACCAGCAGCAGCATCAGGAGGAGGAGAAGAAGCAGCAGCAGCAATAGCTACTTCAAAGATTTGTTGCAATGACTAGCTTAAATAATGCAAGTAAATTCAAGTACACATTATCATTCATTAAGCCCTAAATATCAATTCTGATAATAATTTTGCACATCTTATTACCTTTATAGGTATATCTGCTAAAAATTTCAACTGTTTTTAATCAGTCTATAAAAATCTACTTCATATTAAAGCATAATGAGGGTGTTACATCATATGCCCTGTGAAATCATGCTGTGAGAGTGAATTGTTTAGCAAGAAAGGGAGCTTAGACCTCACAAAGCAGGAGGATATGGTAACCGGTTTTGGAATTTTTTGAGAATTATGCAAATGAATGTCTACAGTGGCTGTATTAATTTGCACTCCCACCAACAGTGAAGAAGGCTTCCTTAATTTCACACATTCTCCCCAATATTTGTTGTCAGTGCTATTGAGGATAGGTATCCATCCTTTTCTTCCTTTGCATTTGATCCTCAATGCAATTGATAGTCATAGAAAGGAAAGAAAAGACTTTGTAGTCTTGCTGGCTGCCCCCAAATTACTTGGTTATGAATATCATCCTTATTAGTCAAATAGATACATTTCAAGTAAAATAATTCACAATTTTGATTATGGTACACCAGTGGTAGATCAAATATTACAACTCATGCCATTCTGTTGCTACAGAGGCTTATTCCAATGAGGATGGTGATGAGGTCAAGGAGTAGAAATAGTTGAACTTATTTCAGTTGTTATTGGAGTTAGGGTCCGAAAACAGGGTACTGTGGAAAAAAGAAGCCACACCAATTACCTTAACACTGAGAATCTAATAAAGTAAGTTAAATTATTTGGTGAAAACTTGACAAGGCATGGAGAGTACCAAAAATTATTGCCAAGTTGAAAACTATAGGAAGCTTTTGGGTTCTAATAATCTATCCTCTTCAGAGTTGGGAGGGGCATAGAGAAGAGAGGCTAGACTGGGTTATTTGAACCTAAAAGTTTGAAGGTGGATAGCATCAGTAGGATAAGATTCCAGCTCTTTGGGTTGGGGTGGGATTTCTTCTTGGCTAATCCTGGCATCTGATATTCAGAGGAGGACCCCTGTGTACCCATGACTAGACTTACAAAGAGTTCACTTTGGCTGATGTGGGCATTTCTGAGATAGAATGGTTGTATACCTAAAAACTGGACTTGATGGATAAATCTCTGATTCACTGGAATGTTCAGGGTAAAGAAAACGCATCATTACACAATGCAGGATGGCAGTGTCAGGAGCTGGAGCCCACTCCTTTCCTTCTCCAGTCATTCAGGGTCCCTCTAACACTCCCTTTAAAAGTCTAACCAGGCCATCCAGCAAAGCAGAAGAAGTATGGTCTGCAGGGACCCAGTCTTACATCATAGAGTTGTAGAAGGATCCATCAGAAGCTCAGAGATCCTAGGAAAACATTCAGTGCAAATGGGGCTTACCTCTTGAGAAAGGCTTGTGAGGGGTCATGTGAGGTGGGAGGGATGGTAGAGAGCCAGAGCTTCTCTGAGAACTCTCTGGGACATGGAGGACAGGTTGGATGACTATTCTCATGGAAGTCCGAGCCAGAAATTACACTGAGACTCAGAGCCAGTGTGAGGAGTGTACCATGGAAACTCACTGCTCTAGCTGGTAGCTTTATAAATGCCAGAGCTATCCCTGTTAAAATGACAAAGGACAAGGGAAGACAGAGAGGAAAGTGAAGCTCATTCCTATATGCTCTGGCAGTAGAGGGGCCAAGATACGGAAAGAGTCTGAGATTCGACATTATCATGTTTTAGAAACCAAATCTCATGTTCCATGAAGGACAGGAGAGCCTCGATTTAGTTAGAAGGGCAGAAGTGAGAAATGTTTTGGTATAACGTGTTTGAACTTTAAGCAGTTTAGCAGTCCTCAGGACATGCTACATGTTCACTATTATGGAAAACTGTCACTTACCCAGGACTCATTATCAGCCAGAAATCACAGTAAGGTGTATGTGCTCCCACATATCAGCAAGCTAGTACCTTCACTGTCATCCATGGAGCCTAACAGTCTGTCCTCCACCTGCTTCCCTAATGCTGTACGTGACCGTTCATCCTTATCACCCAGAGAGCAGAAGGCACCAGTGTAGGACTCTCCATAGACCAATAGGATCACCCAGAGGTAGGGAAGGGCTCCCATACTTGTTTTAAAAGTTATCTATGCTACTTTAATGTCAGCCATAGTTATACACCATTATATATGAAAATCCTAGGGCTCAATTAATCCAGTTTGTTTTTAATGTCATTGAATTGAGTTAAGATTTTCCTGGGTAAATGCTGGTTGCTGGACATGCGTTAAATGAGGCAAAATTACCATTTCAATGATTAAGCAGGTGAGATCAAAGTTTACAATAAATGATTCAATTTGATAGTATAAATAATTAGACACAGAGAATAAATGATAAATAGTTTTATCTGGATGTATCAGGGAGGAAAGGGGGGGGCTATCACATAGTGAAGGGGAATATTCATGTACAGGGTAGAAGATTGTTCCAAACTAAAGAGGGTTTAACATGGATGATGAGACATGAAAGAGTGCAGTATCAGTCATGATGTACAGTTTGAAAGATTGGTTGAACTGTGGAAAAAGCTAGGAAGCCAGACCAAAAAGGAGAGTCAGTTGCACACAGTAAAGGGTTTTAAATTCAACACTCAGTATCCATGAGAATGAAAATATGGTCTGACACTGTCAGTGTCCGATGCTGAACAAAAGTGACAACTCTTCAGACTTTTTTAGTTACCTGGCAAGTCATGTGCAGGTCGAAGGACACTTCGTGGGTGGAACACGCTCTATGACTGAAACCATTAAAGGCTTTAGGTACTTGGAAGTTCCAAGAGACAATGGCAACTCAGCACATGGCAGTGCATGATGGGTAGGTGGAGTCGTCGTCTTAGCTGTAATAGATTAGAAAAACACTGCACATCCTGCTCTGAATTTGGATTTCTACTATAACTAATAAAAAACTGCAGAGATTTTAAAAGAAAAGAATAATACAACTTATGTCTGACATTAATTGATGCCCTGATAGTATTCCCTGGATTGTGGTTTGATATAAAGGTGGAAAAAAAGAACAGATGCCAAACGACTAGAGAAGGATATTAAGGGATATTAGAGTGAACGAGCAAACAGGTATATGGCGGCTGAGGCAACTGGGACTCATCATCAGTGGGGTCTTATGTCCTATGGAGCTTATGATTAGGAATAGAACATATCAAGCTTGAGGTTTTGTGTTATCTAGTGTAGCAGTGAAGTAGATAATTGAAAATAAGCACTTTGAATTAGCTAGAATATTAGCTAGAAATATATGCTTTTTCTAAATTAGTTTTGTTTCTTTTATTTGGAAAGAAGGCAATGATCATGTCATATATGGGTTACATTTTAAATAACAGATTAACCTGCATACAAGCCAGACTACATTGGATAAGAGAAACTATATGCTTCTCCCAAGAGAAATTCGGTGTTCATATCTATCCATTTATCCATTCCATAAACATTGTTGAGCATCTAATATGTATCAGATATACACATGTAGAAAATAACACTTTAAAATCACGCAAAGAAGACGATTATAGCTCAGGAATATTTATCTGGTATTAGAAGACTGTAGAGGTGGAGCCAAGCAACGGCCAAATAAAAACTGACAAAAATCAACATTTGGAAATGAGCAAATGGCAGAATAGGTAAAGGAGGATAAAAGAATAAAATAGAAAATCAGGTAAAATGAGCATTGGAAAGGTCAAGACCAGTGACTCTCAACTTGTGGGTTGTGACCATTGAGGGGTTGCATATCAGATATTTAGATATTATGCATAATTACATTTGTATAATAGATAGAAAAATTACAGTTATTAAGTAGTAATAAAATAATTGTGTGGTTGGGGATCACCGTAACCTGAGGAACTGTATTAAAGGGTTGCAGTATTAGGAAGTTTTGAGAACAACTGGTCTAGACTCTAGATAAAGGTCAATATTAAGAGGAATGGATTGATCAACATTGTCAGCATTGCAAAGAAGTTCATGGGGATATACAGCTGAAAGAGCAGTCAGACTAAGGTCTTGGAGCAGGGCCCATATGTATGTCTGATACATATTAGATGCTCAACAATATTTATGGAATAGATAAATGGATGGATATGAATGCTGAATGTTTCTTGGGAGAAGCATAAAGTTTCTGTTATCCAGTATAATCTGGCTTGCATGCAGGTTAATCTGTTTTTTAAAATGTAACCATATTTGAAATGATTATTTCCTTGTTTCCAAATAAAAGAAACAAAACTAATCTAGAAAGAACATACATTTTCTAGCTAAAATGATCATTTTTCTGCATAAAGTATTTTCTTTATTATTTCTAATAAATGAGTCACAAATTACACAATGAAATATAAAATAATAGTTAATTTCTAATGTTATCAAATGCATGGCCTTTTTGACTGTTTTCATGTTAAAATCAAAAGTCAATTTACTTCTCTCACTAAAGAAATGAGAGAAGTGGCTCTGGGGCAAGAATTTAGCTTGGATTCAGAAAAACTTTAATGAGCTGGAAGTGAGTCAAAAACCATGTACTACTCATTTCAAAATTTTCCTGATTTATTATGAAATTTTCTTTAATATTTTAATACTATTCTCTCTTTAAAAATTGAACTCAATTAACTGAACAACTGCTATGTCAGTTTGAAAGTAGCCAAATCTCCTTTGAAGGGCACAAAGAAATAATTTATGTATCATTAAAAAGTCACTTGTAAGGATTTCAATTTAATTATTTTCCATGAAAGAATCTCAATAAATTGTTACAAATCAAAATATGGTTTTAAAAATCTACACTAATTTGTATTTTATAATTTTACTTTTGATATTTACTTATGATAAGATTAAGCCTAAGCTTATATTCTCTCTGAAGAAGAGTGTAGTAAAGGAATATTCTGAGTAGACTATGGGGAATTCTGGTTGGTTAATGTAAGCTAAATCCAAGAAATTTCTAATTTAGATCCATATATATGCACATATTAATAATTATAGATAGATGGAAAATGCAAATGACATCGTTTTATGAGTGGTGTTGAGATACATTTAGCTTTTCAGAATGAGATTCCCCGAAGCATAATCAGACAGGCAGATTTGCGGCCAATTATTAAGGAACTGTTTCTAGTGGAAGATAGTACGGGAGAGTGGGAAGTTGGGCAGAATAAGCAGAGGTGGGATTTGACAGGATTGTTTTGGGTCAATCTGACTCCAAACAAAGACTGTGATCGCTCACTACTAGTTGGGCATTTGCCAAGGGGCTGCTGAGTTAAGAGGAGAGGGGAGGCAGGGAAAACTCTTCGCAGGCACTTGTACCTTCTATATGTGGCCAGAGCAGTGTTTCTGGTTGGCTGAGGTCTCTGTGAAAACATGAAGCAATGGTGCTCGGAAGCCAAAGAGATGGGTACGTGTGGCAAGGGGTAGATTGGCATAGAAACAACAAGGAGGAGCCACAGTTGTTGAAAGGACCACCAGATAATTCTGTGTTTCTTTTAAGGTATTAAAACTAAATTTCTATGAAAACATCGCCATTTCCAAATTCACTCATTTTGGCTCAGTTTCTGACTCAAAAGTCCACAATGAGGAGATTCTCTGTGGCTAGTTACAGCAAAGTTGTTGCTTAGCTGCTGAGTTAAAATGTCCTTTCATCGTTAGAGACAAAACCAGTTAGAAATACATTTAGGGACATACTGTCCAGTCCAGAAGGAACTGTTCCCCACAGCTTCATTTTTATTTTGAGAGACTCCCTTCCTGTCCTGGCCCGACCCATTCGCTGTGAGTCGATTTTGTGGTAGAATGGACCATGCCTCACAGAGAGAGCTCACACATCATACCTGACAGGTGACCATTTTTCTACTTCACATAGCTTTCCCAGGTCCATACGAGACTGCTTCTCTCCTGTGAGTCATCATCTATTCAGAAAATAATCTTTGCCCAACTAAGTAATTTGTTAGTATGACAATAAAGAGGTCAAATCAATGCACATAGTGATCCTTCAGATCAAAACAGAAATAGGAAATCACTTCTTAATCTTTATTAAGAGTGTGAGGACAGAGCTGGTATGAGAACTCCTTCATAACTTGCTGAGAAAAATCAAGGGGGTAGTTGTTTTGTGACATGAGTTATCTTGGGTTCTGGTGTCCTTGAAAAAAAATCTAATTTTGAAAGAAGAAAGTATACCAGATATTTTAATGTCTCTAAAGATGTACACAATTCAAATTCCTATATTTTCCTATCTCCACAAATGTGTGGTAAAACTTAATTTATAAATTAAGTAAAGCAAGAAATGAATGATAACGCCTAATAGCAAAATAGAATAATTATAACCATATACTCTAATAAAGCTATATGAATATAGTTTCTGTCTGAAATTAACTTGCTATAAAACTGCCACACTCCTTTGCTTGGAATAATGTGTTGGGATACAATTTTTACATGATGAGATAATACGAACAAGTGAATGAGGTAGGCATTGTAATTCATGGATGTAATACACGTACGGTACATATGATAATGCCAGCTCCCACTTGAGTAAATGGGAAGGTAATATGTATGGTGTGGGTGTGTGTCCTGGGCAAGATGCAGCGGGTGGCAAAAGAATGTATTATGCTAATTAGAATGGTGTATAATGAGGAATAATTTGTGTGTGTGTGTGTGTGTGTGTGTGTGTGTTACTTGTTCTTAAACGCACGATTTTGACACATGGTAGACAAGCTTTCTACCACTGACTGGAGTCTCAGCCACATTATGTTTGAAATTTTCATTTAATATTTTGAACTATGACTAATGTCAGGCAACTTACCCCATGGCAAACAAACCTGCTGATGAGGTGTGCGTGTGTAGGGGGTATTGATGGGGCTTCCTGTGGCCTTGCAAAGCCCCTGTCATTAGGCAAGGCCTGCTAATGACTCATTTCCGTCACAGGTAGTTACGCTCATTCACTGCATTGACTCTCACAAATCAAACAGCAGAGGAATCAGTGCTCACCCACTTTTCAAGGCATCCTTCTCCTCTTTCACCCTCTTTCCTCTGTGAGCCCATTTCCAATATTGCTCCTTCTCTTCTTGCTACTTCGTGTGCTTTAAGGATGTTATGTATATGTGTGTGTGCGTGTGCGTGTGTGTGTGTGTGTGTGTGTGTGTGTGTGTGTGTGTGTGTGTGTGTTTGCGTATACAATCTTTAGTTAAACTATAAGGGAAATGGTGCTGAATACTGAAGGTTACATACCAGGTTCACAGGGATGTCAAGAGTTAAGTGATATAATACATGAAATATTTTGAGTCCCATGAAACAAAACAACATATGCATTTGTGTAATTATGATTTATATTCCATGTAGCTATGGCAACATTTTATTTTTATACATATATTCATTTCTTTATTGACATCTATAGCAGAATACAAATGGGCAGTGTTTCAATAGTGTAAGAAAGAGAAAGTATTTAAATTTTTTTCCAGGAAAATATACAATCAGCCATTAAATATTGCACCATTTTCTACAAGCTACCAGTGAGTTGTGTCTTGTGATTTATGTGAATGGAGAGGCAAAGAAAGAAAGATGTTAAAGACTTTCAGAGTCAAGTAATTCTAGATATCCTAACACTCAGTAAGCATGAAGACACTGGAATGCCCTATTGGAATGACAGATGATTAAGATGACTCTGAATTCCTGTACTATCTACATAAGACAAAGCCATGCTTCTCTGATCAGAGTCTCCTAGAAATCTATCTTAAGAACACGGACCATCTAGCTTCCTCCATGGCTCAGCCACATTTCAAACTTCTTTGAAAGGGTTGCTGTTTCTGTTATGTTTAAAGTTTGTTGTAATTAACACACTACTTTCAGATAGTATAATACAAAACAATTAATTTAATGAATTAAAAACATACGGAGGGAAGCATATTCAGTCTACACAATGCAAGATGGAGCAGAAGTGGCAGACTGAGAAGCTCAGAGACCTTGTTCCCTGACTCTGAAAGCAGAGTCTCAGAGCTGCCTTCTTAGGTTGGACTACCAGTTACTCTCACCTCTCAATGTTCATTTCCTTGAGAGTGGGATGCTCATGGCTCCAGTGACTGACTCAATGCTGATTAGGGGTTGTGAAGGGTTTGCTGTGTGACTGGTGACATTCTCTCCTCCCTCCCCCAGAAACACATGGAGTAAGCTGGGAACAAAGAGTCAAAAGAGACACAGACCTAAGATATCCGCAATACCAACTCTACACTATAGGCAAGTTGGTTTAAACACATGGCAGCCACATTAACAGTATACTGACCTCATTGATTCTAACATGTAGCTACATCCATTGTTTGCAGCCTAATTAGAAAATTCTTGAAAGGGTTTCTAGGTTGATATATTTGTTTTTGTGTTGGAATAGCTACCAATTAGCTGTTGTATATTAAATATGAACTATTCTCCACAGGCTCATGTATTTGGACACAAGCTGCTGGTGGTGTTTGCAAAGGTTATAAAACCTTTAGAGAACTGATCCCTGCTGGAGGAGGTATGTCACTGGGGTCAGAATCTGAGACTTAATAGCCTGACCTAATCCCTGTTCACTCTCTCTTTTAGACTGCGGATGCAGTGCAGCAGGCTAGCCTATTTTCCTGTTACCATGCCTTCCTTGTCATGGTAGACTGAATCCGCTGGAGCCATGAGTTGAGATAAACCCTTTCTCACAGAGGTTGCTTTTTTCCAACTATTTTATCACAGTGATAGAAAGAAAACTCAACATCTTAACTTCCCAGAGACTCAGTTTTCAGTTAAAAATGGAAGGGTTTTCCATATCTATAGTCATATTTTATTTTGTTTGTTTTTGTTCTGGTTGTTAATCTAAGTCACAATAATTAATCAAATATACATCTAAGTGTGAGCCATGCTCCACACCTCTGCTTTACCCCCACTCTCCAGTCCTCTCATAGCACAAACCACCTCTGTTAGTTAACCTGCCCCTGTTGTGACAAAATACTTAAGGTAAACAGCTTCAAGAAAGAAAGGCTTACATAGCTCATGGTTTGAGAGGGTTTGGTCCACTCTCACTTTGAGTTTGCAGTGAAGTGGGAGCACGGAACAAGGCAAAGCTCTTCTCCTCATCGTGTCCAGGAAGCAGAGGGCAACAAGGGCTGTACACAATGACCTAATTTTCTCTATTAGGCCTTAAAGGCTCCACAGCCTCCTGGTGCTCCCACACGGCTTGGACATTTAGGATTTTGGAGAACATTTCAGGTCAAAACTAGAGCGTCATCTCACATTTTCAGTATACTTTTTCTCATGTATGTAATCTACACAGAATGACTTTGTGTGTACAAGTACATATACATGTATGCACACATAAGAGGACTTAGGCATGCTTGAACAGTTTACAGATTACTTGATGATCTCATTCTGATTCTTTTTGCTTTTTAAAAATGTTTTCATGCACATTTTATTTTAACAGGCTAACTGCATTGATTCAGGTATATATGACACAGTTTCTGCTGCTTTGTGGCTTTTCTTAATATGTGCCTATGGTGACTGTATTTATTCCCTCTACTTATAAATATACAAACCTCTAACTTCAATTACCACTAGAAAACTGTCTGCTCATATGCATTTCTTATAGGATTTTTAAAGAGTTTCTCGGAGATGTAATCTTCTCCAGGAGGATTGAGACATAAAAATTCATGATTTCACTGAGATTGCTTTCCAGAAAGACCCAAGATTCTACATCTTCACTTCTGTACAAAAGCTGATATTCATCTGTGTTCTCTTTAAAACTTGGTGTCTTCAACTTGACATACACACACTCCTAATCCAACTTTGCATATATACATAGAAGCACAGTTATAGTTATGGATCTACATATATAGAAATACACTTATACATATTTCGATGGAGTATCATATCCTAATGTGTTCTAATATTTTTATCATTAACTTATCTGAAAACACCTTTTGTGTTAATCAGCTTTCAGTCATAATTGTAAAATGCCTGAGATAATAATATTACACAAGAGAGTAGCTTACCTGAGGTCTTGGGTTTGGAAATTTTTGTCTGTTTGGTTGGCTCAGTTGCCTTTGGAGAGCAGGGCATGGTTGAGGCTGTGTGCTGTGTTTGTGGTTACATGGTAGAAGAAACCGCTCATGTCCCAGTAGCTAGCCAGGAAACATGAAGAGGAAGGGATCATGGTCACGTCATCTTCAAGAACACCCTCTTGATCTAGCGTCTTTCTACTGTGCGGCATCTCTTAACGGTTCCTCCCACCTCCACAGTGCCAGCTCTGGTGACCAAGCCTGAACTCATGGCCTGTGGAGGATACCTCTTTTTGTTTTTCTGCATGAATGCTTTCCATCTCTTAAGCTACCTTTCTGTTTCAATGCCTTCACCTGCCCTTGCTTTTGGTTTGCTTGATAGCAGCTCTGTCCTGACAATTGTGTGACTGGTATTGCACTGCGATTTTACTTACTGTCTCATTTTTATATACTTACTATTTGAATTTCACTTTGTAACTATATCTATTTAAGTCATTTCCCTATTTCTGAGTAGGGTAGAATTTTGTCATTGAATTCCAGGAGTTTTCTGTGATTTGATTATGAGTCCCCTGATCATACGTATGGTATAAAAATACTACTATATGTGTAAAAATATCAATATAGTAAATGCTAACAATTGATTAAAGTACTAATAATTAATAAATTTTTATATAATAATTTACTATATAAAATTAATATAATGTACAATTATAATTATGCCATCTATGGCTTGCCTTTTGCCTGTGTTGATAGTATGTTTTGGTGGACAAGTCTTAAATTTTCCTGAAGTCCATTTTTCTTTATCTGATTTTATGTCCACAGTTGATTCACACCTTTCCCTGCTTGTCCATCTTCCCACTCATGAATCCTCCTAGGATTCCGTGCTTATGATTCCTCATGTTCCTTCTGGTTTGCCTGTCTCTTAGACCTTCCCTGTTTTCAGTGACCCCTTATCTCTGAGTCCTCTCCAGTGCATTTTGGGAAGTCCCTTAGTATCTCTTGCCTCAATTTTTCTTATCAAAATGAATAATTTGGTTTGGAGAAGACTGTAGGTGCAATCAGCCATTCCCATCTCATCCCATCCTGTCTAGGCTGTCTTGTCAAGTTCCTACGTTGTAAATTGTTTTTTTTTTCTCCTCCCTTTTTATTCCTTGAGAATAAACATTGATATTGTACTTGCTGAAGAGTGGAGTGTCAACATAAATTGTTTGATTTCTGCAGGGAAGATTTGTATAGTCTCCTGATTTTTAAATTATTGTTTATCTCAGTATGGAAATTTTATTTTGGCTTGTGATACAATATCACTTGTTTTCTTGCTAAGATTTTTCTAACCTTGGTCATTGGGAACCTTATAAATTGGTTTTTATATTCTTTGGACATATTCCATTATTGCAAGGTTTGTTTTTCTACACTTTCTTATTTTCTAGTGCTATAAAATATTCTAGACTAACCTTGCATATTTCCTGCCTTAAGCCTATAACTAACCATTTTCTCCCAAAGGGAACTCCAGTTCCTTTCACTGAAAGTTGTAATTAGAAGCCAAAATTTTGAATTCAGAATTCGAGATATTCTGATAGCTAATTGATGTCATTGTTTCTAGGCTCCCCTGGAGGCTAGAACTTGGGAATAGTGAACACATATATTCTTAGAGTGAACACACACACACACACACACACACACACACACACACACACACACTCCCACTTTTATCTAAGATTTTTGTATGAAGCCATTTGTATTTATATTAACTAAAATAAGTTCATTAAAATGTGTCCAACTCTAATCTACTTCCACACAGAACATTCTAGAATTCTCTGGAACTTCTCACTTTAACAATGAAGCACTTTACTCCATCATTTGTCAATTCTTGTCTTATGCTATAAATTTTAAAATTTGTCTAATTTTTAAACAATTTGCTGAGCATATTTTATTTGCTCATATTAAGTATATTAAGCAGATTTTTATTTGTGTTAATATTTATTACATCTAATTTATTTAGAGTTTAATTAAAAAAGGGGAACTTTATAAATTTTCTATATGTTGCTCCTGTGCCTATTTGGTTGGCTTTCTTTTTCTCGCTTTTTATTTATTGAAAATATATTATTTTCTCATACAATATATCCTGTTTATAATATTCCCTTCCTCTACTTCCAGTTCCTCCCCACCTCCTTCATACCCTACCCCCTCTGGATTCACTCCTTTTCTGTCTCTCACTAGAAGAGAACAGGCTTCTAAGAGAGAACAACCTATGCATGTTGCTTCAGTCTCCTTGAGATCATATGTGTCTTGCTTCATTAATTACGAGGGCATTGTTCTGATGCTTTCTACCCTCTCTGGCTCATACAAACTTTCTGCCTCCTTTTACTCAGGATTCCTTGATTTTTGAAGAGAGGGATTTGATGGAGACATCCCTGTTTAGAGTCTCTTTCTCTCTCTCTTATCCTCTCTCTCTCTCTCTCTCTCTCTCTCTCTCTCTCTCTCTCTCTCTCCCTTCTAATATCGGCTGTGGGTCTCTGCATCAGTTTCTATTTGCTACCAGAGAAGGAATTCTGATGATGACTGGGTAAGACACCAATCTATGGAATATCATCAAAAGTCATATTTTTGATAACTTATTTTTTAGAGCAATAATATTTGGTTCTTCCCTAGGTCTCTGGGCTATCTGGTATCTGGTTCGTGTTGACCTAAGCAGTGTCAGGTATAGGTTCCATTTCATAGAGTAGCTTTAAGTCAAATCAGATATTGCTTGACTGTTCCCACAAGTTCTATGCCAACATTACCTTACAGATATGTAGCATTGCTATCATTTATTTAATAGCTAATATCTACTTATAAGCAAATAAAAAATTTATTTGTGTTTCTGGGTCTGGGTTACCTCCCTCAGACTTTTTTCTAGTTTAATCCATTTGCCAGCAAATTTCATGATGCCATTTTGTAAAATAGCTGAGTAATGTTCTATTGTGTAAATGTACCACATTTTATTTTTATCCATTTTTTTGGTTGAGGGACATCTATGTTGTTTCCAGCTTCTGTCTAATATGAACAACACTGCAGTTAATGTGGTTGAAGAAGTGTCCTTGTGGTAGGATGGTACATCCTATGGACATATACAGAAGAGTCTTGAAGTAGAGTGATCCCCAAGTTTCTGAGGAATCAAAATAATGCTTTTTAACGGGGCTATACAAGTTTACACTCCCACCAGCAATGGAGGAGTGTTCATTCCCATTGCTCGATATCCTCTTCAGCATGAGCTGTCACTTGTGTTGCTGAGTTTAGTCATTCTTACAGATGTAAGATGAACCCTCAAAGTCACTTCGATTTGCATTTCCCTGACGGCCAGTGATGTTGAACGTTTCTTAAGTGTTTCTCAGATGTTTGACTTTTCTTTTTTGATAATATTCTCTACTTTGATCTGAACATCATTTTAAAATTACACTAATTTTTTTGTCATCTATTTCTTGAGTACTTTACATACTTTGGAAATTAGTCCACTATTGGATGTAGAGTTGGTAAAAATCTTTCCCATTCTATAGGCTTTTCTGAAAGATAGTGTCCTTTGCCTTAAAGAAGTTTTTCAGTTTCATGAGGTCCCATTGAGTAATTGTTGATTTTAGTATCTGCACTCTTGGTATTCTGTTCAGGAAGTTGTTTCCTGTGCCAATTTTTCAGGTTCAGTGTATCTAGTTTAATGTTGAGGTCCTTGATGCACCTGGACTTGAGTTCTGTGCAGGGTGGTAAGTATGACTCTATATGCTTTCTTTCTTTGTTTCTTTGTTTCTTTGTTTCTTTGTTTCTTTGTTTCTTTCTTTCCTTCCTTCCTTCCTTCCTTCCTTCCTTCCTTCCTTCCTTCCTTCCTTCCTTCCTTCCTTCCTTCTTTCTTTCTTTATTTATTTTTACTTTTAAAAACAAAAATCAATATATTTTAAATAGGGAAGAATTTTCTTTCTTTTCTTTATTTTTTATTGAATATTTTATATATTTACATTTCAAATGTTATCCCCTTTCCCGGTTTCCCCCGACACCCTGTCTCCCATCCCTCCTCCCCCTGCTTCTATGAGGATGCTCCCCCTCTCACCCACCCACTCCCACTTCATTTCCCTGGTGTTCCACTACACTGGGGAATCGAGCCGTCACAGGACCAATGCCATCCTATGCTACATATGCAGCTGGAACTATGGGACCCTCCACGTGTACTCTTTGGCTGGTGGTTTAGTCCCCAAGAGCTCTGGGGGGTCTGGTTGGTTGATACTGTTCTTCTTCCTATGGGGTTGCAAACCCCTTCATCTCCTTCATTCCTTTTTCTAACTCCTCCACTGGGGACCCTGTGCTAAGTCCAATGGTTGACTGCAAGAATCCACCTGCCTCTGTATTTGTCAGGCTCTGGCAGAGCCTCTCAGGAGACAACTATAACAGGCTCCTTTCAGCAAGCACTTCTTGGCATCTGCAATAGTGTCTGGGTTTGCTGTCTGTATATGGGATGGATGCCCAAGTGGGGCAGTCTCGGGATGGCCTTTGCTTCAGTCTCTGCTTCATGCTTTGTCTCCATATTTCCTCCTGTGAGTATTTTGTTGCCCCTTCTGAGAAGGACTGAAGCGTCTACATTTTGGTCTTCCTTCTTTTAAGGCTACATACAGTCTGTGAATTGTATCTTGGTTATTCTGAGCTTTTGGGCTAATATCTACTTATTAGTGAGTACACACCATGTGTGTTCTTTTGTGACTGGGTTACTTCACTCAGGATGACATTTTCTAGTTCCATCCATTTGTCTTAGAATTCATGACAATTCATGAACATGGGAGATATTTCCATCTTCTGAGATCTTCAATTTCTTTCTTTGGGGACTTGAAGTTCTTGTCATACAGATCTGTCACTTGCTTGGTTAGTGTCATATCAAGGTATTTTATATTATTTGTGACTATTATGAAGGGTGTCATTTCCCTAATTTCTTTCTCAGCCCATTTATCCTTTGAATATAGGAATTTATATTTGAGTTAATTTTATATTCAGCTACTTTGCTGAAGTTGTTTATTAGTTTTAGGAGTTCTCTGGTGGAATTTTTGAGGTCACTTAAGTATACAATCATATCATTTTCAAATAGTGATATTTTGATTTCTTCCTTTCCAATTTGTATCCCTTTGACCTCCTTTTGTTGTCTAATTGCTCTAGCCAGGACTTTGAGTACTATATTGAATAGGTAAGGAGAGAGTGGACAGCCTTGGCTAAACCCTGATTTTAGTGGGATTGCTTTAAGTTTCTCTCCATTTAGTTTGATGTTGGCTACTGGTTTGCTGTATATTGCTTTTACTACGCTTAGGTATGAGCCTTGAATTCCTGATCTTTCCAAGACTTTTAACATGAAGGGATGTTGAATGTTGTCAAATGCTTTCTCAGCATCTAATGAGATGATCATGTGATTTTTTTTTCTTTGAGATTGTTTATATAGTGGATTATGTTGATGGATTTCCACGTATTGAACCAAACCTGCATCCCTGGGATGAAGCCTACTTGATCGTGGTGAATGGTTGTTTTGATGTATTCTTGGATTTGGTTTGTTAGAATTTTATTGAGTATTTTTACAATGATATTCATAAGGGAAATTGGTCTGAAAATTACTTTCTTTCTTGGGTCTTTGTGAGGTTTTGGTATCAGTGTAACTGTGGCCTCATAGAATGAATTGGGTAGTGTTCCTTCTGTTTCTATTTTGTGGAATAGTTTGAAGAGTATTGGTATTAGGTCTTCTTTGAAGGTCTGATAGAATTCTGCAGTGAACCCATCTGGTCCTAGGCCTTTTATGTTGAGAGACTTTTAATGACTGCTTCTATTACTTTAGGGGTTATGGGACTGTTTAGATGGTTTATTTGATCCTGACTTAACTTTGGTATTTTGTATCTGTCTAGAAACTTGTCCATTTCATCCAGATTTTCCAGTTTTGTTGAGTATAGGCTTTTGTAGTAGGATTTGATGATTTTTTTGAATTTCCTCAGATTCTGTTGTTATATCTTCCTTTTCATTTCTGATTTTTTAAATTTGGATACTGTCTCTGTGCCCTCTGGTTAGTCTGGCTAAGGGTTTATCTATCTTGTTGATTTTCTCAAAGAACAAACTCCTGGTTTTGTTGATTCTTTGTATAGTTCTTTTTCTACTTGGTTGATTTCAGCTGTCAGTTTGATTATTTCCTGCACTCTCCTCCTCTCTGGTGTATTTACTTCTTTTTGTTCTAGAGCTTTCAGGTGTGCTGTCTAGCTGCTCATGTATGCTCTCTCTAGTCCTATGAGTTTTCCTCTTAGCACTGCTTTCATTGTGTCCCATAAGTTTGGGTATGTTGTGCCTTCATTTTCATTAAATTCTAAAAAGTCTTAAATTTCTTTCTTTATTTCTTCCTTGACCAAGTTATGATTGAGTTCAGCTCAATTATATTGTTGTTCAGCTTCCAGTTATATGTAGACTTTCTGTTGTTTTTGTTGTTGTTGAAGACCAGCATTAGTCCGTGGTGATCTGACAAGAAGCATGGTATTATTTCAATCTCCTTGTGTTTGTTGAGGCCTGATTTGTGACTGATTATATGGTCAGTTTTGGAGAAGGTACCATGAGGTGCTGAGAAGAAGATATATTCTTTTGTTTAGGATAAAATGTTCTATAAATATCTGTTCAATCCATTTGGTTTATAACTTCTGTTAGTTTCACTTTGTCTCTATTTAGTTTCTGTTTCCATGATCTGTTCATTGATGAGAGTGGGGTGTTGAAGTATCCCACAATTATTGTGTGAGGTACAATGTGTGTTTTGAGCTTTAGTAAAGTTTCTTTTATGAATATGGTTGCCCTTGCATTTGGAGCATAGATGTTCAGAATTGAGAGTTCTTCTTGGTTGATTTTTTCTTTGATGAGTATGAAGTATTCTTCCTTATCTTTTTTGATAACTTTTGGTTGAGAGTTGATTTTATTCTATATTAGAATGGGTACTCCAGCCTTTTTCTTTGGACTATTTGCTTGGAAAACTTTTTTCCACCTTTAACTCTGAGGTAGTGTCCGTCTTTATCGTTGAGGTTCATTTCCTGTATGCAGTAAATACTGGGTCCTGTTTATGTATCCAGTCTGTTAGTCTATGTCTTTTTATTGAGGAAATGAGTTCATTGATGTTAATAGATATTAAAGAATAGTCATTGCTGCTTCCTGTTATTTTTTGTTGTTAGAGGTGGAATTATCTTTGTGTGGCTATCTTTTTTGGGGTTTGTTGAAAGAAGATTACTTTCTTGCTTTTTCTAGGGTATAGTTTTCCTCCTTGTTTTGGCATTTTCCATCTATTTCCTTTGTAGGGCTGGATTTGTGGAAAGATATTGCATATATTTGGTTTTGTCATGAAATATCTTGGTTTCTCCATCTATGGTAATTCAGAGTTTTGCTGTATATAGTAGCTTGGTCTGGCATTTGTATTCTCTTAGGGTCTGTATGACATTTGCCCAGGATCTTTTTTCATAGTCTAACTTTAAGAAGTCTGATGATATTCTTATAGGTCTGCCTTTATATGTTACTTGACCTTTTTCCCTTACTGTTTTTAATAGTCTTTCTTTGTTTAGTGCATTTGGTGTTTTGATTATTGTGTGATGGGAGGAACTTCTTTTCTGGTTCAATCTACTTGGAGTTCTATAGGCTTCTTGTATGTTCATGGTCATTTCTTTCTCTAGGTTAGGGAAGTTTTCTTCTATAATTTTATTGAAGATATTTACTGGCCCTTTAAGTTGGAAATCTTTGCTCTCTTCTATACCTATCATCCTTAGGTTTGATCTTCTCATTGAGCCCTGGATTTCCTGGATATTTTTGGTTAGGAGCTTTTTGCATTTTGCATCTTCTTTTACTGTTGTGTCTATGATTTCTATGGTATATTCTGCTCCTGAGATTCTCTCTTCTATCTCTGGTATCCTGATCTCTTTCCTAGTTTTTTATCTCCAGGGTTGTCTCTCTTTGTGATTTTGTTATTGTTTCTATTTCCATTTTTAGATCCTGGATCATTTTGTTCTGTTCCTTCACCTGTTTATCTGTGCTCTCCTGTATTTCTTTAAGGAAGTTATTTATGTCCTTTGTAAAGTCCTCTATTATCATCATGAGATGTGATTTTAAATCCAAATCTTGCTTTTCTTGTGTGTTGCAGTATCCAGGAATTTCTATGGTGAGAGAACTGGATTCTGATGATGTCATGTAGCCTTGGTTTCTGTTGCTTAGGTTCTTGTTTTTGCCTCCCACCATCTGGTTATCTCTGATGTTAGTTGGTCTTGCTGTTTCTGATTGGATCTTGTCCTGCCTACAGTCCTGTGATCCCTTGAACCTGAGATCTTAGGTCTGTTAGCATTCCTCGGGAGACCAGCTGTCTCTGTGTGGGATTTGGTTATGGAGGGCTGTGGGACAACCTTAGCTCTTGGGCACAGATGGAGACTGGAAGAATTCTGTCCCCAGCTGCTCCATGGTTCCTTTGCCTTGTGTGTTCCTGGTGGGTCCCTCTTTGGACAGTTATTGGAGCATAAGTGGTGATCTCAGCAATGGCCTTAAGAGTTAGAGCACTCCTGGGAGAACAGCTCTCTCAGGGTGGGATATGGGTATGGAGGGCTCTATTTACATTCTTCTACATGTAGATATGCTGTTAGACCAGCAGCATTCCTTGAAGATGCTCTCTTTTTTTTCCCAGCACATGTTTCTGGTTTCTTTACTTAAAAAATCTGGTGCTCTTGAGTGTGTGGATTTATAACTGGGTTTTCTGATTGATTCCTTTGATCAACCTGTCTATTTTTAATGTCAACACAATGCAGTTTCTATTACTATAGCTCTGTAGCAAAACTTGAAATCAGGAATGGTGGACATCAGAAATGTTGGAACATCTGGCAGTTCTTGTACTGTTCAAGATTTTATTAGCTCCCCTTGCTTTTTTGTTTTTCTAAATGAAGTTGAATTGGTTTTTTCAATATCTATTGAGAATTATGTTGGAATTTTGATAGGAATTGCATTGGATCTGTGAATTGCTCTTGTTAGTATGGCCACTCTTCTTTTCTTTTTTTTCCTACTGATCCATGAGCTTATGAGATATTTCTATTTTCTGATATCTTCTTCAATTTCTTTCTTCTAATACTTGAGATTTTATCATATGTGTCTTCTACTTGTTTGGTTAGAGTTACCCTATGCTAGTTTATATTATGTGAGGGTATTGTGAAAAGTGCTGTTTCCCTGATTTCTTTCTGTCCATTTGTCATTTGTACATAGGAGGGTTACTGATTTGTTGTTGTTGTTAATCTTGTAGCCTGTCAATTTCTGAAAGAGTTCATCAACTGTAGTATGGGACAGTGATCTGTGACAAGCAATCTGACACCTGGTTGAGCATAGGTGTAAAATCTGGGCGACCCAGTGGAATAATCCACAGGGGACCAGAAAACTTTAGGCCAATGCTCCTGGGAGGCTTTTGGCTCCAGTCAAGGTCAGGTACCACCCCTCCTCAGGTAGAGGCGAGGCCACACAGTCCCAAGCCATCCCTATGTTAATGAGACACCTAGAGGCTTAGCCATGCTCCCTCCCAGTTACTATATCTGTCTCGCCTCTCCCAGAAAGGCAGGGGTACAATTCCATCGAGGCCACTACACATGATGAAAATAAGCATCTTAGAATTATGGACTGTCTCTTCATCTGGACCTGCTGTGGGAAGCGAGGGATCTGGCCTTCGATTAAGAAACCTCATCTAATCTCTCACAGAGGGCTTCCCAGTGCTCCCAGACGGTTCCTATTCACCCAAGCCTAAGCAGCTAGCCCTGTGCCCCAAGCCTCCTAAATCTGGTCTTGGTGGGAACCCCAGCTGTGCTCCTGCTAGCCCATCTGCAGCACCCTGCAGCAACTTCGGTGGCCCGGCCTAGAGAACCCATGCAGATGGTTGCCCCGTGTTCCCGAGAATGGACCCCTCCTCCGCCCATGGGCAGAGCCTACAAAGGCTTCCCACAGCCCCCACCTGCCCTTTGGACTGTGTGGGAAGAGGCTCGGCCACTTCCCGAGTGTCTCCTGTCCTACCCAGAGCCGTAGCGCCCGGGACAGTCACATGGGGCTTCTTCCCACTGTGCCAGGCTTGTTCCAACACTGTAGGAGTTTCCTTGTGCAATTTTTAGGGTCACTTATGTAGTCTATCATACCATGTGTAAATAACAATACTTTTCCTTTTCCCTTTCCAATTTTTACCCCCTTAATCTCCTTCAGTTATCATATTGCTCTAGATAAAACTTCAAGTACTACAGTGAATAGTTATGAAGAGGGTGAACACATTTTTCTTATTCCTGATTTTAGTGAAATCGCTTTGATTTTTTTTGTTTGTTTGTTTAATTTGATGTTGGTTATATACTTGCTGTAAATTGTCTATGTTATGTTTAGGTATGTTCCTTGTATCTCTAATCTCTCCAGGAATTTTATCATGAAATAATGTTGGATTTTGTCAAAAGTCTTTTCTGCAGCTAATGAGATGATCATGTGCATTTTTAAAGTTTGTTTATATAGGGAATTTTATATTTATTGATTTTTATATATTGAACTATCCTTGTACCTCTGGGAGTAAGCCTACTTGATCATGGTGGATGACCTTTTTTGATGTGTTTTTGCATTCAGTTTTCAAGTGCTTTATTTAGTACTTTGCATCTATGTTCATAAGGGAAATTGATATGAAATTCTCTTTGTTGAGTCTTTATTTGGTTTGAGTATCAGAGTAGTTGTGGCCTCATAAAGTCAATTGGACAAAATTCCTTCTGTTTTGTGGAATAATTTGAAAAGTATTGGCATTAACTCTTATTTGAAAATCTTTTAGAATTATGTGCTAAAACCATCCTATCCTGGGCTTTTCCTGGTTAGGAGAGTTTTAGTGACTCTCCTATTTCCCTAGGTATCATAGGTTTATTTAAATTGTTTATCCAATCTTGGTTTAACTTTGATAATTTGTACTTATTATGAAATTATTCATTTCTTTTAGATTTTTCCAATTTTGTGGAATACAGGTTTTCAAAGTACGTTCTTATGACTGATCTTCTGAATTTCCTTGGTGTCTGTTGTTTGGTCCTACTTTTTTTGTTTCTGAATTTTTTAATTTGAAAATTCTCTCTAAACCTTTTTAGTTATTTTGAATAATTTTCTCTAAAAAGAGACAATTCTTTGTTTCATTGATTTTTTTTGTATTGTTCTCTTCATTTCTATTTTATTGGTTTCACCCTGAAGTTTGATTATTTCTTGCCATCTACTCCTTTTGGGTGTGTTTACTTCTTTTTGTTGTAAAACTTTCAGGTATGATTTTAGGTTGCTAGAATGAGCTCTCCCCATTTTTCATGTAGGCAGTTAGTACTATGCTGTGACCACCTAACACAGCTTTAATTGTGTCACATAAGTTTGGGTATGCAGTGTATTTATTTTCATTGAATTCTAAAACACCCTTAATTTCTTTCTGTCTGTCTTGACCTATTCTTTCCTCATTCAGTAAAGAGATGTTCAGATTCCATGAGTTTGTAAGCTGTTTGTTGTTTCTCTTGTTGGTATCTAGCTTTAGTCTATGGTTGTCTGATAGGAAGCAGGGAGTTATTTCATTTCTCTTGCATCTGTTGATAGTTGCTTTGTGTTCAAGTATGTGGTCAGTTGGGAGAAAGTTCCATGAGGTGCAGAGAAGAAAGCATATTCTTTTGTTTCTGAGATGTTCTGTAAATATTTTCTAGGTCCATTTGACTTACTACATCTGTTAGCTGAATTGTTTCTCTCTTTATTTTTTGCCTGTGTGACAAATTCATTGTTGAGAGTGTGATACTGAAGCCCCCACTATCAGTGTCTTTGAAGCTGTAGTCATGTGTCTTTTATGAACTTGGGTGTTCTTATGTTCTTATGCAATATCTTTTTGGTGGATTTTTCTTTGTTAAGTATGTAGTGTTCTTTCCTATCTCTTCTTATTAGTTTTGTTTTAAAGTCTATTTTATCAGATATTAAAATTGGTACACCAGCTTGTTTCTTAGGTACACTTTATTGGAATATCTTTTTTCCTCCTTTACCTTGAGGTGATATTTATCTGTGATGTTAAGGTGTGGTTCTTAGATGCAGTAGAAGGATGAACTCTGTTTTTACATCCATTCTGTTACTCCATGCCTTTTTACTGGGGAATTGAGACCATTGACATTCTTATGTCAGTGAGCAATGCTTGTTGATTCTTTTTATTTTGTTATTTTTGTTGTTGGTGGTGTGCATGTGTGTGTGTATGTGTGTGTGTGTGTGTATGTGTAAGTGTGTGCGTGCGCACACATACACACATCCCTTCTTTTGATTTTGCTGGTGTGAGTTTATTTATTTTCCTCTGTTTTCATTGGTGTATTTAGCCTCTTTAGATTTGAGCTTTCCTTCTAGAACCTTCTATAGGACTGGATTTGTAGATACATATTGTTTAAATTTTACTTTATCATGAAATATCTTATTTTCTCCATCTATTGAAAAATTTCTGGGTATAGTAATTTAGGCTAGCATCTATGGTCTCATAGAATATGCTGCACATCTGTCTAGGCTCTTCTAGGTTCTAGAGTCTCCATTGCAAATTCATGTGTAATTCTAATAGATGACTTTACATGTTACTTGGTCTTTTTCCCTTGAAGCTTTTTACTTTGTTCTGTGCATTTAGTGTTTTCATTATTATGTGGAGAGGGGACTTTCTTTTCTGGTCCATTCTACTTGATATTCTATATGCTTCTTGTAACTTTATAGGCATGCCCTCGTTTTTGGATAAGAAAACTTTCTTCAATGATTTTCTTGATAATATTTTCTGGGCCTTGAGGTAGGATGCTTCTTTTTCCTCTATTTCTATTATCCTTAGGTTTGTTTTATTCACAGTGTTCCAGATTTCCTGGATTTGGGGGTGGGGGTCTTCAGGAATTTTTTTAATTTAACATTTTTTGACAAATTTATGCTTTTTAAAAAAAAAAAAAATCATATCTGCAGTGCCAGAGACTACCCCTTTCCTCTCCTGTGTTCTGCTGGCGAAGCTTACCTCTGTTGTTTCCGTTTGTAATTCTAAATTTTTCATTTTCAGGCACTCCCAGTTTTTGTTTGCCTTATGGCTTCTATTTCCAGTTTCAAGCTTTGAACAGTTTATTTGTTCCTTCAACTACTTGTGTTTTCTTTAATGGATTTATTCTTTTCCTCCTATTGTTTGCATTTCCCTGGATTTCTTAAAGAGTTTTATTCATTTCTTCTTTAAGGAATTTGATCATCTTCATATAGTTGGTTTTTACAATCCTTTTTCTTGTGTTTAGCTATGTTGGAATACTCAGGACCTGATATGGTAGAACAGCTGACCTCTCATGTAAACATAGATAGTGTCCTGCTGTTATTGATTGTGTTTTTATGCTGGCATGTAGGCATCTATATTTGGGATTATTATAGGTTTATGTGTGATTTCTGGGTTTGTCTTTAATTGGTGGGTGATTTTCTCCCTAGTTTCTGTTTCTTTTCTGGATTTTCAGAGTATGATGCTGTGTGTTGCCTGTCTTCCTGGCCTACTCAGCTGATGTCTTCACAGGCAATGCCTCCTGGTGCTGGAGGCTGAGATACTGGGATGAGTTGGGAGAAGGTCTTTCTGATCTGTTGGGGATAGGGTCAAAGAGTAGAGACTACAGGAGGTTTCCATCTACAGAGCTGATGGTAAGACTGGGAGGATTGGATCTCAGGAGCAGTAGAAGGGATGCAGGTCTGCTTTCAGCCTACTTGTTGCCCTGGGAGGAGAAGCCCTTGGTTTAGTAGGGGTGCCTACTAGGATTGGGGTCCAGGAGCAGAAAGCAGGGAAACTGATCCAGGTCTTGTGCTGCAGAGTTGGGAATGAGATTGGGAGAGATGATCTGGGGGAACAGAGACAGAAGAAAAAGTCTGTGGGAAGCCTACCCAGTTTTCTGGCAGGCATGGTCTATGGGTTAGTAGGGAGATGGGAAATGGGATAAAGCAACCGAGTTTATCAGGGGCTAAAGTCGGGATACCCTGTGGGTTCCACAGATAAGGGAATCAGAAGAGAAAGGCTGAAGCTAGTGTTCTGTTGCAGCACTGGAGATGCTGGGTGACTGGACCTGGGGGAATAGAGAGAGAAGATAAGATTTTCTGGCAGCCTACCTAGTTTTCTATATCTTAACTAATTGTTATTTTTGCTAACACAGAATATGGTACATTCCCACGTTTTTGATTCCCAGTGTGCAGGAAAATATTCATATCAATTTTATGTCTTACAATTTTGTTATGTTGTTAATTTGGGAGATTTTTTATTATAATCATGTTATCTAATATATGATTTCATTTTTCCTTCTTAATTTATATCATTATCATTTTTTCTTATGTTAGTGCATGAGCTAAGATCGCAAGTTACAAGAGTATTATTAGAATATTAAGAAAGGGTATTTTCTACTCATGTTTTCAGAAGAACGTATCCATTTTTCTCATGTTTGGTGAGATGTTAGCTACTGGTTTTTTATACATGTTATTTATAAGTTGAGGAAGATTTACTTTACAACCTATTAGGAGTGATGAATTACAAGACAGGGTCCTGTCAAAAGACTAATTTGATTTGACAATATGGTTTTCTTCTTAATACATGGATATATTAGATTACAAAGGTTTAAAGAGTACTCCTTCCACTTCTGTTTTCTGAGAAATAGTGGAGAGTTGGTTAATCTCTAACTAATATAAAGGTTTAGTGAAGTTTATCAAAATCCCCAAGCCAAACATTTTCTTTTCTGAAGGGTTATCAATGACTAGTTGGTGATTTATTTAACGTATTTATCACCTGAAGTGCTATTCCAGTTATTTCTACTTTTGTGTTTTGGTCACTTATGAGTTTGCAGCAATTGATTAATTTCATGTTTTCATAGAATTATTCATAATAGCGCTTCCTTATCATTATAATGTATGTAGGGTCAATAGCGATGGCAATTCACTTGCCTTTTGTATTGGCAATTTATATCTTTAAACCTTTTTCTCTTGTGTCTGGCTCATCCTTATTTATTCCATTGATCTTTTGAAAGCACCAACCTTAGATTTCATTAATCTTTTCCATTGCTCTGCTTTAAACTTTATAGACTTTTGCTTCAAGTTTAATAATCTCTTTCCCTGCTTTCTTTAGCTTCTTAGAATGGAAGCAGATTACTGATTTTAAATCTTTTTATACCATATGCATTCAATGCCATAAAATCTGCTCTAAGTATTGCTTTAACTTCATACCTCAAATTTTGGAAAGTTCTATTTTAAAAGTCATTTGCTTTAAAATACTTAAAGTTTTACTCTCGTGCTATTTCAAAGTGTGCTCTTTAGTTTCCAAATATTAGGGAATTTTCTTTATTTGCTTATTACTGTTGTGTTCTGACAATACACTCTGATTTCTACTATATGTGTAGTAAGGTGTTCATAGCCTATTGTGAACTTGGGGAGTGCTCTTAGTGAGCTGCAGGATGACTCTGTCTAGGATGGATGAACTTGTCTGCAAGTGCCCGTTAGAATAACTGACTGATAACTCAGTTCTTGTCAACTGTATCTTTATTGATCTTTTGCTTGCTTGGTCTATCAATAACTCCATGGGGTGGGCTGTTGAAATCTTCACCATAATTGTGTAGTTGTCTGCCTATCTTCACTGTTCTAGCTGTCTCCATCCTATATATTCTGACATTTGTGTTTTTTTGTGTATTTCCGTGTTTTAGGGGTTTAATATATTTAATATACACCTCCTGTCTCCATCCACTTTCTCATAGTAGCATTTCCTCATCTCTAAGTTTCCTTGCTGTAAAGTCTCCACCCGGAATTAACCCAGCTATTCATGCTGAGAGTAATCTCACCAGAGAACACATGGATACTCGTGAAGCTGAATAGAAAGTTTATATTGCCAGCCAGCGGCTGCACAGGGATCTTACCCAAATCATTCAGCCCTGAGCCTCACTATTCTTTGCCTTTTGTACACAAACAAAACAAAACACAAAACCAAAACAAACAAACAACAAAATGAAAAACACATCCTGATTGACACACTTCAGTTAGCAAGAAGTTAGTGAAGAGCGATACTGTTGGGCATGAGTGGGAGAAGAGGCCCTTGGTTCTGCAAAGGCTCCATGCCCCAGTGTAGGGAAATGCCAGGGTGGTGAGGTGGGAGTGGCTAGGTAGGTGGGGGAGCACCCTCATACAAGCAGGGGGAAGGGGGATGAGACAGGGGGCTTCTGGAGAGGAAACAAGGAAAGGGGCTAACATTTGAAACATAAATTAATAAAACGTCCGATTAAAAAAAAAAAAGAAGCCAAAAAACAAGGTACTAATACATTAAGAGACCTTCCCAGATCCTGGAATTATGGACTAGGTCTTTGCTGGATTAGGTCTTCTTCCTGTTTGAGCAGGTGTTGGGACCTATGTTGGGGTTCTAAGGTCAGAACAGTGCCTCCAACATGGAATCAGTTGTGCTAAGGTCTCTGGGCCCTTTAAAAGGTCTACCTATTTAAAAACTAGTTTGTTGTTCCTCTGTTTTAAATTGGCTATTGTCTGTATATTTAAAGTGAGTTTATTTAACTATTTATTCTACCATGAGAGACCTCTATTTTCTTTCTATTCTTAACTGAAAATTTAAATGACTACATTTAATCCATTGGTTAGGGCAAAAACTATGATTCTTAAAAGAACTGTTTACAAGGAATGACATAAATTTTTACAATATACATTTTAACGTATTGATGCAAATCTTCAAATAGCACTGCATTACAGGTGCCTTAATATTTTCATTCCTGATTTTAATTTTTGTATTATTGCTCTCATTCACCTATTTATACTATAATATCTCAAAGTAGTACAGTATTACTTTAACATCATTTCAGGTTTATTAAGAATAAAAAATTACTGATAAAATATTATATGTTTGTTTTCTTTTATTTTGTAAGATATTTAATTATATTAAAAGTTTCATATTTTCCAAATCTGATTTTACATTTAATGTGTGTATGCATGTTTGTGTGTTTGCTTGTGTGCATGCACTTGTGCAAACATGCTTACATGCATGTATGCAGAGTATGGTGGTTAATGGACCTCTTAGGGAGTCTGTTCTTTTCATCTACTATGGGATTCCCGGGGATTGATCTGATATCAGATATCATCAGGCTTGGTGACAAGTGCTGTAATCATCTGAACCATCTTGTCAGCCCAAAGATTTCTTCTAATTAAAGAACTTCTTAAAGCATTTCTGTGAACAATTTTCTGTTTTGGGAGGGAGAGTTTGTTCTATGTTGTGTTTTCGGAACATTCTATGGTTTGGTTCTGTCATTAGTCTGGAACAATCTCAGTCACTTGCTGCTTCAAACGATCCCTTTGCCTCCTCTTTGTTCTTGGCATGTTCTCTAGTGTGTCCGACTCTAACTGGATTGCAGCTCTCTCCATCTTCTGGAGAGGACCATCATTTCTGTCCAAAGTATGTGGCCTTGGATTTTCACAGCATATCTTCTAAGGTCTTCTTCTCCATTCTGACTGACACAGCCTAACGGCAAAACACCTTATTTCTGCCCAGTTCTTTCATACCAAGATAATTAACTCCTTAAGAAAGTCTTTGTTAGAGGAAAAAAAAGATTCAGAGGGTTAGTTAGGTGAAATACACACACATAAGAAAACCCATGGAGTAATGGGAATAGTTGAATCACAGATCTTAGAGAGAGGACGTCACGCTTTACACAGCTGTTGAAGAAGACACCTTGGACATGTGTGCCTAACCAGCCTGTGTTTTGTAAAAGAGAGAGTCCTGTGAGCTAAGTGTTCATTAGGATCAAGGGAATTTCCCAAAGTCATTTTCCCCAGGGAGGTCTATGCCATATTTTCAATGCTAGAGGTTTGTGGTGATATGAGGATCAGTGGGACGAGCCAAACAGTTCAGGTGCTAGCAGTCCCACAGGACAGTAGGAAGCAGTTGTAGAAACAGCTGAATCCATCATACTGAGGAGCTGAGATCAAAGACAGTCCTACAAGTGTCATCAAGAGTAAGTGAATATTGTTCCAGCATGAGAAAATGCAAGTTCTATTAAAAACTGAATTCCCAGGTAACAGAATCCAAGGAATGCACTAGATCTCCATTTTGAAATCGCTCCAATATTTTGATATGTTCTTGAGTGTTATTTTTGCTTATTTTTGTTTGCTTTACTTTTAGTATTTCACTTTGTGACATTTCTGTTGATATATACTGAAACTGGCTGTGGCCAGTTTACTAATTTATCAATTGTCATATGTAAATTTAGTTTTTATTATTCATTTTAAAGCCTCTATATTCCATCTTCTCCCTGAACTAAATGAACAATGCTGCACACCTTACATGACTCCTGGCTCCTTGTTACCACCTTTGAGCCTTCTTATCGCACCCACAGTACTAGGCACTATCTTTCAAATCAGGCTTCTGACTACTGCCACACACAGAGTGACATATCAAGTACAAAATAAAATTTTGCTCTAAGATAATGTGGGCAAAACTTTGAAATCTCCCCACATGTTACCAATAGAGGCATGTGTTTGGATTTAGAAACATTTAATTCATTTTTAGGACATGACCTTAGGGATTACAACATTACAGTCTCTGCTCAATAGGTTAAGAATCTTGAGTTCTTTCAACAGCTTCTCCCCCTATGGCCATGGCATGGAAAGAATACAATTCATTGCTAGACTTAGATCATTTACAGGCTATATTATTGTGACTCTCTATCTCAACGTATCAAACAAGAGCAAATATGACTTTAATGCCACCATGGACACCTGGTTTAGTCTAAGTTAATGTTTTCCAGGGAAATAAGTTTAGAACTATAGATAACATAGGTCTAGTTCTAGAATGGCCACATGGGGAGCAGTTTGGGTTCTGGGGTCTACTCTATACAACTATCACAACTCCTGGTTCGAGTCTAATTTGTATGGGAGCAGATGAAGAAAGAGCTACATTAAGTATGTGACAATTCCATAATACAATACAATGTTGTATTGGAAGGAAAAAGGAAATTTTATTATTAAAGCCCTTGAGCTGTTCAAAGCCCTCAGAAGTAATCATTTTAGATTTAAATCCATGCCAGAAAAATGCATGGTTGGAACCCAAAGGTAATTTTATTTTGGAAAATTTGGGCAAACTCTTTTCAGACACATAAGATTAGTGGAAAAGAGTAAAACTTAGTGGTGCACTTCCAGGCTTCTTAGCTTTTGTTTAGTGCTCAGCTTAGTAACTGTTAAATTTGTTTAAACTAAATTATTCATTTTATTTCAAAATTATAAAACAATTGAATAATTTGGGAGGGGAAGGTAAAGAACGGATCCTAATGGCAGGAAAAAGAGTTCCACCATTTTTATCTACTACCAAGTATGTGGCTGCATTTGAGGTGAGTGACTGGGAGAATTCTGGAAAATAGCAAGAAAGAGATCAGAATCTGATAACATTCAGAGGCCTGGGACTGTGGGACAGTAAGGGAAATACCATTGTCCTCGCTCCCCATTGGAACTGAGGAGAGTGTCCACTTTGTGGACATAAGAGCAAGACAGTTGTAGCAAACTCCATCAGTGTACAATGTGGTGTTAGCAGTTAGAGTGTCCCCATCCTCATGGGCTTGCAGCCCACTTAGATAGTGACCTGAGATCGCACAGCAAGCAGTCTTTCTTTGCAAAGATTCATTTGCAGTGAACCCCCATAGTTCACTTGAGAAATGAGCAATCCTTTGGATTGTGGTTTCTTTAAGAGTCAGAAACTCTTAGATGCCCACATCTCCAGGACATCACAGGTATTCCACCACACTGGTTATCAGGGGCCATCTTATTCCAGCAGTGTGTCTTTTACCTAAGCTGCTGGTTGACCTACACTGTGATGTGTGGGTAGCCCACACAGAATTGAATGGAATGTGACACCCTGAAGAAGACCATCCTGTCATTGGAGATGATGGATGTGGCTAGTAACATGTAGTCTCACACTTGGGACCATGTATATACAGAGGCAGGTGCCTCTGCCTCCACACAGACACTTATTAATAACAGGGCAAGGAGGGAATTTCAGAAGTTTCTGCTGTAGTGCTGCCCCTGGGGACATGTTATGTGTCCTTGAGAAACTCAGTGGTGAATTTGCTGTTGGCCCCCAATATATGCTATGGCTGAAGGAGTTGAAGGAAAAGGACATCCTATGTTGCTGCACCGTCAGATGCGTGTACCAAGGAGGGCTTAAAGGACTCTCTCTGCTGAGAGTCTCTCTCCTCTTTGGTATACATTACAATTAGAGGAGGACCACATAAGAGTCTGCTGCCTTCCCAGCCCAGCCCAGCCCCATGTTCAATCTTATACTGTGGTGACTGCTTTTACCTAAAGAGATAAACCAACTCCAATAGGAGTAGAAAATTTCCACACCTGATTTCTAAAAAGAAACAGATCCCTGGAGACAAGGAAGTCATCCAAGGAACGTCAGAGCACATCTATCATGAGTCCTATGAGCTCACAGAGGACTCCATATACCCAGAAGCTACAGCCATGCGCTCCTTTCATGAGTACATTGAATGTTTGTTCACACAAAGAGTCTCAACAATTTTTGAAGATATGAAAAGTGTTCTGTGTCTGTTCAGGGAAATCAAAACCTATGAGTCAAGAACAGAAACGGTTTAGAAATTATATAAATACATGGAAACTGGGCAGGAGAGGTTTGGATGAATGAGGGGGCACAGAAGAAACGTGAAGGGAAATTTTAAAAAATTCTCAAAATTAATGAAGACAGAAACAACATACCAAATTTTATGTTACCCAGCAAGTTAAGTATTAAGAGAGGATTTGACATCACTAAGAATCTACATGAAAAGGGGGCATTGCAAATAAAATACTAATGTATCTGAAGGGCTCAGAAAAGAACAAAGAAAATTAAAATGATTCGAAGGAGCAAAATGATAAATTGAGAAATAGGCAAAACAGACTCAAAGTATATAAAAAATCAGTAGAACACTTAGTTTTAAAAAATCAAATAAACAAACTTTTGGCTAGAATAATGTTGAAGAGAGAGAATTGGAGGAGATAAAATGAGAGATGATAAAGGACACATGACAACTGTACCTCAGAAATCACTACAAGTTATTGTGAAAGGTGTGAGCTAACAGGCTGGAGAAAAGCCAGAGCAGGTGAGCAAATATGGGCATATGACATGAAATTGAACTGTAGGAATATACACAACAGTAAGACACAAAAGCCAGTAACAAATAATGTATAAGATACATGATAAAAAGTATCCCAGAGGCCGGGCAGAAGCTCAGCAATCAAGAGTACTTGCTGCTCTTTCCAGTACCCATGTTGGAAGGCTCATAATCACTTAATCACTTGTAATTCTAGTTCTAGGGGGATCCAACAACTTGATGATCTGAGGCATCTACATACAAGTGGTGTAAATATGCTTGCATGTGTGAACACACACACACACACACACACACACACACACACACTCAAAGGAAGACTCCATTGACTGGGTGGCTTCATTCATTGCTGAATTCTTATCAAACTGCTAAAGTAATATCAGGTTCTTCTCAAATTAACCCATCGAACTGAAAATGAAGGAGCCCCTCCAATACATTTTATGAGACCAGAATTATCATGTATTAAACCAAAACAAGGAAGCATACAAAGAAGGAAATTTTAGGTTGATGTCTCCGATGAATATACTTGAAAATTTTTTTCCATAAAATCCCAGGAATTGAATATAACAACACATCCAAAAGATCATTCACTGTAACAAATTGATTTCACCTTAGGTGGTTTCAAAACAATACACAGAGCAATAAATGCAATAAATCTCATCAACAGAATGAAAGATTAACTTGCTTCGGGCATATATTACAAAGGGATGCTTAATTTGATCAAGTACATCCTTCATTGAGATTTTCAATTGAACTTCTTTGAAAAGTAGTGACATGGAGCATATTTATGTGCCTCATGATTGAACGATTTATTTTGACCATATCTGCTCAGAACTTTGGCCCATTTCATATTTTCTTGATAATGAACTGTCTGAGTTTCTTTATTATGGCTGTTAATTCCTCATCAAATGTGTGGATTGAAATAGTTTGTCTTGTCTCTTTACTTTTCTTAGTTGTTGCCTTTGCTGTGGAGAAGTTCTTTGGTATTTATCAAAGACAGCATTCTTTCTCTGTGTGTCTCTCTGGCATCTTTGTCAAAGAAAAAAAAGTTGTGCCATATGTGGTGGTGGGTGCTATAAGCCCAGATTTGGGTGTTAGATTCAAGAGATAGAGTTCAAAGCTAGCTTGGGATACATAGAAGTTCTTTGTTTCCAACAAGAAAACAAACCCCACACACAGAAAGAACAAACAGCTACCAAACCAATCCAAAGCAATGGAAGTAAAAGCCGTCGACTGTGAGTGCACAGATGTACTTCTTAATTTTCTGGTAGGAAGCTTGAAGTGGGGTGAGTGGATCTATCTGTTTCCTGGGTCTGCAACTTAATTTTTCCTCTTTTTTCTTTCTTTATGCCACTTCAAATGAGTGTTTTTTATCTAATCTCTGGCTGCCAACTCCTAGGAGAGGAGCACTGAGTGGCTCAGGGCTCATGAAATCCTTTAGTGTGGACTAGATTGTGGAGGAAATGACAAAGTCATTCACTCAGGAACTGGCAACAGTATGGCTACTGCCACAAGATCTGAACAAGATTGGGCCTGTCAACATTTCATCATGGATGGGTTCGACTATTGGCAGTTAGTGGTTGGTGGGAGATGCGGTGCCATTTTCTTCAGCGATCAAGCCCTTGCTGCAGTAAATACCACCTTACCTCTTGCTTTGCTCATGCAAACAGTTCTAAATTCAGTGCAAAACATATTCTCTCTCTCTCTCTCTCTCTCTCTCTCTCTCTCTCTCTCTCTCTCTCTCACACACACACACACACACACACACATACACACACACACACAGATACTTACATAGTCATACAGAAGCACACACACACAAACACACAGACATACAGACAGATACACATACAAACAGACACAGATACACATTCACATATGTACACATTCACACAGACATACAGACACACATACAGACACATACATACACACATACAACACATGCATATACACTCATACACACATTCACACACAGAAATATAGACACAAGCACACATATAGACACAGACACACACTCATACACAATATAGACATACTCATATACACAGGAAGGAATAGACCCACATTCATATAAACACACATTCAGACACACACACTGACACAGAAATAGAGACAGAGATGGACAGAGACACACAGACAGACAGACACACACAACATGAACATAGGAGGGAACATTAGTTGGAACAAGGAAAGGAATATGAAGGGAGATTCAGAGGGAAATAGTGATCAGTGAAAAATATCCATGATATACATAGGTGAAATTGTTTCTAATAAGTGTCCAGGGACGGAACAGAAATGATTGGGGTTTTGAATCAATTGTTATTACCTTGTTTTGTATTTAAATCTTAGCATCAACTCAGACACTCTGTGTGTTCTTTTTTCCCACAAGACATGTCCAAGGTTAACGAACTTGTAAAATCAGACTAATTCATTCGAATAGCATTCAATTTTTATTCTTTAGAAACAACAACCAAAGCCCAACGACAACAAAAACTAAGTTTTATTGATTTTTTGTTTCACATCATGCACCCGAGTCTTGCTCATCTCCCCATTTCCTCCCCTCAAATAAAACACACACAAGCATACTCACAACAACAACAAAACAAGCAAAGCATAGGAAACATCTTTTAGTGGAAGCTGTAGCGTGTCACGGTGTGTCCCACAGTGTACCCCTCTGTCCACACTACTTCACCTGTAAATGTTCATTGTCTGGTTCGAGATCTCTGGCTTTGGTGATACCGTCAATATTAGATTCTCACCAGGACTCCACCCAGTTATCCTGTCTTTGCCCTGTGTCATGGAGATCCTGCAGCTTTGGATTAGCAGAATTGGCCCTTTCACGTGTCCCAGCTGTTCACAAATGAATAGATTTTGGGGTGGGCTGAGTCAGAGCCCTGGACCTGGGCCTGGGTGGTATCTGAGCTGGTCAGCACACTAGCTCTCCTGTATCTGCACCACCAGGGCAAGTTCTCCAGCACTGTCCCAGCTAGGCCACCCAATACTGGCATCAGCAGGAGGCAGGGGCAGCTCTCCAGCTTTCGACTCTTGGTGCAGGCTGGTCTTTGCCTTTATTATTAGGGCCAGCTCCACTGTGTTGCCCAGTTGAGATACAGGGCCTGCTCTCCTGTGTGCTACAGCTGATGAGGGGCAGGACCAGTTCTGGCTGCTGCAGGTAGCTAGGAAGAAAGAGGGAGGGCACCATCCCTGCATCAGCACTGCCTCACACCAGATGAGTGGCAGGGTCAGCCCTTCCTTTGTTCTGCCCTTGGTACTGGCTCACTGGCTCCCTCTGCTTCCATGGTCAACTCTACTGTGCTGTCCGGGTAAGGTACAGGGCATGCTCTCCCAAGTTTTCCAGCTGGTGATGGTCAGGGACAGCTCTAATTCTTCCAAGCTCATGACCCTGTGGATAGCTCTTCTAACTGTCAGAGGCAGTCAGGGGTAGGGAGGTGGGGCATCAACTCTGCATCTGTGCCACCCAGTGGCAGATGAGTAGCAGGTTCAGTTCTCTCATACTCATGCCCTCTGCTCCCTGCCCCCTTCCAGGGTCAGCTTCACTGCATTGCCTGGGTGAAGCACAGGGCTCTGTTCTGAGTGCTGCTGCTGTTGAGAGATGGGACAAGCTCTACAAAGCAGTATATCAACTGAGAGATAAAACCAGTTGTGGTAATATGGGGACTGTGGATGGCATGGCGATCTTCAGGTCTCTGTCTGTCTTCCTTCTCCTGTGCTTTGCTGCCTGGCATTGATTTGATTTGATTTTTTGTGAGTCCTAAGCATAAGACAGCTTTGGCCACCAAACCAGACATTAAGTTAGGATGAACAAAGGATTGTCATCTGCTCTGCCCCTGATTGATATGAGAACAACACCACCAACAAAGTGTCTCTGCTCATTGCTGGAGGGAGGTTGATTTTTATTCTAATAATTATTTTACATATGTGGGGATATGCTGGTTTGGTGGATGACTGCCCTGATCCTTGCTAGTATCTTCTTTTTCTGGTCTATTTCACAGGGGAGCTCATCACTGCCATGACAGTGCCTAGGCTCCCAGGACACCCATAGAGATGCAGCATAGGCAGAAGGGAGAACTATGGAGTTTCTTTCCTCTCCCACTTTCTCATTTATCAATCAAGTTTTTGTCTGCTGCAGAACTTGCCACAGATGTCTTGCTTCCTCTGTGCATATAGGCAGCTATTCAAACATGCCTTCTTTCCTTCGTTTATGTGGCTTTTGCAGAATAGCAGTGTGTGGGTATATGTATGGCTGCATGTGCACATGTGTGCTCATGCATGTATGTGTGAATGACAGAGACAGACACTAGATGTCTTTCTTCATTGCTTTCTCTATTGCACTAGGATCTCTTGCTGAACGCAAATGTTATTTATCTGACTAGTCTAGCTAGTCAACTTGTTCCAGAGATTTCTGCCTTTGCCTTCTGGGTACAGAGGTGACAGGTTGACCTCCATGCCCTGCAGACATTTTGTGTGAGTGTTGGAGACTCTGGTCCGTAAGCATGCATAGCTGGTGCTTTCCCCTGCTGAGCCATTTCCACTGCCTGCTTCTGTTCTAGTCTCTGTATTCCTCATGCTATCTTGCTCTCAGCTATTGAACCACTTGTTCATATTAATTCTTTCTGGTTAGAAAAGTGAAAAATGGTTAATGTTTATCTCTTTGGATCAATATATCAATATTGATATATTTTGATAATATATATTGATATGTATTGATCTAAACAGCAGATATATATATATATATATGACATATATCATATATATATCATATATTTTCAAGCAGGCATATATATAATACACACACACACACAAGTGGATATAATTCTAATAGTTATACCACACAAAGAGTTAAATAATAGTAATAAGTACTTCTACTTACATCTTCTTTTTTTTAATTAGAGCATAGAGGTTCCATAAAACTCCAGGTAAAAAGTACAAGCAATTCTATCAGCAGTCTTGCTCTCTAGACATATGCACAGTTTCTCTGACTACTAAAATGTGTGTGAGACATTTGATAAAACTGAACAAATGATACATTACTAATCACAGTTCATGTTTTAAGTTACCATCCATGAAGGCTAGTGTGCACTTCATGTGGATGGACCGATGTCTAGTAAGAAGTAGCCACCACTGCAGGCTCAGCAGAAGTTTCAAAGCCCTAAATGTACTCTGTACTCTGTCTGCATCCTTTCCCTCGTCTCTCCTCTCTGAACTCCTGACCATCTCTGATCTCTTTAGTGTCTCTGTAATTTTACCTCTGCAAGTTCCATTTGGACAGAAGCCCTTGCAGATTGACTTCTTTCACATAGCAATATGCATTTGTTTCCTCTGTATAGTTTGTGGTTTGATAGCTCATTTATTTTATTGCTGGAGAATATCCCATCATATGGCTCAACCATAGTTCATATGTTCATATAGTGAAAGGAATCTTGCATCCTTCCAAGCTTCAGAAACTGTGAGTAAAGCTGTTGTAAACATTTATGTTCCTGCTTTCATGTGGACATTTTGACTTGTTTGAGTAAGTATAAGGAAGTACAGTTGCTGAGTCACATGATCAGGGGAACTGACCTCTAGTAGGTCCTCTAGTAGTGATGTGCCATGATATAAAACTCCTAGCAATGAATGGGGGTTCCTACCATTCCATATTCTTCTAGTATTTCTTGGATGTTAGTTGTCTTAATGATTTTTTTAAAAAAATGTTGCTGATGATTTTTTTCTGTTTTGATGGTAAGAAGAATCCATCAGTGACTCTATTGTAACCATGTGTGAGCACACTTTATTCAACTCTCACTATTAATATTTTGCAACAAGCTCTCATATCCTAGGTTGGCCTTAAATTCTCTATGCATATGAGGACCTTGAACTTCTGATCCTCCTGCCTCTATCATTCAAAGGCTAGGGTTATAGATGTGTGCCACCATGCCCAGTTTATTTGGTGCTGGGTGCTGAGAACTCAACCCAGAGCTTCATGCATACAAGGAAAACATACTACCAACTGAGCTACAATGTATCCCCACCTCACCTATTACTATTTTAAGGTCTTTTTCTCTTCTGAAAAAGGGAAGCAAACTTGCTTTTGTTTGTTTGTTCTTGGTCATTCTTATTGCTTTGTTTCTTAATGGCGGTAAAGCCAGAAATCAAGGATGATGTGCATATATGTGCACAGAGCACACACTTGTTTGCACAGTGTCAACCAAAGCATGCAATGCAACGATAGATCTTTTAATACACCATCAGTTACTATGGTAGCAAGCAACTCACAGAAGAGAAACAACACTGTCATTGTCAATTTAGAATGTTCATGAAGTAACAGTGCAGGGGCTACACAGTATCATGTCCACAGCCAGCGCATCAGACTCAGTTCTAGCTTATATGACACATGGTTCACTCTGGGAGTCAATTATCTGAATACTCTCATACATTCACAATACAAGCAAACCACCACAAAGCACCCATTACACACCAGTATCATGCTACGAGGCTTAAGTACAGAGAGGTATGGCCACTGCAGTGAATTTCTTAGGATGTAATAAGAAAACTGGTAAAGACATACTCATAAGAAGGTTTTGTGGCCTAAACAATGGCATTGTCATGTCACAGACTGTACATTGTTCATGAATATGCTACAGGGAGTTAGTGTTGGACAGGAGACAGGTGACATGCCAAGAGATCCAGTCATAAATGATGAGGAGCTTAACTAGCTCCCAGGCAAATTTTAAAGATTGTACTAGAGATTAGTTTCCTAAAGCTCATTGTAGCCAAAACTCCAAAGATTGTCATTTGCTGCCAAACCAAAGCCAATTTTTGGAGCAGTACAATTAAGGTCATTCATGTTCCGACCTCTACCTCCCTCTCTGCAAACTTGTCTAATGTTATCCCTGCAAACAGGGTGCATCCTAGTTGCACCAGGCCACTCACTGTTCCCTTTGCAGGACGTCAGTCACCCTCTGTTTCTTCCCCTGCTGCTTTCAGACTATAGTATGCTCTCCTGGTCTCGACCCGTCAAAATCTTACCTATTCTTTTAGTTCGAGTAATAGTCTAGAGGTAAAGATTCTGGGATCTATCTGAACACATACTACTTCCTGCTTCCCTTGGTCTTTATGATACCCTACACTTCTCTTTATTTTACCAGAGGTTGCTTTTTTGCATATGTCACATACTTGTATAGTTATTGTTAATAGACTGGCCATTCCCTTAGCTCTTTGCCCACAAGTATTCAGCACAGGGCATTTATCACTGCATGAATTCAATAATTCAATATTATTCATTGAAGTGCTAAAAGAATCAGTTTTTACTGTCTATGAACGTGGACCCGGGCCTGGAATTGGCAGGTAAGAAGACCTAGTTCCCAGGGAAGGATGACTCCTTTCAACCAGAGACCCAGACATGGCAGAGTGGTAAAAGACCATACTTTGTCCTGCATTAAAAAGGGAATTTACTGTTAGAATATTGCTGCTACTTATCATGAGTCTCCATGAAAGTCATATAAAACACACAGGAAATGTCCCATACCCCAAGCTACAATTTAGTGTCAACTGTTTTCATGCTCTGGCTATTAGGAGTCTAGAGATTCTTGCTCAGAGGCAAATTAGAACTTTAAGGGGAAAGATCAGTGAGTTCCATTCTTGGGATTTCTGAGGGAAGGAAGGATGGTATACGTGGAATCATCAATTGGAGATAGCAAAAACAGATATCTGCCATATGCCTGCCACATGACTGCATGCTGCTGAAACCATTTCTGTAGCACGTAAAAATTAAGCTAGAGTTGATCATTAAGCTAGTCTGTTACTAGGGAAATACTAGAAACTTCTACTTGTATTATTAATACCTTGAGTACAAAGTTAGGCTTTCAAGTTCTTGAGCAAAGAGATGACTTACGGAAAAGTCCCCTTGAAGAGGCTGGCATCTATATTTGACATGGTAGCTTACGGGGAGACAAAGATGTGAAAAAGAAAGCAATAAGGCCAATTATTTGGGAACATTCCCATGACCTTGACTTTCCAGTGTGGGAAGGTTGACATAAGAGTGACCCTTAGCCAAGAAGCCCTGTGCCTGAGATAATCCCCACACTCCTTGTGATCACTAACACCTGGTTCTCTGGCTTGTTACAACCCCTATAGAGCTAGCTCTGCCTTTCCAGCATGAGCTCTCCTTCAGCCCTGGAGATTCAAGGCAGAAGCACAGACGTGGTATTTGACCCATAGACGGGAGGATCATTATGGCATGAAATTCAAGACTGAAAGATTTAAAATGGGGAAGGACTTAAAGAAACACGGGACAGAGTCAGTGGCAAACCAGAGGATTTTACACAGAAGTCAAAAGACTAACAGACCTCTGGGAAAGAGCAACAAAGTCAAGTGGGGTTTAAGAATAAAGGTGCTCTCTCTGGTATCAAAAATAGTGGTGCTGCAGCCATATTTATAATAGCCAGAAGCTGGAAACAACCCAGATGTCCCTCAGCAGAGGAACAGATACAGAAAATGTGGTACATTTACACAATGGAGTACTACTCAGCTATTAAAAACAATGACTTAATGAAATTTGCAGGCAAATGGATGGAACTTGAAAATATCATCCTGAGAGAGGTAACTCAGTCACAAAAAAACGAACATGGTATGTACTCACTGATAAGCGGATGTTAGCCCAAAAGTTCAGAATGTCCAAGTTTCGCTTAACAGTAACCACTGGACTGAGAGGTCCCAGATGGAGGGGTTGGAGAAAGGTCTGAAGGAGCTGAGGGAATTTGCAGCCCCATGGAGGGAGCAAGAGCGTCAATGGGCCTGAACCCCCCCCCCCGGTCGTCCTGGAGTTTGGACCACCAACCAAAGAATACACATCTATTGACCCATGGTTTGGACTACATATGTGGCAGAGGACGACCTCGATGGCCATCAGGGAGAAAGGAGAGGCCCTTGGGCCTGAGGGTGCTAGTGGCCCCAGTAAAGGGGAATGTCAAGGTGGGAATATGGGGATGGGTGAGCTGGTAGGTAGGAGGAGGAATTCCCTCACAGAGGCGGGGAAGGGGAGGGGATAGGGGGTTTCCAAAGAGGAGACCCAGAAAAGGGGAAACATTGGAAATGTAAATAAAGTATCAAAAATAAATAAATAAAATAAATAAATAAATAAATAAATTAGAAACAAAAAACAAAAATAGTGGTGCCTATTAAGAATATAGAAAACTTATATAAAAAAGCTAGGTAAAATGGAATATCATTTAATTTTTACTTACCTTATATAGCTACCATTTTTGAAGTATTAAATATACACATGACATAATAACCTTCTTTATATGTACTATCTATTAAATCATAGTAGTTTTATGAAGTAGATGTTATATTTATTTACTATATATAGACATTATTTGACAAGGTGTAAGACCTCAGCCTAGGTCACATGGTTAATGAAGCTGGGATTAAAATTGGATATATATTTGGAAAGTTTAGTATGAACATCAGTATTTTTATGACACTTAACTTTGGTGTATTTCCAGTACACCTCTGTGAAAGTTTAATTCCTTTTTACACTGTTTTATTTATTTATTTATTGTGCACACAGTAGGTATGCAATGGTGGTGAGTAGAAAGGCAGAAAATGGAATAAAAAGAGCAAGCCATCAGATAGACAACAGACAGGTTTCAATCCTGAGGTCAGATTATAGAGACATTACCTCCGATCTAAGATTATTCCCTCTCCCAGATCGTCTAGGGCATCTCCAGACACCCCTCTGATTCTTCTGCCTATTCTAAGAATTATGATGTGGTCACAGCATGCCAATAATTGTTTAGTAGGACATTATAGGTCTGTAGTAGTTTTTGACTATCTGGTTCTCATTTCCTGAATGTGCTATCTTTTAAAACAAGGTTTGTTTGCACTGTTTCCTCAGTGTGCTATGGGGTCCATTTGGCAAGAAGAAAACCCAAGGAGTGTCGAGCATGAGGATTTTATTTACTCTGAATGTAATATTGATTTTCCACTCCCTGCCCTCTGCAAAAGAGATTACCTGCAGACTAAAGATAAATACAGTGGAGAAGGACTGCAGATCCTTGGATAAATATAATATTCAAAGGCCTGAACAGTCAACTTGGTGAGCAGATACCCTTCTACCAATTGGATGGATTCTCTTGGTACATGAATGCTTGAGGTGCATTTACAATAGAGATGTGGATAAGAAAGAATGTGTACCTTTCAATGTTTAATGTGCCTTAGGAATTGCTGGATTCACACTGCACCTCTCAGATGAGGAGACTGAGGTTTGCTAACTGGCATTAGTCACACATGTAAGAAGGCTTGAGATCAGTTTAGATCGTGTCTCATCCTATATGCAGCAACTGTAGCAAACAGCCATCTAAGATGTCCACTGTTTCTACCCATGCATTCGCTGGAAGCAAACCATTAAATTTGGCAAGGGTTTCTAATCTTGGCATGTGATATTCATATTGAGGTATATACTTCTTGATGCATATGTAATAGAATAATCAGAATGGTAATGAAAGTAATTCAGAGCTGGCTTGTTTCAGGGACTTGACAAATGACCCGAGCTCCTGCTACATGCTAGGCTTGAGCAGGACACAGGCTTGCCTTCCAATGCTTCCCCCATTTACTAGGCTCCTGTTTGCGATGTAGACATGTAACTTGGCTTTGTTGCCTACACTCTTGAAGTACCAATTTCCTCAACTATGAATTAAACTAATGATATCTAACAGACTTGTAAAAAATGTTCCAAAGAGTCCTAGAACACATTAGTGAGCATCCACAGAATTCCTCCTAGAAGTTTTGTTTTAAAGGAAAAGAAATGATGGGCAGCTAGGTTGTGTGATGTTTTGATGGCCACACAGGTGCATCCAGGAGCTTTCTGTCTCTCCCTGCCGATGCTCAAGTTTCCACTTCAGTTTTGTCCCCTAAGATCTTGGGCACTAGCTGCCTTCTGTAGCATTTTTTGTTTTCCCATTGAAATCATTTGGAATGTAGAAGCAGATGAGTTAGCAGGTACTGAGGGTAGAGAGAACTGAAATTCAGACACTGAGTTTTTCATTTCTTTTCATGAAAAGAACTTCAGTGGACATTTCCTGCATCCTTTTCCATCGGTCATTCAAATAAAATCTTAGCGCTGGCTTTTCTAAGAATGATCACGTTAATTTTAAAAGATGCTTATAAAGTATTGCGTAATTGTCCTCTCAAAGCACACTTGTGACTTCAAAAACTATTTATTATAGAACAAATTCTATAGCATACCCTCTTCAGGATATGGTAGGTTTGCTACTGAACAAAGGAAAGCAAAGAACTCATTGGTACTCATTCAGTAACACGATTTGAGAGGAGGTTACATTTAAAGTCAAGTTAAATCTTAGTGGATATTCATGGTTTCTCTTATTCTAGTGAAGTGCCATTTGGGGAGGAAAAAAAGGAAATGAAAATTTGTACTCCTTAACGGACTGGATTTTAGTGTGTACACGACTGGACCAGGGTTAAGCGGCACTATCTTCTATGTCTCTGTCTCTGTCTCTGTCTCTGTCTCTCTCTGTCTCTCCCTTCTCTCCCCCTTTCCCCTTCTCTCCCTCTCTCCTTCCCTCCCCCTCCCTCCCTCCCCCCTCTCTCCTTTTCTTCATCTGTGTTTACCATCTTTTCCTTTGGGACCCCTGAGGAAACTGTGTAAAATATAGCATGCCAGAGCTCCTACAGACTAAGTGAACCTACTCTCCTGGGGTTAATATGGACTGGGTTTGAGCAAGCACACAACTTTAAAAAGCTCTTAAGGTAACTTTTCCTCATAATAAAATTTGGGAAAAAATTCAGGCCTGCCTGTCTCAATCCTGATCTTTGTTTTAAATTCATGGTTCCTTTGCTTAGTTGCAAGATTCCTATTTATTGCCATCTTGAAATAATGGGCTTTGGGTGGAGCCCCATCAACAGTACTTTCTCCAAGTGATTTTCCTCAAAAGCCTAGTTTTGAGACTCTCTCTCACACCTTTCTAACTTCACTGCCTGATACTCTCAGCAACTCTCCCTATGTCCCTAGATCAACCCTGACCTCTTTTATAATGTCTAGCTTACTGCCCCTGTCACATACATTATAGATCTCTAATTCCTGACAGATGGAAGTCCTGAGCTGCCTGGCATATGAAAAACATACTGTAAAGCACCATGACAGGAAACAACTAGGATCTAACATCTGGATTGCTTACCTGTGCTCTAGTCATCAGCTTATAATTCAAAGGATGCCCTTTGTACCTGGCTCTGTGATTCTAATTACAGAGAGGGGAGGACACACCTTACAGGTAAAACAACAGACAAGACCGCACCTACTGCTGCTGTTTTAATTCACTACTAAGACACAGTAGAAGTGATGGGACACAGGATTCAATGTCATTTTCTTCACCTCTGGTAGCTTGTGGGAACTCAGACTGATAAGAGTTGATACTTTATCTTTGTTCTGGGATATAAGGGTATTTGTATTTCTTGCCTTTCCTTTCCTCTCCTCTCTTCTCTCTTCTCCTCTCTCCCCCAGTCCTGCTCCCCCTTCCCCTCCCCTTCCCTCCCCTTCTTTTCTCTCCCTGTCTCTCCATTCCCTTCCCTCCTTTCATTATCTCTTCTTTCTTTTCCTTTTTTATTTTTAAAAACAGTGTCTAAAGAACCCAGACACAATGGCAAATACACAGTGTGGTATATGAAAGCAAAGGAATTATTCTATGGTGTAACTCATTACCAGTTGGGATACCCATCATAGAGAAGGAACTAGAAGGGGTAATATAAGAACCTTCTAGTATACAAAGTTCTATTTAATTTGAACTTCTTTTTGTAGCACTGCGTATTGAACCTAGGGCCTCATGCATGGTACACAAGTCTTCACCAAATATCCTACTTCTTAGTCTAGGTTTCAAACATAAAAATAATTCAACTTTTGATGTCGATAGACCTGTTTTCTTATAATGTTGTTTTATTTTTACAACTTTGAAAAGATTTTATGTGTATGAGTGTATTTCTGCATGCACATATGTATCTATGTACAAAACAAGTGTGCAATGCCTGAGGGGCCCAACAGAGGGTGTTGCATCTTTCCATCCCAAGGAACTCTTTTATAATCAAAGGTTTTTAAAATTATATTTAAAAATATTGGTACTCAAAAGACTGTAGGGGAGTGGCAACATACTTCCTGCTTTATATTATTCATAGTCAGGTATGGGTTGCAGAGTAGAGTAAATATTATAAAACTTCCTGGGGCAGAGGACATCAGGTATGCTTTGAAATGCAGATACAAGTTGAACTGCATGGAGGATGGAGAAGGGGAAGTATGGTATGAGTGAGAACAATATATACTGGACTCAGGAGAATGGGAAGAACTCAGGGGAGCATAGGAAACCATGACTTTGATTGTAATGAAGTGAGTGAGGTCACAAGTGACAGCGGATGAGCATAGGTCAGCTGGGGCCGTTTCAAATGCTGAACATGAGGTGAGCTTAAGGGAGCACTCGTCACTGGAGGGGGAGAAATACACTGCTGAAGGCAGGTTTGAAATCTAGTTTGCCTGTAATCCACACAAGAGCTCATGGGTGTGTAGCCATGATGGTGGTGTGCCCGGGGTTTGAGGGCGAAAGCCTGGACTCTGTCAGTCTCAACTAGGTGGGCTTTGTCATCCATTCCTAATATCCTGGTTAAAAAGTTAAGGAACAGTGAAAAGCAGATAAGAGATCTGTATTCAATGTCACCTGTGTAGGAAGGAGAAGAGATAAAGAGGAAGAGTAATCCCAAGTCCTTCTTTGGGAAACTGACATGAGCTTTGGGCTAAATAGAGAAATATCAGGGGCAAGAGGCTTTAGATTAAAGGATGGACTGAGGTGACAATAAGAAGGACACATAATTAAGCAGTCCTTGTCAAAGTACAGTCTTTTCTGTCATCAAAGTCCTGTTCTGCAACATGTTCAGAAACTCCTTCTGCTGAGGGGACCAACTGGTTCTCATGGGGGAATCGCTCTGGCCTTAGAGTAGGCCTGATCCCAGGGATCACTGTCTTCATCAGTAGGGTGGTCTGTCCTGCAAGGGTCTGCTGTTCCTCACATCTAAGGTTCCTGCAGGTTTCAGATAAGAACTCGTGGCCTCTAGCCAAAGACAAGAGCACAGAAGTAGACACAAGATGAAGGCACAGATGCCAGGCTTTGAGGCTGCCCTTACTACCTGCGAACCTAGGCAGCTTTTAGCTGACCATTCTAGCGGCACTGGCATGGAGATGAGACTAGGAGGTAGAACTTCCCGAATGTGATGAATGTGATGTTAGTCTGGAAGTGAGAGCGCAGTCAAGGTGGAGCAGCTGGGTAGATGTGGAACTTTGGAGGGATGATGATGAATTTGATTTTGGACACAAAAAGAACGAAACTTTCCTAACTGCAGCTGACCTCTTTCCAAAGGCAGCTTTCTGGTTCTCCTCCATGGTCCCTGAAAACAAGGAAAATTTCAAAACAACTAAATCAATGGGGAAAGAAGAACTTGGATGCCCACTCACTGGGCAATATGAGGCAAGTGTGGAACACTAAACTCAGCCTCTTTAGCTGTGAAATGGTGCTGGCTAGTAGGCACCTTCAACTTCTCATAATGAAGGCATTTCTGATATCCAGTGGGAAAAGAAAGGGAGTCAGAGTCTCCCTCCTTTTGACCTTGAGATGGCATCTCTACACCATCTTCTTATTTTTTAATTCTCGCTCATTCTGCATTCCCAGCAGGTTGCTCCTGAACGTTCTATTCTTTCTGTTCTGCTGCAGTGGGATTAAGCTATATAATGGGTCCCATGGTCCCAGAATTGTACATGTAACTCTGACCATCTACCAGGGAATCATTGGGAACCAGAACTCCTTATATCTAAAGACCAGATGGCTCCAACATACTGTCTCTCTTATGTCTAATGAGGAACATTGTGGGTACCATTTCATGATGAAGCCAAAATTTTATTAGTTCCATATTATTTTGCCAGTTTTGTATTTGAAATATCTGAAACAGATTTATGAAGAGAAAGGTTTATTTTGGCTCCTGATCTACAGATTTCAGTCTAAGATTAGGTAACCATATTGCTGCAGACATTTGATAAAGGTCATTTATCAGGAGAGAAGCACATGAAAGAACAAACTCCTGATATGAACCCAGGGCTAAGAAGAGGAGACTGGCCAGGAAAAGAATATCACTTGTGGACCCAAGTTCCCAATGACATTAATCTCCCGCTGTGCCTCATAGTTTCTTCCTTCTCCATCTTTCAAGCTTTTAAAACACAGGACTTTCAGGGGGACATTGAATTCTCAAACCATAGTATATGTCAGGAGATGAAGATTGTTCTTTTATCACATATTTAGAAAGTTTTCCAGCATGAGAGCAAGGTTAATGTTTCTTCATGCTTTTATTCATAATTTAATCTGTAATCACATTAGAGATTATGGCTCTGGTTTCCTAAAGTTTCTAAGCTACATTTAGTCTGTAATGTTTTTCTCCTTTGAGAATCTGACTCAACTGTGCATTCTGCCTACATTCTAAAGTACATTGGAATCACAAAATGTAGTACTTTGTCAAGCTATCCTAAAGGTATGCCAATTTTAATGCTAGGCAAAATAAAGATAAGTAATTAATAAAAATATTAGTCACTAGAAACAATTTATGTAGTTATTTCCAAGATACAATAATAAAGTAACAATAATTAAATATACCATGCTGCAGGACATTAGAGTCAATCTGACTAAAGAATTTATTACATATTTAATTTGCTTTTATTATGACTGTATAGCAAATGCCTTTTAAGTACTGAAAGACATTTAGGCCAAAAATTTTGTTCCACATATGATGCAAGCTACTTTTTTGTACACGTATTCTACAGTTCATTAATACTTTCTCTTATGTATACATAGAACTCTTTTTAATCCAATCAACAAAATTTTTTATTTCACTCGCTATAAGTTTGACATATAATAATCATATTTATTGCCTTATAAGTCAGCTTTTCTTGCTTTTGATATATAAATGGCATAGTCTCTTTTATTTAATTTGACATAATAATTTGAATAATTTGAAATAATCTTAGGCTGTGGTTTAGCCGTAACTCTTAAGATCTGAATTACATGTTCATTGCAAATAGCCAGCTGTGGTCTGTCATGGTTAATTTCTATATGTTTGTGACTTTGACTGTGACCTCATCTTCTATGCAAACTCAAGCACAGGTTCTGACTAAGGGCTCAGCACTCAGGGGACCCAGTTTCCTCAAGAGACATACCTTTCTGTGTCTTCCTTCCTTCAGAATCAGCTCTCTCTGTGCTTCCAGAAGTGCCTGGTGCAGTGGCTTCTGAACTACTCTCCTGTGGTAGTCTTCTGTCCTCACTTGGTCAGTGTAGTGGTGGATAAGCAACAGCAATATTTGAAAGCATTTACTGAGATTATTATTTCAAAATAATAATAAAGGAACATTAATTATGTCTATCAAATTAGTGATTTTCTTACTACCATATACATTAATTAACCACACGTATGTGACTACACTCTAAATATTGGTGTGCAAAGCAGAACAGAGCTTATCTATTGGGGATAAAAAGCTGAATAGAGTCTGTCTAGCTAAGGACAATGCAAGTGTTCATGCACAAAATCTGATAAACATATTATAGAATTATGGCAATGAGTTCTAAGAGAACAGGTGATAATAATTATAGCAGTGGTTTATAGATATTTGCTTAGTATCAGGCACTGTGCTGAAGATTTAATTTTAGTAATAATCCAGAGATACAGCCAATACTGAGAGACACATGGTAGCATTCTCAGCTCATAAATGAGAAACTAGGGTCCATCTGTCAAACAGGAGCTGTACTCCTAGTGAGTGATGAAACTGGCTTTTCCATGCACGCATCTCTTGCTCCTTGTTTAAAGGAAATGGGGAGTTGAGGGAGGAGGTGCTCAGGTCTAGCATGAGTATACATCAGCCCCAAGGGACGTTCAAAGAAGAGCATACACATACACGGGAGACCTTGAGATGGAGAGCAATGCCCTAGGAGTGAGAAACAGGAAATAATGAGGCAAAATGGGCAAAGGATGAAAATGAACCCAGAAAGGCAGACTCCTGTTTCTGATTGTGGGCAGAAAGTGAACATCCCTTGACATACAGGTGATGAGGATGTATTTGAGACTAGGGGTAAAGTGTATTGTAGTTGCATATTTGATCAAAGAAAAGAGAAAGTTACAATATTGACCTTGCATATGATTTCTGTGCTACTGTTTGCCTCATGGGGATTTTCAGGTGTCGTTGAGTTACTGTCAAGCCTGTCAAACACACAGGCTCTTTGTCATCCTGATTGTGTTTGCCCTGTAAACACGTGTGGTCCAACTGCCCTGTCCTTGCTCCACTGCCAAGCATCTGCTTTCATTTATTACTGAGCTCCACCTCAGAAGTTCCAGCAGAAATGTTTTATGATTTGAAACGGTTGGCCAACATTGCAAGAAAAACAAAGCCCACCACCCAGCCTGTGTTCTTAACATGGCACGTTCAGTGTGCTATTCTACGATTTAGGCATTCAAGCTACAGACATCACAACCACGATGAAACATGTTTGAAATGACATTTACAGCACTGCCAGTGATCTGTGGTGTTTTATCATTTTGTTGACATATTAATGTTTCAATATCAAATGGGTAATGCAGTTCATACAGACAATTGACTGTGTCTAGGGATTCTTAGTTATTCTTTTCTTCTCTGCAGTGCTTGGGATTGAACCCAGGGCCTTGTGAATGCCAGGAAAATACTCTTCCTATCAAAAGAAAAATATCAACCATCTTTGCTACTTTTTTCCAATTTGTATGACAAAGGGTATGTAAGGGATTTTTCCTCGCATCTACAAGGTGAGAACTTTATTTCACTAGTATGCTGATAAGTAAGAGTAAGTCATAAAGCATTGTTACTTATAGTGGCCCTTTAATGATATAGATTTTTCTGTCTGGTACATGTTCTCGTTGATTAACCAGAAGCTGCCTGAGCACACTGCTTCATTGGAAATCCCAGTGTGTGTCGTATCTTGCTCAGCTTTAGGTGAACTTGTGTTCTAGGATTGTGCTTACTGTCAGCTCTTTCTTTGACTTCAGTGTGTGGTAATCACTAAATTCTTGTATTTATTTCCATTTTGCCAATTAGCCTAAGTTGTTAGCGCAAATTTATATGTCCTGGTTCTTCTAAGTCCTTACCAATTACTTTGGAACATTGAACACTTAACTGTGCTTGCTCTGGGGTACTAGCAATGAAACAGTAATTAACTTGAGATAGCTGTCTTCTCTCCTTAAAAGCTAGAAAATGGGATTATACTCCAATAAACAGGTTTAAGGCAACATAATGGCAACTCTTTTGATAACAAGTTTTATTCATCATTAACATGTTATTTGCTTTTGCAAACGTTACTTAAACTCTACAGAAATGAAAGTATACCAAATTATCATCTGTCAGATATAACCAAATGTTAATGGATTAGATCAAGCTTGGCATAGTATTGATCTAGAATGTATAGGAATCATAGAATGTCCATCTTGACCAAGTCTGAATAATTTGATTTGCTTCTGCTGTAGTTACGAAGTGAATAGAATTTTCTGACTTTATTTTTTTTATCTTTGAAAACCCACTTATGGTTATGGAAGAACAGACAGAATACTTCTTGAAAAATGTCTGAAAATTTGTCTCTTTCATCACTTCCAACATTTTGGTGGTCATTTTCCAGTGGAGAAAAATGAGATGGGAGATGTACTTATTCTAAAAATAGTCTCCATAGTTAAAGTGAATTTCAGAGCTATTTAAGAGCAATCAATAGATTTGCTGAATGTTTACTCCCATTTCTAGGTCAGGATACCAAGGAACTGGGTGATCACAAAAGAACAGAATTACCAGTGTGTATAAACATATGGTACGCATGTATGCTGTATATTCATGTATAGTGGAGCATGTGTGCAGAGGGTTTTATAATGTTGTTCTATTCATTGTGTTTTATAAGCTGTCAGGTAAGGGTTTACTACCTTAGATACATGAAATGCAAAGATTATAGGAGAAGGGGTGTGTGTGTGTGTGTGTGTGTGTGTGTGTGTGTGTGTGTGCTTTCTCTAGATGCTTAAGACACTCACTAAAAAGCACACAAAATGCTCAAGTTACATGGTATGAAATCACTGATAAGTGGATATTAGTTCAAAAGTTCAGCCTATCCATGATACAGCTCAGATCATATGAAGCTTAACAAGAAGGAAGGGCAAAGTATAGATGGTTCAATCCCACTTGGAAGCAGTAACAAAATAACCACTGGAGGCAGAGGGAGGAAGGGTCCTAGATTAGAGAGAGGTGGGGGGGGGAATGGGGGAGTAGGTTCAGGTATGGAAGAGACAGAAGAGAAGTCCAGAGAACTAGGAGAATGAATAGAACTATGTAGCAATGGGGGAGATGGGGAGGGGAAGCCACTAGAAAGTCCCAGAAGCCAGGGATGCAAGAGGCTCCCAGGACCCAATGGGGATGACATTAGCCAAAATACCCAAGAGAGGGGAGATAGAACCTGAAGAGACCACCGCCAGTAGATAAGTATGGCCCCCAGTTGAGGGAAGAGGCCACTCACCCATCTCAAAAATTTTAACCCCAAATTGTTCCTGTCTAAAGGAAACACAGGGACAAAATATGGAGCAGATACTGAAGTTTAGACCATCCAGAGACCTCCCCACCTTGGAACCTATCCCATCCGCAGACACCAAACTCTGACACTAGACACTGTTGCTGATGCCAAGAACTGCTTGGTCAGTAGGCTGTCCTCTGAGAGGCTGTGCCAGCACCTGAGTAAGACAAATGCAGACACTCACAGCCAACCATTGGACTGAGTCGTGGGACCCCAGTGGAAGAGATAGGGAAGGACTAAAGGAGCTGAAGGGGATTGCAACTTTGTAGGAAAACAACAATATCAACTAACTGGACTCCCCAGAGCTCCCAGGAACGAAACCACGAACCAAAGAGTATACATGGGTGGGTTCATGACCCCCACTACATATGTAGCAGAGGCTTGCCTTATCTGGCATCAGTGGGAGGGGAGGCGCTTGGTCCTGTGGAGGCTTGTTGCCCCAGTAAAGGGGATGCTAGAGGCATGAGGTAGGAGTAGGGGGGAGCACCCTCCTAGAGGCAAAGGGGAGGGGAATGGGATGGAGGAGTTGCCTATGGGATACAGAGAAGGAGGACAGTAAAAAATCATACACACACACACACACACACACACACACACACACACACACACACACACACACACGACTTTCTGGCTATCTGTATCCCACAGGAATGGAGATCCTCAGGCTCCAGACAGAAGTCTTTGCGAATGTGAATACATTGGAATTTTTTGTAATTGAAAAAATGTTTTTGAAAAGAGGCTATGAGACCATATTTTTACAACGTTGATTTTTTTTCTAACAAAATGTTTTTATTAATTATTTGGGAATTTCACATCATACACCCCAATCACACTCACTTCCCAGTTGTCCCAAGTCAGCTCCCTTCATTTGTGACTTCCTCCTCCAAAACACAGAGGAAAATGTCCAATTTCTGTTGCCCATATACTCACTATATGATCAAACTCCCAGTGGCCAGCCCCTTAGAGAAAACTTAGTATTTCCCCACTCCCACCCTGCCAGAAGCCATTGACTGTGGAGAGCTACACTTTAGCATCTTATCACAAATTTTAAGAGTTCTCTTTGATGCCTTTCTGTTTAGGCTGTTACTTTAGGCAGGACATGAAGTGTTAGTAGGAATTGTCACAGAAGCCTTCTATGTCCCTCTTTCTCAACTCTGAGTCTGCAGTCATTGACTGCAAAGGAAGTTTGTTTGCCCTTTATAATCAGTGATATCACAGATCATGGATTTCCACATGGTTTCTGGCAATAACCAGAGACAGACACCTGGTCTCTGGCCTCAACACATGCCATGGACCTCAGCTTGGTCTCCAGTGACAGTACAGACTATGGATATCAACACAGACCTTTGTTGCAGCATGGGCACAGACTATATCATAACTCTCTGTGGCAGCACAGGCCAGGGACATCAACATGGTCTCTGAGGCAACATGAACCATGTACACCCATATGGTCCCAGGAGGCAGCTGGGTCCAGGGACCTTAGCATGGCTTCGGGAGATAGCACAGACCAGAGACATCCCCAATGACCTTTAGTGGTAACACAGTAATACAATGTTGATTTTATTAACTGTTATTTCTTGTTTGTATATGCACATTGGACTGTGTGGACACACACACACACTCACACATACTCACACACACATATGGAATCTAGAGGTCAACAGTAGATGTCTTCTTAAATCATTCTTCACTTCTTTTTTTAAGAGGTCCTCTCAATGAACCAGGGCCTTACTAATTCTACTCTACTGGCTGGCCAGAAAGCCTCAGGACTGAATTGTCTCTGCCTTCCCAGGACTGGTCTTATGAGTGCATGCAATTATTCCTGGCATTTATGTGGGTGCTAGGGAATCAACTATAGAGCTTCATCTTGCTCTAAAACCACTCTTAAGTGAGCCATCTCTTTAGCTGCACAAAGTGATATTTTATGGAGTATTTTGATGAGCAGTCTTATTGCACATTTCATCACTGGTTTTTCCTTGGTCTCATCACCTTTTCATTTAGAACCAGTGTGTCTGGCGATGAGACCCTGTGCAACCAAAGAGGAAGCGATGCCTTGCATCGGACTCCATATCCTTCTGATACTGTTTTTGGCAGATCACACTGTGTAGCCTTATGTGTCCTGGGACTAACTAGGTAGACCAAATTGACCTTAAACTCAGGGAAATCCTCCTGCCTCTGCCTCCCAAATTCTGAGATTTAAGGCACATGGAAATAGTTTTAACTTGACTCATACCTAAAACTAAGATTTAATTATAGACTTTGATTGGAAGATAATGAGTCACTTAAACATCTCGAGATTTCAGTTTCTCCCAGAACTCTGAATGTGGGTGGCAAACCTCAGCACTCCTCTTCCAGCTTCCTATGAGGTGGGATAAAAGGTATCATGCCATCACATTTCTGGCAGGAATCTCAGTCTCAGCACAGAAGCTCCAGGCCACACACTCTGGCTGCCTGGCTGTCACTCAACTCATTCAGCATCAGTCGCTGCTCCCACCTTCCAGGTACTCTGATGCAAGCCTTGGAGCAATTCCATGTTGCTTGTCTCCTCTTCACACTGGCTGACCCTCTACGCATTTTCGTCTACTGTGTTGCCAATAGCACTTCTCACATCCTCTAAATCACATGCTCTGCTTGCTTATAAGGTCTGTTAACTGCTGTCTGTCTCTTGAAACAATGAAGGACACACTAAGGCACAAAGGTCACATGTTTAAAACATTTTTAAGGGAAATATTTGTTAATAAATGATGATGTAAGATATGAGAAAATTCTTAGAGATCCTGAGTTTGCTATTTTTATTGCTTAGACTAAGGTAGACTTCTCAATATTAAAGGATCCTACCAATGATCCAGTCTAGGCTAATTCTAGATTTACTATGATTTTCCTTTTCAAGTAAGAGTGATCTGGATAAGATTGATTTCTGTTGACAGCCTGCTATTGAAATAAATTGTAAGGACAGGACAAATACTCGCTAGTCTTACTTGTATCTGCTAGGCTGGATCTTTGGTTTGAAATACTTTGAAAACAGGAGCATGTGGGAGATGGGGTTCTCTATGCTCCTCAGTTGTATCTTAGGGATCTCTCTTGTCAATTTTCCAGTTCAATATGGCCATCCTATTTAGAGACTTTAGCTCTGAGAACACCCTAAGAAAACATAGTTATCAGATTCTTTCCACTTAAATTCAAACAGCATGACTGTTGAAATTAGGATTATATAGTTTTGAACTTATATTTTCTCCAAGTGAGACAATTAATTTAACCAGTTTCCTTTTAAAAATTTCTAAGAACACAGGGAAAAAAGTATGAAGAAAAGTTGTGTGATATTTCTTTTTCTCTTCAGATGATTAAGACAAAAGTCTTAATATATAAAATTTTAAAGATAATTTGTGAGACTTAAAAGTAAACAATGGTTAACCACAAATCCGTTGTAGAGAACATTCTGGTTTTGATTTTGTGTGCTTGATAATAGTAATCTGAATTTTAGGTACCTAGGTTTAAATAATATCAATTCATTATTTTGTGTTAGCTTTGTAGGACCAATGCTTCTATTTATATAATGAACCACTTCACACTGGAATAATAGAAATGGTTCATATTTTATAACAAAAGACACATGGATAAAAATCATAATTTTTTAAAATTTAACTTCTCTATGCTATTGTAAACAAAGACTGTCTATCAGAACTAGAGGTAATATGAAGATTTACTATTTCAAAACCAGGAGTAATTATTTGCTAGAATGCAATGAGAGCTACGAGTTGATTTATGTGACTGCACATCTCTCAGAGCTAGAATCCTGTGTTAAGGTCTGGCTAGGCAGGCTCGACTCAATATGCAGTGCAGTTTATCTTGTTTATGATTGCCTTTCTTATTTCAATATATTTAATTATTAATTTTATACTTGGAAAATAAGTTCTGTCATATCAAAACATATTTTTTGACATTCAGGAAGAAAAAAATACACTTAAAATAATCTTTACAAATATTTATTCTTTTCTTAATCCTTTTTGTAAAATAGTCTTTGTATATATTTGCTTCTTTCTTCATATATTAAAAGTAAACTTTCAAGAATTAAAGATACCTAACAGTTTGTTTTCTATTTCCCATTAGTTCCTCTTCCATTAAATTCATTTCTGTAAAATTTATGATGCAGTATTTGACTTACGAAGTCCATTTCTGCCTTTTTGATAATAGCTGCAGAATTGCAAGTCCGAGGAGGTTTAACCTATAATTAGTTGCTCTGGCTGTTATAGCTGAAGGGTGCTCACTTTCTGCTTTTGCTTGTCCAATGAGAGCTATCTTTGATTATAGAGAAACAGTTCTTACAAGGGAGCAATTTGTATCCAAGAGCTCTTGTGTTTCAGGTACCAGTAGTAGAACCTTTAGCAATGCTAATTAATTTAGGTAAATATGGAAGACTTACCTGAGTATAAATATCAGAACAGAATCTTCAGACTTCTTAGGAGAGAGTAACTAAATGAAAGAAGAAAAGAAAGAAGGAAGAAATGTTCAGGACAGGATAGAACTTCCCCTATACAGAGGTATAATAGAAAGAAAAACATACAAAATGAGCAACATATTCTGATACTCAGTGATCAATTGTAAAACCAGCCTTGCTAAAGAGCAAGAGGAACTGAGCCTGTTGACTCAGGAGCAGAGCCTGTGGGCACGCTCCACAGTACTGGAGAGGAGAGAAAGTCACTCATCTGGAACACATTTCAACCTGGTTTCAGAACTAAATGCACACTATCTCCACAGATACACCTTCAGCAAAAAACTTCTTTTATGCAGAATGGGTCTTGTAGAAAGAAAAGGGGATGATAAATTGCCTGAAAAAGCACAGGAAGCTTTCCCCTAAACAGGGAAACAAACATAACTTAATATCCAGTAGGCCAGAGTCATGGAGGCCATGATGTCAGAGGCCATAGAGATCTGTCAGAAGAACTTGTACTTTTCATTGACTAATTGTGATGAATCCACCTACTATCTGCTGTGTTCCTTGTGACCTATGTCTATTGTTAGTTGTTTTTCTTCTTTTCTCTCTATTATGAGATTCTGTTAGATAGAAAAGGGATGGAGCTCAGACTCTTGTTGTATCGACCATCCCATTCACAAATGTGTCCGTTACATTCCTGAGCTCTTATCCTTTGGTCTTTCATTAGTAATAGCCTGTGAACTCACCTCTATATTACTGTATCACCTATAACTGTGCTCTGATAGAAGACCTGGTAGGAACACCTTAAAGCAGGAAAGCTTGATTTGGCTCATGTTTTCATAGGGTCCTTCCATAGCTGCTGAGGCCTATGTGAGCTTCCATGCTTAGTGGAAGCCTGAGGCGTGGCCAACTAGGAAGGAAAGAATGAACCAGAAAGAAACCAGCGATACTAATCCCTGTCCCAAACCTCCTAATTGTAAGGAGCGGCTAGAGTATTCGCCATTACAAGATGGCGCTGACCTCCGCTGTCGCTCTAAGGAAACTTACGGATAGCGTGGGAAAACCCCCAAAGCGCATTATGGGTGTACATGATTATTCACTGCCCACTCCCGGGGCGCGCCAACCAATGGAGGACACGCTGCCTCGGGGCTATATAACAGCGCCATTCTGGGGCCCCGGGGTCTTTTCCTCTTTTCATCATGCAATAAACGCATTGCTGCAGAAGGATCCATGTGTCCGCGTGGGTTCTTGCTGGCGAGACCAAACAGTGCGTGGGACAAATGGTGCCGAAACCCGGGAACGTAGCGACTTCATCATCGCCGGCGCCGGAGGAGACCCTCCGCTTCTGCGGAGTAGATTCAGAACTGCAGGACTGAAGGCAAGCTCTGAGAGGTATGTCTGTCCGCGACCTTTTCCCCCACTTTCTTCCACAATCGGCTGACGTGATAGAAGCTATCCTTATGGTATCGGCCATACTCGCCCTCTTTATGGGGACCATGTCTTTGTG